>CM053585.1:397697871-397729030 GCA_028646515.1 Pseudochirops corinnae
AGATGTAGGAGAGACAATTTAAAAATTATTGGACTACCTGAAAGCCATGATCAAAAAAAGAACCTAGAAATCATCCTTCAAGAACTTCTCAAGGAAAATTGCCCTGATATTTTAGAATCAGAGGGCAAAATAGAAATTGAAAGAATTCACTGATCACCTCTTGAAAAAGATCCCACAAAGAAAACTCCCAGGAATATTATAGCCAGGTTATGGAGTTCCCAGATCAAGGAGCAGATATTACAAGCAGCCAAGAAGAAACAATTTGAATATTGTGGAAAAACAATCAGGATAACACAGGATCTGGCAGCTTCTACATTAACGGATCAAAGGGCTTGGAATATGATATTCAAGAGATCAAAGGAGCTAGGATTAAAACTAAGAATCACCTACACAAAAAAATTGAGTATAATGTTTCAGGGGAAAATATGGTCATTCAATGAGGTGGAGGGCTTTCAAGCATTCTTGATGAAAAAACCAGAGTTGAATAGAAAATCTGACATTCAAATACTAGAAGCAAGAGAAACATGAGAAGGTAAACAGGAAAAAGGAGTCATAAGGAACTTATTAAAGTTGAACTATTTACATGCCTACATGGAAAAATGATAATTGTAACTTATGAAACTTTTCTCAGTATGAGGAGAGTTGAAGGGAATATAAATATGTGTGTATACACACACATATATATATATAGGAGGGTATATGAGTATGAATACATTTATGAGTGTGTGTATATATGTGTACAGGTATACACAGACAGAGGGCACAGGATCAATTGAATAGGAAGGGATGATATTTAAAAGGTGAAATTGACAGGTAAGAGAGAAATATAATGAGAAGAGAAGGGGAGAGACAGAATAGGCTAAATTATCTCATATAGAAGAGGCAAGGGATAACTGTTAGAAGGGAGGGGAAGAACAGGAAGGCAAAAGAGAATGGGTCAACCTTACTCTCATTGAATTTGGCTTAGGGAAGGAATGACATACACTCTAAATTGAGTATCTTGCCCTACAGGAGACTAGGGGGGAAAGATGATGAGAGGGGGGATGATGGAGGGGAGGGCAGGTTGGGGGGAAGGGTAGTCAGAAGCACACACTCTTGAAAAGGGACAGGGACAAAGTAGAGAATAGAACAAGTGGGGGGCGGGATAGGATGGAGGGAAATATAGTCAGTATTTCACAATATATCCACTATGGAAATGTCTTGTGTAATTATACATGTACAACCTATATTGAATTGCTTATCTTCCCAGTAAGTGTGGGTGATGAGGGAGGAAGGGAAAGAATCTGGATCTCAAAGTTTTAAAATCAAATGTTTAAAATATATATTACTATTATTATTATTTACATGCAACTAGAAAATAAGATTTAGGCACTGGGGTATGGAGGAAAGGGGGAGGAGCGATGGGGGAGGATATAGGAGAGAGCAGATTGAAGGAGGGGGTATAAAGTGGGATCACAGTTTTGGGGTGGTGGGTAGGGGAAAGAGGGGGAGAAAATTTGTAACTCAAAATGTTGTGGAAATTAATGACATAAACTAAAAATAAACATAAAAGTGTATCTTAAATAAATCAATTGATAAAAAGACCTGGAAAGGTATAGAAACAAAACCATTTTTTACTTATAGATTTCATGTAAGATTATATTCTCATTCATTTTCACACACACACACACACACACACACACACACACACACACACTTTATGTATTTTCCTAATGGTTAGATTTATAAAACTTTTTTTTAAAATGGCTGACTGCTTTGATACCACAAACAGTTCCAAAATACCCTCTATAAAATACAGTTGATGAAAAGTTTATTGATTAACAGAAAGCAGAGTTGTATCCTTTTTAAGTTGATGGTACGAAGAATGACCACTATATTTGAGCAGGGTTTTGATGTTTCTATATTACTGAAAACAATGTTTATACTTTTCTCTGTCTATCCTTTCTTCACTTTGAAGCACTTGTACACACATCTTTACATGTTAAAAAAAAATTTTTTTTTAAAAAAAGAATAATGAATTTATCACAATAATGAATTTACCCCTAATACATTGGGCCTACATATATGGGATGAGATACTGGCTATACAACCTGAAGAACAAATTATTACCCTGAGGATTCCAGGTAACAGTTGAATGAATAGATAAGGACTTTGCTTTTAGTGGGTACTCACTACAAAAGCTGTAGATAAAGACAGGGGATACTATCTGAAGGAGGAAAACTTAGGAAGAAGAAAAGCTAGATCCCAATTGGTAAAAGGTCATTCTATAATTAAAATCTACCAGAGGGAATAAGAGACTAGCAACATGGATATGAAGTAATTCCTCACAGAACTGCCAATTTGGAGATAAATTCTAATTGCTTTTTTAAAAATTACCTGAGAATTAGTAAAGAAGTTCTAATTTTTTTTTTTTTACAAGCAACAAAAAAAAAAGTACAAATCAAATCTCTATTAAGATGAAAAACAAGTTTATTTGAGTATTCTAGAATTGGAGATCTAAAAGGGAACTTGGTCTGTCTGGATCAGATCTCTAATTTTACAGGTGAGGAAAGAGGCTCAGGGACATCACAAGTAATCATTGTACTTTAATTAACATGACATCTCTGTAACCACCATTCTAATTTTTGTCTTTCAAATCAAAGTCCAAATGCAGCAGTAAGACTCTAGTTAATTTGCTTATTAGTGGCAAAGGCTGGATTAAAATGCCTCTGGGGGGGGGGGGGAGGTTTTTTCTACTAAGTTGCTTCCATTTAGCAAATATCCAGTGAAAGCACATGATAAGATTGAAAACAAATAAATGATTAAAAAATGTGGAGAATATACACATTCTCTTGGCCTAAATCAACTCAACATGAGAGCAGCTGAGAAGTAAATAGTTCGGGAAGAAAAGCTCTTAGCAAAGCAGAAGAGAACAGAGGATGAATCCAGGGTCAGAGGTGGGTAAGAGTCAAAAGAAATAAAGAACAGAGGGAAAAAGAGAAGATACATAGAATGTATGAACACAGCACTGGATGTAGTTCAAACAGAGGGGGGCTCACAGTAAACTGGGGGGAAATCAGGCTTAACAGACCTGATTGGTAAGGTAGAGATTAGAACAAGGATACAGAGAAGCCAGGGTATGGAATAGGGAACAAATTAAGAGACTATATGTAGTCTGAGAAAGCAAACGCAGAATTCAAATTTACAGTATCATAGGAAAAGTAAACTTTAATCTGGATAGCTCCATTATCGCTTACTTTCACACACTCACCTCATGCTTAAGGGACTTGATGGGCAGGGGATCAGACAGACATCTAGAATGTAATTCTGCCTCTGTCCGATGTAGACGCTTTTCCTAAAATTCAAAGTAAAGAGGAGAAAAGTAAAAGAAAGATCAAAGTGATCTTTGTGATGAGTTCTACTGAGTACAGGATAGGCTAGAAACCGTTAGGGCACCAAACCTTGACAGCCCCTGCAGCCTTCCCAAAGAAGTAAGCCAAAAGTCACAAGGACTTGATGCTTTAGCACAACTTGAGAAGACCAATGTTTCAAAAGGCAGCTGAATGTCACTTAATAGTCATCACTACTGAAGGAACCCATTAACTGTTTCATTTCATGCTTTGCTTTGTTTAAAACTGAAGCAGCAAAAAGCCAGAGTGTATAAAGATGAAGGGAGTGGCTCTGAAATTGGGGAATTAGGAACAGGTGGGAAACCCAGAATTAGGCAATTGCCTTGTGGAACCATTAGAGAGAGGAGAGAGCAGATACCCAAAGGCTGGTAGCAGATGGAAGGAATAGAGAAAGGAGACATCAACTCATAATTTGAGTACTAGTTTAATTTTTTGTTCTAAGTCTATCCTGGGGCTTACTAGCTCAAAATGAAGCTAGTTTACATACCTGGGTATGTAAATTTCAGGCAATATTGACCTACAATTAAGTTCACAAGTAAAATTACCCTTGCTTCTGAATGCACTCTCAATAAGCTTCCTTAAGGGCCTCATACCCTTAATTTGGCCCCCAAATAAATTTCTACTCAAGGTCCTGCTAACACAACCTCTGTTTTAAACTCTTAGGCTCTACAGGCACAAAAACACAGGTAGCATTAGAGAGAGGGTAAGGTAAAGCAGGTAAGAAAGGGGGTGGGGCTGGGGCCAAGACTAGGTCTAGTGATTACAAACTAGCTGTACTAAGTTTAATTAATTGGCAAGAATCAAAGGGAATGGTTAGTTAATTGGCTCGCATCCCTCTTTTGGAAATGTCAAATGTTTTCATCTTGATCAAAATAATCACATTACTTTATTCACTCCTATGACTGAATCCTTTAAGATGGTCAATTAAAAACAGATATGCCTTGCATTATTGGGATAGAAGAGGAAATAGCTTAAATGGCCACTCCAGAAGGTCCTTCTAACGCCTTCTCGTTCTTTCACTGTTATGATTTTTAACAAATTCATGTGCTTTTTGACACAAGATTCTTCCCTGTGTTCTTCTACAAAGTATATTACCACGAAAGCTAAGCAAAACTGATTGCAACTGATAGATGGCACATATCACTTTCCTGTTCTAATGCCTTTAAAGAGAGATGTTAGTCGCCCTTCCTATTATCTATTTGGTAAGAAGTCAGCAAAACACATTGACAAATCCATTTCTCATAAATTATTCATCTAAGGACACCTTTGAAAATCCTCCCCAAAGAAATCCTCCTGCATGGCTCTAATGGCATTCTATTACCTACTGAATTGCTGAAGTAATCATGAAGAGAATTTTTGTTGGTACAGGCCATCTTCTACAGAAATGGCAGCAGCTTCTCTCTATAGCTTAAGTAATAATCTTGAGGTCAAAAAAGTAATCATCCTCTGTTGACAGGTATTTGTAAACTTAGGCAAGCTGATCCCTGGCAGCCCACTGTTAGTCCCACACTCTAGGCTTAAGAGAATCGGCCAGAGATTGCAATCCACTGGTAAATAGTCTTTTTCATGTTATAACGAGGAATAAGAAAGGTACTTTATCATAGAGAATGTAATTACATGTGGTTTTGTACTTGCTGTCCTGGTTCTTAGGTTCTGCTAACATCAAGCAAAGCAAAAAGATACAGGGAGACACATGAACAATGGTGTTTGTTATGGAGAATATACAGTACAGAGTTGATATGCAAGAGGGATTCCCCATGGATGGTGAAAAGCCCTCCAGATGCTTCTGTTTGTGAATAATACTGTGCTGATTGCATCAAGCCTCAGAACACTGAAGGGCTTCTTAAGTGAGATAGAAAATCAAACCAAGAAAGCCTACTCTGCCCACCCCAAGGGAAAAACAAATGGATGGAAGAATACTGGCTATCTAGGCTGTGATAGACAGTTGGAGGGGAAGCCTAAAGAACTAATCGTCAATATTTTGGACAGACATCGCAGATGCCCAATGAAGTGGGCCCCAAATCAAACAAAGGGTAGATAACATTCAGGAAATTGTTCAGATTTCAATGACTTGAAGCTACTGCCTGGAACAAAAATTCATCACGGAAATATAAACATTCTTCCAGTTCGTGAATGGTAGAATCCCACAATCGCTAAAAATCTGAAAAGTGAAAGTCAACCTCGTGTTTACTAGATTTCGTAATATTATTAGATTTATGCAAAAATTGGCATTATTGATAGTAGCCAACAGGTGGACAATGGCTATGTGCAGTATCTATGCCCATGTAACATGGAGAGACCAGAGGATCACTCCCTGCTTAGCCAGAAGGGCAGGCAGCCCATCTCCAGAGGGCACACTTAGAAGGGACACAAACACACAGAGATCACAGCTTCTTATCACAGAAGACATGGTTGGGTTCTCATCATTGTTGTACGGAGTGCCCACACTGATAAATTCATATAGACTGAATGAAGTATTTGAGAATCTTTTTAGATAGCCTGTACAAAAGTAAAGAAGATTCATTTTATGGTAATTTACCTAAATAACTACTGATACCATAGTTAAAGCTAGGCCACAGGCGATCAAGGATATCACTCCCCTCTTTTTTTTACTACTGTGGACCTGCAATTTAATTGGTACAGGGAAATGCTGGCAAGAAAACTCCCTGTATCCATGCATATCAGCAACTATTGCAAACCTTACAATTTTGGGGTTTTCCTAAGTAGTTAGAGATAAGTGACATGACCACTGTTAGAGGTAGGACCTGAACCCAGATCTTCAGACCCTGAGGTTAGGTATTTCCAATCACAAATGATACATTGCTTCTCTCTGAGCAGAGTAGAAACATCTTCCAATACATACCACTGTTCCTTTAAAAAATAAGAATTAAAGCAAAGCACTGATGGCATTATATTCTATAAAATGTATGTTTTCAGATGTTAAATTGGTATTCTGTATTACAAAGAAGTATGAGTATATTAATAAGGATCGCTTTGATTTCTCATTTATTACTGAGATGTAATGCAGCTTAATGTAGGGACACGTGGAAATATCTACCCAAAGAGAAGGAATCTCAAAAAAACTTAATCACAGAATAAAAAGAGCTGAAAATTATACAATAGATCACCTAGTTCTCTAGTTTTCATTCCCAACCCAACAGATACCTCCTTTCTTCAGGATAAGAATTCCGTTTTTCCATCTTGTTTATAAAAATATCATGCAAGGCTTTAATCTTATATCTAGATGAAATTCTGATATATTACATCTACAGCAAACCCTTCACTCATTCTAACAAAAGGAAATTGTGATTCTGGCATGACCGGTTAGAGTGATGGCTACCTTTTCTAAATTCTTTGAAAAATCATCTGATTTTGTTTGACCTGTCCTACGACTGGGAAGAGATGTCAAAAGCTCAGAGCCATAATATTTGTGTACACTTTTGAAACCTGA
Organism: Pseudochirops corinnae; assembly: GCA_028646515.1. Classification (NCBI taxonomy): domain Eukaryota; kingdom Metazoa; phylum Chordata; class Mammalia; order Diprotodontia; family Pseudocheiridae; genus Pseudochirops; species Pseudochirops corinnae. The sequence continues at coordinate 397,704,712 of CM053585.1, forward strand.
TCTGAGTAATGGTCAAGAACTTCAAAAGCTGCTTTTTTTTTTTAAGTTTATGCCTCTCCAATCTCTTCGTTTTCTGCTTTCATCTATCAGTACAGTTTCTTTCTCATTTTGAACTTAATTCAGAGCTGCTTGTGTACTTAATCTCATTAGACATCGCCTTTCCTTCTTCACTGGAATCATTCAAAATGGTCAGAATTTTGTCCTTGAGACCCTCCAATTCTTGAATCACTTGAATCAGTACTTTGGATGCTCAGGTCATGGAATCATCACTATCCTCTTGAAAAACAAGTGAAACAATACAAATGGATGAGTGCGTCAGACTCTGCCCAGCATTTGTTTCTTTCCTTGACCCAGTGATTTTTAGGGGACACGGTTATTTTCTCCCAGAGTTGTCTCCAGTTCATCTGGAAGTGCCTTCTAATTGATCCAGAATGGCAACTGACTTTGCTTCCTCTAGCTTTTGAAAGATGAAATGAATTCCATGCTTTAGAGCAAAGTAGGAACTCCGGAAGATGGCTGGAGAGTAGGGAATACCTCAACACAACTATATTCTGCCTCTGTGTCCATTCAGTATCCCAGGAGCTACTCATCTATTTTTCTATCTGGTGGGGCAGTCTGCAGGATATGCTGAAGCAAATTCATTTTTCCTGTGTTCCTCTTATTCTTACCAAAATACTTGGCACCATACTCTTCTTTCTTATTTCTGGACTGCCACACAGGTTCATAGCTTCTTGACATACAGGGCTATTTTGCTATCATTTGTACCAGATTTATTTCTTTTGAATAACATGTATACACTTTTAATTTCAATATTTCACATTAGCATATTACTTTTCCCTCTTTCCATTTACTATTCCCCAATGAATTCTGATGCACACTTACAACCATACTTCTTTCTATATTAAACCTTATTTCTGACCATTTTATTATACTCTCTGGGGAATTTCCTCCTTTCCATTTCATTTTCAAAGACTTAAGCAGAGATCTCACCAAAAAGCAATAATCCAAAACCAAAGAACATGTATTCTGATAAACCCACATTTTACACTTCCTTAGGGATATTGCAGCAATGATTAATAGAACTCTTCTGTTCCCAGACTAATTCTACAATTATTCAATTTTTTTTCTTCCTACAAAGAAATTTTCTTTCTTATCAATAAACATCTTAAGCATATGGTCTTTATCACCTCAGAGAATTAGCACCAGACGTGTACTGACCTTCTGAGCAATCATGTTACAGATCTCGGGCAGAAAGTCTTCACTCAAGAGTTTGTACAGCTGTCGTTCTCTTAGGGACGTCCTCTCTCTGAAGCTCTCTGTCACCTGCTTCCACTCTTCTTCTGTTTGACACAAAAGCCACCATGTCCCATGCCCTGGTCCCTGGGATCCTAAAGCCAAAAGGATTTAGTTTTACTATACTATATCCAACATCTTTATCCTAGCATAAGTTTTATCTTCACCATCTATCATGAATTACATAATGTGTACTGGGTTCTCCTTCAAATTAGGAAGTATTTAATTTTCTGAACTATTCCTTTTTGATGTCTACCCTTCTCAAGGTATAGTGGAAAAAATACTGATGTTCAAAATGAAACCTAAGACTGATTGTGCTCAAAGCAATTACAGCTTATCTTTTAAATAGATTTCGGAGTTCTGAAACAGTTTTTAAACAAAATAAATACAAGATATTTTCCAGGGTGAAAGACCAGGGATGGGGGAGGGGGGGAGGGGAGAGAGAGAAGGTTGGCACAGAGGATGCCAACAGGGACATGGGATGCGGTGTGACAAGGTAGGAAGGTCTCATCTAGAAAGGCTTGCTTGGTGAGTTGAGATCTGAAGAAGAGGTGAAGGTGAGGAGGGAACACATTCTAGAAATCACACATAACCTGGGCAAAGACAAGGAGAGGGAAGATGTTAGGAACACTTAAGAAGGGCAGTTGCAGAGTGCAGGAAGGAAGTGGTATAGGTTAAGGCTAGAAAGGTAGCAGAGGTATGACATTAATATCAAGAATTACCTGCCCTTTCCCTTTCCAAACCCCAACAAAATTTACCATATCTTGTCTGTGGTGCTAAAGTAGAGTTTTCTTGTTTTTCACTGAAACAAAGGGAAACAAAGAATATTCATTCAAAGCACACAATTATTCAACTTTCCTGAAATAGAAACAGAATATATAATGACCTTAATCAAAGGACTGAGGTTTATGCAATGAATGTGCCAATAAAATACCATGTTAAGGCTGCATGTGTAACTATGTTCCCTTGACACATAAAAAAAGGTGATATCCATGTATGTGTAATGGTGAAAATGAGATGACAATCCAAATGCCTTCTTTCCTAGGAAGTCACTAACAAGGACTTGTTAAGCACAGGCTAGCTGTAGCTTTAACAGAATTATGGAAGTCACCATCATTTGGAATGAGGCCTTTTCTCTCTGTTTTCCAAAGCCATGCCCCAATAGTGACAATATCCCTGAAAACTTTCTCTTCCAGTATTTAAACTTCTGAAGGCACAAAACTGCCAGTAGAGGGTGGCATGATTCCACGAAGCATTGTGTGCATTCGGTCTCACTTGCCCCTTACTCAGTAAAAGAGAATCCAATTTAAAAATCTTATTCTTTGAAGATGAAGGATAAGAATTCTTGTAATACCAATCACTAAAAAAAACAGGTTTTGTTGCTCCAAAAGGTATACAGACTAGAGTCTTGCTCTCGAAAAATAAAAAGTTATGAGGAAATTTTAATATAAGGATTTTGCTTGTTTTCCCCTACAGGCAGGCCAGTTAAATCTGAAGTAGCTCTGGGAAGATATAACTTAATTGATGCAATATATGGGGGAAGATGAGAACTGTGAAAGTGCTTTTAACACTAGAAGCAGTGGGATACAGGGAACAGCTAGAGAAGCAGTTCTCAACCTGTGGGTTGCGACCCTTTCGGGGGTCAAACTACCCTTTTCACAGGGGTCACAGGGGTTGCTTAAGAACATTGGAAAACACATATTTCCGATGGTGTTAGGAACTGAGACACGGCTCCTCTATCGTCTCCAGGCGTGTCCGCGCACATGCAGATATGTCCACATATGAGTATTAAAGGGTCCCAGCATTAGGAAGGTTGAGAACCACTGAGTTAGAGAGAAGCAGTTAGGGGCTCAGTGGATAGAACTCTGGGCCTGAGTCAGGAAGACCTGAGTTCAAATATGGCCTCAGACACTTCCTAGATGTGGGGCCCTGGTGCAAGTCCCTAAACCTGTTTTCCTTAATCCACTGGTGAAAGAAATGGCAACCTACTTCAGTATATTTGCCAAGAAAGCACTATGGTCAATACTGGTGTGCTATGATCCAAGGGCTTTCAGAGAGTCAGACATGACTGAATGACTGAACAACAACAACAGGCTAAGGCCAAAGTTACTATGACATGCTTCTCATAAAAACTCTGTGGAACACAAGCTGTTCAAACTTCTGATTCTGGAGTACGAATCAAAATTCTGATTCTTCATATTATTAGATCTGGATTCCAAAAAGAGACATTTTAGTTTGTGTAAGGAAATTCACCTAGGTATCTGATCAAAATAATGTTCGGCACCTTGGCTCTCTGGCAGTCACTTAAGCTGGGGAGAAGTAGCTTATCCTTATGTGCATTACCACGAGGGTCTTTGTACTCCAGATGCTTCTCCTTATTAGGAAGCTAATATCATCAGAATGAGGGCAAGTTTCCAGCCATGTCCTAGAACCTGAAAATGCTCCACAAACTAAAATCAAGACTAGCAAGAATCACGGCCAGCTTACCCTTCAATGAACCATTTACTGAGCACCAATAAAATCTCTAAATCTACAAAATTCTTCTTTTGATAAATAAAAAAATGAAATTTGTCAAAACCTGCCAGAATCCTGGCACAATTGTTTTTCTTTTTTCCTCCCAAAACAAATGCAAACATTCATGGAAATACATGATAATCACGGTCTTATTCTCATCTGATGGACAAAAAAGTACAACCTGGCATGTGAGAGCACATCAGACCTAGGACTTCTCCATGGTACTATCTACAAGGTCAACATCTGGCCTGGGGGATTTATTCCAATGGCCAAGCTGGAACATGCTCCTTATCTATGTCATACATGTGGGGCTAGCTTTCATTCATAGAGAGGAACACGCATATGTGGAGAGGTTCCTCGCTCTTGGACAACATGATTAATCCCAAATCATTCTGCATTTTTTTGAGGGGCACATACTATTTCCCTCCAGTAGAATGTAAATTTATTGAGGGAAAGAACTAAGATCACAGACTTATAACTGGAAAGGGCCTAAAAGGACATTTAATCTGGTGCCTCAGTTTTATAGATGAGGAAACCGGGATCCAGAGAAAGTTAGGATAGAGGTGGTTTGAGAATCTAGGTCCTCTGTCTGCAGAGGCAATGTTTCCATGTGTTTTAATGTCTGTCTTTGTATTTCCAGGCAGTGGCTGGCATAAAGTAAGCACTTCGTAAATGTTGTTTGAATTAAACTGACTGAACAAAAAAGAAATTGCATTCTCAGAAAATGCACCCTCCATTGCAGGGAGGAGAGATTAATTTAGAACTTCCTCACCAGTGCATGAGTTAGTAAGCGGGACTCCTTTCTCCCCCAGCTCCCTGCAGAGTGTGGAATCCCTTGCATCGCTGGGACTACAAACAACTGTAGGATAAGGAATCTATTGAAAAGAATAAGCTTACACTATGAATTCTGCTACTTCAATGTGCACTGGGAAGAGTTATATAGTATTGGGCAAAGAAATGGGAGACCAGGGTGACTATCATTATATTGGGCTCTGCCACTAGGCTATATGACCCCAGACACAGTCCTTTCAACTGTGGCATCTTCATGTATAACATGAGGATCTCCTCTAACTTGAAGGTCCTGCAGTTCTATGACTACAGGATGACAAAGTGTTCTTACTTGAATGCAATCTCCTCCTGCAATTTCTTCCGTTTTGGAGGTCGCCCTCTCCTTTTTCCTGTTTTTCCAGGTACATTTGGGACACTTTTCTGTCCTCCACTTTCCCTGATTGAAAAAATATTTTAGAAGTAAAAGCATGAGTTGAGGAAAAAAAAAAAAAAAGGGCAGTGTTCTTGTCCTAAGATTGCAAAAAACAATGAAATGAACATCAACAAGAAAAAGGAAAAAAATTTATTGTCTTTCATTTTCATGGTAGAGAAATAAAACAGAAGAAATAGGCTTAAGTTGCAAGATGAAGATTTATGTTACTGTTAATTTTTCTCTGGCGTATACAATTTCTGTCCTGGGAGGTCTGAAATCAAGAGAGTCTTAACTTGATTCTAAGAGAGTACTGGACTGTAAGTTGAGAAAGAGCTGGGTCCAAATTCTGCTTTCAACACTGACTACCTGTGGGAGCAGGCTAGTCATTTCAAGGCCCCTGAGCTTCTAGCTATTTGATCTGTAAAATGGGTATCTGGAAGATCTAATAAGAGTATTTGAGGCACTTTACAAGGCCAAGCAAGTGGTTGGGCCTGTTCATGTGTACCTGTGAGCCCTGATCCTGGGGGAGGTTGAGGCTGGTGAAACCCTTGGGCTCATGAGTTACAAGCTGCAACAGAGTTTGTGAAGCTCTTTGTATCTGAGTTAATTCTGACACCACCATGGGAAGCCCCTAGGATCAGAGGCCAGAAAAACAGAGAAGACTAAAGTTCCCATGTTGGGCAGTACTGGAAGCAGACCTATGGGTAGCTCCTGAACTTTGAAGCTTCTAGCCTGGGTGAGAGATCCTGCCTCACACCCAAAGCCATAGAGCACTACAGAGAGATAGGCCTCCTCTTATTCCCAGGATGCTCTACAGGCAGTTTTGCAAGGGGACAGCAGGACAGGCTAGATCGCCGCTATCTTCACTGATTCTAAAATGAACAAAAGGGCCAACCAAACCTTGCTGACAACTTAAGCTGCCAATGGTGTGATTCACAGAAGAAAACTTTTGTTATATTTAGTTGGAAAAAAAAAAAACCAAATCGCCACAAAAATTACACTTACCTAGTACAGGTAACATGCAGACAGAGAGTAAAATAATGAATTAGAAATCTTACTTTGAGGATGCTATCATTTAATATCTTAGTATCTATAGAGATTATAAGCTCCAATTTATTACTACTTTGCTAAATTACTTCAAACCAGCTCTTTGGGACCTAGTCAAATCACTTATTAGAAAAGAACAAAACCAACAATAAATAATAAACCTTTCCATAGTATTGTAATATTAACAAAACATTTTACATATATTATACATCATGGGAATCTCACGACAACCTAAGACATAGATACTATAGGACCTCGAGGTGGCGCAGTAGATGGAGCACCAGATCCTGGAGTGAGGAAGACCTGAGTTCAAATCCAGCCACAGACACTTACTCGCTTTGTAACCCTGGGTAAGTCACTGCAACTTCTGTTTCCTCATCTGCAAAATGGGGATAACAGCCCTCACCTCCCAGGGTCATAGTGAGGATCAAATGAGATAATAAATTATAAAATGCTTAGCATAGTGCCTGTCACATAATAAGCACTACAAAGATGTTAGCTATCATTATTGTGATTTTAAAAATTAGAGCACTAAGGCATAGAGTCCAAGGATCACAGAGCTAATAAGTTTCAGAGGCAGGATTTAAGACCAGACTTTCTTGATACAAGTGTAATACCCTCGTGTACAAAGCTACCTCTCACTAGACTTTCCTGTGGAATTTTTTAAAATATAATTTTAACTTTTCATATGACCAATTTTTATTGATGTTAGTAATTAAAATCTCACATTTTTATATAATCTCTAATCACAACACAGGAACTCACTGGAAAAGATCCTGATGTTGGGAAAGACTGACGGCAAAAAGAAAAGGGATGAGAATGAGATGGAGAGACAGCATCATGGAAACAAGGAACATTGACTTGGGCAGACCTTCAAAGAGTGGAGGACAGGAGGGCCCGGCATGCTCGGGTCCACAGGGTCAGTCAGACATGACTGAACATCGATGATAATCTCAACAACGATCTGAGGATCTGTTTTACATAGGATGCTGTGCTATATACATCTCTCTGTTCAGAGAGATAGAAATAAAAAGCAGTCTTTGCTTTCAATGCACTTACTTAATTGAGGCCAGCTCTCCATTGGATTTTCCCTGTACTGGGTCTTCTTTGTACATTCGAGTTCCATAGAAATACCAGTACAATGCACCAGTGCTGTCTTCACCCAAAGGTTCCACTCGCAGGCTATCTGCATCCAAACCCTACAGCCAGAAGCACAAGGAGGAAAGGAAGAAAACTAAAATGAGAAATCGAAAGTTACACATTGCACAGCCAAATTATAAGGGAGATGAAAATGTGGGATATAACAATGAGGCACCGCTCATCTAATAATTTGGTTTAGGATAACTTTAATTTATTTTTATATCCATGAAAATAATTGCTGCCACATGATAGAATCAGATGCTGTGAAAGCTTCACCGCACATTGCTAATGTAGTACCTCCATCTGAACCTGAGGCAAATTCTATTTCAAATCTGATCCAGTACAATAGGGAACTGTTTATAGTGGGGTCCCACCTCCAACCACCTTCCTATAATGTACCCTAGAACACAGCTAAATGAAGAAGTTATCCAACACATTTCACACTGGAGAACATCTGAGTTTAAAGCTATACCTTTTCTCTACAATCTCCTCCTAAAGATGATGAAGGTGAGAGACAAACGTTTCTTTACTTTCTACCTCCACGACTTCTTCAAGTCAACATTTATTTTGCAAGATGAACTGAATTTTCAACTAATTTTAATGTTCTGATCAACAGGAAGAGGAAGATAATTTGACAAACCTTAGTGACATTTATTTGTATTCTTGCATAGAGGTAGTGAAAGTTTTTATTCCCTCTCCAGTTTTCAAGATTCTATTCAGTCTAGTACAGGTAGGCAGATAGGCAAGTTCAAACTAAAAATTCTATCAATTGTATTCTTTTTAATGCATTACAATTTATTCTCTTGGTAAAAAAATTTCTGTCATCTATGCATCTTTCAGGTGTTGGACCAAAACAAAATAACGTCTAAGTCCTCGTTCCTTTCCCCTCTCCTTGTTTTGTATTCCAATCTCATTTCTAAGTGCTGTTTTTATTGTTCCAGGACCGGGACAGCCAGTTAAAACACCTTAAGGAGATCGAAGACATCATCTGCATCAAGCCGATAGTCACAGAGGCGATGGAGAATCTCCACTCGAGTGCGCAGGGGCAGGTCTTGGAAACTGGCTTCTCTCAGGGGGTTGGGTTTCCCTTCCTCAAGTTCCCACCGGTAGTTGATGATGTCTTCCAGGTAGCTATGGAATGTCTGAGGCCTAATCAGAGAGTCCCAAGCACAAACACATTTTAGCACATGATGAAGATGGAGTAGAGCATTTGGAGGGGTGGAAAGGTGGTAAGTGTAGGGAAGCGGGCACTGATGAAACAGACCTCTTGATTAGGAAGAAACATGGGATAATCACAATATCTGAAAGGCCTATTGAAGGCGTGCGTGTGTGTGTGTGTGTGTGTGTGTGTGTGTGTGTGTTGTGTGTGCAGGCACAAACCTATGTGCTTGTGTCTACATTTAGGGAGGTCAAAGTGCTTTGGAGAGTTTGGGGAAGACATTGTTTTTGTTCAGATCAAAGGAAAACTTGTTACATCAGAATATTCCACTTAGTAAATGGTGAAGCAAAAAAAATGTCTTCCCCTAATTTTTGTAGTTAGTGAGGAGACATGTTAATATCTTAAGCATCAGAAATGTACAACTGTAAAGGACTAATTTGAGTACTGTTCCTTTTTCTCTGAGAATCTAAATCTGGTTAGCCCAAATGAGTTAATTTATTCTGTGCCTTATATAGACTGCGACCCTAGAAAACAAGGAAAAGTTTCCCCAATTTTCAGTAATATTCAAGTAACTACAACTTTAGGGGAATTTTCCAGCATATACTAGTCATTTTTTTTTTCATGAAAAATTATATTCACTGAATAATGTTAATTTAATGGTCAAATTAAGCACCCAAATATACTTTTGAATTAATCAGCAAGAACAAAAAGAAATATCACACATATCTATGTCTTTAAGGTTTGCAAAGCACTTTACAAATATTATCTCATTTTTAACCTTATAACAACCCCAGGAGAGAGATGTTATCATCATCTCCATTTGCAAACGAGAAAACTGAAGGTAGACAGAAGTTACAGGAGCTGCCCACAGTCACAAGGTGAAGTGTCTAAGGCAGGATTTGAACTCAGCTCTTTTTAAATCTAGGTTTAGTCTTCTATCAATGGGTTTATCTAGGATCGACTAAATTCTGCACTACATTATATTATTATTATCATTATCATTATCATCATCAGCATCCCTCCACTCTGTTGACTGCCACTTAACAAAGGTACAATGTGCCAAAATAATATCTACTGTTTCATGGGGGAAAATGAAAAAGACTCACAGAAAAAAAACAGGTAGCAAATAACAGCAAATTTAAGTTTTCTTATTCTCTCTTTAAATGAGAAGGGAAGCAGCAGTCTTCTACTAAAAGCTACCTGTGACCTTAGGTTATCAACCCTAAGCATGGATATAATGATCTAAAAATTACATTATGGGTCCTAAATTTATTTCTATTGTCCATTACATTTAAGATATTTAAAATAAGCACGCAAAAATCAAGATGTTTAAAAAAAGAGGATTTCCCCCCTGGTATTGGTAGGGGGCTGTGTAGGAAGAAGAAACAAGAGGTGGATAATGGTACTTATTTACAAATCCTTTCTCCTACTACCAGGTGCAATTTGGCGGTCACACAAGGCTTTTCTTCTCATCCCCCCTCATCTTTGGCAATGAAGGAAAATGGCTGATTCTGAGACACTGCATCATTCTGGCAGCCCCAGACTGATGTCATGAGGAGAAAGGATGGCAGCTTCATTACAGCAAGAAGACAGGCTGGTCTGAGAGAGAAAGAGGACTCTCTTATGCAAACAGTGAAATGGAGGCATGCAAAAGTACTAGCCAAGCAAACATTTGTGTGTATAAACAGTGTTCTTTGTGCTCACTTCTGTCTGAAAGCCTCCTTTTCTCGCACAGAATTGCATGTTTGGGATTCCTTTTTTTCTCTGATACGGTTTTTTTCAATTAACCCAGTTATATTCAAAAGTTTTCTTAAGACACCCTCATGCTACCTCACTTACAGACATGACCCTCCCTTTCTTTAAGCTACAGAATGTTTCTGTTTCTGAAGCCATGAGATAAGAGGGCTGGCATTGCATTTTTCTAAGATCTCTGTATCCTTACCTCCTTAATTTTAAAGAATTAATAAGCAGCTGTATGACATCATAAAGAGGGAAAAAGTTTCTCAAGAGATAACGCGTTAAGATAATTCCAAATTTCCTCTTATTTTAGCTGAGTAAAGTAAGTATTAAATAGTAGCAGTTCTAAATACAGGGAAAAGTTGGCTGTTGAAAGAGAAAGTGGTTTTATATTTTAGTTACTTTTAAGAGATCAATCAAATCAACTAACCAATATTGGCCATCTGTTGCTTATAGCCATTTCTGATGCCAGCCTATTACTTTAAAAACAGTGATGGTGACATTTCAGTGTTAAGCTGGCTGATATCAGACCTATTAGTTCTTTGCACAACCGGTCTACTTCCCTCTCCTTTCTGGCAAGAACTCCAGGGCTCCCAAGTGGGCCATTGTCCTCCTCATCTCCCCTCCCCCAGCAGCAGAGGGAAAAGCCTTGGGCGATTATCATTCAGCAGTCAACTAAGTAAGGTGGTTTGGAAAGGCTGGGGGAGGTCGATTTTGGGGAGCTCTCCCTCCCCTCCCCCATCTCCACCTTATTTACCTCCCTTCTTTAGACAAACAAGAGTACTGAGCTTAGAAAGCCGTAAAAGCCTCACGCTTTGGGAGCTCGTGAGCTCTGCAGAAATGAGTGGCAATAACATTCCATTTGGCTCTTTTCTAACCAGAGCCGTCCTCCAATTGACTGGATTCTCAAACTCTGGAAGGAAGGTCAAGTTGGAACAGTTCTGAGTTAAGTGTTGAGTAAGTGTCCCAAGTTCTTAGTTCCCTGGGTCTCATAACTGGGCGGGCCTCGGGACGATTTATTTTTGACCACTGCAATTCAGAAAGACTAAATATTCTAAGCTATTGAGTACCCACACAGGCTTTCATTATGAGCCAATTAAAATAACTTTGCTCCATAGTTCTTCCCAATAATGAGTACTGATACCTAAGGGGGGACAAAGTGCTTTATACATTACATTCTCATTTGTCCCTCACAACACTGAGATAAGTATAAAAATATAATGGATATTACCTCTATTTTAAAGATGGGGAAACTGAGGTAAGTTGAGTAACTTGTGTGTCACTCAATGGATGAGGGTCCCTGGCAGAATTGTAACCCAGTTCTTCCTGACCCTAAAGTCCAACTCTTTTCTCTAGATTGTTTTGCCTTTCAAAGGTCAGGAAACCAGCCTAGAGAATGCAGGAATTCCATTGTTAAAAGATTGTGATCCTCAGGCCTTCTAGCAAAGGGATAATTGCCTCTCCTTCACAGACAACAGACCACTGTGAAAGTACTTCAACTAAAGCTTCCAGAAGACTAATGTATTCTATGACAAACGCTAATGAGTGTAAGTCTTTTAAAAGAAAAAGAGTGGATGAAATTCTCTGTTGGACTTTCAGAGCCCTACATGATCCAGTCGTACATCATCACTGCCCCAATCCGAGGACACACGTTGCTGTCCTTCGCTGGTGGCTCCCCCTGATAAATTCTCTCTCCATTCTAGTCCAAAACCGCAGGTCTGACACCGTGGCCCTGGGCAGCCCTCCCCAATTCAGTAAACCCTAGCGGATCACTATCACTCCACTAGCAAGTGTAAAATCCCCAACCCTTCCAATCCCTTCATAATCCATGCCCCACCCTAATCAGCTCCCTCTGTATATCTGCAATCTGGTGACATTAGCTTCCTGGCAGCTCCAGGGACACATTTTCACAGGCTGGCTTCCAGGTCTGTAATTCTCTCCCTCCTCTTGTTAGCCTCCATCTCCCATCCTATCTTATGTCCTTCAAATCCAAGCTACAATCCCAAGGTCTCCGAGAAGCCTTTCTTGGTGCCCCTAAATGTTTGGTCCCTTCTTTCTATGATCTATTCCATTTAATCCCCTACAGATCTTGTTTGTATATGTTGTTCACATGTTCTCAACTCCATTAGATTGTAAACTCCTTGAGAGCACAGACTGTCTTTTTTTTTTTTTTTTGCCTCTTTTTAAAAAAATCTCCAGTGTTTAGCATAGTGACAGGCGCATAGTAGGCACTTAATGTCAGTTGGCTCAAATCACAATGCTATGAATAATAAATGGACAAGTGTTAATTACTTACTGAAAATGAGATACACAGATGCTTTATGACCATTTGAAAACTTACAGTACCGTGAGGGGAGAGGTAGGAATTTACTATAAGTGAACCTCATAGACAAAACTTCTGATCCTAGCATCAGACTATGTATGTGGGAACTCTGAATAGGTATTTTTAAGTGTCTTCCTGGAACACTTAAGAGACAAGCAAGAAAATCAGTAAATATTTGGTTTGGTAATGGCTTCTAGGACATTCAGGGTAGGTATCTTCATACCCAAGTAAAGACTTGCTAAAAAAGGACATCCCAGATTAATTGGACAATAAAAGCAGAGATAAGAATTTTTTAAAAAGCAATATATATTTCTGATATGTGTGTGTATTTCCCTAGGGTCTTCTGAATAATTAGGTTCTATAAGATGAAATACCAGCAAATATAAGGACAATAAATACTAGGCCAAGTGAGATACTTTATCTTTTCAAATTAAAAGGACCATCTGTTTAAGATAGAGAAACTCAAAGCACTGATTATTAGGAAGGAACCAATTTAAGTTGGTTATTTTTTTGGGGGGGAAAGAGGGGTAGAGTTCCAAGGAACCCATATCTAACCAGGTATATGATTATACCTATGTCCAAAATTAAAGTAGCCTATATAGATTGATTTATTCTATCATGGGATTATAAAGACTAAATATCAGACGAGACCATGTGAAAGAATAACAGCATAAACAGAAACTACATGGAATCAACCTACAGAACAGGAATCTAGGGCTACTGATGAAAAAATGACAATATACTTAGATAATATTCTGGAGACAAATTTCATGCAGTGGATAAAGTGCCTGGCCTGGAGCCAGGAACTCGTCTTACTAAATTCAAATCTGGCCTGTGACACTTCATCCTGTTTGCCTCGGTTTCCTTATCTGGAAAATGAGCTGGAGAAGAAAATGACAAACCATTCCCAGTATCTTCGCCAACAAAACCCCAAATATGGTCAGAAAGAGCTGGACATAACTAATGAGTCAAACTTGATTCAGTTTTTATATTAGGTAAATTGATAACTAAGAGTTGAGCAACTGCTCCAAAATCTCATGGTGAGCTTGTAGACAAGTAAGTCTGAGGGTAAGACCTTTTCAGATGTCTACTTCTGAACATAACAGAATGACAGAACAGCATAACAGCATTAACAGAATGCCGGGTACCTTCTAGAGAAATGAGAACATTGCTGTAGACCAACTCATTAATGATTTTTGAATTCTTAGGATCCTTTTATTTGGGATTAGAATGGGCAGTGGGTTCAAAGCCTTATGTTTGCAAGACACAGTCTAATACTTGGCTACCCGTAAATCACTAAGAAGGAAATATGCAGAGGTGAGGAAACAATGCTAAGTGGTTTTTTTTTTTTCCCTTCCCCAGAAAAATTAAGAGAATGCACTAAAAATGAATGGCACAGCAATTCAAAGAATCATAGTGTTCCCTTCCCTACTTAGACCAGTCAGTTTGAAGCATCAGTACAAGGCTAACTCAGAAAAGGTGGCCAGGGAAGCTGGGTCATTGGGAAGGAGGCGTGTCTCAGTGCAAAAAAAAATAAATAAAATAACAAAAATTGAGGGAGCCAGGAAAGATGAAATCTAGTTTATTAACTAATGAGCAGGCATTCCAGAGAGCACAGGAAGTAGGGCTGGGGAGCTTTAGAGCTCAGACATAGGGGCAGGGGTGGGTTAGAGAGAATGGAAATAAGGGCGTGGTTTGTGGGGGGACTGAGAATAGGGTTTGAGCAGTGATAACTGAGGGTTCAGAATCCATGGGAAGGGGAGAGGTATGATGAGCTGAGGTAATAGTATGTTAATCACTGAAAAACAAATCCAGGAAGGTTATTGCCCACAGAGGCTCTACCTCTCTGGACATCCTTGTGTAGCTAGAAGAGAGCAGGGCTACCAAGGTCAGGGAAAGCCAACAGCTACAGAGGGTAATAAAATGAGTATCTGCTCAGAAAGGAAGGCACAAGCAAGGCAACTATTGTGGAGTATGGGAGAGAGAGAAAAGAAGAAAATACAGAGGTGTGTTCCACAACCCCTCCATCCACAGCTACTATTGCCTGAAGGAACACAGAATACTCTATACAGGATGTCCCAAAAGTCTGAAACTGTGGGTATCTTCTATTAAACACCTCATATTACAGGGATGAAAGGCTTTTTCCATCCTAGTTCTGCTCTTTCCTTTCGTTTCCTGTCCTTGGTTAATTGTGCCTTAAGGCACTGTTAGGCAGACACCATGGACTTCCATTCCAGTGGAATGGAATAAAACCTTTCTCTATGGAGCTTGGTTGGGGCTACTTATTTCAAGTGCTTCATCACAATGGCACTTTAGAATAGTGATTCGCACTACTGCCCTTATTTCTACTTCGGTGGCAAAAAATCCACTTGCAACAAATAGTCTCTTTCCAACCCCTAGCCCCCATCAGGTTCACATTAAATAACTTCAATGATTTCATTCCAGAAACAGACAGATTGTAGGGAGGAGAATGAGAAGTGAGCAGTGTCATAAGTGTCTAAATTTTTGTTTCTGAAATGAAATGGAAGTTACTAATTTTCCTTTGTTGAGTCTTCATTCTGATCTAGTCCTCAAGGTTTTGAACTTTCTCCTAATCTATTTTATTTCACATGTACAAGTACTTGGGGAGGCCAGAATTAATTACAAGATAACCTAAAGATACTGGGTCTGGGCCTCTCAATATAAAATTCACAGCTTTATCCTTAAACAAGTTGTCCTAAAAATCAGTCTTTCACCAAGTTTTACTTAAGTCCAGTCTTACACAAAGTCTTAAGACTGACTCTGGGGACACTGTATAAAGCTTCAGAGATGCTTTCTCAGAAAATGCTCATATTAAGTCCTCTTCTTCCTCTTACACTTTTAAGAGACTATAATATCACCACTCATTCTCACTCAACCACTTCACAAATCAATTTCCCAGAATCAAATGAGAAGCGATAAAGCTTATTATACTAGGAAAAACAAAACAAAACACTGGGCCTCTGTCCAGGAACTAAGTACCAAATGTGTGATGTCTCATGTATAAAATATAGGTCTGGGATAATGAACTCTTTCTTCATCTACAAGGTTATTCGACAAATGCATTAGGCTTTGCATGCAAGAAGTACTGTCAATAGGATTCATGTTAACAAAAACTGAGGATTCCACATGTATGAAAACTCACAAAGGATTTTTTTTCTGAGTCATAAACAAGGATTATGTAAAGTTCTGTTACACTGACTTGCTCAAAGGGCAGAGAATATGATCAGGCAGAAAGAAGGCAAGATTTATTTTTGTTTTTTGCTTTTTTGGAACGGGGAAGGTAGGGCAATTGGTATTCAGTGACTTGCCCAAGGTCACAGGGTTAGTAACGTGTTAAGCTTCTGAGGCCACATTTGAACTCAGGTCCTCCTGACTCCAGGGCCAGTGCTCTATTCACTGTGCCACCTAGCTGCCCCGACAAGATTTATTTTTTTAAAAATATTTTAATAATAGGGGTGACTAGGTGGTACAGTGAAAAGAGCACCGGCCCTGGAGTCAGGAGGACCTGAGTTCAAATCCATTCTCAGACGCTTAACACTTACTAGCCCTGTGACCGTAGGCAAGTCACTTAACCCCAAATGCCCTGTCTTGCCCCCTCCAAAATTTTTTTTAATAATATATTTTGGTTTCCATATTGCCTAGTTTCCTGAGCTATCCTGTATGTCCTTGCCATCTCCCAGAGGGCTATCCCTTGTGAGAATATAGAAATGAAGGGGAAAAAAAAACCATTCAGCAAAAAAAAAGTCAACATATGCAAAAAGTCTGAAATCCTATGGAGTACTCTGCATCCACATAATTCTACATTTGCAAAGAAGGAATATTGACTTTGGGGCCAAGCACTGTCACTACAATTCTGCAGCATTATGATTCCATCTGGTTGCTGTTCTTTCATTGGTAAGTGTAGGTGTCAGTAAGTACTTTGTTTTCTGATTCTGCTGAGTTAACTCAGTTCATATCACAAGCCGTTCTATAGTCATTTCTTAGAGGGCAGCAACGTTCCATTGCATTCACATACAACAAATGGTTTAACCATTCCCCAATCAATAAGCACTGGACTCCAAGTCTCTGTGCTAAATTGTACTTATTATACCTTTAGACTACTTGTGCTCATTTTACTCCCATGTGGTATAATACCCATTGTTGGCAACAGCTATCATGCATTATTTCAGATGCATAATATCTGCCAGCAACAAATCCATTTGCATATACTGAGTAGTGTGAAGTAGTTTTTGGCTACTGACTGGTTCTGATTTGTTTTGGGAGTTTCAAAATCTCCCAGTAGAAGTGTAAATTGCTCTCCTTCCCAAGAAATACTTAAGTCAAAAAAAGATTACTCACGTGATATCCCTCCTCTGATAGCAGCCCTGAAGCAGGCAGGCGATCAGATCACTGATAAACTCCACGTCATCCCTATGAAGGGCGGCTTCTAATTCCTAATGAGAGAGAGAAAGAGATGGCAAGATCAAACACAGATGGTGATTTCACAAAATTCCTCCTGGCCCACCACCAGCAGGAAGCTCCAAGCAGCTTAAAGGTTAGTACAGCAGCAGGAACTCCTGAGACATACCAGCCTGGCCTGGCCTGGCCTGGCCCAGCCCGGCCCGGCCCGGCCATCCCCCCACAGACATCTCTGCAATCTGAGCTGGAGCACATAGTTAGCTCATGGGTCCCAGGCCTTGTTCCCTCCTGCTCAATCACAAAGCACAAGAAGTAGGAAATGTATCTGCTCCCTTTAATTTTATCACAATTAGAAGTAGACATAGGAGCTAAAGAAGACTATGGGCCTATTTTACTGACAATCAAGTAAACATAGAAAAGTAAACATCTGATTAATTAAAAAGTATACTTTGGTTACTTAGCTGGTCCTACAGCAAAGACTATTGTCTAAGATTTAACAAATGACTACAGAGCTCAGTGTGTGGCCAATCTTATTTGGGGGATACTACAATTATATAATTAATGAGAAATTACTAGTCTGAAAAGCATTGTGTTTAATCTTACATCATCTAGAGAAATGAGGTAATGTCTATGCTAATAGAAAACTAACTCTAGGTGAAATAGTGTCTTCCTTGGGGGCTTAAGGATGACCAGGTCTCAAAACTCCGAATGAAAACAATTACTTAAGGATGTATCATCTGGGAAAGAAAAAAGCAGCATAATTATTTTTATAGAGAATTCCAGCCTCCCCAAAAGAGACAATGCTACTATTCCAGCAGAAGTAGCATGGTCTGAAAGTGTCATCAATTCTTAGTTTGTGTGAATTATACTTCCACAAGGATGTGGGTCTGTATATTGACTACAAACAATTTTCTCATGAGCCCTTTCAGCCCACAGTTTAATTGAGTCATAACAGGCAGCCACAATACACAGAAGACTCAACTATCTATGAATCTGGGTTGCAGTTCTCAGTTTATGAACACCAAGCACCGTCTGACCTTAACACCTACAACGGTCCTCTGCCCCAGTAATCTTGGAATAACAACTGACATTAATAGAACATTAAGCCTTTTAATACATTATCACATTTGAATCTCACAATAATGAAGTGGTTACTATCCAAATCTTTAAAATGTTTAAAGAAAACTGAAATTCAATTTTGTGAGTGTTGCCCATGATCACACAGAGAAGGTGGGGGGAAAAATTGAGTGCCCCAGGTCCCAGGGCCGGAGCATGAATTCCAGTGGGAGTGTGAGCAACATGGGTTTAGAAATGGCCTGGCCACTTCCCTCAGCACTTGGGATGCAGAGGGAGTCGGAGTCTGGTCCTTAGGTCCTTATTAAGGTTCTTGGCTTGCCCCTGGGGGAGTCACCAGAGGTGTGCTGAGCCTACAAGAGAGGCAGAACTCAGCTGCACTGGCTTGCCACTTCAGGGCTCTTTCCTGGACCCTGGGGGAGGAAGAGGCCTAAAAGGTCTCCTCCCTTGGCCCTTCTAACTATGGGCTGCTGAGGGATGCTGAGAGCCTGGCAGCTGGGTCCCTCCCAGGCTATCTGGCTCCTTCTACATTACCTGGCAGCAGCAGTCTGCTGGTTCCATACTTCCCTTGGCTCTCTGCCTCCCCCTTGGGTTCCTTTTTTTTTTTTTTTTTTTTTGCCATCATCTTTTGGCCCCTAGATTTATTTATTCCAGCCTTCCTCAGAAGAGGACAGATCTCAGAAGCTGAGGCTGAATGACTACATCTGAGTGAAAGGATGGATGATGGACGGCCTCCCTCTTCCCTTCTAGGAAAGGAGAAGGAGGAGGCAGGGTCTGGCATCAGAACCTCTACTTGGCTTCTGGCCTGCTCCTCCCTGGGGGGCCAGAGCAAGAGCCAGGAGCTCCTCCCTTGGCCTAGTAATATGCGTTTCTTAGGGTTATCAAACACTAGAGTTTGGGTTGTTTCTCTTTCATGCTTTTCCAGTCTATTCCACCTCTGTTTGTTTTTAAATGTCAGTATCAGAGAGTACCGAAGACAAGTGCTTTATCATGTAGTAAGGAGGAGGTCTGTTAATACTGACTTCATTCTTACTTTTTTCTCAGTATTTTCTTTAGGATTCTAGACCTCTTGTTCCTTCAGATTAATTGTGGCAGTTCTGTCTAGTTAAGACAAGTGTCCCCAGAATGAGTTTTCAAATGGATGCTCCAGGGGACAGGGCGGGGTGGAGAACAGCCAAAATTACTGGATATTTTAAAGTATACATACCACATAAATACATCTGCTTTATTCAATAAAAACAAAATTCAAATCCAAGTCAATAAAAATTAGAATAAAATATGTCGACTAAAGTGTGAATTTGCTATAACCTGACAACATGAATGAATAAGGTCAAATCAGGTATATATGGGTTCAAGATATGTGTAGGTTCAATCATCCACTGCTCCCAACACTTGAATGTGAATTATATAAACTCAAAGTAAACCAATCTTTGTGTAGAACTTAAAGATACCCAAGTTATTTTTCTCAAAATTACTTTGGTAAATACAATAAGCTGGTTAAAACCACCACCACCACCACCACAACAACAACAAAACTCTCTACAGCGGTGGAGAAATTTTGGCTTCGAGGCCACATGTGGTTCTTAGGTACAGCCTTTTGATTGAGTTCAAGTTTTACAGAACAAATCTTCTTATTAAGGGGATTTGTCCTGTGAAATTTGGATTCTGTCAAATGGCTGCACTAGAGGACCTAGAGGGCCACGTGGCTTCGAGGCCACCGGTTTCCCACTACTGCTACCAAAATTTAAGTAACTAACATGTGAATAGTTACAGATTAATAGTTTGACATCTGTCTTTTTTTTTTACCATAATATAAGCCAAGCCTTTGTGACAAATATACAACCAATTTAAAAAGAAAACCCACTAGAGAAGATGAAACTAGTATAAACAAAGATAAGAGAAATAATAGGTACTAAGCACAAAAAAAAAGCCCAACTCGGTAAGATGTAATCTACTATTACATATGTATATACATATATATAAAATTAGGATTCTCAAGTACTGTTACTGATGGAATGAGGAGCTACAGTTTCAAATAGTTGATACCACATTATAAAAAAAACCAATCTATTCCAAGGAAGACTCTTTAAACAATATGGGGAAAGACAATTATGATTCTGTGTTATTGAGATGCATTCAGGCTTTCTCACCCCCAAAGGACTCTAAAGGAGGCTTGAGATAAAAGAATTTCTATTTTTGGTGGATAAAGATAATGCAAATACATTTTGATACCAAAAATTTCCTCCTGACCCTTGTATATCAGTGCCTATTTTGAAAAACTGAATATTTTAAATAAAGTTTCTACAAGGTCCTGTTCTCATAGTCATACTCTAATGTGAAAGACAAAGTAGCTACATATGAAAAAGATGGATAATAAATTTTCCTAAATCTATTTTTTGTTTTTTGTTTTTTGTTTTTAATTTTGAAAATACTTGCCAGGCAAATGAAATAAAAGAATGAATAAACAAGCCATGTGTCACGGCTAAATGTTATGGACCTGGTCTTACTCCATCTGAAAAAGAACTAATAGTAGGTTGAAATAAGCATTTGAACCTGAAAATCTTATGTTTGGCAATAAATTCTGAAAAGCCATGTGGTGGCTGTTTATCTTGAGGAAGGAAGGAAACAAACATTTATTTAGGGTTTACTGGGTGCCAGCGAACGAGCTAAGTGCTTTACAAATATTATCTCATCTGATACTCACAACAACCAGGGGAAGCAGGTCCTACTATTATCCCCATTTTACAGCTTGAAAACTGAGTGTGAGAACAGGTTGTAATCAGTGAACCAACCGGCTCAGCGAGGAGGTGTTTACACATGACCTGCCCGTAGAGGGATGGGTGTGGTGGGGTCAGGTAAAGGTTTAAGGATGGGGGTGGGAAGGACAGGCAAGAAACCTGAGTTCAAATCCTGTGTCTCACACTGAAGTCGTGAAACCACAAGTGTGGCCTGAGTTTGTTTCCTCATCTCTAAAATGCTAGCAACTACAGACCTACCTTAAGCAGTTACTATGTGACACAAGTTCTTTATAAACTATGTAATTAAACTCACTTAGAATTATGGGTTCAAAGCTATTTCACTCCTGGTAAACCAGGAGAACAGAAGATACAGAAATAAGTCAAAAGCAAGCAATCATCATATTGAAATTTTAACTACCCAGGCCCCCACCCTTCCCCAGGATTCTCCAGTATCCTGGAGAAGGGGAGGGGAAGGGGAGGCCCGGGCTGGGGGAGTATATGGTCTCTCATCTCTGCACAGGCCCTAGCCCCTACTAACAGTGTTTCTGCCCCCAATTCTAGATCAGATTAGCCTTTACAAAGGAAGATTTACTCCAAAGCTGTAACAAAAGAAAATATACAAACACCTCTCACTGACACCTGGGAAGGGGATTTAGATTCACAGTTTAGCTCAGTTTCTATCCAGCTTTATTCCCACCGAATTCCAAAGCCCTCCCTGGGCTTATGTCTCAGAGATACTGATTTCTCAGGGCTTTCCTTTGCTGGGCTGGAGGTAACATCTGATATGGAATTTGGGGCTCCAAGGTCACCATGGCTTAGACCTGAGCTCCTACTCCCAGATTTGAGACTTCTTTCCCTACACTCAGAGCTGAAAAAGACAAACAAAAGACCAAAAGTCTTTTTCTCAGCACCACAGGGTCAAAAGGGAAGAGGGCTCCAGAGCTTCCCCAGTTACTACTGCATGACACCCTTGGTGTGTGAATACTTTCTCTTCTAAGGATGAACTAGAAAAGAGAGTAGTAAGCCTGTGTGCCTCAGTCAGGTAGATTTTTAAATGCTGGCAGTTCTGGCTAGGCAGCCAATAGAAAGAGGCTCCTCCCAAACACATAAATGAGTGAAAGAAGGGAAAACTTCAGTAGTATCTCCCATTGGGTGACCACATCATAGGTGATCTGGGAATGACCAGAGGAGAGTGAGATAATATATCTTCCCCCTTTGCTGAAGATGTGAAACTGTGTATGTGTAACAAAGCATGTGTTATAGCTTACTTTTGGTGAACTAGTCTCCCCCCCTATAAAAAAAAAAGTCTTTGTTCCAAGGTATGACTCAATAAGTAAAGGGAGAAGGGTGCCCCAGTGGCAATATATTCAGAAATTAATGACACAAAACATTTTTTTTTTTAAAGAATGACACCTGACTCTAGTGTTTTAATCCCACTCCTGATCAAATTCTCTTGTACTCTCAAATCTGAATACTTGTCTTATTTCTTCAAGTTCACATTTTCCCAATGATGCCAAATTATTTAGAATCATTAAGCATTATGCTCTCAGAAGAATGAAATTTCAGGCAATCACCAGAGAAAAGGAAAGATATAGAGGATGTAAAAGCAGGTTACTACATCTCACCTGAGAGGCCTGTGTGAAATGGTGTAATGAATGAGGGAGCTCTAGGATGGATAAATAACTCAGGCATGGCTCCAGGGCAGCACTGGTAGCACAAAAGGTCAAAGCATCAGAGGGAGTTCTCCAGCATACTGAACAGATCACATGTGGAGGATTTATCAAGAGTTCATCATGTATCACCGGCCCATCAATAAAAGACTTCTTGAAAATGTATTACTGGCCTTTTCCTTGATTTTCCCATCTCATGTAGAGAAGACATCTGATTTTTTCAACGTTGATTTTTACTGGTATAGGTCCTCCTTTCACTAATGGAACATCCCACAATTCCTCTCTCCTCTCTATGAGTTGGTATAACTCCCTCCCCCCACTATTCCCCATGTGGTAGACAATCTTTGGGTGATAGACTTCTCTCAAACTAACCTGGCTAGTCCTTAGAACAAATGACCTATGGCCTTTCCAAACTCTAAGATCCTGTCTTATTCAAACTTTCCATCTCCTCCAATACCTTAAAAAAAAAGTTGGGGATATTATTTAAAAATTAAGATTTCTTACTGATTATGCTCTATAGGCACCACTTTTAAGACATTAGGTCAAGACGAAGCAAATTAGTCCAGCTATTGAAAGACTGGGTCATTACTTGATCAGAGGAAAAAGTATTATTAATTATAGACAAAAGGGCAGAGGATTAGAATGTGAGGAGACAGAGAGAGAC
Source organism: Pseudochirops corinnae (assembly GCA_028646515.1). Classification (NCBI taxonomy): domain Eukaryota; kingdom Metazoa; phylum Chordata; class Mammalia; order Diprotodontia; family Pseudocheiridae; genus Pseudochirops; species Pseudochirops corinnae. The sequence continues at coordinate 397,727,691 of CM053585.1, forward strand.
AGAATGGGGTTAATCATCTCACAGAAGGGGCAAAGGATAATTGTTACAATGGAGGGGAAGAACAGGAAGGCAAAAGGGAAAGAGTCAACCTTACTCTCATTGAAGTTGGCTTAGGGAAGGAATGACATAAACTCTAAACTGGGTATTTAGCCACACAAGAGAGTAGGGGAAATGGGGATGAGAGGTGGGATGATGGAGGGAAGGGCAGGGTGGGGGAGAGGGATGATGGAAGCACATACTTCTGCAAAGGGACAGGGTCAAGGAGAGAACAGAACAAGGGAGGGGGTGGGAGAGGAAAAAGGGACATGTAATCAGTCTCTCACAATATGCCCACTGTGGAGAGGTTCTGCGTAATCACACATGTACAGCCTGTTTTTAATTGATTGTCCTTCCAGTGGTGGTGGGTGATGAGGGAGGAAGGGAAAGAACCTAGAATTTAAAGTTCTATAATCAAATGTTAAAAATATACATGTATGTATAATTATTATTATTATTAACTACATCCAACTGGGAATCAAGATACACGGGCACTGTGGTAGGGAGATCCATCCTGCCCTACCAGAAAGTCAGAAGGGCAATGGGGGAGGACATAGGAGAGAGCAGATTGGGGGAGGGGTTATACAGTGGGATGGCTGTTTTGAGGTGTTGGGTAGGGGAAATATGGGGGGGGGGAATTTGTAACTCAAAATCTCGTGGAAATGAACGATGCAAACAAGAAAATTAATTAATTAATTTTTTTAAAAAAAGACAATACAGTCTATTTCTGGGTTTAAAAAAAAAAGAAAAAGGGGCAACACATAAAGGGGACTCTTTCAGAGAGTTTTGGAACAGGTAATTCTAATAATTTTTTTAAGTTGGTAAATACTAGCTAATTAATACAGAAACTATTACTCCCTGTATAACTCAAAACTTTACTAAGTCATCCCAGAACTGCAAGTTAATTAGACTTAAGTAGTAAGAGACATTCACTTTTCAACATTCACCTCCTTTTGCTTTCCCTCTATATCTGCTTTTCCCTTCTCTTTGAATACTAAATGCTGAGCCTAGAATCTGAAGCTTTCTTTCCAAGACTCTGAGACAAGGACAATGCAGAAAAAAAACAGACCCACAGAGTAGTGAGGAGCAGAAAAAGGGGAGGCCCTGCCAATCCTCTTCCTCACTGTACAACTTCTAGAGAAGCTGATGAGAATAAAACCAGGTGATATGAATGTAATGGAATACTATTGTGCTATAAGAAATGGGAAGGAGATGGACTTCATAATTATCTGGAGAGGCTTATACGGACTGATGCTAAGTGAGAAGAGCAGAACCAGGCAAAACCTGTACACAATCACAGACAC
>CM053585.1:397729530-397759446 GCA_028646515.1 Pseudochirops corinnae
AAGAATGCCTTAAAAAGTCAACTTTGCCAGATGGAAAAAGAATCTCAAAAGCTCAGTGAAGAGAGTAATTCCTTCAGAATTAGAGTGGAGCAAATGGAAGCAAATGACTTTAGGAGAAATCAAGATACTATCAAACAGATCCAAACAAATGAAAAAATAGAGGGCAATGTGAAATATCTCCTTGAAAAAACCACTGACCTGGAAAATAGATCCAGGATAGACAATTTAAAAAGTATTGGACTACCTGAAAGCCATGATCAAAAACAGAACCTAGAGAGCATCCTTCAAGAAATTTTCAAGAAAAATTGCCCAGATATTTTAGAACCAGAGGGCAAAATAGAACTTGAAAGAATTCACCGTTCAACTCTTGAAAAAGATCCCATAAAGAGGATAAAAAAAATTTCCACAAGCAATTGACATGGGGAAAAAAAAAACCTTTGAAAACATATACAATGCATAAAACCTCTGGACCTCCCACCTCCATGAAGGGGTGTCCTCTTACATCTATTTATTCAAGTATGTTTGACCTTTATGATTTGTTATATTCACTTCTGATTTGTTCGTGTGCAACATTTCCATTTACATTACATGGTTCTGCTTCCTTCACTCTGCATCAAGTCGTGCTGATCTCTTCAAGCTTCCCTCTATTCATCACATAACATAATTTTTTACAGGGTAGTAATATTGAATTACATTCATGTACCACAATGTGTTTGGCTTCCCCCCAATTGATTGACAACTCCTTTGCTTCCAATTCTGTGCTATCATTTTTGTTGTCACAGAAAGTGCTGTTAATATTTTCCTCTGGGTATCCATTGTTGTTGAGTCCTTTTAGTCATGTGACTCTTTGTGATTCCGTTTGGGTCTTTTGTTTTGTTTGAGGGCGGAAGACAAGACAATTGGGGTTAAGTGACTAGCCCAAGGTAACACAGCTGAGAAAGTGTGTCAAGTATCTGAGGTCACATTTGACCTCAGGTAACGCTGACTCCAGGTGCAGTGCTCTATTCAATGTACCACCTAGCTGCCCCTGGGGTTTTCTTAACAAAGATACTTGAGTGGTTTGCTGTTTCCTTCTCCAACTCATTTTACTGATGACAACAGTGAAACAAACAGGGTTAAGTGACTTGCCCAGGGTCACACAGCTAGTAAGTACGTGGGGACAGATTTCAACTCAGCAAGATGAGTCTTATTAACTCCAGGGTATGGATATTTTAGTCACTTTGGGGACATAATTCTAAATTGTTTTCCAAAATGGCTGTACCATTTCACAGCTCCACTAACAATTTATTAGTGTCCCTATCATCCCACAACCCCTCCAACACTGACTAATGTGATTTTTTTAAATATCTTTGCCAATCTGCAAGGTAAAAGTCTTATCTTTCTCAAAATCCATCAAAAAAACTTCTTCTGTAGAAATCTATATTAATATTTTACTTTCACAAAAGAAAGCAAGGAAAAGGGAGAAAAACCTAAGAACAAGATTGCAATTCAAACCTAGCTGAACTGTCAAAGAAGGTGCATAGGAAAGGGCCACTCCCCCCAACCCTCCCACCCCTACCTGAACCATAGATACCAAGTGTACTTGGTTACATATCTTTTTCACTCTGTGGCTAAGTAAACTTGCTTTTGCTAACTGTTCATGTCCAATTCTGGATCTAAAGCACTAAACCTACTTAGGTCAGGTGGGGCCTGACTCATTCCCTCTAGAAGAATGTAAATTCCTCCCGGGACAGGGCCTATTGCTAAGCACCTTACAAATATTATCTCATTTTATCCTCACAACAACCTTGGGAGGTAGCTGCTATAATCCCTGTTTACAGTGGAGGAAATTAAGATAAACAGAGATTAAGTGACCTACCCAGGGGTCACACAAGTATTTAAGTATGTGAGGCTAGATTTGAACTGAGATCTTCTTGGCTCAAGGGCTGGGGATCTATTCACTTTGCCACCTCGCCATCCCTAAAACCAAATTAAAATGTAACTGGGAAATGTTTAACCAAAAAAGAAAAGGGCAAAAAAGCAAAAAAGCAATACAACAATGTTAATTTGTGGTTTCCTAAGTCATCATGTAGTCTGTAGGGATTCTTTCTATTTTAATTGGACATTGTGCCCTTTACAATTTACAAAATGCTTTCACAACATAGCTCTGAAGTAGGTAAGAACACCCCCATATTTCAAAATAAAAACAGAAGGTATTATTTTAACTAGACCACAACAGAATAATAGAAAACAGAATCTGCAGTTAGAAAAAATAATTACCAGCATCTGTATATTATCAAGAAAGTGTGAAATTTACAAAAAACAATTCTTTGGGACACACAGATATCTGGCAGGTAGACTTAATATGACTGTCAGAGAAAGCAGTGACATGAAATTGTCTTACATTTAACTTTAATATACTTAATATTTGTGGAAAAACATACTTATTATCTGATTTAAATCAACCTGAACCCATCAAGATCTGTTCCAGCCTAATTCCTGCCCCAATTCTACTGGAATGTTTCCTCTTTCCCCCAAATCTATCTAGCAATGCCTCCTTTCTCTTTCCCCTTTCCAGAACCCACCCATTTCCTTCCCCTATTGGAGGGAGCCCAGAGCACCTTGGCATACTATACCCTCTCCAAAAGTTTGAGCCCCCAAAGACTCTAGGCTGAGGGGCAAACATGAGCTCTCACATTGCTTTCCTCAGCAGGAGTTCACCAACCAAAATCTTTCCAGTAATATGGAAGACTGAACTACTTCCACCAAGATGGATGTCTGAGCTAAACGCAGTGTTCCCAGCTACCCTACAACTCCTGTAAAACTTTGAAAATTTGTACTAGACTGAATAATGATTAGAAACGGAAAAAGAAACTACAGTAAGTGACTTCTTTCCACCCCGGAACTATACAAAAAGACAGCAAGAAGTGGGCAGTTCAACCAAAGCAGTCAACAGAACAGACGTAGCCTATGAGACTCAAGGCCTAGAGGCAACACTAGAAAAGGCCTCCCCTTAGAAACCCCAGGGGTCCGATCCGGTCAGCAGGGCTCTCTAGTGACTCTGGAGTCTCTAATGCTGTGATGAGCGCTGAAAACTCACTGACTTGGTGCTGCAAAGATCCAGACAGGGATTACTTGTTCTTATTTGCTGCTGTAAATTGTATGTCTCCTTTATTCCACTGATCTGCGTTCTTATCCAGTAAAAGACAGTTTCAATAATTACGGCTTTATAACATAGTTTAAAAGCTTCCTTCACAGTTTTTTTTTCATTATTTCCTTTGATATTCTTGACTTTGTGTTCTTCTAAATAAATTTGTTTTGTTTTTTTCCTAATTCAGTTAATTTGCGGGGGGCAATTTAATTGAGATGGCATTGAATATATAAATTAGTTTAGGTAGAATTGTCATTTATAATATTGGCTCTGCTCACCATGAACAATTAATATTTCTCCAATTATTTAAATCTGATTTTATTTGCATGAAAAGTTTTTTTTTAAATAATTTTGTTTATATAGTTCCTGGGTGTGTTTTGGCAGGTGTACTCCTAGGTATTTTATAGTGTCTATAGTATAAATGACCCTCTGTCATTTTAAACCTCTCTCACCCTAAAATGCATAAGGGTTCTTAAAACACATTTGGTTTTTTGTCCCCCTATTAACATGTAAACAATCCATCACCAAATATTCCCTTTTAACTATAAGATTATTACCTCAATTTGGATGTGAGATGTGTTCAAAGACATTTAATGAAAAGTTTTATTTTTGTTTTTTACAATCCATATTTTTTCTTCAGATTCTAGCTGTATCAATGACCTAAGTGGAAGATCTTCCTAATACAGGGTGAGTGAAGTGAAAACTTCTCAGATCATACTCTAAAATGTAGTAAGGCTTTTTCATGGGAACAGGCCCAAGTTTCCCTTCCCCAGAAATCGACTGATTTACAAGGACTCAGAACTCAGAGGGGCAGGGAGTCACCCCCTCTTATGCTGACACCTCAGCATAAGACATGCCCAATAAGGACAAAAGTGCTTTCTGAAATGTACACTGGGCGGTCTGTGTCCTTGTTCAGGTACTTGAGGCAGATTGCCCCGCTTAGACTGTGCGCCTGACTTCTGGCCAATGGAAATAAAAACTCAGGGGGGGGGCGGGGAGAATTCCGTGGTTAGGGCTCTATGAGTTTGCCATTTCCTTTAGTAAATTGCTTCTCCTCGCTATTTGTCAGGAGGGTTGCCCTTTCTTGAGATTGTAATAAACCATTCTTTTCTGCTTCTTACTCTGAGAAACCTCTTGAGTTTTTGGGGTGCACACGTGAGTGTTTACTTTGACTCACAGTCTCTTCTCTTTTGCTGCTTTGGAATTCTCCCCTTGTCCATAGCTATAAAAGATATAAATTTTCATTTTCCTTTCCTTTTTATAACATGACTTTCTATATTTAAGTTGTCCACGTGGAATTTATTTTGGTATATGACAGTGGTCTTAATCTAATTTTTAATCAGACTACCTTGAAGTTAGCAGTTTTTCTCAAAAAGAGGTCTGGAATATGTCATTTAATAAATTGTTGATAATTGGCTCATTTTATCTTCTTAAGTTTACGGGACATGAATATTATTAGCTGTCACTAATGAATTCTTGGTTTTGCTTACCTACAGATTCACTTAACTCTTTCAATTTTTAAAAAACCGGATCATCAAAAAAAATTATTATTGACTTATAATAGTCATTTTCACTATAAACATGAAACACTTCTCCATTTACTTTATTTATATAAAATGTTTTATATAAATTTTGTAGTTTGATTTAAGTCTTCTTTGTTTATTGATAGGTTAACTTCTAGATATTTAAAATAGGGAATTGGCAAGCCTAGAAAACTGAGAGCCAAAAGGTTTAAAACACTGTTTTCAAAAGAAATTACACTATCAATGACCAAAGAAAACAAAATTTCAATCACTAAATTACAGAAATAAAGAGATAAGCATCAGGCACAAACTCGCATTTATTAAATTAGGAAAGATGGGAAAGTTTTTTTAAAAGATGAGAAAACGTATAAAAAGCACTCCTCCCACCTCCTCATCCCCTACTCTTGGGTCTTGGGAAGATAAGCTTGCTGATGAATTGTGGGTGTAGCTACGACTGTTGACCTGATATTTAAAAAAAAAAATCAATTTGGCCCCATTACCCACTATGAACCAGTAATACCACTGCTGGTTACAAACTCTTAAGGAGGCCAAAGAGAGAAAAGGTGCCATATATACTGACATATTCATAGTAACTCTTTTTGTGCTAGAACAGAATAGGAAACAAAGTATGCTTCCATTGTTTGGTGAAATGGCCAAATAAATTGTTCTATGTAAATGTAATGTAACATTACTGCGCCACAAGAAACAACAGCTGTGAAGAATTCAGAGACGCAAAGAGATAAACTGAGTCAGATTGAGGTAAGTAAAACCACAAAAACAAATGAAAAAAAAAGGAAACCAGATGGCAGTTATAGTGACCAAATGTCAGCCCAGGACACTAGCTAGGAAAATAAGGAGTACGGAAATATTGCATGTATCATCAGAACTGGTTAGGCTGACAAATCTGCCAATTTCTCCTCCTTTTTTATTCTTTATAACAAAATCTATTTCTGGTTTCTGTGGGAAAAGGTTGTGTGAGAAGAGAGGACTTGAACCAAATAAGAAGAAAACTGCATGTGATCTGGAGGGTTTCAGACAAATTAAGTAAGTCAGGTTGAACTGGGGAAGTGGACATCTGGCAAAATTTAGGAGAAACTGAGGAAAATCTGTAAAACTATCTCTAGGTCCTGTTTCTGAGGTTCTGTGCTTCCTGACTGAAAATGAAGCAGAATCAAGGGCAATTAGAAAGACTGTAAAAGGATTAAGGAGGATAAGAAGGACGAAGGAGTAGAATCTTAAGAAGTACGGGATAGAGCAGCTAACAGGGCAAGGTAAACAAGGAAAGGAAAGTGGAACAATCAGCAAGTGGACGGACACCTTGGATTGGTGCACGGGGCAAAATGTGAAACAGAGGAGGGTTTGGAGAAATGCTGAATGCTGTGGTTTTGTTGAGACAAAGAAAAGGAATCTGAGTGGGGCTGTCAGTTTGTTAAGGTAAAAATTGGCTATTAATTTTTTTTAACCAGGGGTGAAACCCTAAAAGTCGTTCACAGAAACAAGGTTGACAATCTCAATTATTTTGGAAGGTAAAGAAATTGTATAGTGATCTGTATCCAGGGTACAGCACTTGTATTTTTTTACACAAGTCAACAAATACTCATTAAGCACCTACTATGTGCCCCCCTAGAAAAAAATAGGAACGATGAGGCAACAGTCCAATGACTTATCACTGCATGATATTATCATGGGCCTATCTCCCTCAGGAAGAAGGAAAAGGGGAGAGAGGAATGAAGAATCACAGAAGGCCAGTCCATGTTCAAGAGTGTCAGGGAGAATGAAATGTTACTAACAGAAACAAATCTGGCTTCGATAGGGAAGAAAAGGAGGCAGGCAGAAAGGGGGAAGAACAGACACTTCTTAGAGGGGTGGAGAACGTAAGAGTGCCAAGTCACACCGTGCAGCAAGAAAAAGGATAACTGGATGCCTCAAAAGTGCTACCCCTCAAGAGAATGGCAGAGGTTCAGAAAGGAGCACGTGAGAAAGGAGTTTGATTAAGGCAGGAGGAAAGTAGCCTGTCGTTTGTGATTCCTTGAGTAAGGAGGCATCAAAGCATTGATGATCTGATCTGAGGCCCTCCCAAGAGTCACCAAAATAGATGACAACTGTCCACTTTCGGTGATTCATGCAAGCACAAGTGACATTTTCAGGAGAAAACAAGAAGAGGGTGCCTAAGAATGGACTTGGATTAATGCATCATAACTTGCAACACAAATGGATGTCCATTCCAAGACGGAGCATACCTAACAAAGGCTGTACAGAAAAACATACACACACACATACACACACACGTATCTCCTTCTATTTGTGTATGTATACATACACACATGCTGTGCCTCCTGCGTATCTAATAAAAACAGATTTAAACTAAGAGAGTTAAGGGAAAAGAATGCCTATATTTATCTCACAGGTAGACACTACAATAGTAGCTAACATTTTACTAAGTGCTGGGTACCGTGCTTAGTGCTTTATAATTATTCTTGCATTTGATCTTCACAATAAACATGGGGAATTGGATGTTATTTATTATCTTCACTTTGTTGTTGTTCAGTCACATCAGTCACATCTGAGTCTTTGTGAGCCGATTTGGGATTTTCTTGGCAAAAATACTGGAGTGGTTTGCCATTTTCTTCTCCAGCTCATTTTACTGATGAAGAACAGAAGCACACAAGGATGAGTGATTTGCCCTAGAATCACACAGCTAGTAAGTGTCCGAGGACAGATTTGACCTCAGGAAGATGAGTCTTCCTGACTCCACGGAGTGACCTAACTGCTAAGAGATGAAAAAGGACCTGGATGGGGAAATCTTACTCAAAAGAAACAAAGGGGTAGGGTAACACTATATCAAGAAAGTATACTCATGTTAGGAAATCCAAAAGCCAGACAGGAAAAGCATGAAAGAGTATTTGGAATACAGCAGGGAACTGTGTTGGGCTCCCATGTCATTATCATTTTTATCAGTGATTTGGATAAAGGGATGCTCATCATTGTACAGATGACAAAGCTGGAAGGAATGGCTCATAGAATGGATGTAAGGATCAAAAAGATCTTGACAGGTTAGAGGATTGGGCTGAAGGATAAAATTCCATTGCAGGGAAAGGGAAAGGCTTGCACTTGTACACCAAAATAAATTAACCACATAAGTATAAGATGCAGAGGCTCAGTCAGACAACAGTTTTTCTGGAAAAAAAAAAGATCTGGAGGTTTTAGTGAAATGTAAGCCCAATGTGAGGTGAGCAGACCAAAAAGCTTACTGTGATCTTGGGCTTACCTGGAGTTTTGTGTTCAGTTCTGGGGAACACAGTTTAAGGACATTCACTTAGAGTAGAAGAGGGAAACCAGGATAGTGAAAGGCCATAAGTCCATTATATACAAGAATCAAATGAAGGACCTCGGGAATTTTTAGCCAAGAGAAAACAAGATTTGGGGACCTGATAGTATTCTTCAAGTATCAGAAAGGTTATCACCAGGAGAAAGGATTAGATTTGTTGTTTTGTCCCAGAGGATAGAACAAGACATAGTATGAGGAGATGACGACGAGATCAATTTAGGAGCAATATCAGTAAAAACCTCAGAACAATACGAGCTGTCCAAAAGTAGAATGAATTGCCTAAGGAGGGATCCTTTTCTTTTGAGGTCAAGCAGAAGCTGGCTGTCAGGTATGTTTGACTATATGGACACTAAAGGTCCTTCTAACTCTCAAATTTGATGAGTCTGTAACAAAGGACAGCTTACTCCTTGTGAGAGGGGAGCAATATATATGGGGAAAAAATTTATCAATAATAATTTAAAAACAAGCTAGCCACTACTCCCCACCCTCCAAATTTGTAATAATGTAAAAAAAAAATCTACTAAGTTGTTTATACACATTGACTTACTGATCACAATTCACTCTCACCTTGGGAATCACCTCTTCCTAATGAGATTACTGACAAGTATAGATCCCTATATATAAAGATATTCACAGCAGCATTATTTGTTGTGACAAATAGTTTTAAATATTGAATGCTGAACAATAAATGATAGAATATATAGAAATGAAGGTCATTGTTCCCTAAACAAGGATGAAAATAAATCAGAGTCAATCCTGAAGGATCTGAAGGGAGTAACACGCTGCAGAATGAAGACCACAAAGCCAAAAAAACAAACAATTACGACAATGATGTAAACAACACAGAATCGTCACTTACAGAGTATGTACAACGTGCAGGACCCTGTGCTAAACACTCTACAGAGATTATCTCATTCGATCCTCACCCCAACTCTAGAAGGTGGCTGCTTTTATTAACCTCATTTTACAGTCAAGGGAACTGAGGCAGAGATAAAGTGATTTACCCAGCATCACACAGCTAGTGATTGTCTGAGGCTGAAACTGAACTCGGGTCCTTCCTGACTCCCAGTATGGTGTTATATCAATCAGAGAGCTACCTTGAGTACTGTGATTAAATGACCACTCAGGGTCACCGAACCAGTATGTGCCAGAGGGAAGAACTGAACTCATGTATAATGGGCAGGTTTAGGTTCTATCACTGAACAAAATGAGACTCAAGTAAGTCATTTAGGAGTTAACTGAGTGTTGCCTAGCCATAATATAGAAAAGCTGCAGAGAGAGTAGCAAGGATAGCACAGGACTCATCTCAGGTACTGGCCCCTATTCCAAAAGGAGTTGTTATGCCTTTAAGAGAACAGGAAGCCAGGGTCACAGGGGTGCTGGAAGCTTAATCTGCAGAGGCAGAGTTTAGTCCTTCCCCCCACTCCCAGCCACCACACCAATTCAGGCCTTATCACCTCTAGCCAGCAATATTTCAATAGCCTACTTCCTTGGTCTCCCTGACTCATGCCTTTCCCCAGCAGTCCATTCTCTGATGATTTTCCTAAGGCTAGTATGTTTGATCACCTTCCCTATTCAATGAATTCCAATAGCTCTCTCTTACCTTCAGGATCAAATATAAAATCTTCCCTTTGGCTATAAATGTCATAACCTGAATCCTTCCAACCTTTCTTATACTTTACCCCTTCCTTCTTCACTGCCAACTCTTGTCTGAAAGCCTCAGCTAAAGTCCAGCGTTCTTTGAAGGCAGATTTTGCCATTCTTCTGAGCACTTAGCACAATGCCTAGCATGTAATAAATGCATGTTTGCTGATTTATTTAATCTCCATTTGTTGGAGATGAGGGAAGGAAGGGTTGAAAACAGCCTTTTCCTGTTATCTCTCCCAGGTATCTGATTCCCAGATGTTTTTCCATCCTCTACTCTCCCCTAGAAAGAAAGTCTATCATTAAATTTCCCTTTCTTTCTATGTCTTTTCTTCTCTTAACATTCTTCCCCATATGTTAACTTAATTCCAGCTATGATCACTTGTATAATGCTACTTGGGCTACACTGGAGCCAGGAGGAATTAGCTATTTAGATGAGTCATCTTCAAACATACCAGTAAAAAAATTATTGAAAACGTTCCTGGGTGATGTGGATAGTGACTTATCTTTAAGTTATATCCAAAAATTATGTATATTGTAAAACAAATTCTGAGATGATGAGATAGAGGCAAATATCGTTTCTTACAAATCTTGTTCTCACTAACTACTACTAGAGAGCAATGTAACTGAATATGCTTCATTGTATTCGAAAATCTTGGCTTAGTATAGTAATAGTGACAGTGACTGAAAAGTCTTGTTCTATGTTAAGTTTATACCAAAACTTGAGATTTTAAAAAGATACTTCACAAAGAAAAGCATATCCAAATCAAAGAAGTACATATATAATAAATTAAATCAAGAAATCAATTTTTCAATCCAATTGATCAATTTAATGCAATGAAGTGTTGAAATCTGCCTAGTTAAATTTCTAAATCCCTGACATCAATCTGTCATTCTTGCAAACCAGTCAGAAAGTATTGCATTTTTAAGCATTTAACAAATGTGTTCAAAACACACTCTCTTCATCTGGAAGAATTTTAAACTAGTGATCAAATTTTGTTTCCAAGTTTAAATGTGCATATATGACAACTTATAGGTGAAAAACTTAAATTATTTTCAGCAATTTAGAGAGAGATCCATTAGTCAGCAGCTTCTCTTCCTCTAAATTTCCCTCTAAGTAGTCAGTCTACCTTTTTACTCCTCCCCATCACCGACCAAGTCTGTATGATAGCCCCCTTGTAAGTGGCTGTCCTCAATTCTCAACTCTCCTCAAATAATGGCCTATCCCATCACTAAGTAAACCATCAACTTTGCTTTCAATAAGAATATGTTGTTCAGTTGTGTTTGACTCTTCATGACCCTGTGGACCACAATATTGTCCATAAGGGTTTTCTTCTCAAAGATACTGGGAGTGATCTGGCATTTCCTTCTCCAGTGGATTAAGGTAAATAGTGATTAAGTGACTTTCCCACAGCCACTAAGTGTCTGAATCCAGATTTGAATGTGGATCTTCCAACTCCAGGCACCATGCTCTATGGGCCACCTAGCTGCCTTCTTTGAGAATGGGGCCACCCAATCCAATAAACATTTATTAAATGCCTCTATGTGCCAAGGAGGCAGCATTGTCTAAAAGCACATTGAAGCATACTATTTTTTACATGTTTCCACCCCGCTTTGGGGTCAGGGTCTTCTTTCACAACATGACTAACATGGTAATATGTTTTCCATGACTGAACATGTATAACCTGCATCAAATTGCTTACTGTTTCAGGGAAGGAGAAGATGAGAGATGGAAAGAGAAACTTCAGAACTCAAAATTTTTAAAAAATGAATGTTAAAAACTGCCTTTATATGTAAGTGGGGGAAAATAAAATATTATTAAAAAACATTTTTTTTGAGTTCCCAATGCTCTCCGTTCCTCCAGGCCATCTGCTACACACTGAGAAGGCCAGTAATATCTCAATTATCTTACAATCTAAAGGTGCCCCCCCCCCCCTCCAAAGGAAGCAGGAAGGGTGTGGGGGCTACAATGGGTATCTTGTGTAGAACAGCAAACAGGGCAGCAGATGAAAAGTGGAGTGATCTGAGAGGTCATGTGTCCTCTATAAAGGAAGACGCTGGGAAGAGTTTGGTACTCCATCCCATAGGCCTCCTCCAATAAGAGGGGAGAAGAGGAAGAAGGAGGTGGAATCAAGCAAGGCTCAAGTTAGCAGGTAGCTGGAGTTTGTAAGTGATGAACTTCTCTTGAGAGGGGCAACTTGTTCCTCAGAGTTGAAGTCAGGCAGGGAACCAGATGCAAAATGAGGTGAGCTGAGCCCAGCTTCTGCCCTCGATAAAAGCAGGCATTGGGAGGCGCCTGGTACTAAACCCTCCAGCCCTCCAATCAGAGTGGACAGAAGACCGAGGGAGCTGTTATCAATCAAGGCCTGAATTACCAGAATGGTGGAGAACTAAGAAATGAGCATGTTATTTCCTGGAAGTGAAGCAGGGAGGGAGGGGTGACCCCCCCCCCCCCAGCAGGTCTGTCTCCCATAGGTTTCAAAACCTCTCTCCCAGTGACCTCAATGCCACTCTCTCCTATTTCCTTTAAACTGAATTTTTCCAACTACCTTGCCGGCCATTTTTATTACTTCTTGTTTATTTTTGTTACACTTATTAAACTTTCTAGGATCACTGTGTTGTCATTGCTAACTTTTTGCAAGTCAGTTGATTTTTCCTCTAAGAACATGAGATGAGGTGCCACGTGTTACAAACACAATGATAATCACAACGTAGTCCTTTGGGGGGGAGGGGGATCAGAGGGAGGAGGCAAGGTAATTGAGGTTAAGTGACTTGTCCAAGGTCACACAGCTAATATCAAGTGCCTGAGGCTGAATTTGAACCCAGGTCCTCCTGACTCCAAATCTCTATTCACTGCACCACCTAGATGCCCCTCACAAGGTAGTTCAATGTCTACAGTTAACAAGGTCCTAGACACACGCCTCTTCCTGCTAGAGCAGTGGTTCTCAATCCCTTTGGGGGTCGAACAACCCTTTCACAGAGGTTGCCTAAGACCCCTGTGAAACACATATTTCCGATGGTCTTAGGAACCGAGACACTACTCCTCTATCTGTCTCCAGGCAGGTCCGCCCACGTGCAGATACATCCACATAGGAGTAATAAAAAAAGGTCGCAGCATTAGGAAGGCTGAGAACCACTGTGGTAGAGCTTCTTAAACTGTTTCCACTTGACCCCTTTAGTGGTTTCTAAACTGTGGGTCGTGACCTTCACACGGGGTCCACAAGTCTCTAAGACTATATAGGCCTATTGACTATCTTCATTAGTAGAGAGGACTGCCCCACAAGGAGTTACCTACACATTACAGATATTACAAGTCTGAAATCTCACTCCCCACCAAAATACTTTTTACCTACTTCACAGGGCTACTGTGAGGAAATCATTGTGACTATTATTATTATTACTAAGTGTAGAAAGTTCAATTCTGGCCATGAAGTTGGGAAATGTTGCCCTACAGCAGAACTCTCCTAACTATGTGGCCCAGACTAATTCAAATGTAAGTTCCTGGACAGTAGAAACTCCGGCTGATTTGTTTCCCAGGTACTTAGCACAGTGCTTAAGCACATAATAAATGCTCTATCTTTCATTCATTCACTTACTCATTCATTCAATTGTGTCTTCCAGGAAGCACCAAGTTCTAAATGGGGACATACTGCAGGTACACCATCAAAGCCTATCTATTCTGGCAAAGGATTCACTACCAAAAATTTGTCAAATCTGCACATGCTTTGTTTCTGGCCTTTTGCTAGCACAAATAGCTCTGGTACCCAAGGAATTTTTCTTTCTTTCAATGATGACCTGTCTGCAGTACAATATTCTTGCATAAATTCCAAACTTTTCTGGGAATCATTTGTGCCAATTCAGAGCTCCACTAGTAACATCTTTGTCAGGTGAGATATGAAGAAATATGTCATTACTATTTATCAGCATTCCTTTCATTAGGAATTTGGAGCAATTTTTCATATCCAGCCCATTAATATAACTGAGAATGGATCACAGACATATAAAGAGCTAGAAGAGACTCTGGGTCATCTACTCCAATTCCCTTACTTTAATAAAGCCCCGAGGGGTTAAGTGATTTGCCAAGGGTCATACAGGTACTGTGTTTTAGGTCCTCTGGAATGATGTTACTTTTTTTTCTTTTTCTTTTTTGCTTTTTGGAGGGTGGAAGGCAGGGCAATTGGGGTTAAGTGACTGGCCCAAGGTCATACGGCTAGTAAATGTTAAGTGTCTGAGGCCACATTTGAACTCTTGTCCTCCTGACTCCAGGGCTGGTGCTCTATTCACCATGCCACCTAGCTGTCCCTGATGTTACTTTTTCAGTGGAAAAAGCCTTTGACTAAATACATTATTCATGTCAAAAACACAGCATCCATCTAAATGAGGCCTGCACAACCTGGCTCTTGAGGCAGCCAAAGGATCATGTACATTTTTCCAGGGCCACCAGAAATTCTCTGGAATGTCCTCCGGCAGTTGGTTGTGTCGGCCTTATCCAAAGCAAGAGTTAGCACTATTAGTAATGGCCTACCACAGACGTCTTCCCAAAAGTTTTGGAGTAAAATGAGGAATGCCTCCACCAGCCCCCACTATGATTTGACAGAGTACGAGAAATGCTAGCTATATAATTAAACAGGGGGGGGAAAGGCTATGGTCCATGAGAAAGAAAATGTTAATTTGCTAGTTATACATACCATGACAGTTACATATATAATGTGATGGTTTACTAAGAAAATGAAGGCAGCTTCAGTGAAACAGCAAGATAGAAAGTAAATCCACAAAAATCACCAGCATTTCTGTATATTACTAATAAATGTCTGGAGGGAAACATACTCTTGAAACCTATTAAGAACTTAAATACAATTTAAACTGCAACAATGCTTACAGAAATAAAGCAAAGATCCAAATAGATGGAGTTAAATTTAATGTTTATGATTAGAACAAGTGAATAAAAGTGATCTACAGAAGTTCATGTAATAACATGCAAACACATTACAGAATCACACGTGTAGAGCAAAGAGATACTACTAGGAGACTATTCCATATTCCTCATTTCGCACTTGGACAAACAATACAGCAAAGGGATAAGGCTACTGCCCAAAATCAAAGCAAGACCTTTGGCACACAACTGAATACTTCTGTCATAAATGAGCAATTTGGTCCAGCAGTTATCAAACTTTTTGGTACCAGGACCCCCTTAACACTCAAAAATTACTGAGGATTCCCTAAAGAGGTTTTGTTTATGTGGGTTATCTACCTATACTTAGCACATTAGAAATTAAAATAGCTTAATCTTATTATAAAATAAAAATAGCTCTGACCTTACAGACCTCCCTAAAATGCTCTCCGGGAGATGCTTTGAGACCTGCTGATTTGGTGAAAGGCTTCTTTTTTTAAATACACTGGGAAAAAAAAATAGCAACTCCAAAGGTCATGGGTTCAGATAGTTTTTCAAACAAAAGTCCTGGGTGAGCCTGGGCCAATCATTTCACCTTTCAGGGCCTCATTTTGCTCAGCTGTAAAATGAACAAGTTGGAATAGTTGACTTCTATCTAAGGTGCCAACAATGTCGCTATTATCATATAAATTGTTCTTCCAGTTCTTACTTCATTCATACAAATCTATCAAGCATTCTCTTAAATCTTCTTTTTATTATTTCTTTCGGTATATAATTGTTCCGTTACATTAGAGAGACAGTGTTATATAACGAATTGAAAATGGCCGTAAAGCCTCATTTCTAAAATATACAGAGAACTGAGTCAAATCTGTAAGAACACAAGTCATTCCCCATAAATGGTCAAAGGATATTAAGAGGCAGTTTTCAGAAGAAGAAATTAAAGATATTTATAAGCACATGAAAAAATGCTATAAATCACTAGTGATGAAAATGCAAATCAAAACAACTCTGAGGTACCACATCTCACCAGTCAGACTGGCTAAGATGACAAAACAGGAAAGTGACAAATGCTGGAGTGGATGTGGAAAAATTGGAACACTAATGAATGCATTGTTAGTGAAGTTGTGAACTGATCCAGCCATTCTGGACAGCAATCTGGAACTATGCCCAAAGGGCTATAAATAATTGCATACCCTTTGACCCAGTAATACCACTTCTAAGCTTGTATCCCAAAGAGCTCCCAGAAGTGGGAAGAAGATCCATATGTACGAAAATATTTATAGAAGCTCTCTTTGTGGTGGCAAAGAATTGGAAACTGAAGGGATGCCCATCAATTGGGCAATGGCTGAACAAGTTGTGGTATATGAATGTAATGCAATACTATTGTACTATAAGAAATGGGAAGGAGATGGACTTCATATTACCTGGAGAGGCTTATACAAATTGATGCTAAGTGAGAAGAGCAGAACCAGGAAAAATTTGTACACAATCAGAGACACAATGTATGTGTGATGACCAACTTTGATAGACTGGACTCTTCTCAGCAATGCAAGGTTATAAAACAACTCCAAAAGACTCATGATGGAGAGAGATGCCTACATTCAGAGAAAGATCTAGAAAGAACAGAGTCTGAATGCAGACTGAAGCAAACTACCTGCTCTCTTTCTTTTTCTTGTTTGGTTTTGTTTCCTCTTTCCCATTGTTCATTCCGTCTGTTACAATCCTTCCTTATAACCTGACTAACATCAAATGTGAAAGTATTTTGCAGATCCCATACTTGATTGCATGCTGCCATGTGGGACTGGGGGAGGGTGGGAGAAAATTTGAAACTCAAGGAATTATGAAACTGAATCCTGTAAACTAAAAGTAAACAAATTAATAAAGACAAAAATATATCAAAAATAAATAAAATTTAAAAAATTAAAACAAAAAAAGAAAAATGGCCTCATAGCCTGGAATATCTGGATTCAAGCTCCCTCCACTTCAGACACTGACAGTAACCAGGCAAGTGATTCAACTTCTCAAAGCCCAGAAGACCCTGACCCGCAGTTTCCTCACTGGGAAGAAGTTTGCTGCATTTCTCCCTACATACATATCCCACAATTTGCTCAGTCACTACCTAATTAGCTCCCAGGTCTTTTCTTATTTTTTCTCTTTTAATTCCCTCTTCTCAGATCTACCCTGACAAATATGTGGGATTGCATTTTCCTTCTGGGGAGCAGGGGGTAGGAAAAGAAAATAGTCACTGAAGCAATTTTTTTTAATGCACAGAAAGAATTTCTAAAGGAAACATAAATAGGCCAACTTTGAAATTAATTTACTGAACTTAAATCCAGAATTTAAAAAATTAAAAAAAAAGATTCAGCTCAAGTACATCCTTCTTTTGGAAGCCTTTGCTGATTGCCCCAACTCCAAATGTTAAGTGCCTTTCTCTCCAAGGTGACTTTGTACATGGTTTTTATAGACTATGCACACATATTGTTTCATTGTTAAAATATAAATTCCTTCACAGGGGGGAGTATTTGCTTTTGTATCCCTACACCTAGCCCAATGCCTATCACATAGCAGTTATTCAATAAATGTTTGATTGACTAACTTTGAAATAAAAGTCGTGTGGTTTCAAAGTTTAATGAAAGCAGAAATTATCACCTATTTGGTAACTTATGTAGTTCACATATTAATAATAACTGTCATTTTATTTTGTATTTAGTCCAGAATCTCCTATTTCTATAAAAATACAAAGTATTTGTGCATCTTGAGGGATTTTAAAAAATATTGATAAGTATACGATGAAGAGCAACAGGTTATGGGTTCTATCCTTTATCTCTATCTAACCTAACAATAAGAAGTGCTCTGTCTCCATTCTTCTCATTCCCTGAGGGGGGAAAAACCCCAACCCACATTTTAATGTGGTATTTTTATTTTAAATTTTATGCAACTGTTCTCAGAAATAAAGAAATGGTTATCTTATATGAAATGCAAATACTTAACTTATAATAAACATTTAAAACTGGGCTTTTAATTTGTTAAGTTTATTTCTAAATGTATTTTCCTTTCTGTTTAAAATATGAGAGATTTGTTATCATTCTGCAGAAAGAGAAAGACTATCTCTGATTGGAATGACCTTTTAAAAGACCCTGTACTTCATTCCATTTTGCTTATAATATGGAAGGAGAGAAGGGAATAAGCATCTAATAAATGCCTACTGTGTCTCAGGCACTGTCTGTGAAACATTTTACAAAAATACTGTTTTATTTGATCCTCACCACACCCTGGAAGGTGTTTTTTATTTTTTATAACCCCATTTTATAACACCTGAGGAAACTGAGGCAGAAGTTAAGTGACTTGGCCAGGGTCACACACCTAGTTAGGCATCTGAGGGTCATATCTGAGTGAAGGTCTTCCTGACAGACTCACATTCTCTTCACTAGGTCACGTGGCTGCCTCCAAGTGTCTAGATTCCTTTTCTCATCAGATTTCCGTTTCTCTTTCCTGAAGAACAACAGATATTTTTGACCTACATTTCCCAATGACTGTACAAATCAGTGGATTTCAAGCTAGAATGATTAAACACTGTTATGGAAGGGTCTGTGTCATTATTCAAAAAGGTGATCTGAAGATCAGATACCCTGTTCTCTTTCCAACAAGGCTGAAACTGGAAAGGTCCTGCTACACGTGTTACAGACTCCTCTCCCAGACCAGGGGAGAATTTGTGAGTTACAGGGACTGTCAGATAATTTCTTTCATTTTTCATCCCTTGTGCTAGGACTTGAAACCTGCCTAAGGTTAGATTCATTACTGTTCCAGCTTACAGCAAACATCCTGCCAGAGGCTAACATTGAATACAGAGAAGTGTTTCATACATGGAGGTGTGTTCCTTCACCAAAGTTATTCTTAAAGCATACAATGAAGTCTTGCATTATGACCATGAAGTAGACTTGTTTAGGGATGACTAAGGTTCTTAGCAGAGCCATATTACGTCATCTAAACCTAATATTATAATGCTGTCAACAAAGTGAGAAGATTTTTATTTCATTGCTGCTGTTAAGTCCAAATAACGATATGAAACAAAATTAGTCTACCGTAATCTGCTTTAAAAACTTTACCCTAGAAGTTTCTAATTTATTGTTTTGCTTCTATCTTATCAAATGGAATTGAATTTTAAAATGTCAAACCCACATTTAATCATATTTTCTAAAGTGCATCAAAATTTGGTATCAAGCTAACAAATCACAGTTAAAAATTAAATCTTAATGTTTCAAAGTTTCCTTCTAGCACTAAATTTCTAGTCCAATAACCTGGCTTTGTAGAAAATCTTCCAAAAGATCTGGTTAGGCTACCACATATGAGAAAGTAATAGTCTGTCTCAAGGGCTAGGAGGAAATAAATGTGATGTAAAAAGGCAAGTCATCAACATACGGAAAAGGAAAAACATGCAGTCATTCTCAGAGAATAGGGCACAGAGTAAGACACAGGGTAACCCTTAAACACTGAATGAGAACAGGAAGAAGTACATGAACTGATGCAGAGTGAAGAAAGCAGAACCTAGAAAGCGAAAAAGAAACACATCTCCAAAAATGTGAACAGAAAAGCTCTCCCTCCCCTCCCACAGCATGAGCAATCCTGGCCCCCGAGATGAGGTGGGGCAGATGATCATTTATGGAACATTGTATAAACCACGAAACCTGGTTAGCTTTGCTGAACTGCCCTTTACCTCTTCTTTTTTCATTTTTGGCTCTCAGATGGCCAAGCTGGGCAATGGAGGTGAGGGGTGGAGGAATTGTATGATCAGAAATGAAGATCAGGTAAAATCATAAATACCACCAAAAAATTTTTTTCTTCCTTTTTAGAGGGGGGAATGTAGGGCAATTGAGATTAAGCGACTTGACCAAGGTCACACAGCTAGTGTTAAGTGTCTGAAGTCAAATTTGAACTCAGGTCCTCCTGACTCCAGGGCCAGTGCTCCATTCACTGTGTCACCAAGCTGCCCCCAAAAAATTTTAAAAAGAAAAAAATACTGAATGAATCTCGAGGCCACTTTGAAAATAAAATTTTCATTAGAGTTTGCATCACAAATGCAATTATGAAGTATTTTTAAAATGAAGATGTTGAGCTTGCTTAAAATGACCATAATTTAGAACAAATATGCCTCCTTTAATCCAATAAATTCTTAAGAGCAGACAAATATTAAAGTGACCAAACTGCCATAATTCTGACCTTATAATTTAGTTCCTGGGAGCTATCACCAGCACCTTGTACTTAGTACATTAAATCCTGCTTTACAGTTAGCTGAAATGCCATCATCCTGTTACAGTAACAAATTCCCACTCTGTTGCCCCCCCCCCCCCCAAAAAAAAAAACCTTTCCATTTTAATGTATGTAATTTTGCTGTGTTGGTATTTCCTAATGGTGGGTCCTTGGTAATTGCCTGAATAAAGAAACCACAAAGATATTAATAAAATCCTCTGTTTTGGGGGGCCCTCTGATTTAGCTGGTTTTCCAAAGCAGATTTGTCAGCACCAAATTTATGGTACGATTTTTCTGTTACTTCACTCGTTGTAACAAATGCTGGCACTTAACTCTGAGATTCACTTTAGACTGAGTTTTCTGTTTATACTCCTTACCACAACTGCACCACTGGATGACCAAGTGCCCACGAAATTATGCTTCTCGTTGTTTTCTACAAGTATTTTATTTGACAATCTAAGGAGAACCTGTGAGCTGTCCTTCCACTTAAAGGCAATTTCTTTGTGCTATCTGGTTTTATTTACAGTGAGAACGTCAATACTAATGCAGTTCCATCCTTCTAGTAGTATATCAATTTGTTGGTTTGAGGGCAAAGAGCTCACATTAAGAGTGGCAAAAGTTAAATCAATGTTTACAGAGGGTCTAAGACTTGGATGATTCTTCCAACACCCTGCCCCCTTTTCTGCTAATCGGCTACTGTCACTGTGGAAGCAGAAGAAATCCATACAGAACTGAGGGCCATTTTTTATTTGTGTTTCCTGGGTTGCCATGGCCAAAGAATTCATCACCTAGTGGCCATCCAACTAGTGATGAGCCTCTCCCTCCCTTAATCAGTTAGGCTGGTTCACAGACAACAGTCAGTGTCTGTTGCTAGGACCATATTCATAAGCCTTTATAGCTTGGTAGAAACTGCCAGAGCCTTCCCATGGCTGGCATAGTCTTCAAGAACCCAGGGTTACCTCCATGGCGCAATTAAGCACTGGATTAGAACTTCTGAAGATATTAAGCAACCATATAAATACAAAAAAGCAAATGGTTACTCTAAACATTTTTTTAAAACTTAATGATTCCCTAAAAGCTTTAGCAATTTGGTTTTTTTCTACGTGATGTAATATTTTTAAAACAGCAGGATGTGTTGCATGTTTTAAGATAGAAATCAATTGGAAATAAGATTCATTTAACAAATTCACTTTACAGCCTACATTCCTGAAAAGAGTTTATCAAATGGGGATGCCTATATAGGGAAATGAAGGTAATAAGCTACATTTGGCCAGTCCAATACTACTATATTTAAATAGTTGTGTACGTTTATTAAAATGATTCTCCACCAAGTTTTGTTCTATCTCATCCTGGACCTGAATGTCAAAAATCATTCCACAACTTAACAAACTTTGGTCAACTGTTGGAGGATCTGCTGTGCCAAAAACCTCGCACTCATTTGCAGAGACTACATAATTTAAGGAAAATCTAGTGTTTGAGGCTATCTAGAACATGCAGTATAAGAAAGGTAATAATGTGAAATAGGAGAGGCGCTGAAGATTCTGGAGAATTCTGACTGCCAGATTTAGGAGCCGACACTTTATTCTGGAAGAAGTAAAGAACCATTGAGGGTTCTTGAGCAAAAGTGAAGTAGTGAGATCTCTCTGCTTTAGGAAGATTATTCTGGCATCTGTATGAAGGGTAGGATGGGAGAAGGTGACAGACCAGAAGTAGCACAACCAATTAGGAGGAGAATGGTGAGGGCCTAAGGGTGGTGCCTAACAATGTAGGGGAAGGAGGGAAGAACTACTGTTATGCTCCATAAGATTTAGCGACTGCTTGTAGGTAGCAGTGAATTTTCAAACCTGTGATGAGTGTGGAGGTAGTGGTCCCTTCCACACAAGGAGGAAGCCTGGAGATTTAGGAAAAAGATGAGTGTGAGATGCCAACTGGATCACCAAGAAACATGCTGAGCAGATCACTCACTGGCAATGCCAGACTGAATCAGGGCAGAGATTAGGGCCGAACATAAAAATGTGGAGGGTTATCTGTACGGCTTAAATCCTAGTGTTACTGATGTCACTAAGAGGGCGAGTGTACAGAGAAAAGAAGAAGAGCAGGATATACCTTTGGTGGAGAGACTTGATTAGGAAGGATATAGATGATGAACTTCCAAAGCATAAGTCAGCCAACATCAAATACTGTCCTCTGGCATTTGGAAGTCCTCTGTATCTCAGCCCCTTCCTACCTTCCCAGTCTTATTTTTCCTTCCTTCCTTCCATACTGGTCTACCTCTCTGACATGAGACCCCATCTCCCATCACCATACCTTTGCATGGCTGACCCCCATCCCCTCTTTACCTCCTCCTCTTAAGTTTCCCTGGTAGCTTCCTTCAAGTTTCAGTTCAAACCCCATCTTCTGCAAGAGTCCTTTTCCAAGGCCCCCACTACTCATGCCTTCCATTCACTTCCTACGTCTATCTTGTTATTTACATGTTGTCTTCCATCCCATTAGAATGCGAATTCCTTGAGGGCAAGGATTATTGTTAAACCTTTCATTGAGTCCAAAGTATTTAACAGAAGGCCTGAGACAGAAGTACTTATTTTACATACATACATACACACACACACACACACACACACACACACACACACACACATTTTTTTTTTTAAACTAAGATCAGAGAATCCAGTGTCCGGTCATGAAGGCTGAAAAGGGATGAAAGCATATCTTGAAAGACTCAGAATATAAGTTCAGCTGACAGCCACTGCCAAATCAAGAGAAGCTCAACAGCCTAAGATTGGTCAACAGATGACGTTACAGGTTACAATGTATGAAACTGCTCTAGGTAGGTCATGGAGGGCTATGATCTGCACTAACGGAGTATACCAGGGAAATCACAGGGATTGATCCCCATCAAAATTCAGCTGGTGTTGAAAGTTGACTCATTTAGTCCTAAAAAAAAAAAAAAAAAAATCACATGTAATCAAAATAACCTATACTACACACATATATAAATCCCAACCCAAGATATAATCAGCCTGAGAATCCCAAATGTTATAAAGAGAACCTTAAGTCATCTGAGGAAGATTGTTTAGGCCATAAACACAGCCCCCAAGGCTTATTACCACCAAATCCTTCCTATCCTCTGTCCCAATCTTGCAATAAAACAAATCTAAGTAAGCAACATTTTAATTTCCAATTTATTATAATGAATTTAGGAAATAGTCATATGTGCTCTTAAGTGTTCACCTTATTATCCAGATACTTCAGAACACTTTCAAAACTCTTTAAGCCAAGGATTACAATGCTAACAATGTATATTAAATAGGAGTATCATATAAACTGGCCGAAAAATACTCTTTAAAAGACCAGATCAATAGTCTGGAATAGTGTGGTCTCTGAACATATATTTCTCTACCCTAAATGAAAAGTGATTATATCAATATGCACTCATACAGACTTAAAATATAGCATTAAAAAAGCCCCATGACCTAAGGTCAAAAGTAATGATTTTAGGGTTTCTGTCTTGGCCTTAGATGGCCTATGATCTCTTTGGGTCTGTTTTCTCAGCTCTGTACATTTAAGCAGGGTGATGGTCTAGGCTGAGCTTTAGGGTCCCTTATAGTTCAAATCCTGAAATGCTAAGAACCTGAAACTGAAGAAAAAGCAAAAACAAAAATGAAAATAAATCACCTTTTGACTTTTGTTACTGGAACATTCAAACTCCCTAGCGCTGATGGTGAACAACAGGGTAATAATAGAATAAAGTGCCATTCTGCATATGCCAAAACATATACCATAAAATGAGTCAGGAAAAGGGACTTTCCTTTTCATTAACCAAACCAGATCTGTGATAATCTGCCACTTGGGATGAAAGGAGGTAGGGATGGAGGGAATGGGTAAAGCAGGGAAATGGTGAGAACAGGAAGACACCAGGCAATGAAACAGAATAGATCTATTTTCAAAAGCTTCAATGGGCAGACAACATGGAAGTTACTGAAGAAAAAAATAAACCCCAATACAAATACAAACATGTACGTCTGGGCATATGCCCTTCCAACAAGCTGGCAACTAAAATAAAAGGTAGCGGTTGCAGCAGCAACCTTTGGTAGATGAAAGGCGGCCCTTTTAGCATTTGTTCCTGGAGTCCAGCAACTCTCAGCAGTTGGCTGGAGACTAAGCTGGACAATCCTGTGGAGCTCCAACAAAGGGACGAAACAAACTCCAGCCCCTGGGGCCCCCCTCCCCGACAACGCGTGAAACAACTTGATAAATGATTGCTCTGTCAGGGGACAAGGAGATGGAGACGTCTGGGAGCACAGGGGGAATGTATCTAATTTAGGAGGCAAGCGGGGGGAAGGGGAAGATGAGGGAGATGGGAGAAATGGAGAAAAACAGAGAAGCCCACCTTAGAAAATCTACAAATCGGAAACACCAGGAAAAAGCAAGAATCCCTCCTCTTTCCAATCTGAGGACATTAGAAATAAAGTGATATGGGATCGTCAAGGCTTCTCTGAACCAGTTTTTTAAAGCAATGGCTTTACTACCAAGTTACCAGACATAATAAGGGAAAACATTTCAGCTTCCTTCATCAACCCATTCTCTTGCCTCAAGTCCAAGCTTAAAACAACAGTGGTCTCACATTACCTTATTCAATTGGGAAGGCAGGAAACACAAACTCCGGTCCCCACCCCCAGCTCAGCCCAATAAGACTTGAATTGAAAGTCACAAAAACAGGAGCCCATATCCTGGCTTAATTCAAGGGAACATTAATTACCCTAAAACAAAAACAAGAGGAGTTCACAGCTGGGGCCCAGCACTCCCTCCCCTTCTCCAGCATGTGAGCAAGCTATTTATACAGCCTCTCCTTGCGCGAGTTGGTATTGGGCCCAGAGGACTTCCTCAGTTGGGACTTACAAGACAGCACAGCACGCTGCTGACAAACTCAGGCCAGCACAGCGCAGGCGTTTTAAGAACTGTTTCCAAACCTGAGATGGGGTTGGGGGGGGAAGGTTTTTTTTTTTTTTTGTAATTAAAAGAAGTCATTCTACAATCATGAGACAAATGTTGGTTTATATAACAATCATTAGGCCAGTTTCACGTAAGCCGGGATAGATCAGGGGTAGCTGAATATGGGTCTGAACTATTAGTTTGAGAAAATTGACATTTTTTCCTTGGGAGAGAGGGGGGAGCCAGGGTGCTTAGGAGGCATAAAAAGAGGCGGCCACATCTGATCCCTTCTCTTCGATCGCCGAACCACCATCCTGGCAAAGGTCCTTATCGCTTCACCCAGACCACAGCAAGAGCCTCATGATTAGTGTCCCAGCAGCCAAGCCTCTCATTTCTCCAATCCATTCTCGACATGGCTGCCAAGCTGATATTACTAAAGGGAAGGTATAACCATGTCAAGAGAGAAGCTAGCTTCAGTGGCTTTCTCTATTGCTTCTACAATAAAATGCAGGTTTCTGTTTGTCACTTAATGACCATCACAGCCTAGGATCAACCCATCCTCTCCAAACTTTCAAATCTACATTTTCCCCCTTACATGCTTATGTTCAGGCCAAACTGGCCTGGATCCTCCCAAGCCTAACTCTCACCTCCAGGCTGTCCTCCCCTTTTGGACCGCTTCTTCCAGATCCTTGGCTGCATTCAAACACAGCCTTCCTACACGAAGCTAAGGATTGATATGATCGTGAGGGATCACAGATTTATAGGTTGGAGGAGTCTAGTCCAATTCCCTAATTTTACAGCTCAAGAAACTGAGACCCAGAGAGGTTAATTAGCTGGCCCACAGTCTTGGAGGGATTACGAGGCAGAGCACTCCAAATCTGGTGCTCTTTCTAGGTAAACAGTATTGCATGATATTGCATGTAATGTATTACATCTCTAAGGGGAAATGACCCTAGCTTTGTCTCACCTGCCAGACTGCCAAGCTACTGTTACCTCTGAGGAACACCTCTGGCTCCTGTGGAGCTGACTGACAAACCCTCTAAGCAAGCTTCTCCCAGCTCACATTGCCAGCTCTGACCAACTTTTCTTGTTTCTTCCTAATTCACATTTGGGGTGATTCCAGAGGAGTGATCTTCAGAATATCAAAACATACTTTTAAGTACATGGTAAATGATAAATTCTTAATTCCCCCCAAACAAGGAGTTTTCTCCAATTATCCCCAAATGTTAATGTCTGCTTGAGAAATTAAAATAACTGTGTATACATTTTGAATTTACTTACCTGTGTACATGTGGTTTTCCTCCCATCAAATGTAAGGTCCTTGAGAAGTAACTACATTAATTTATGTTTCTGTACCCCCAATGCCTAGAACAGGCCTGAACACATAGTATATCTTAACTACTTATTGAATTAAATGATTAGCTCATAAAACTTAAATTTGAATCAAGTATTACTAAAGTCACACTAGAAATGTATTTCATGACAGAGCTAAAATGGCAGAGTAGGAGGAAGTAAAACCAGCTTCTTGCCCCACCCCAATTCCTCCAGAAAGATTTTAAAACCACATCAGACCAAATCTCAATGGGAAAATATAAGGAAAAAGAAATCACAGTGAGTCATTTTTCTAGCCCAAGTTGGCACAGAGAAACTGGTACACTGAGGATGAGGTTTGGCTAGGAGTATACTGCCTTAGAACCATCCCAGCATAGGGAAAAGTTGTATACGGAGCCCCCCCTCCCCAGACCCATAAGCAGCACCTCGACTTCATGCAGAGTATGGTAAGAGGTGCCAACTGGAGGCTTTGTCCCTCTTTACTCAGTTCCAGCTCACAAATCCAGAGCAGAATGAGTTCCACACCTGGATCCAAGGGTAGCTGGGCAGAGGAGTGCTCTCAGGTCCTAGGCCAGCGGTTCTCAACCTGTGGGTTATGTTCAGTTTAAAACAATGAAAATACAGGTGTGGCTAGGTGGCACAGTGGACAGAGCACCAGCTCTGGAGTAAGGAGGACCCAAGTTCAAATCTGGCCTCAGACACTTGACACACTTACTAGCCATGTGACTTTAGGCAAGTCACTTAACCCCAACTGCCCTCCAAAAAAGAAAAAAAAGTGAAAATACATTCTGCATATCAGATATTTACATTACGATTGATAACAGTAGCAAAATTACAGTTACGAAGTAGCAACAAAAATAATTTTATGGGTTGGGGGTCACCACAACATGAGGAACTGTATTTAAAGGGTTGCAGCATTAGGAAGGTTGAGAACCACTGTCCTAGGCAGTGAAACCACAGAGAAAGCAAGGTCAGAAGCAAGCAACAGCCACATGGACAGATCCTAGGAGCGGAGTAGGGCCTCAGTTCCAGCCACCATGGCAGGAATCCCAGACCAAAAGGGAGCCTGCAGTTCTGTCATTCTGAACCAGTACAGCTTCCTAGCTGCGTGACAGTGATGGAGTCCAGTAGCAGTCTACTGTTGCACAGACCAAACACAGGTGGGAACTAGCAGAGGTCAGGTCAGGGGTACAGTGAGCAGACTTATCCCTGGATCAAACCACTTTGGGAACACTGAAAGCTGAAGGTCCTCATCCTGACCTGTCACTGAGAGCCTGGAATAACAAAACACTCCATGTTTTAAAAACCAACAGTAAAAGGACTAGCCCAGAATTTCCTTCCAGAAGTGTACAGAACCTGCATATGCAGTAACATCAAATCTGAAGTTAGGAAGTAGGCTAGAAGAATGAGCAAACATAAAAGACAAGAATCCTTCCATAAAGGTCATCATGGTGAGAGAAACGCTCAAGGCACAAACTCAGAACAAAGTGACTCCAAAACATCTATAAGCCAAGCTGCAAAGAAAAAACAGTTTGGGGTCAAAGTCAACTAGAATTTCAGGAGAAGCTAGGATTACTAAGTTTTAAAATATTTTCATAAATGAGAGAAATAAAAGAGAAAAATTGAAAAATAAACAAGAGTTATGTTACAAAGAATTTAAAGGGCATTAATAGGTCGACCCAAGAGGTATAAATCCTTCCCTAAGTAACAAACTCTCTGAAAGTTAGAAAGGATTGAATAAAAGTCAATGACTCCATGAAACAACAACTAGTATCAATACAAAGTCAAAAGACTGAAAAAAGAAATGGCAGAAACGTAAGGGACCAAACACAGAGCAAAAACGACTGACCTGGAACATGAATGAGAGACAAAAAGCTTAACGATCACTGGGAGAGCCGAAAGTCAAGACCAAACGAAAGAGCTGAGCATATTTCAAGAAATCTGAAAAGAATACGGCCCAGTCAATGAACATTTTTAAGACTACATGCACTGTGTTAAATTTTGGGAATGCAAATTTAAAAAAAGACACTCCCTGCCCTTAAGAAGTTTACAAACTAATGGGGGAAGACGACCCACTAAAGGAGGCTGAAAAGGGAGTGGGAAGAAATAGGGAAGGTACTTGGTAAAGGGGCTATGATGGAGAACCCAAAAGAGTGCAGTAGCAGGCTTGGGTGCACTCCTTCTCCACTCCAACCTCCAGTCAGAATACTGATGAGATGAGTTCCAGGGCTAACGGGATTTTGTAGGATGAAGAGGTTTTTGTAGCATGATGGAGAAGCCTAAATGAGTGCAGTAAGATGGGACATGAAGAAGGATCTTAGAATGAGGGGACAAAGTAGGAAACCCTGAAACCAAGAACATTTGAGTGAAAATTCAGAGCTTCCAGGTCAAATTAAATTCTCTGAAAACAGCCAGGAAGAAGGAATTAAGATACTGAGAAGCCACGGTAAAGATCATACATGATCTAGCAGTCCCCACCATAAAGGAGAGAACAGGCTGGAATATGATAGCCTAGAAACTGAAGCAGAGGCTTAGATCCAAGAACAACTCACTCAGAAAAAATCAGTGTGATCCTACCGGGCAAGAAGTAGATCTTTAACAAAATGCTGTTCTGTTATTTTCCAATCACGTCTGACTCTCTGCGGCCCCATCTGGAGTTTCTGGGAGAAGATAACTGCAGTCGTTTGCCATTTCCTTTTCCAGCTCATTTTGCAAATAAGGAAACCAAGGCAAGCACCAGGGTCACACAGCTAGTGAGCGCCTGAGTCTGCACTTGAACTCAGGTCCTCCTGACTCCAGGCCCAGCATTCTCTTCGCTGCACCACCTCGCTGCCCCCTTAACGAATCAGAGGACTTTTTAATCATTCTTGATGAAAACAAAATAAATGTGTGGAAGAAACTTTAAAGTTCAAACACTGACTGGAGTTAAGAGAAACACAAAAAGGTAAACACAAACATATGGTGATAAGGGATTAAACATGAATAAATTCTTTTTCTTTTTGGAGGGGGGAGGGCAGGGCAGTTGGGGTTAAGTGACTTGCCCAAGGTCACACGACTAGTAAGTGTTAAGTGTCTGAAGCTGTATTTGAACTCAGGTCCTCCTGACTCCAAGGCTGGTGCTCTATTCACTGTGACACTTGGCCACCCTGTACTGCTTACATTCTAATGTGGAAATAATACATGAGTTTCTTCTGAATCCTACCATCACCATGAGTTATAGCTGGGTTCTAATTAGACAAAAGATCTAAGAATGATTATCACTTTCCAAAATTTTCAAAATAATTTATTTCAGAAGCAAAAAATATCATTACCTTTATATTTTGTAAATTTTGAGCATCATACATTTAGACACACTAATGAGAAAAAGCACATATTGTAAGTTAACAGTGTCTCTCGCCTCTCATCATTTGTGTGTCTAATGAATACGTGCCCTTTATAGATTTCCCAGACACTTCTTTTTTTTAAAAGCAGAGGCTTTACTTTTTTGTATTTCAAAATTCTCTTCCTCTATGCCCTCTCTCCTATCCAAGGAGAAGGCAAGAAAAATAAAGCCTTTAATCAATTTGTAAAGTCAGGGACAACAAATTCCCATGAGTGTGTACATATACACATATCCCATACTCCAAAAAAATAAGAACAAAAATATGTTTCAATCTGCACTGAGTCCGTAAGTTCTTTATCTGGAGGCAGAGAGCATGCTTCATCATGAATCCTTTGGGAATGCAGTGGGACACTGTGTTGATCGAAGTCAATAAACCTATCAATTATTATCTTTTTTTTTGTTTTGTTTTAATTTTTTTTTATTTACTCATTTACTTTTAATTTACAAGATTCAGTTCCACAATCACTTGAGTTTCAGATTTTCTCCCCTCCCTTCCCCCCCCCCCCC
>CM053585.1:397759946-397791599 GCA_028646515.1 Pseudochirops corinnae
GTAATTATGAAGTCCATCTCCTTCCCATTTCTTATAGCACAATAGTATTCCATTACATTCATATACCATAGCTTGTTCAGCCATTCCCCAATTGATGGGCATCCCCTATATTTCCAGTTTTTTGCAACCACAAAGAGAGCTGCATCAATTATTATCTTCACAATACCACAAGGACTGTATAGATTTTTCTGTTTCTGCTCACTTCACTTCTGCATCAGTTCATACAAGTCTTCCCACATTTTTCTAAAACTATTGCCTTTATCATTTCTTACAGCACAATAGTATTTCATCACATGAATATACCATAATTTGTTCAGTCATTCCCTAATTGACAGATATCCTCTTCTGTTTCTTATTCTTGACAACTGAAATAAGAAAAAAGTGGATCTAAATATTTTAGTACGTTATGAGTCCTTTTCCTCTTTCTTCATTTCTTTAGGGTATATAATAGCCCTAGCAGCAGTATGGTTGGGCTAACGGGTATACACAGTTTAATGCCCCTTATGGCACACTCCCAGATGGCTATGGTTGGACTAATTCACAGCTGCACTAATAATGGGCTAAGCGTACCTATTTTTCCCACATCCCATTCAGTCTATCATTTTCCTTTTTTGTCCTCCTAATCAATCTGATGGGTACGACAGGTACCTCAGTCTTGTTTTAATTTGCATTTCTATAATTATCAATGATTTAGAATATTTTTCACATGGCTATTGATAAATTGGATTTCTTCCTCTGAAAACTGCCTATTCGGAACCTTGGATCTTTTATCAGCTGGGGAAATGTTTTTATTTTTCATAAATTTTACTCAGTTCCTTTTCTATTTGCAATATGAGATCTTATCAGAGAAATCTGCTGCAATGATTTCCCTGCAGGGTCCTTTTCTTATTTTAGCTGCACTGTTTTGTTTGTATGTTTAGTCCTTTTTCAGTCATACCCAACTCTTTGTGAGTCCATTGGGGTTTTCTTGGCAAAGACACTGGAGTGGTTTGCCATTTCCTTCTCCACTTCTTTTTTAACAGATGAGGAACTTAGGTAAACAGAGTTAAGTGACTTACCCAGGGTCACATAACTAGCAAGTTTCTGAGGACATGAGGCCAGATTTGAACTCAGGAAAATGAGTCTTCCTGACTCTAGGCCCAGAACTCTATCATACCACCTAGATGACCTTTGTGGAAAACTCTTTTAATTTTATATAGAAGTTATCCATTTTGCCTTCTCTCTATCTTTTGTTTGGTTATGAACTCTTCCCTTATTGAATGTATTTTTTTTTCCATTGTTGTTAGAGAAAATCCATTTAATATTTCTGCTTTTCCACTTTTGCCTGGAGTTTTTAATGCCCTGATACATACAGTCAATTATTTTCAAGGTGTGATACACAGCTGAGGATTTCTATTATTATTCAATATTTTCCAGAGGTCTAACATATCTAAATTGCAAGTTTTATGGTTAGATGTATCTAGGTATGAGAGGGGTAACTCCACTAACATGGTTTTGAATGGTCCCTTCATCCAGGCAGCTGACTAGTAAACAGGACAGTTCTCAAATGTAAGAAACTTGCAAGAAAATAAGTTAGCTGACCTATAAGGTTAAGCCTAGGCTAGCAGTTCTCAAACTTTTTGGTCTCAGGATCCCTTTAAATTCTTTTAAAAATTACAGAAAACTCCAAAGAGCTTTTGTTTATGTGCATTATATCCCGATGTTTATTGTATTAAGTATCTTAACATTATAAAAATCATATTGTCCTCACAGATGCCTAGAAAGGGACTTAGGGACTCACAGGGGTCACCACTCCCAGACCCAATTAAGCTATTATTTATTCAGCTGAAAACAGGAACTACTTAACCAACTGCTGTATACCTAATACCTCTTGTATATTGTACATTAGTAGCATTTTAATATGTTTGATTTTTCACACATCTTTATATTTTCTACTCAGCATTCCCGTTAGTACACTTGACAATGAAGTCAAACAAGATTTAAATCAGGCCTGCACAACTTAAGGACTCCTTATGGTCACCAGAGGATTTCCTCTATATACGAAGGATGTTTTCCTCTACCCTTTTTGCAGGCCACCTGAAAGCTGCCCAGTCCTGACTTAGACTGTACTTGGTACCGCTCATATCTCTGAACCTTTAGAAACAATACCCTTGAGTACCAAGAATATACTCCCCAAATTTCTATCGGTCCTGTTAAAAATGTTCTTCCTTCAGGAGGACGCCTTCCTAATCAATGGAAGTTCCCACTCAAGGTGGGAAAGATCTCTCTCCTCTCTAAAGCATTCTGCTGCTTGGTTTTCTCCTGTGCACTCACCATCTTCTAAATTTTTATGAGAGGTTATGAACTCTCCTGTTCTAAATCTATGATGCTGTGATTCAAAATGTTCTCTAAGGCTAGTCCTCTATCCATCATACTGGGCTATTCTTCTTGGTACTTAATATTAATTAAACTGAATAAAGGTTTGTTACCTTCCAGTAACTAAAATGACACAAGTTCCTTGAAAGGAAAAACTGGGGTAAATAACCCTCATGTGATAAAATGAGAAACTGTTTAATCATTCCTATAAAATCTGTATATGATGACTGAACTTGAACTCAGATCTTACTGACTCCAGGTCCCCTACGTAAAATGGTCAAACTCTCTTGGGAATTGTCATAAAAAATAACAGAATTAAGAAACTAATGTAGCCAATACCCAGGAAGCAAGCTTAACTTTTACTTGTTAAAATACAATTAACTTTAAGAAAACAAATTCCAGTAAGCACTGGTGCAAACTGACTGATAAACAATTCAACATGTAGTTCTCAGTGTTCACCACATGTACAATCCAGAGTCAGGGGGAACATGAAGAATTCTGGACGTACCTGAAGTTCTTATGTATATATGGGTGAACTGATGTAACAAACAAATGAATCAAAAGCCGTTTGTTACACTAGGTTACCCGTGTTCTAACCGTCCCATTTCTCGAAAATACACTGGAAGGAAAGCAGAAGCTGAAGAAGGGAAGAAAATGTTATTTCTCACACCTCAACTATTTCTAAATGAGTCACGAAAAGGAAGTGTTAATGATGATAAAAATGACAGTGATAATAGTCGCCACTTAAAAAGCATTTTAATGTTGGCAAAGCATTTTACAAATAGTATCTCCTTTGAGCATCCCAACAAAACCTGGGAACTGAGTACTACTATTAGCCTGACTGAACAGATAAGGAAGCTTAGGGTGCGTGACTTGACCAGGGTCATACAGCTAGTACGTGTCAAAGGATCGATTGGGACATGGGTTTTCTTGACTCCAAGTTCATCATACAACATAGCTATCTCCAGATTCGGAATGAATCCCTGAGATCAAAATCAATTGGGTACATAAACATAATAGATCTTTTTGCTCTAAAAAATGAGAAAAGGGTTGGATTTAAAGAAACATGGACTTAAACGAATCGATGAAGAATAAAGTGAGCAACAATGTACAAAACACCACAAATACCATGTAAAATATACTGTATAATATATGTTTACATGTGATAAATGTATATTTATATATAAATATAAATATATAAAGAAATCGAAAGTCTTAAGAACTTTTATCCAACCTCGATTCCAGAAAAATGTCGACACCTCCCCCACACCTGACAAAGAGGTGTGGGCAAGGGAGAGAGGCACCCCATAACTATAAGAGTGTCAATCGGGACATTTTCAGATGTGACCAACACGTGAATGGATTCCTTCTGACTGACTATGCTTGTGCAAGGTTGTATTTTTTCTGTTTTTTGTTGGGGGGGGGAGGTCGTCTTGGGGAGAGAGAGAACAGCAATGACAATGAGGACAAAAAAAATAAAAGCAAGAGGCAAAGCCAGGCAGGGCAGCTAGGTGGTGCAGCGAATAGAGCAGAGGTCCTGGAGTCAGGAGGACCTGAGTTCAAATTTGGCCTCAGACACTTGACACACTGACTAGCCACGTGACCTTGGGCAAGTCACTTAACCCCCATTGCCCTACCTTCCCCCTCCAAAAGAAAAAAAGCAAAAATAAAATAAAATAATAAAAGCAAGAAAGAGGATCATGATAGTATTTAAAGCAAATAGAACAGAAGGGAGTTAAGGAGATAAAGACAAGCAGGATAGTTTTCAAGTGAATGTGGAATTCTGAGGGGAAAAAAATGCCAGCATTTTGTAGTGGAGATGTGAAACGTCATATAATCTTCTTTTTCTATTCTTTTTTGTATATGAAAATACTAACATTTGTCCATGTTTGCCAAATTAAGAATGACAAATACAAATTATTTTTAAAAATTGATCTCCAATTCCAAATGTAGATGTTTCATAAACTTTAGAAGAGTTTACAATCTAATAAGGACAAGACATACACCAGTAACAATACAACAAACCAAAACAATTTGCATAAAAGTACAAGTTAATAAAGTAATTTTGCAAGGATTTCTGTAGTTTATCACTAAATTAGTACGATAAAACTATTTCTCTACTCGATTACTTATTGCATAATTGCGTAATATTATTATTGCATAATAAGACAGCAAACCTCTCACCCGAATGACAAGTTGTCACATGATCTAAAATATAGAATATACAATGAAAACTTCAAAAGACCAAACACTGATTATAAGTAACATAAATAAATGAACTTTAAGGACCAACAAGGAATGCCTTGTGAGCTTAGAAACAATACATGAGCCATGCAATTACAGACTGAATATTTGAAGAAATAATGGGAAGAACTTCAGAAGGGTATTTAACTGTCAAGTTTCTCCATAATCCTCACACTATTTGAAACATTTTGTAACATCAAATGACTTTAATCAACCAAACAACAACTTATCTTTCAAAGCTAAAATTGTAATTTTAGAAACTTGGCAAATCCTTGTGGTTTGCTGTCATCCTCAACAAAAACTGTTATATGTTTGGGGGAGACAAGAATTTGACCACTGGGCTCTGAACTGGTTAAGAATCTTCTGGAAAACAGTACAGAAACTGACTGAATTGTCTATAAACTTTATTTCAGGGATGCTATTAGTGGGACTACATCTATCATGTTACTAGTAGCAAAAACAAAATATACAAAAATATTCATAGCATCCCCCAAAAGGTTCAACAACCAGAGAATGGCTGAATAAACTCTTGTTATGTGTATGAAAATAAGTATTACTGTTCTATAAGGAATGGTGAATGTGAAGAATTCAGAGAAACCAGGAAGACTTGTATATAAGGGGTACAGAGTAAAAGAGAGCAGAGCCAAAAGATTAATATACTGTACTTTTAACATAAAGTCAACTATGAAAGGCAACAAAATTCTGACAAAAAATGACTGGACAGAGAAAGTTAACAGACACACCTATCTGTTAACATTCAGGAACAATAAAAGTATAAAGTAATCTACGTTATCAGTCATCACCAGCTATTCTTGGGAATATACTTCCTTAGGGTATGTTTGAGAACATAACTGGGAAAGTGTTGAGTGAAAATAAAATTATCGGTAATTTTTAAAAAATCAGCTACGTCCCTTGTGGTGAAATGGCAGAGGAGATGCATGGTTCTAAAAATAGCGGCATTTTCCACTCTCAAAAGAAGAGCTGAACATGACAATAATGTGTGTGTGTTTTTCTTGAACACAAAAAGTCGGCCAGTTTGCCTTTTGTGCCAGTCCTCCAACGGGAACATAATGTCCTCATGTCAACAGCCACAGGGATTAGTGGGAGCAACAGTCTTTATGTTTTGGATGTTCTGCTGATTGACGTTACGTGTCCTGGACGCTTCATTTTGTCAACCACGTTAGAAAACTGGAAATGCTTCTCAAGAGGTGAGAGACACCAAAGCTGCTTGGATTGACAGCACTCACCATGTTCTTGTGGAGCCACTATTAATTACTTTTATAAAGCTGTGTAATACCTACTACCACTTGACTGTGACCAGGCAAGACTAGGGTTTAATAACAAAATTCAAAGTGCAGAAGGCAATTACTCAAGATCTTCTCTGTGCCAGTAATTATGACTGAAAAATCAAAACGAAACACAAAAACCATTAAGATTGGTATGTCGTGGCAGTGTCTCTGTCCCAAAAGGTTGACTATTACAGTGTTGTCCGACTAACAAGTACTAAATAACCATTATGCTTTTCAGCTAAATGGCTCGCCCTTAAAAGTCAGATCACTATCATTCTAAATGTTAGCCTTGAAAAAGAGAGTTAGATTGTAAAAATCAGTGTTATTATCGGGATGACAAATGTTTACAGAATGAAGAGAGAGGTAAGATAAATTCAATACACAATATTCTCTGATTCCAGTATCTCTTCTCTCCCATTACACCAAATTAGATGCCAAAATAATTCTCCTAAAACCTAAATCTGACCAACTTATTCCTAGTTCAAAAATCTGGCTTCCCATTGTCTGTAGGGTAACGAATCAGCCTGGCCCTCCACAATCTGGCTCCCATCACCATTCAAACCTTCCTGCTTGCAAACTGTTCCAGACCGTGGTCAAGTAGTCTTCCCACCTAGAATGCCTAGAGTGAAGTTCCTCATTACTACCACTCACATTTTCTTTTCTGTAAGGTTTAACTCAAATATCTTCCTTGGTCTAGAATTAAGAAAACCTTAATTCAAATCTGAACTCAGATACTAGCTGCGTGACTCTGGGCAAGTCACTTAACCTCTGCCATATTTTCTTCATTTGTAAAATGGAGATTAACAATAGCAACCACCTTCTAAAGTTGTTGTGAGATTAAAATGAGATAATAATTGGAAAGTATTCTGGAAACCTTAAAGAGCTAATTATTATCGTATCCTGCAGTAAAACACAAATTCCCCAAGGGCCAAGAATTTTTGGTTTTTATCTCTGTATCCCCACATAGCACAATGTTCTGAAACGTTCCCCTCATTAGACTAGGGTGGAATCACTTAAAATTAGTGCCTCAGATGATTCTGTGGGACTGTGAGTTAAGAATACTACTTATTCAATGAATGTTTGATCTGAATTTTACACTAAAGTTAACATAATTTGGTGCTTGCTAGGATTCTTTTTTAAAATTTCACAATCCAGGGATGGACTCTTAAAGACAAAAACACTAAGGAATTCTGAGTTTTAAAATTCAAGACTAATTAACTTGGAACAAAATGACACAAAATTTACTGTTATTCAGGCTATCAGAAATTTATAAGCCAATTGCATAAGACTGATCAATACTGCTTTAAAATAACCATATCAAACAGATTTTCAGTCAGTTGGGAATTGGTGAAAAAAGAGGGAAATGAGCTATGCAGGAAATTGTCCAGAGATCCTGATAAAGACCTAAGACATATAAACCAGGGGAAAGCATGTCACACTTCTCCAGGCCTTTACATTCATGTTTCAGAACTCAGGTGTTCAAAGACAAAAGGTATACCTGCCTTCAGCTCTTAGGTCACTGAATGAGGGAGTGGGACTTCAGGTAAGGGCAACTTTCAACCACTTGGGATTCAACATCTTTTAACAAGAGACCCAAGCCTCTTGCAGCACACATTAAGATGGGAAAGTACAACAATGAATTTAGAGGGACACCTTTCACCTGTCTAGTCCTGATTTGTATGATTTAGTGAAGACCCTCTGCTCCAATTTTTTCCCTCTACATTGCCAGAAATTCTATTAATTAAAAATTCATTTGGGCTAATAACAAACTATCTCTAACTTGAGTAGACTAACATTCACACATTATTGGGAATTCTTTTAAGTCCAACTCTATTCTACATAGCTGAGTTCGGATTGAGAATTATGAAACCAAAACAGGATATTTGGACCAACCTGGGGCACTAAGGACACAGGAAGCAGAAAATTAAGGATGAATGGGAAGATGGGATAGAAGGAGGACCTCAGTGATGGTAGATTGTATTTACCTATCAGATCAGATACCTTAAGCTAACCAGCTAAATAGCTATTAGATTTAGTCTATATCTCTATTATCAATATTAAGGAACTTGATTAATTTAATATCCTTTCTCTATGCAAGAGAATATACAAAGAATCATTAGAAATGCATCTTTCTGCAATCATGGGAAATCAGAAATAATGCATTCAAAAACATATTATAATCTGTTTATCTTAAGATCATTATTGAAAATAATAGTGATCAAAGCAGGTTCAATGTTGATGGTCAACTTTTGGTAGGGCATAGTTATGCAGCTTTAGTGATTCTAGAATTAGAAAATTTTGTGTATACCCACACATACACACCCAAATATCACACACACATACATATACACATTGTTTCTGGCTGAGGAGTTACAGAAAAAAGAGACTGATTAGTTTAAGTTCCAAGTGACAGGTGAATGAATGAGTATATTTCTCCCTTATTTACTGAAAGGGGGTGGGAGAGTCTTTCTAAAATTTTAAAGCCTTTCTGTGGGAATCACTTTTTATAGCTCCCAGTCTACAAAGCATATAGAATAATGGAAAAATAATGAGATTCTTTAATTTAAAAAAATGCTAGAAATTAAAGGATCACAAAAAAAGACAATTCTGATTATATAACATTCAGGATTTTTGTCCAATCTACTGTACTAAAAAATTAGAAGGGAAACAGGTAACTGGGGAAAAATTATCTGCAAAAAAGTTTATTTGATAAAGGTCTATCTAAAACATAAGAAAGTGAAACAAATTGATGAAACTATAAGACCCATACTAATAGACAGTCAAGTAGGGTTTTTTTTTGGGGGGGGGGGGGGGTTGGGGTTTTTTTTTTTGCTTTTTGGAGGAGGGAGGTAGGGCAATTGGGGTTAAGTGACTTGCCCAAGGTCACACGGCTAGTTTTGTGTTAAGTGTCTGAGGCCGCATTTGAACTCAAGTCCTCCTGACTCCAGGGCGTGTGCTCTCTATTCACGGCAGCACCTAGCCGCCCCTATCAAATGATTTTAAAGAGGCAGTTTTCAGAGAAAATAATTAACACAATTAATAACTATATGAAAAATGCTCCAGACCACCAGTAATTAGGACAATTAAAACAACTCTGAAATGCTACTTCATACCTATCAGATTAGTACAGCTGACAAAAAGGAAAATCACAAATGTTGGAAGGACTGTGGGAAAACCAGTAATTATATGAACACACTGCTGGTGAAAATCTGATCAGTCATTCTAGAAAACAATTCAGGATTATGCTTAAAGATACTAAACTGTGCATACCCTTTTAACCCAGCAATATCATTTCTAGGTCTATACTCCAAAGAAATCAAAGGGAGAGGAAAAGGATCTAGATGTGTATGTGTATATGTATGTGTGCATCAGCCTTTTTTTTTTTTTTTTTTTTTTTTTTGGCTTTAGCAAAGAAATGGAAACTGAGGAGATGCCCATCAACTGAGAAATGGCTAAATAAGTTATGGTATATGCATGTGATGGAATACTACTGTGATATGAGAAATGAGAAAGGCGATAGTTTTAGAGAAAACGCAGGAAGACTTGTATGAACTGATACAATGTGAAGTGAGCAGAAAACAGAAAAAAAAAAATTTATACAATAAAAACAACACTGTAAAAAAGACAAGCAACTTTCAAAGACTTAAGAACTCTGATCCAAACAATAACAAACTGAATTCCAGACAATTTATAATGAAACACGTTACTACCCTCATGGATGGACTCAGAGTGAAGACCTAAGTTATTGTTTTTTTTTTAAACATGGCTAATTTGAATATGTTTTATTTCACATGTTCCTAGCAGAAATTTTATCTTGCTTTCTCAATGGGGGAGGTAAGAGGTAGGAAGAAAAGGCAGGTCTGAAAATAAAATGAAATTTAATTTTAAAAGTCTTAAAATGTTCTAAATCACTAATAACTAGAGAAATATAAATTAAAGCAACCTAATACCTATCAATCACATTTGCAAAGATGAGTAATGCTGATGGAGCTCTTTGATCCAGTGACTCAAGAAAGCAATTTAGAACTATGTACAAGTTGCAAAACTACGTACCCTTTTTTATTCCAGCTATACCATTACTAAATTTATAATCCAAAGAAATAAAAAAAAAAGAGTAAAGGGATCTATGTAAACAAAAATATTTATAGCAGTGCTATTCATGGTGGGAAAAAACGTGAAAACTTAAGGGGGTGTCCTCCAACTGGGGAATGGCTAAATAAATTATAGTATATGAATGTATTAAAAATTAAAATTATTTTTTTAAATGTATTAAAAATTCCAAAAGGAATTATGAAATGGATGATTTCAGAAGAAACTGCTATGAATTAATGTGGAGGGAACTAATCAGAGAGCAGGAAAACTATTTAAACAATAATAACACTTTCCTTCCTTTTCTATCATATTAGCCAATCTCATAAGTGTGAGGTAGTAAGTACCCTCAGTTATTTTAATTTGCATTTGTCTCATCAATGGTGATTTAGACCATTTTTTCATCAGGTTATAGATAGCTTTGATTTCTTTTGAAAATTGCCCATTCATATCTCTTGATTAGTTCTCAATTGGGGAATGACTTGTATTCGTATAAATTTGATTCAGTTCTCTACATATTTGAAACTATCGATAATGTCTTAGATACTATACAGTAATGAAATGTACTTAAAATGGATGGTTTTCTTGAAGTGCTTCATTTTTTAAATTGGTAAATGGTCTAAAATCACAAAGTAGCTTCTGTTTTTCATTAAATGTGGCTTTTAAAGTTTTTAAAGACCAAAAGCAAATCCTATTTATCTGTTTCTTTAAACACTGACACTATGCTGGTTGTTAGTTAAGAATTTTTAAAAATGAATCTGCCCCTCCAATTACCAGTCTGAACTCCAACAACAATGAACTCATTTAAAAACAATCAAAAAAGATGCAAAAACAAAAATGAAGCACTTCATACACCACCACATAGTCTGGCAGAACAAATTCTTGTAATACCCATGTCTAAGAACGATCTCTCTCCATTTTGTAGTTTAAGTTAATCCCCTCTCTATCAGGGAATCCTTGGAGCATTATTTCCTCTTCACTCTTTTAGAGCCAAGATTTATTATTGCATTGATCACGGTTCTAAAATCTTTCTTTAAACCATCTATTTATCTATCGGTAAGGGTCTTATAATTTTATTAATTTGTATCAATTTCTTATGTTTTAGATAGACCTTTAGCATTAATTCTTTACTTAGGTTTTATTTAAAAAGAATGCTGACGGTCATTTAAATTTGTGTCTATACTCTGTGAGAAACATTAGTATAGTTTTTGAGAAGCCCAAAGCCTCCAGTTACTGGGGGGAAGACCCATTGTTTCATAAAGACCTCTGGGAAAGAAGCCAAGATGACAGAGTCAAAGCAGGGACTCACTTAAGTTCTCCCACAAATTCTTTCACTTTTCTCTAGGAGATGTATCTGAACAAGTTTTAGAGTGGTGGAATCCACTAGGAGACAGAGTGCCCCAGATTTCCCATCCAGGACAAAACCAAAGGTCTACAGGAAGGGAATTTGTTGCCCGGGGTGGGGGAAGCCCAGAGTGTGAAGGCTGCACCAGCACAGATCCCACCATAGCAGAGTAGGAGTAAGCCCTGGAGAACTGAATCACCCGAGCAATGGTGATTCTCAAACCTCTCAGAGCAGGAAGAGGGTCTGCTGGACACAGGTGAGAGACAAGCACAGGGCCTTTGGCAGCAGCAGCAACACCTTCTCCTGGGAGTATCAACCCACAGACAAAATGTCTGAAAGTCACCTACTTTAGAACTTCTGAGAGAAAGGATGGCGGAACAATATTCTCTCTCCTGCAACAGTGGCAACAGCAGTAGAGGTACCAGCAGTCTTTTAGTTGTGGAGACTAGGGAGACCAATGGAAGGGTCCCTCTTGCTATGGCTAAAGGGGACTGGTGCAGGACAGGAAGCATTCCAGCAAGCCTTAGGGGGATGGAGCTGGCAAGCACCAACACCAGGACCCCACACATCCTTTGCACAGCTAGGGGAAACAGCAGATACCAGCATAGCCAGAGTCCACCAGTGGCTAAATCAGCCTGTGTTTTAGTGAAGCCCCAGGGGAGGTGGAGACCTCCAGCGGTCAGATTACCCCTCCTCCAAACCTGACACTGCAAGCTTCAGTGTAGCCCTGGGGAAACTCAGAAAAGTAATCACCTGACCTTGGCCTCAGCACACACTAGCCAGCTCCAGCTCAGCACCAGGTGAGCTGCAGCATTATATAGGTTCTGACAGAACCAGAGTTCACAGGACATAAAGCCAGTAACCAGGCCCCTAGGTCCCAGCACAAGAAGCATGAAATAGAGCACCCTGTGCCCCAATAAACAGATCCACTTTAAAAGTCAGGAAATAGGCAATTACAATGGGCAAAAATCAAATTGGAAAAACAAAGACCACAGAATCTTACTATGGAGACAGGGAAGATCAAAATACAAATTCCGAAGAGGACAGCATCCCACATATGAAACCTCAAAAGGGAATATAAACTGGTCTCAAGCCCAAAAGGCATTCCTGGAAGAACTGAAGAAGGATTTTAAAAGTCAAATTAGAGAGGTAGAACAAAAACTGACAAATTATTTTAAAAATGCAATTGACAAAATGGAGAAAAAAAATTCAATAAAGAGAAGAACTCCTTAAAAATCAAATTGGCCAAATTGATAAGGACGTAAAAAACCTAACTGGAGAAAACAAATCCTTAAAAGGAAAAATTGGACAAATGGAAAAGGAGAGACAAAAGCTAACTGAAGAAAGCAATGTTAAAATTTAGAATTGGACAAATAGAAGCTAATGACTCTATGAGGCATCAAGTATCAGTCAAACAAAATCTAAAGACTGAAAAAATAGAAGAAAATGGAAAATATCTCATTGGAAAAACAACTGGCCTAGAAAACAGATCCAGGAGAAATAACCTAAGAATTATTGGTCTACTGGCAAGATATGATGAAAAAAAAAGCCTAGTCAGTATCTTCCAAGAAATCATCAAGGAAAAATGCCCTGAGGTCCTAGAACCAGAGAGTAAAATAGTTATCAAAAGAATACATCTATCACCTCCTGAAAGACATCCCAAATTGAAAACCATGGAATATTGTTGCCAAACTTCAGAATTATCAGGGCAAGGAGAAAATGCTGTAAGCAGCCAGAAAGAAACAATTCAAATATTGCAGAACTATAGTCACGATTCCACAGGACCTTGCAGCTTCTACATTAAAAGACTGGAGGGATTGGAATATAATATTACATAAGGCAAAGGAGGCTGTCTTACAGCCAAGTATCAACTATCCAGGAAAACTGAGCATAAACTTTCAGGCAAGGA
Organism: Pseudochirops corinnae; assembly: GCA_028646515.1. NCBI lineage: Eukaryota > Metazoa > Chordata > Mammalia > Diprotodontia > Pseudocheiridae > Pseudochirops > Pseudochirops corinnae. The sequence goes on from CM053585.1 coordinate 397,773,178, forward strand.
GAAAGATATTCAACGAAATAAGGGACGTCCAGACCTTCCTGAGTCCAGAGCTCAATGGAAAATTGGATCTTCAAATACAAGACTCAAGGAAGATATAAAAAGGTAAACAGGAAAAAAAAAGGGGGGGGGAGGGAAACAACTCTGTTATTCAATAAAAGCAAACTGTTTACACATCCCTACATGGGAGGATGATACTTGGTAATCTTGAGAACTGCATTTAAAAAAGATATACAAACATAGAGGGTGTGGGTACAAATTAACTGATGTGATGATAAAAAAGCTAATTAAGGGGTGCAAAAGGACTGTAATGGGAGAAGCAAGGAGGAGGCAAGAAAAAGGTAAGTTACATTAGAGGAAGAAGCACAAAACCATATTATAGTAGAGGGAAAGAAGGGAGGGAGATGAACATTGGTTGAGACTTACTCTCACGGGATTTGGTTCAAGGAGAAAATAACGTACTCAGTTAAGTATAGGAATCTAACTTGCCCTAAAGGCAGTAGGAGGGGAAAGGGGAAAGAAAATGGAGGGGGGTGTTTAAAAGGGAGGGAAGAAGTAGTAGGAAAATGAAAAAAAGCGGGGGCGGGGGGGGCTGACAGAAGGAAGGGAAGAAAGCAAAACTTTTTTTGGGGAGAGGAAGGGAGAAATAAAAGCATAAATGGGGAGGAAGGGGAGGAAGGATGGAGAGAAAGACACAAATAGTGATCACAACTGGGAATGTGAATGGGAAGAACTCTCCCATAAAAGAGGCAGAAAGCAGAATGGATTAAAAACTATAATCTTACAATATGTCATTTACAAGAAACACATGTGAAACTGGGGGTACACACAGGGTGAAGGTAAAAGGCCAGAGTAGAAGACATTATTATGCTTCAATTCAGACAAAGTAAAATCAAAACCAGATTTAATCAAAAGAGATAAGGAAGGAAACTAGATCCTGCTAAAAGGCACTACAGACAATGAATATAATTACTAAACATACATGCACCAAGAGGTATAGCATCCAAATTCTTAGAAGTTAAGGGAGTTACAGAAAAAAACAGACAGCAAAACTACACTAGTGCAGGATACCTCAACCTTCCACCCTCTGAACTTAATAAATCTAACCTCAAAATAAACAAGAAGTTAAGGTAAAAGAATTTTTAAAAAGATGGATATGGTAAACCTCTGCAGAAAACTGAATGGGGAGAGAAAGGAATATACCTTTTACTCAGCACATACACAATAACTGACAATGGACTAGGGGCATAAAAACCTCACAATCCAGTGCAGAGAGGAAGAAAAATTAAATGCATCCTTTTTTTCAGATCATGATGCAATAAAAATTACATGTAATAAAGGGCCATGGAAAGACGGACTAAAATTTAAGTGGAAACTAAATAATCTAATCCTAAAGAATGAGTGGATCATACAACAAATCATAGAACAATCAATAACTTCGCTTGAGAGAATGACAATAATGAGACAACACAGCAAAACTTAAGGGATGCAGCAAAAGCATTTCTTAGAGGAAGTTTTAAAAACCGCTGGGAAAACTGAATGACTACAGTCTTACAGAAATTAGGTTTAGACCAACACTTTACACCATAAACCATAATAAGTTCCACATGACTAAGATATAAAGTCACATCATAAATGAAATAGAGCAAAGAAGAAATTACCTTTTGGATCCACGGATAGGACAGGGGAGGAGTTCATGCCTAAATAAATGATGGAGATGACCACACAAGAAAATACAGTTTAAATTATATAAAACTTAATCTAAAATAAGAAGGGAAAGGAATGGGAAAAAATCTTTCCAATAAGTTTCTCTGATAAAATCTCATAGGCAAAACACATATGGAACTGATAAGAATAAGACAGTGATTAAACAATATGAACAGGTGAATCAGTGGAATAGGTTAGGAACACAAGACATAGTAGTTAATGACTACAGTAACCTACTGTTTGATACACCCAAAGACTCCAGCTTCTGGAATAAAGACTCACAATCTGACAAAAACTGCTGGGAAAACTGAAAATAGTATGGCAGAAACTGGGCAGACCAACATCTTACACTATACACCAAAATGAAGTCAAAATGGATACATGATTAGATATAAGGGTTGATACTATAAGCAAACTGGGAAAGCAAGGAATAGTTTACCTGTTAGATTTATGGAAAATGGAAGAATTTATGACCAAACAAGAGATGGTGATATGAAATGCAAAGCGGGTAATTTTGATTACATTAAGCTGAAAAGTTTTTGTACAAAGCCAGTGCAACCAAGATTAGGAGGGAAGCAGAAAACTGGAAAAGATACTCAACTGAGTCAAATTTATAAGAATACAAGTCATTCCTCAATTGATAAATGGTCAAAGGATATGAACAGGCAGTTTTCTGAAGAAATTAAAAATATCTACAGTCACATAAAAATGCTCTAAATCAGTACTGATTAGAGAAATAAAAATCTAAACAACTCTGAGATACCACTTCATATCTGTCAGATTGGCTAACATGACAAAACAGCAAAATTATAAATGCTGGAGAAGATGTGGGAAAATTGGAACACTAATGCATTGCTGGTGGAGTTGTGAACTGACCTAAGCATTTTGGAGAGCAATTTGGAACTACGCCCAAAGGGCTGTAAAAATGTGTATAGCCTTTGACCCAGCAATACCACTTCTAGGGCTATATCCCAAAGACATCAAACAAATGGAAAAAGGATCCACATATACAAAAATATTTAGAGCAGCGCTTTTTTAATGTTTATTTTCAGTTTATATCATTCATTTCAACAAGATTTTGAGTTATAAATTTTCTCCCTGTCTTTCCCCTACCCACCACCCCAAAACAGTGATCCCACTGTACAACCTCTCCCCTAATCTGATCTCTTCTATATCCTCTTCCATCCTTCCTCCTACTTTCCGGTAGGGCAAGATGAATCTCCTTACCCCACTGCCTGTATATCTTATTTCCCAGTTGCATGTAAAAATAATAATAATAATAATTAATAATACATTTTTAAACATTTGATTTTAAAACTTTGGATTCCAGGTTCTTTCCCTTCCTTCCTCGTCACCCACCCTTACTGGGAAGATAAGCAATTCAGTATAGGTTGTACATGTATAATTACACAAAACATTTTCATAGTGGATATATTGTGAAAGACTGACTATATTTCCCTCCATCCTATTCCGCCCCCCACTTGTTCTATTTTCTACTTTGACCCTGTCCCTTTTCAAGAGTATGTGCTTCTAACTACCCTCCCACCCAACCTGCCTTCTCCTCCATCATCTCCCCTTCTCATCCTCTTTCTGCCTACTCTCCTGTAGGGCGAGATACCGTTTTAGTGTGTATGTCATTCCCTCCCTAAGCCAAATTCAATGAGAGTAAAGTTGACCCATTCTAAGGTTCTAAGACAAGTCCAAAAAATGGAACAACTCCATCATGATGGAAAATGCTAGCCACATTCAGAAAAAGAATTGAAGTCTGAACGCAGATCAAAGCATACTACTTGCTCTCTGTTTTGTTTTGTTTCTTCTTTCTCATGGTTCACTCCATTGATTATATTTCTTCTTTAAAACATGACTAACATGAAAATAAGTTTAATATGAATCCATATATAGAGTCTATATCATATTGTACGCCATCTGGGGAGGGGGGAAGAGAAGGAGGGGAGAAAATTTAAAACTCAAAAGCTTGTGGAACTGAAACAAATTTTTTTTTAAAAAGTTTGGGGGTGTGGAGTGATAAAGAAATTTGGAGAGTCAGGAGTAGAGGTCAAAGTGGAATAAAGGAATTAATAGAAAAAAAGAATATAAACAGGCAGTTTTCAAAGTTAGAAATCCAAGCGACCAATAACCACATGGGTAAACTCTCTCTAAATCACAAATAACTAGAGAAATACAAATTGAAGCAAGTCTGAAATTCTATTTGAGACCTAGTAGACTGGCAAAGATGGCAAGTAATCAAATTATTGATTATGCTGGGGGTGGGGGGGTGTAAGAAGACTGCAAACTGAAAGATGACCTTGAATGCCAAAGGCCTTTGCATTTTATCTTGGAAGTGATAGGGAGCCACTAGAGTTTATTGAGGGGTACAGGGGAGAAATGACCAACTTACTTTAGAAAAATCATTTTGGCAGCTGAGGTGAGCTAGAGTGGGGAGAGACTGTGGTAGGCAGTCCAACCAGTAGGCTATTGCAATAGTCCAAGTATGAGGAAATAGGCCCATACCAGAATGGAAGTATCAGAAGAGGGTGTATCTGAGAGATATTACAAAGGCTGGCATTGGCAACAGATTAAATGAGTGGGTGGGGGAGGGAGGGTCAGAGATAGCAAGGAATCTAGGATGACACCTAGCAGCTCTATTCATGGTAGCCAAAAACTAGAAACTAAGAGTATATTCTCTACTGGGGAATAGATAAGCAAATTGCATATATGAATGTAATGGGATATTATTGTTCCATAAGAAATGATAAAATGGAGGATTTCTGAAGAAAACTGTAAGACCTTTATGAAACAGAGTGAATTATGCAGAAGTAGAACTTATATAATAATGAAATAAATTGTATAAACAACTTTGAAAGAATTCTAATCAATGCAATGACAAGTTTTTTAAAAAATGAAGATTGCATAAGCACTCACCTCCTGTACTTAAAATGCAGAGACATACATTTTCAAATATGGAAAATGTGAGAATTTGTTTTACTGGCCTGTATATTAAGGGATTTGGTTTTTGTATTTGATCAATAGGTAAGAGGCTAGGGGCAACTAGGTGGCACAGTGAATAGAGCATTGGCCCTGGAGTCAGAAGGACCTTGAGTTCAAAGCTGACCTCAGACACTTAACACAAAAACTAGCACTGTGACCTTGGGCAAGTCACTTAACCCCAATTGCCCTAACTTCAAAAAAACAAAAAGGAAAGAGGATAGAGGTAAGGACGGATTAATAACAAAAATATTCATTATTTCAAAATAAACACAATTAATTTAAGAAAAGGAATATATAAAGCCAACAAATTATGGTCTCTATGATCAGGAAGCTTGTCACACTAGTAGAGAAAACAAAATATAACTAACATAATACATTAAAAAAAAGGACATACAGTGAGATACAGGGATATATGTTCAAATTAGAAAGAAGTTAATTCTGGCTAGAGGTAAGCAAAAAGGTTTATGAAAAGAGGCAGCATTGAAAATGAGCCTCAAAGGACAGTACCAAACTGAACAGAGAAACCTGGGGGGAAGAGATATTCTAAGTAGAGGGAACAGCATGAGCAGAGTCAACAATAAAGAAGGAGTATCAGAAAGTCACTAATTTGGCAGTACAAGAGGATACTCCAAAGGAAATTCAGTAGGAGATAAGGCTAAAAAGGGAGTACAGTGATTTCCTAGAGGGTTCTGAATCTCAGACTAATCATTTCAGATCACATTTAGGGTTGGTACAACACCTTTCTCCAAACCTTACAAAGTGAGTAGTAGAAATATATCCTCTTCACCAGCTAAGAAAATTAAGGCTCAGAAGCTGGTTGGTTTGCCCATGGTCACATAGTGAGTAAGTACTAGAACGAAAACTGGATTCCTGTTTTTCTTATTTCATTACAATAAGATCATAAAGCTGATCTTTAAAACGAGCCCTGGAGATCCCAAACAAAATGGCAGAGCCGAAGTATTAAAGCCAAGATCTGGAAACATAACCACACCAAGTCCCATTCTGGAAAAGCAAGGAAAAAAAAAAGAGTAAATCACTTTTATAGCTCAGGTCAAGACAAGAGACAACAGAGAGATCTTGTGGTCGCTAGAGAAACGATTTTTCTGGGAGCACAAATTGTAGAGTTTGTAGGGAATAATAAGAGGCTGCCCATGATGGTGCACCAGGGAAAGAAGAGATCCCTGATCTAGCACGGAGGAGCCTGGCCTTGTACAACAGTAAGGAGGCACACTCAAGATTCATAGGTGCAACAGTTGTACACAGCCTCCCACGGACCAGGCGCTTGTGCAAAGTGCTTTGCAAATATTACGTCATTTGATCCTCACGACAACCCTGCAAAGTAAGTGCTATTATGATCTCATTTCAGAGTTGAGAAAAGGAAGAAAGGCAGAGATTAAGTAACTTGCCCAGAGTCACACAACTAGCTCGGTATCTGAGACTGAAAGGATGCTGAATGGCCATGGAAAGGGAAAAGAAAAAGGCACCTATTCAGAAGCATGGTGAAGAAAGTCCTTACTTGGCCACCACTATCCTTAAACTAGAAGTTTTGGAAGGAAGTGACCAATCGGATAAATAGTGGGGAGAGTCTGGAGAGGAATGAAGACATGGCTACCCTGGGCATTTACCATAAAATGGAAAAATGTAGCCACAAAGGTGTTTGTCTAGAGCAGAGGTTCTCAACCTGTACCTTATGTTCAACTTGTAACAGTGAAAATATATCTTGCATATCAGATATTTACATTACGATTCATAACAGTAGCAAAATTACAGTTATGAAGTAGCAATGAAAATAATTTTATGGTTGGGGGTCACCACAACATGAAGAACTGTCTTATAGGGTCGCGGCGTTAGGAAGGTTGAGTACCACTGGTAGAGGATTGGAGTTGGATTTGGGCTAGGGGCTTCCTATTGCCTCTAGAATAAACTAGAAACTCTTGTGTTTAGGTTTTAAGCTGCAGTCCAGGGGGCCAGCTTCAGCAGAATGGACAGTGCTCCTCCCTTCCCACGCTCTCCTGATCCATACAAACAGCCTTCTCTAATCCTCACACATGGGAGCCCATCTACCCTCCATGTGTCTTTGTCCTGGTTATTCCACATGCCTGAAATGGACTCCTTCCTTGTCTCTTCTTTTAAGTCACAGCTCAAGTACCATCTTCTGCTTATGAAGCCTTTCTTGATCCCCCGACTACAACAGCAGGCCTCCCTCCCAAACTATCCAGTATTTAACTACTCTGAATATTGATGTGTATTGACTTTATATTCATGTGACATCTATTTATGTATGTACTTGTCTCCCCCTCTAAAATATAAACTCAAATAAGGATTCTTTCATTCTTTATACTTATATCCCTGGAATAGAACAGGTACCTAATGAATAACATGTTGATTAAGAGTGATTTTTCTTATGTCCAGATTTGACCATGTATGTCATTTCCCTAACTTAATAAAACTGCAGTGGCTCCCTATTGCCCCTAGGATAAAACAAACTTCTCTGTTTGGCTTTTTGAGCCTTCACCACCTGGCATCCACCTATCTTTCTAGCCTCAGAGTAGAACACTCCCCTTCTGGCACACTTTAATACAGCTAAACTGGCCTTCTCTCCCTTCCTCACACCTCTTCCTTTATCATCCTATCCCATCCTTTGGCCCTGCTGGTCCATCAAGCCTAGAAACTTCCCCCTCGCCTCCATATTCATAGTTCAAAGCAGACCACCTGGCTCCAACGGACCAGACTGAATAGTGATGAAGAATTAGAATGAGTTACTATAGTTAAGTCATTTTTTCACTCCAAAACTACACAATAAGTCAACTAAGAGTTTGTGGACAAGAGAAAAGGGTGCTGCCAGTAAAGTTATCATCTATGTCCGTAGGCAGAAAAACTAGGGCATTTGATATCAAAAAACAAGCGACCTGGAAAACAGGTCAGAGTGAAGTAATTTCAGAATTACTGGACTCCCAGAAAATCAAGACCAAAAACAAAAAGGACTAGACACAATATTTTAAGAAATCTTCAATAAGCAATGCCCAAATCTCTTAGCACCAAAAGACGAAGTGAACAATGAAAAAATCTACCAATTTCTTACCTCCAGAAAGGAACCCCAAAAAGAAACATCCTAGGAAATGCCTAGCAAAGTCCAAAGTTCTCACAGCGACATAAAAGTAATAAATAATAGTCATATTAATCTCATTTGACAGATGAGGAAATAGACTCAAAGTCTGATCAGTCTATCCATCACCTTATTGCTTAGTGTCAGACATTAAATCTGAGCCTATATCTTTGTGAAAAATTTTGCTTTTTAGAAGGGGGAAGAAATGCAGTCAGTTATTACAGCAATTAAACCTACTTCCTGTCACATAACTTACGGGGCTTATCCTCAGCTGGGATAATTTTTAAAAATCTAGAGACACTTCTACCCTATAGTGGGCATTAGTAGAATCCTAAATACATGAAAAATTCCATTTCTCTGCACTTCCTACCATCCTTGCCAGCACCCCTGCCACTCTCCTTAATTAACTGGCTCACCTGCCCACTATTTCAGTCAGGTCCAGAATTCCTTCACTTCCCTCTCTTCTCCTCAGTCACCTTCCTGAACAGTCCCATATTTCTGACAAATTCCAACATCATGATGGCCTCAATGGCAGCCTTTCTGGTGATCAGAAACCATTCTCAGAGCATTGTAACCCTTAAGACATACCCTCCCAGGGTTATGGTGAGAATAAAATGAAGTATATGTGAAGTGCTCTGTAAACCTCTAAGTGCTAGACAAACGCTAGTGAGTTGATATCATTATGTCACATCCTGAACTTCGGCCCTAGAGTCCCTGATTTCTTACCTGACCCACTATTCAGGCAGGCTCTGGTCCCGCTTTCCTCCACTCCGGACTCTTCGATTATCTTCTCCACAGCAGTGTCGCTTCCTCCTGAATACTTCAAGCTTACTAAATGAACAGCCTAACACCACCTGCATGCCATAATAGTTTACCATGAAAGAAAAGCAATCCTCCAATACTGCAAATTTTGCCCTGCAAATTATGTCAGGGAGTAGAACTGAGCTCCAGAATAACTGCCTGTCTGGCTTTCCCTTCTAAACAGCAAAATGAATGAGAATGTTGGACCTAGGGTCAGATAGGCACAGGCTTAGATTTGATGTCTGACACTAAGCAGGATGATCACCGTTGAGTCTGTTTCCTCATCTGTAAAAGGAGTAATACCACTCTGTGTTATTACTATAAGGTTGCTCTAAGGCTCGAATGAGACCTGCTCAATAAATACCGAATGGCATCATTATTGGTCAAACCATGTAGCTCAACTCTAAGCAGCTACCATAATAGAAAGAACAAATGAAGCCATCAAAAATAAGGCAGCCTCCGAGTCTCAGACAAGTGTGGATTTCCAGGGTGGTAGGAGAATTAATAGAGGAAGAAGCAAACGCGTAGGCCTACGCCCAAAAGGAGAACTATGAGGCAGAGGTCCATGCTGCCTGAATGCCAACCAGGGAGGGCACAGGAGCAAAGCTATCGAGTTCCAGACCCAGGTCACACCTGGCTGAAGCCTTTGGAGATGTCAAGCTCTCCAGGGTCCCTACCAGCTTCTCCAACCTGATCTGTAACTCTTACCTCTTCCCTCTGATACAGGCTCTCACTACTATTGGAATCCTCCTAGACATAAGAAATTCCGTATTTTAAGGCCTGAAATTCATACATTTGACATTCTAGACCAATTTGGTGGTTCAGTGTGGCACTTGTATCATCCTTCCTTCCTTTGAAAAAAACAAATGAAGATGGACAAGAGAATAATTGAGCACAATTTCAAATGTGTTTGTGTGTATACACACAGTGTGCATGTACGTGTATATACCTCATCTATGTATGTATGCACATGCAGATACTTTTCAACAGTGACTTGTATATTAAAGGGTGTCCTGTTCACAATGAAGACTTTGTACATGAGTGAACTCCACCCTTGGCTGTTATGGCAGTTCCTGCTAGGCATCTGTCTACACCTCTTGTGCCAAGTTATGAACTGTGTTCTCACTGATTTAAGCTCCAATAGCTTGTATTCACTCAATCCATCCCCCCTCCCAATTGTAATTTTATCACCTATGAGTCTCTACCTGACCTTCCACAGTCCAAAGTCAGCTCTACTTGGGCTTCAGCGTCCCCCTAATAAGGCCCAAAGGAAGGAAGGTATTCCTGTCTCCCCAGGATCTTCATCCAGACTATGGGTATCCCATGAGGCTCTGTGGCGGGACTCTTCCCTTTTTGCCTTTCTACTGATTTACTTAGTGACGTCATCAGCTCTCATAGATTTCACTATCATTTCTATGATGATTCTCAAAATACGATAATTCTAAAATCCAGCCCTAACTTCTCTTGCTGACCTCCAGTCTCACACCTCAAATTAGATGTCCTATAGACATTTTAAATTCCATATGTCCAAAACGGTTCTCCTCCTACATCCCCCCTTCCTCCCCCCACACCAGGCTTCCCTTTTACCGGTGAAGGCATCACCCATCTTCCCAGTTCCCAGGCTCCTAATCTAGATGTCACCCTTGACTCCTCATTCTCTTACACCCCTCATTTCTAATCTGCTGTCAATGCGGCACCTTTGCAATCTCTCTCAAATATCTGTCTAAAGCACAGGTTCAACCATCTCATCTCACCTACTCAATAAATTCCAGCAGCTAACTACTGCTTCTAGGATCAAATACAAAATCTTCTGTACGACGTTCAAAGCCCTTCTTATCCTGGCTCCTCCCTCCCAACCTTTCCAGGCTACTTACACTCATACTCTCCAATTCAGTGACACTGTTCTCTCTCTCAGTTCTCTGAAAGACCTATCTCTTGGCTTAAGGCATTTTCTCTGGCTGTCCCCAATGCCCACAGTGCTCTTCCTCCTCATCTCCTCCTCCTGGCTTGCTTCGACTGCCACCTTCTCCAAGAAGCCTTTTAATCTCTCTTAATTTGGGCGCCTTCCTTTACTCACTAATTTCCTATTTATCTAGTACATGGCTTTCTATGTACGGAATTTTGTTGCTGTTTCAGACCTGTTTGACATCTCAGGACCCCATTTGGGATTTTTCTGGCAAATATACTGGAGCGGTTTGCCTTTTCCTTCTTCAGCTCATTTTACAGGATGAGGAAACTGAGACAAATAGGGGGAAATGACTTGCCCAGAATCACACAGCTAGTAAGTCTCTGATACCAGATTTGAACTCAGATCTTCCTGACTCTAGGCCCAGCATTCTGTTCACTACACCACCTCACTACTCCATTATGGTGTATGGTGTGTGTGTGTTAGATCTATCCTTTATACGGCAGCTCTGTGACATGACCGGGTGACATGGCAAGTCACTGAACCTGTCCACCTGAGTTCCTTATCCGTACAATGTGGACACACTGCAGGATGTGGCAAACCACTCCAGTATCGTCACCCCACTTCTGCTGACATAGAATTGGATGTGACTGAACAACACTAATACACTATTCTACTGTTTTGCAGTATAGAGACTGTTTTCTTCCCTTTCTGTATCCTCAGCACGTAGCAATGCCTGGCACACAGGAGGTGTTTCACAACTCTTACTGACTGACTGACTGAATAAAAAAGGGAGGAGCTGATTGATTCGCTCACCTTCTGACTAGGATTCATTCATTTTCTGACACAGCTCTAATAAGAGGGAGAAAGTACCATCATGTGATTCATTACTTGTGTAATTCTGGCAAGGTCCTTACCCTCCTGGTTTCCTTGTTTGCAAAATTAGCTGATTTAATGATTCCAAAGCTGTCTTCTGGAACTAAATCCTATGCTGCTAAGATAGAGAAGGAAAACTTTTTATTTCTTTGTGTTTATTCTCCTCACATTCTGTACATACTTACATATATGTATATGTATATATGTATGTGTGTGTGTGTGTAACATATATATATCTCTCTCTCTCTCTCTCTCTCCTAGGAGAGCTCTTGCAGGTTATCTGCCTCACCCTACTGCCTGCACTGTAATTACCTTCATCTCCTCCATCCCATCCCTGTCCTTCCCCTATTGGAAGCTTGAGACCTACCTGGGACACTGGTCTCAGGCCTCCATTCCACTTCCTGGCTGGCCAACCTCCATTTCTAGCTACAAGTACAATCTTCCTCCGCCAGAATATAAGAGCCTTTGAAGGCAGTTACTGTATTGCTTTTATTTAAATTCCCAATGCTTAGCATAGTCAGCACTTAATAAAACTGCTAGTCAAAAAGATAAACCACTAAGCCTTGATCCAAAAAGATGACCATGCAAATGTAAATGTTGAGAATCTACACTGGAGAGCAGGGGAAAGTAAGTCTACAAAATCAACTTACCAAGCCGCCTATGACTTACAACAAATGCTGCTTTTTACAGCAGAGAAGTCTGTACTAGTCCTGGGGTCAGGATGCCAAACAATGTCTATGGCTGCCACTGACACAGAATAATTAAGAAAAAAATGAACAGGAAAATGAATGATATATAATAAGAACTTTCAGAAGTAAGTAACTTCTACAGTCAAAACTTCTTGCAGTCAGAAGACTTGGGTTCCAATCCTGCCTCATACACTGTAGGTCCTTGGGCAAATTACTTTACTTCTCTAAACCATAATTTCCTCATTTTAAAAACCATGGGGACAACCTGCACTACCTACTTCACAGGGCTGTGAAGAAAGTACTTGATCCCTGTAGAGTCACGTGTGAATGGGAGCTCTATAAAGAAGGAAGCTAGGTAAGTGGCGAAAAGAAGAGAGATGGGAAGGAGAAGAGGAAAGAGGAAAAGGGCAGGCAGTGGCAGAGTGTTTTTTACTGATCAGCTAAGTCCAAGTCGAGGGTCCGATGGTGGAATTCTCCCAGAAGGCAGATATTCTAACCAACAAGCTGTTGGACCTCAGCATCAGCAATCTGAGCAGCAAGTGGAATTTAACATTAAGATCATTAACTCATCTACTATCGACAGCACAGAATGAAAGAATCCTTCTTCTATTTTAAGAACTGTTGACAGTAAAGTGAAAGACTGGCGTCAAATCACAAAATCTTAATTTTGAAAAGCAAATGACTAAGAGGCTCAAGGACCTGGATTTACATGGAGACAGATAATTATGCATTCTAGACAGAGTGAATGGCAAGCAGGTCTTAGGTTTCTACTATTTTTCCTTGTCACCTCTGTGCTTTCTGACCCAGCAAGACAACCATTATCAGTAGCACCCACTTCCCAATGAAGCACGCTTCTCATATCCCATGTTAGACTGTTACATCACATTCTTATAGTTGGAGGAAGCCCAGATGGATCCTTCACACTGGATTGGACAGCAGGAACTGATGGAGTTGTTCCAAGAAACTGAGCCACCATCTGCAGCGTTCTGTTAATCCTCTCTCTCTCCTTTTTATCTCTCCTCTCCTCCTCCTCCCCTAGCCTTTTCATTTTCCCATTGCACAAGTCACCAAAATCTGTACCACCATGACGCTGCTGTCTTTTCCCTTCCCTAGGAAGTCATATACCCAACCCGTACACAAGGACACTTAGATGCTATAGCAATTAAGGACAGGAACTACTGCCCTCGTTCTGTCATTCAGTCCATCTGCATGGAATGTGTGTGCTGAAGAAATACCATGGATTCTATTCCTTCCCCTTGATTTGGGATTCCCATATATCTTTGACGCCTCTTGATGTTGAATCTCAGGATGACCTCTGCTCCTGTTTACTGACTCTACTGTAGTAGATGTGGTCCACAAAAATTGAAATTTCCACTTTGTAGTCTCTTGGCAGCTAGGTGGCTGGCACACTGAATAGAGCACCACACCAGTCAGGAAGTTCAGATCTAGCCTGATACTTAATAGCTGCCTGAGCCTGGGAAAGTCACTTAACCCCGTTTGCCTCAGTTTAGAAAAGGAAATGGCAAACTGCTCCAGTAAGAAAACCCCAAATGGGGTCATGAAGACTGGGGCAGGATAGAACAACAGCAAATACAGTCTCTTGGCCAGAGTCCAGGGAAGCAACTCTTGTGGAGATGTGACTTGTCACTTTTTTCAACAGGTGCTACTGAAAGTCAGGAAAATAAAGTCCTCACTATCAAAGTCCTTAGCACTATAAAATGGCTCAACATCAGTAATCATGGGGTTTTATTAAAGGGAATCACACATAACAAACTACTGTACACGCCTTTTAAATGCTGCTGTACCCAAAGGACCACAAGACCTTTCCACATGACTTGCAGCCCAAACTGCCTCTCTTCCAGGTCTCATCTCCTGCTTTTAAGCGTGTGGCGTCCTGAGAGCAGCAGCTGGTTTTTGCCTTTCTCTGTATCCACAGCACAGCACATCACGGGCACCTAATAAATACTTTTTGACACAATTTTTCTATTTGTAACTGGAGTATTTAGCATTAATTATTATGTATAATGAAATGCATATAGTAAGAGCTTAAAATAAATGCTTTTTCATTTACTTATTTCTTCATTCTCTCTGACATTTTTGTCCTCTGACTTTATTCATAGGCTGACCACTGACTGGTCTCTCAGGTAATGACTAGACCCCTAAGTTCCAATCCTGGTTTTGCTACTTGCTAACAGGTAAACCTTGATTAAATGATTTCATGTGTTTAAGTCTCAGTTTTATGATCGGTAATAATATACAATCATTAAGGGCCAGAAGATAAAAACTGTGAAATGGGGTCCTACTAGAATACACTATTGATTTGCTTCAATACTTTAAGAAAACAGCTTGGAACTATATACCTCTAAAGGCACTAAAACGTACATAACGTTCAACTCAGCAATATTGCTAGGTATGTTAGTCCAAGGAGGTCAAGAACAAAAGGAGGAGATATGCATGTGTAAGCACATTTATAGCAGCACTTTTTGTTACAGTGAAGAGGAGACCAAAGCGGTAGTCATTAATTAGGGACTTGCTCAACAAATTGTTCATAGAAATGTAATGAAATGTTATTAGAAATGCCAACTATGATCAATTCGGGGAAACATGGGAAGGCTGGTATGAAATGATACAGAATGAAATAAGCAGAACCAGGAAAACAATTCACACAACAGTTTTGAACTTTAAATCAAAATCTTGGCAAAGAGGTGAAACATCAGAGATGGGTAGTGGTTTGAGGTCACAGAGACAGGGGGAAAAAAGCATCACCAAAATATTTTTTTTTAATTCACCAAAGGAAAAAGGGTGTTGATGACAAATCATGATTCCAGAGGCCAGATGATGACATGTGCTACCCACCTTCTGAAAGAGAGGTGATAAACACAGAACAGAAAGAAACACGCTTATTGGGCATGGCCAAAGCAGGAATTTTTTTCATTTGAATGTGCTTATGTTACCAGGGTTTTGTTTTATTCTTTTTAAATTGTAAAGATGAGGGGAAAATTATTTTTAATGCACATAATAGTTATTGGATAGTGATAAAAGCTGACCAAAGGACTACATAACAATTAATTACATTTAACTGGAAGTCAGGGGAGCCGGTTTACATCCTCAGCTAAGTAATCCCAAATAAGTTATTTAACAGATTTATTACTTGATTTCCTCAAGGATAAAATGGAGACACTACCTGCTTTTATCTCAAGGGTATCTGAAAAGACAAAATGAACTGAGAAATTTAGAGCACTCTATTATATATATCATGAAACGTTATTAGAACCTTGTTCACTATAAATGATAAGTTTAGAAAAGCAATCAGTTGTGAATGCGAGGTGGCACAGGACTGGGGTCAGGAAGACGTAGACCGCTTAACCTATGCCTGACTCATTTTCCTCAATTATAAAACAAGTGTAGGGAAGATCAAATATGACAGTATTTTTAAAATATCTAGCATACTGTGACACGAAGTAAGTGCTACATAAATGTTAAATACAAATAATAATAAATTATTTATTTAAATATTTGGATACATCCAAAAAAGGTTTAATTATTAGATAGCTAAAAGGAACTTGCTATAATATGCTTTCCCTATAATGCCTAGAGCATGGCATTGAAGGGCACTATTATAGGTAGATTTGAGCTTAGGTCCTGTCAAAAGGTCTGAAGTACACTAAGTCACATTTTCTTCTCCCCTTGGAGCCAAATACACATTTTTAAAAAGGTATCTCAAGAGCTGAAAAACTATTTCTACTAAGACCACATTCTGTATCAATACCACCCTAACCCTAAATTCTAAAGGCAAGTTTTTACAGCCCTCTTCACCTTGGACACACAGGGCAGTAAAGGGTTAATTTAATTAGTTCTGTGTATGCTCAAAGAATTACAAGCAACTTCATTTAATTATTAAGTAGCCAATTGGGTAATCTCTGTAGCTGATTAGTGCACTAATGAAATAATGTCTTCCAGTTCAAAGCTGTCATTCCAATCAGGAGACAGCCCTTCAATTGGAAGAAAAAGTTGGCAGGATTTCCTGGGGCCCACTCTGAATTTTGAGGGAGGGAAATTAATCTCTTTCATATTTCATTCCTTTTTCATTAAAAAGCAAAAAAGTTCTTACCCTCTGACAGATAGGAAGCTACAGTTATTCGTATCCTCATTATAGAAGCCCTGTGATACACTTCTGCTCAGATGCCAAATCCTCCCCAATAGGATTTAGGAAGTCATGGAGGGAATTAACTCCTAAACCAACAATCTGTGGTCTTGACCAAGACCCCAGCCGCAATGACCTTGAAAACAAGATGCTCCTTGAGTAATGCCACTGGGTTTTACAAAGACAGGCTACTACAGCTGTCTCTAACAGAATAAAACAAAAAGCAAGGCCATATGATCAGATTAAGCATTTTATTTATCAAATCCCCCTGCCACTTTTTTTTGCCTCTACCCTTCTTTTACTTTACTTCCCCCTTCCTTTCTTCTGCTCCCATGGCACATACAGCTGTTTCAAGCCTGGGAGAAAATAAGTAGGTGGCATCTGTCACAGACAGCCAGAGTGTGGCTCCCTTTTAAACAAGAATTTCAAAATGAAATGACCCATTACAGTGAGCACAGCTGCTAGAACTGGGCCATTCCCACACAGCACCATGGAAAGGGAAGACAGAAAGAAAAAAAAGGAACAGGTGAGAATCTCAGAACAGGTTTCTTCTGACTTTCTCTATTCTACTTACATGTTCTCTATTCTACACACACACACACACGCACACACATGAAATGAACTGCTCATTTCCCACCCTTCTTGCCAATGAATGCTTAGTTCCACAACATAAATACTCTATAAAACATTTGCCACCATCACTACCTAGACCCCCTGCCTTTAACTACAGGCCGCCTTCCACCATTCTCTGTAAAGTTGGCACTAAAACTGAAGTGAGGAAAGCCTATTAAAACAAACCTTCCTATTTCCAGTCGTGGGTAAAGCTGGTTTCCCATCTATATGAAAAACTGTGTATACAATAGATTTCCAAGAGTATTATTTTTATTGAAAAAAAGTTTGAAATAACACTTGTAGGCATCTAAACACAATTAAAATAGCTGATGTTTTTTTCCCCACCAGCTGAGAGCTGTGGAATGGATGTGACTGAATTGGAACGAGAGCATCTCTACCCTAAGTGGATTTCTGATCTATATTAAGGAAGATGGGACATATACACAAATAATTACAATACCAAGGAGAACAAAGCATTAAGAGTTAGTGGGTAGAAACTTCACTTCCGGCTTAAGAAGAGATGATTTCTCAGGTGAGACAATTCAGGAACAACAGCTCTCAAACATCTCTTGAGCACCTATGTGAAAAAGACTATGTGACATGTATAACTGGAACAACCAATCCTGGCTTAGGAGAAAAGATAAGGAAATGTACCTCCCTCCATTCCTCAGAGTGGTATGGGACTATGGTCAGAGAATAATGCATTCTTCAGTTGGCCTTGCCAAACTTTTTTTTTTTTTTGGTTAAAAGGGAAGAAGGCTCACGGGGGGGGGGGGGGGGGGGGGTGGAGAGTGGGGAACTTTCTAGAAATGATTATGATGTAAAAACAAAAGGCATCAACAAAACTTAAAAAACAAAAACCTACATTAGGCACAGGTTTGATCTCTGTCAAAGAGTTTACCAACAACTTCACTAATTCAGAATGAGGAAAAAGTGATGAAGACCAATCTGAAAGTGATAAATAAGGATCTTGGATTTAAGTACTGTATGTATCATAAATAATAAAAAAAAATTCCAACCACAATATACATCACAAATAATATTAATAAAAATCTAAAAATTAAATTTTATAGTATAATATATAAAATATAATAAATATTTAAGTTGTTTTTATTAATTTTTAGTTTTCAACATTGATTTCCACAAGATTTTGAGTTCCAAATTTTCTCCCCATCTTTCCCCTACCCCCTGCCCCAAGATGGCATGCATTCTTATTATCGCCTTCCCACAGTCTGCCCTCCCTTCTATCACCCCATCCCCCCTTACATCGTTATAGGGCAAGATAGATTTTTAAACTCGATTGCCTATATAGCTTATTTCTCAGTTGCACATAAAAACAATTTTTAACATTTGTTTTTAAAACTTTTAAGTTCCAAATTCTCTATCTTCTTCCTTCCCCACCCACCCTCACTGAAAAAGCAAACTATTCAATATAGGTTATAACATAGGTTATACAATATAGCTATGCAAAACACTTACATAATAGTCATGCGGTGTATTTCCCTCCATCCTATCTCACCCTACCATTTATTCCATTTTTTCCTTTGACCCCGTCCCTTTCAAAAGTGTTTCCTTCTGACATCCACCCCCCAATCT
>CM053585.1:397792099-397839584 GCA_028646515.1 Pseudochirops corinnae
AAAAAAAAAAACAAATTACAGAGTTTGTTGGTCAAACAGAAAATACTGCGAGCAGTCAGAAAGAAACAATTCAAGTATTGTGGAAACACAAGATTTAGCAGCTTTACATTAAGGGATCAGGGGCTTGGAATATGATATTCTGGAGGTCAAAGGAGCTAGGATGGAAACCAAGAATCACCTACCAGCAAAACTGAGTATAATCCCTCAGGGGGAAAAATGGTCATTCAATGAAATAGAGGACTTTCAAGCATTCTTGTTGAAAAGACCAGAGCTGAAGAGAAAAATCTGATTTTAAAATATGAGAATCAAGAGAGGCATGAAAAGGTAAATAAGAAAGAGAAATCACAAAGGATTTATTAAAGTTGAACTATTTACATTTCTACATGGAAAGGTATTTGTAATTCATGAGACCTTTCTCAGTATTAGGGTAGTTAGAGGGAATACACACACACACAAAGGGCACAGAATGAATTGAATATAAAGAGATGATATCTAAAAAATATAATTAAGGGGTGAGAGGGGAATGTACTGGGAGGAGAAAGGGAGAAGTAGAATGGAGTAAATTATCTCAAATAAAAGAGACAAGAAAAAGTTTTCACAATAGAGGGGAAGAGTGGGGAGGTAAGAAGGAATTAGTGAACCTTACTCTCATTTGATTTGACTTAAGGAGGGAATAACAAACACATTCAATTGGAAATCTATTTTACCCTACAGGAAAAAGGAGGGGAAAGGGGAAGGGGAAGGCAGACTGGGTGAAGATGTAAATCAGAATGCATGCCCTCTTGGGGTGGGGGGGAAGGGAGAGATAGGGAGAAAATCTGGAACTCAAAAATCTTGTGGAAGTGAATTTGAAAATTAAAACTAAATGAATAAATTAATAAATATTTTTTTTATTTCACTTGAACTTCACTGAGCCTTGGTTTCTTCATGTGTAAAATGAAGGGGTGGAGTAGAAGACCTGTGAAGTCCCTTCTAGCTCTCTATATAAATGATTGTATGATCTTTCATCCTATTAAAATTCCTATTTCCATGTATTTTATCACATATTCATATAATAGCACACGTACAGGCATATCTCATTTTATTTCTCTTTGCTTATTTGCACTGTGACAATATTACAGTTGTTTTTCTTTTTTTGTTGGTTGTTTTTTTTTTAAACAAACTGAAAGTCTGAGGCAGTCCTGCACTGAGAAAGTCTAGCAGCATCATTTTTCCAACATCATGTGTCTCTGTGTCACATTTTGGTAATTCTTGAAATATTTCAAACTATTTCATTATTATTCTATCTATCACGGTGATCAGTGATCTCTGATGTTACTATTGTGACTCTTTTGGGGTGCCATGAAGCACCCCCATGTAAGATGGGGGACTTAGTTAACAAATGTGGTATTCTGTCTGCTACACAGAAGTGCTATTTCCCATCTCTTTCCCTCCCCTAAGGCCTCCCTATTCTCTTTTCAAGAAAGAACAATCTTAAAAGAATATATAAATTTGGTTGATAAAGCAGCAGCAGGATTTTAGAGGATTGACTCCAACTTTAAAAGAAGTTCTACCATGAGTAAAATGCTATCAAACACCCATTGGCATGCTACAGAGAAATCTTTCATGAAAGAAAAAGTCCATCCATGCAGTAAACTTCATCGTTGTCTTATTTTAAGAAATTGCCGCAGCCATACCCCCTTCAGAAACCACCACCCTGATTCAGTCAGTAGCCATCAACATCAAGGAAAGACCCTCCACCAGCAAAAAGATTGCTACTCACTGAAGGTTCAGATGATGGTTCACATTTTTTAGCAATAAAATATTTGAAATTAAGGTATATACATTGGGTTTTTAGACATAATACTATTGCACACTTAACAGGTTACAGTATAGTGTTAACATAACTTTTATATGCTCTGGGACACCAAAAAATTCATGTGACATGCTTTATTGCAGTGGTCTAGAATCAAACCCACAACATCTCTGAGGTATGCCTGCATATAATTTATGAAATGATGCACAATAAAAAAGTTTGGAGAGCACTGTAAAAGATCATGAAAAGTCTAAAAGGATTGATATGGGCCAAGTTGATATTAGGTAACATAAACTAGTAGAGGAAACAGCACAGTTGTCATTTCCTCCAGTACTGAAGTAGGGGGCCAGGGTAACACTGGGTTGGGATTTGGAACCCTAAGTGGGACAAGGAATTTCAGAACCTGAGGACAGTATAAAACTAAACTGATTAACCAAGAGGTACCGAGACTGTAAAATGGGGAAAGTGATCAGAGGAAACCAGAGAAAGAAAAGAGCAATGGAGAAAAAGAGGGTGTCTGAAATGAAAGAACAGAAAGTAAGTATGGCAGAGCTGGAAGAATAAGAAATTATAGTCAGAGAATGCAGAACTGTGGACTCTAGAGGTGGAAACAAAGGTCCCATCCCTATGTTTAGCTGAGGCGGAAGGAAGATGAGGATCAAAAAAGAAGGAATCTCCTTGACAACAGCATTGATAAGGTGCATATCAATCAAACTACCAAAGGATTATTTTATAGAGTTGGAAAAAAAACAATACAATTAATCTGGAAAAACAAAAAGTCAAGAATATCAAAAGAAATAATGAAAGGTGGGTGTGTTCGGTGGGAGTCCTCAAAGCTCCACATCTCAAACTATTACTACAAAGTAGTAATCATCAAAATGTCTTAGTAGTGGTTTATAAAATAAAAGCATCAATGCATAGAACAGATTTTAGGTACTTAACATATAGAAACAAGCAAATAGCCTAGTGTTTTTTAAACTAAATACTAGCCACTGGGATAACAAACTGCTGGAAAAACTGTGGAAGCAGCCCACCAAAAACTAGGTCAGCATCTTAAAAAAATATACCAAGATAAACTCCAAATGGATACATGGCTCGGAAGTATGACATAAACCAATTAGAGGAAGAAATTACCTTTCACACACCTATGTTAGGGAGAACTGTTCGTGACAAAAGATAAAATTTAGATTACATTAAAATTAAAAAGTTTGTGGACAAACAACACCAAATGAGCTAAAATTAGAATGACTATCTAAAAAAAGGTTTCATTTCCAAGATATATATGGAACTAATTCCACTTTATAAGAACAAAAGCTTCTAGGCGTGATGGAACACCCCTGGTAACCCTTACTACTAGGGAGGCTGAAGCTGAATTGCTTGTGCTTCACCAGACCTAGAGATGATCAGTGATGGCACTGAGTCTGGGAGGGACCAAAATGGCCCAAGTTAGAAAAGTTAAAGCTTCCAAGCTGGGCTGGATAGGGAGATCCAGACTCAAAAACAAAGCATTCCACAACTGATAAATGGTCAAAGGACACTAACAGGCAATCTTTAAAGGAAGAAATCCAAGCAATCTGTAGCCATTTGAAAAAAAAAATATTCTAAACCACTAATAATTAAAATGTAAAAGAACTCAGGTTAAGATTGGCAAAGTTGACAAAAAGGAAAAGAGATAAAAGTTAGAGGAGCTGTAGGAAAACAGGCACATTGATGTACTCCTGGTGGAGCTATGAGTTGTTACAGCCATTCTGGAAAGCAATTTGGAGTATGTCACCCAAATTACTAAATTATATACACCCTTTGACCTAGTTACACCCCTACTAAATTAAAGAAAGAGGATATATATACACAAAAATATACATAGTAGCTTTATTTTTTTTTTTTAGTCCAAAGAACTGGAAACTACAGAGGTGGTCATCAATTAGAGAATGGTTGGCCAAATCATGTTATATGAATATAATGGAATATTACTGTCCAGTGAGAAATGCTTTGCTTGATTATGCACATATTTACAAGAGTTTTGTTTTTATTTTTATTTTTCAACAGAAATTTTTTTTTGTTAACTGAAAAAGTAAAATTTAACTCAAAAAAAAAGTCTCTCCCCGAATACTTCAAGTGACAACCTATTACTTTCGTAGTAATGGATTTCTCTTTAAGAGCTCTAATTACAACTAAGTTTAATAGTGCCTAGATCTAGCAACCCATTGCCCCAGGGACCAAAGGATTCTAATTCTTCTTCTACATGACAACAATCATTTACCTAATTCTGGACACTATGTTCCTCTTACTGTTAACTTAAGACCACGTTAGCTTTTTTTTTTTTTTTTTGGCCACCATTACACTTGACTAATTAAACAGGCAGCACACTAAAAACTCTAGATATTTAGATAACTTAAGGTCCCTTAGAGCTACAAATCTATGATCTTATGGACCCACTGTCCAGTGATTCCTCTCCTATCATGTATTTGTGAAGCTGATTTTTGGAAGAGGAACTAATGTATGAAAAATAATTTAAGCCATGTATCAAGTACTGTGCTAAGTTCTGGGGATATAAATATGAAAAACATTCACTGCTTTGGAGGAACATTCAAATAGGGGCATATTCTAATATATTCTAATAGGGGTATAAGATACACGTAGGTCTGGGAAGTCAGAGGGAAAGTGAGTGAGTCATAGCGGTAGTAGAGGGGAAGAAATCAATGAAATTAAGGCATGGCAGCATAGCATGACCTAGAGCAGAAGGATAGGTCTGAGCTAGATATGAAGGACTCTCACCAATTAAAAACTGAGAATCCTAAGGCAGGATTCCCTCTTGGAAAGAAGCTGGGGCCTGGATAATGGCTGGAGAACACTTCAGTCTCTATTAAATTTGACACAAGCCTATGCAGGTATTTGGGGATGCTGACTGTCTTCAACCCATGTGTTATCACCCCAACACCCCTTCCCTCATATATATACATGCTCAAGCTGTGTATCAACTCCAAGTTTGCTAAACATGCCATCTTTATGCAAGCCACTGAGAAAAATGTTAAACAGCCCAGGCCCAGATCCTTATGACACATCGCTGGAGACTTCCTTCCAAGTTAATAGGATTACTCACTGGATCTACTCTTCTGGTGGTCTTTCACCCACCTGTGAATCTACTAACGCTGTAATATCTTATTCATAATTAGAGCATGAAAGACTTCATCAAACACTTTGCTGAAATCTAAGTAAACTATATTGATGTAATTCTTTTGCTTTACTCCTCTGGAAACCCATCAAAAAAAGACAACAAAATCAGCCTGCTACGACTAGGTCTTGATAAGCCCAAGTTGTCTCTCTGGGATCACCTCTTCCTTTTCTAGGGTTCACTAACCATCTCTTTATTTATTTTATTTATTTATTTCTAAAATTTTGCCAAAAGTTAAAGTCAAGTTTTCTGACCTAGTTTCATAGACTCCCCATTCTCTTCCTGTTTTTGAAAATTGGGACAAAATTTACCTTTCTATGGTCCTGGGAAACTTTCTCCCACAATCTTTCAAAGATTATAGTCAGTGGCCCTTCAAACTTTATCGCCATTTCTTTTAGCATAGTGGGAGATAATTAGTCTGGGCCTGATGACTTGAATTTATCAAGGGCATTTGGGTGATATCTTAGTGCTTCCCTACTTACCTTGGTTTTAAACTTATAAGTCAGTTTTGTTCTTTTTCTCTTTCACAGTAAAAGTTGAACAGTTCTGTCTTTTTTCTATTGTCTATTATCACTGTATACACTCAAAACCCTCATTCCCAAGCAGGAGACTTTTTTTCTTTTTGGAGGGGGAAAGGCAAGGCAATTGTGGTAAAGTGACTTCCCCAAGGTCATTTCACTAGTTAAGTGTGAAGGATCTGAGGCTGGATTTGAACTCAGGTCCTCCTGACTTCAGGGCCAGTGCTCTATTTACTGTGCCACCTAGCTGCTGAGACTTCTTAATATAATCTCAAGTTCAATTAGCTTTTTGGCTGTCTTCACACACGCTGATTCATACATAGTCCAGTCATCCAAGTTAGGACTTACATTTATGAGGCATCATGGTATGAGAGACTGAACACTGGCCTGGGTCAAGAAGAATTCAAATCCTATCTTATATACTTAATAGAAGATTAACCTTTGGTAAACCATCTAGAAACTTCCCTCAGCCTTCCACTTCTTCAAATGCAAAATCAGGATTATAAAAGGACCTGGCTCACAGGGTCATGGTGAAGATGGGTAATGTACGTAAAACCCTTTTGCAAACATTAAGAGAGTATATAAATGATACAGTTACTATTTCTTATCCCAAGACAAGGTTATTTTTTAAGATTTGGCCCATAGTTCTTGCGTATTAAGATCATTTTGGTTTTGGGGGTATTTTTTGCATTGTCACTTAATCAACATAAGAGTTCTCAATTTTACATAATTTACAAATTTGATACCATGCCATCTATGACTTCAGTCATGTCACTAATAAAATGTATAACAGCACAAGGCCAGACGTCTAGAGAATGAACTCTTCTACAGATGTCCTTGTTTACCAGCTCTTTGGGTTCAATTAATCAGCTCCAAGACCTCATCACCTCTCATCTTGTCCACATAGATAACGTGAGACTTTCCATGTATTGTCCACCAGAAAAACTGGGAAGGTCTTGTTGAAAAACCTTCAATGGCTTCCCACTCCTCATAGGATTACTAAAATGAGTAGTAGTAGGTTTAGCATTCAAACTCTTTCCAAGTCCAGCACCCTAATTACTCTTTCAATCCTACCTTACCTCTTCTACACCCTTCTTTCCAAACATACCAGTCTGTATCCTCAGAAGCTATCCACTATGCCTGTCCCCTTGTTTAAAACTTTGTCTCTTCCAAGGCCCAGATGTCTCTTTTATTTATTTTTTTGCTTTTTGCAGGGGGAAGGGAAGGGCAATTGGGGTTAAGTAACTTGCCCAAGGTCATACAGCTAGTAAGTGCTAAGTGTCTGAGACCAGATTTGAACTCAGGTTATCCTGACTCTAGGGCTGGCGCTCTATTCACTACACCACCTAGCTACCCCTCTCTCTTTCATTTTCTAAATTAAATTACTTATTTTTTAGTTTAAAACAATCACTTTCACAAATTTTAAATTTTCTCCCCCCCCCCAAGACAGCTTGCAATCTGATATGGGCTCTACCCATAAATTCCTATTAGACCCATTTTCATATCAATGGCGTTGCACAGAAGAATGATAACGAATGGGAAAAACCATGAGAAAGAAAAAAAAATGACAAAAGAAAATAAAAGAAATAGTCTGCTTTGTTCTGCATTCTGACTCCACAGTTCTTTCTCTGGATGTGACTGGTATTTTCCATCATGTGTTCTTTGCAACTGTTTTAGGTCCTTGGGTCACTGAGAAGGGCAGATGTCTCCTGCTGACTGAATTTTCCAAGTACCTGAAACATGCTACAGCAGTTAGCTCTCATCTTTGGGTCTCAGCTTCCACATACACGAAAAGAAGATAATGTCTGAACTACTACTTCACACGGTTAGGAAGATAAAATGGGATCGATACGTATATACAACTATATTATTTTTGGCCTAGATGTTATACAAATGTAAGTCATTATTATTCCATTAGGTGGCTAGAGAGTGAAGCGGCTAGCACGTCGGGAGGAAGACCTCACTTCAAATCTGGCCTCAGACACTTGCTGCTAGCGGTGTGACACTTGGCAAGTCACCATAAAATGGAGATTATGGTAGAACCTATCTCCCAGGGCTGTTGTGAGGATCCTATGAGATAATTATCATAAAGCACTTCTGCACAGTGCCAGGCACACAGTAAGCCGATGTAACTGTTAGCTATTATATCATTCCCTAATTACATTAAAAACCTCCTGAGAACTAAATACATTAACTCGAGGCCACATTAACTCTAGGTCCTCAAGTGCGGTCCTCTGACTAAATCCAAACTTCACAGGACAATGTGATGATAGGGAGAGAACAACTGATTATGATTATGAGAATTCTTTTTATTTCTTCCTCCCAACTTCATTCTTGAAATTACACATATAACAAGATCAGTTATTCCAACTACTGTTCAACACTAAAAATGATTTTAAAGGGTTGGGGTTTTTTTTTAAGTATTTAAAAGACTGGCCAACTGCTCTTTAGGACCTTTAGCATTTAAGAATTTTGGCAATGCTTAAAAAGGTCTTTGCACAGGGAGGAGTAATTCAATAACTGGTTTTAACATATAAGAAAGAGGAGAAAAGCTTTTAAGAAAGGCAAGAATGAGGAGACTGAAAAATCAATTCTGCAACAGACCAACCCAAATTAACAATGTGGTAGGATAGACCAAATTGAAATTCCTTAACTATAGCAACAGGTGGAATTTTTTTCAACCACCTTTTCTCATTGCAAAAATTATATGCCTTCCAACAAAGAACTCCAGAACACAAATCACAGAACTGTTCCCTCACCTAAAAGAATCCACTAACAATCTTCCAGGGAGAAAGGCGGCTACAGTAAGGGGGAGGAAGAATTTGCCAAGGGAATAGATCTGTTAATTTAACACGATTTCTGTCAAGCAAACCAATTGTCCTCTAGAGCCATTGTTACAGAAACAATGAAGACCCAGGAAAGGGGCACCCATTAAAAGAAACAGACCCAGTGAAAGAATATACTTTGTAGTCAATGAGATTGTTTAACAGGATTGTCTACTGTAAGGAAGTTTCTAGAAAGTATTGTTCTCATTCACAGCCATCACAGAGGAGAGGGACTTAAAGGTTCAACAAAACTCTTGTCAATTTAAGCCTCAGATACAGCTGCAGCACTGATTTTAAAATTCTGTTCCTCCATCACTTCTGCTTTTATTTCTTAAAACATAATTCACAGAATAATAGACTTGATCTCTAGGCCAGCTCCTTCAATTTATATATGAGGAAACTGAGGTCCAAAGACATCTAAGGTTGTCTTCTTACTCCCAAGAATTACTAGGAGACATAAAATCCATGCAAAAGAAGAGCCAAGAAGCCAGAGTTATGCAACAATTATTCATATGACTGACCCTAAAGGCCTGATAACCATAGCAATGAAGGGATACTAGCCAATCCACCTACAGCCATTCATTCTGAGCCTGCCCAATTTGAAGAAAATGAAGAATAATATTAACAAGACTTTGTAAAATAGTATCTTTTATCAAACCACGTGTCTCAATTTTGGTTTTGGAAAATATGGTCACCACTCAGTTACTCTTCTTGGGAAACATCGCTTCTTTAGTCTGACGTGTGGATCCAAGTATTTCCTCTGACACTCTTGGCACTAGAAAACTATAAAAGGAAACATAATAGCAAGCATTAAAATTTTTTTTAAAGATGGTCAATATAATTCGAACCATCTCTAAGGACTTTCACCTTATCTTCGAGAGTTTTCACCACTAAAAAACTAGGAAAAGCTAAGTTTTAAGCAAATAACATCTCAAGAGGTACAAATGAAAGAAGCGATACCAATACTTTTGTTGTATGTCAGCAGGGTAGAGAAAGGGCATCAAAGGTGTGTGGAGAAGAGCTACTATACTGATGGACAGGCTGTTGAGTCACTTCAGTCATGTCCCACTCTTCGTGACCCCGTTTGGGATTTTCTTGGCAAAGATTTTGGGATGGTTTACCCTTTCCTTCTTCAACTCATTTTACAGATCAAGAACTGAGGAAAACAGATTAAGTGACTTGTCCAGGGTCACACAGCTAGTAAGTATCTGAGGCCACATTTGAACTCAGATCCTCTGGACTCCAGGCCCCACACTCTATCCACTGCACCACAGAGCTAGATAGACAGAAAGAATACTATATATGGTATCTATAAATAAATCTATCTCTATAGACATATATATTGACATAGATATACAGACAATAGAGATACTATATGTGTATATAATACATATAACACATACACATATACACACACACATCCCCCAAATAGCATTAGCTCTTTCTATCGACCTTCGTTTGATGACTTAACAAATGGACTGGTATTCATTCTCTACCTCTACCCCACTCTAGGTTATGTGCTCAGGTGAGTCAATGCCTTTCCCCTTCCTTCTTCACCTCCCTTCCCAGATAAGCACAACAATGGAAGACAGAGAAAGAAGGAAGACAAAGAGACCCCAAATCTAGTAAATTTCATCTATTCCAGGAAAAAGGAGATAAGAAACATAAGGCACTGTCATTATAGAGACTAAAAACAAAAGCTGAAAAAAATGAATCTTGAACCTGACACTTTTGGTGAATCTAGATGGTAAGCATATCAAAGAGCTTTATTATTAAGTTAAAGACACACCTTCTTAGGCCTAACTTTTTCTCCTCCACATCAACCAGAAAACAAAAATCTTTGAAACCCCAAAGAATTTTGCCATCCTTCCCTTAAGTACAGAATCAAAATGGGAAATTTATTACATTTGAAGTATCAACATGAAGGGTTAGAGGGAAAGTAGCACACGTTTTAAATCCTAAAACTTGATGTATGCAAACTGCTTCAATTACTGAAATGTATGTATGAATCTGATATGTGCATCCCTAAATCCTCTTTGGTTACTATATACTCCCTTGTCAAAATACACATGAACCCTCAACTTTTATGTTCCACTGAACTTTTGACCTGGTCATAACTAAGCCCCTCCACAGTTCACTGCTATGCAATGCTCAAGACATTTGTAAAAAGGAACCCAGTTCTTGTCAGGCAATGGCAACTGCTGAAGTCAGCATGGGAGCTACTGTTCCAGCCCCCTTTTCTCATAACAATGCACCAGGCCTGGCCTGATGGATGCACTTTTTAATCTGAGTCAGGCAGCTTTGCATCTTCTTCATATGACCACAACCTCCACCATTACAGCCACTCCTCTTAAGTCTTTCCTGATTAAACTCCCCAGGAGAAAAAAAAATTAACATGTTTCCCAGATTTCTGACACGTACAGCTGCATATAGAATACATCTGGAAGAGGCTTCACTTTCATTCAGTCCCCGTTAAGGACAAGGGGCAAAAGGTGTGCCTTTAGGAAAAAATCCACCCTCCGATATATCACTAGCAAAGAAAACAAAAACCCTCTATCACACAGGCAGAGAATTACTAGACATACCTGAATTGTTCATTCCCTACCTATTAGTCTTTTATTCTCAAAGACATCTAGTTCCAACTCAGTTTTTTAGCCAAATTATATCTTAACTGGAGAAGTAAAAAGATTTCTTTCCTCTTTCCTGAAAAAAAAAACAAAACCCATAATTTTGTACTAGGTATTTTTGAAAGAGCAAAGCAATCTCCATAAATGCAAGGAAAAAAGGGGAAATTGGGCTATTCAAAATCTTAACATCCCAAGAAACAACAGCAAACTACAGGTAAAAAGAACTAAAATTTACCTCAAAGTCTCTTCACTCACATATGCCAAAAGCAAGCAGGCAAGTGAAATGAAAGGAATACAATATTAGGAAAATGGTATAAATGAAAGCACAGAAGAGTCAAATTGAAGTCTTCCTTCAGGACAACTCAAATTGTCACAATAAAATCCAATATATTTTTACATGGGTTGGGAAACAATGAAAATTTCTCCCTTTTGCACAAAATTCTGTTTGTTTCAAACTGGCTCTTTTTAGAATATAAGAGAAACTAACCCATATACATTAGGGGAAAAAAGTGTATTTGTACCGGCAAAAAGTCATTCTGAGTCAAAAGACTTGTCCTTGAAAACACAACTAAGTAGCTTTCTCAGAATCTTTTTTGAATATTCTGACTCCTTCATTTTATAGTTGAGGAAACAGCCCCAGAGAGGCTAAGTCAGCTGTTCATCTATTAGCTCCAGCTCCTAATGTTAGCAGAAGAGCAAGTCATGACACAATGAATGGATGAGGGTGCAGCACTAGGCCGGAAGTTAGGAGGGTGAGTGCAAATCCAGCCTCAGTCACTTTCTTGTTATGTCTGTCTCTCAGCTTCCTCAACTGCAAAAATGGGTATAATAACAGCACTTACCTCAAAGTATTTCAGTTAGGATCAATTGAAGTAATAATTGTAAAGCACTTAGTGTAGGCCCTGGTACTTAGGTGCAATATCTTCCTTCTCTTCCCTTTATTCACTTACCAAACTACCTCCAGAAGTAAATCTAATCACACTATCAGATCTACAAAGAGATGAAAAGAAATTATGCCTTCTTGCCCTTCACATTTTTGACAATACATTGGCTTTTTAAAAAAATCTAAAATACCCACCTTTACCCTCCTAATACTTTTACAAGATTTTTCACTTCAAGAATAATAATATACCCTGGAGGTCCAACCCTAAGGACAGCAATGCAAGCAAGCTGTATTTTCAGCTCTCACAGACTGCTTTCCAGAAAATTAAGCAAGACCAAATTTAACCTCAGCTGTGAAGTAAGCCAGATGCAAATGTGGGCCTCCAGAGGTGAAAGGGTAGGGCATCGCCCCTTTTATCATTGTAAATATGGGCCCCTTGGAAGCTTCACACTGGTTGGTTAAAGACTCTCTTCTTTAAAGATTTTACTATCAATAGGAAGGGGGAGGGGAATTCCCTTTTGGAGGGAGTTACATCACTGGAGAACATTCTCTCCTTTCAGGATTTCACACTGCATAAGGGATTCCCCCTCCTCAGTAATTCACATCCTGTTCAAGGGCTTTTCCTTTAGAGGATAGTCTGTTAGACTAACCTTAGTCCCATCTGAGCTTACATTATATGAATTCTTAAGGAAAATGGCTTGTCTTAAAATAATCAGTCCCAATGTTACCCAGTCGAGTTCGATAACGCTACCCTGTAGTACTTCTCACTATTATCATAGAAATCCTAAGTTTTGAAGCTATAGGGTTACAGATGAGGCAACATAAGGCCTTAAGAAGAAATACACGCTCAGAAACTCAAAACCCTGGTACACCTCCTGTCTCCCACAATGCTGGGAGTTAAATGGAAGCCAAGCTATTCAGGATTCAATGGTTAAGTCATAAAACTACAGAAATGAGAGGTAGATGGGACCCTCAGATCTCTAAGACCTAGCATGCTACAACTGAGCAGAGACAAAGTATTTGGAGACCAACTTCCCCGTCACCTTACCTAAACATTTAACCCAAGTTTTGTGTTTTATTTCCCCCTTCTCTGTTTCTATCTTCATCCCCCCTCCAAAAAAACCCCACCACTTTCTTATTTAAGCGAAACCACAGTATTACAGAGATTTATTACTTCTTATTCTTACTTGGTACTTCGGCAAACCATGTGGCCACATGGACTGGGGGGTCAGGAAACTTGAATCCCAGGCCCAAATCCACTAATAACCAGTTATGTATCCTGAGGGTAAATCATTTAACCTTTTTACACTTTAGCTTCTAATCTGCAAACTAGAATAATGATGTATGTGTATTTTGCTTCATAGGGGCATTAAAATTATTTTAAGGGCTCTGAGTGAATAAAAAAAATTATACAAATACTAGGGCTTAAATATTACTAGGTCCTTGAGGGCATGGCTTCATCATAATGTTTCTTTTACATCTCCTAGAGTGCCTTGGCACCCCACTGGGCACATAATTGGTCTTCAATAAATTCTTGCTGAATAAAATCGTCCCTCATTTTGCTACTTCTACTCTATCTAATATACCTATTTCCCACCCAAATTAAGAAAAAAGCCCAAACCCAAAGAAAACATAGTAATACAGTGGACTACAATGACTTAATGACAACAAAAATAAAAAAACAAATTCACTCAAAGAATGATACAGGTCCGTTAAAAACATCCCTAAACATCCTTTGGGGTAGAGTTAATTTGTGGGAGTTTACAGATATATGCACAATAATTTCCAACATCCCGGTCTGGAGGTTTGTTTCATTTTGCATGCTCATTTTTCTTTTTTCCTTATGATCTTGTGCATATATTTGAATGGCCATCCTGGTCAGAAGTGTATATGTATATAAACGACTAAAGGTAATATAACAGACTTTTTTAGGAAAAAGTCAGCAAGAAGCCAAAAATGATTTTTCCCATCATATATGGCCAGTTAACTGATTAAACCTGATTAGTCTAACCAGTTACCAGATTTAAAAGGAGTATCCATCCTGGTCGAAATGTGAAACACTGCAAAATTTGTTTAAAAGTGTAGTTGCAGAAGGAACATGATTTAACATAACACCTCCCTAATTAAGGGAAAAATCTTTGACCTCATGCAGGGTGCATGAGGATTTTTAAGTCTGCCTACAGCTATCAGGTATTTGTTGACAAATAAAAACCAAGGGCCTCCCCCCTCCCCCAGTCTCAGAGGCTATCACTTCCTGGTGTTGAGTGCCATGGGGTCCAAGCCCTCTGGCCAAAGACTAAGGAAGCCTTTCCCAAACACAAAAAACGTTTCATCATGAAACCTTGTTTCTAAAGCTTCTTCAAAGAGCATGATGTCCAAGTGCAGCTCAATAATATGTAGCATTTCCAGAATTTCTTCCCCTACCCTAGACAAGCAGGTGTATACTAAACCCTATTCTGGCCACCTTCTCTTCCTCTCCTCCTCCCCCCAAAAAGGAAAATCAAAGATCTCTCAAAAGGAAGGACAATGAAGAATATAGTTAAATGAAGCAATATGCTTATGGACAAGTTTCCGCTACAGTAGCCCTAAAAGCATTATAAAGAATTTGGCTCATTTTTTAAAGTTTCAAAAACTTTTAAATGATTTATTTCTAACCAACTTTGACAAAATGCAGTGAGAACACAAAAAATACAAGTGCGGTGAACAATTAAAAGGTATCATGTTTCAGTGAAGACAAATATGGTTATCTCTGAAAATGTTTATTTACTAGTTTCTTAAGCATCATGTGCATTTACAGTGTTATAATATATTGCTTCCGGTCTAGGATGTATTTCTGATAGCTATATTGTACTCCAGGAGACATTAAGAATACAATAATCATGTCAATTAGCCACACTTCACAGTATCATATTAATTTATTTAACCTCAGGCTTTAAAAAAAATTTACATTGTGTCAACTGGATCTCAATGTCTTAAAATTTTAAGCCAGTTAATATCTGAGAACCACAGGTCTAACTAGAAAACAGATATATGCTCTAGATTTTCGCTGGATATACTTCAATTAGTTCAAGCAAAAATCACTGTTGTACTTACTTATGAACAAGGTTACAAGTATTTATATAACATTTCCTCAATAGAATGAAGTGCTGCACATGTACCCTGGACTTTAATCCAACCTGATGGACACTGGGCAGAAAGAGAACAGTTTGAAGATGGCATTATCACATAACCTGTGCAGCACAAGGACTTGCCACTACAGCCACCATTTTGAGAAGCAGGATAATTCCCACTACTCATATTCAACACTTACTAAGAAACTAGACAAGAGAATAACTCGAAAATTTCTTGACTCAAAAAAAGCCCTTCAAACTTTATAATCCCATTTTTCCTTTTTTCCTCAAACATGTCTGAAATTCTGGACCCGTCTACAATTAGTGTAGTAAGAATGATAGATCTCATGACAGATTTTTCTTGGAAACTTCACTTTCAAAGTTTGCAAATATTGTAGAAGGGAAATACTT
This sequence comes from Pseudochirops corinnae, assembly GCA_028646515.1. Lineage (NCBI taxonomy): Eukaryota > Metazoa > Chordata > Mammalia > Diprotodontia > Pseudocheiridae > Pseudochirops > Pseudochirops corinnae. Next base: position 397,807,441 of record CM053585.1, read on the forward strand.
AGGTTATTACATCTTCCTAGAAACGGATGGGAGAAACCTCAGGTATACATCATTTTAAGCAGCGTAAGCCCTGCAAAATCTCTAAAAGCCTTTGGCCGTGAGTAGTTGATCTGGACACATGCCTAACTCTCTTCTCCCCCCACCACTATTTTTCTCATTTCATTAACTCTGGAAGCAGCACAAATTCCCACAGATTAAGGGCTCTGGCATCCAAAATGCTATTGGGGGTAACTAAAAATAAAGTGAATGAAAAAACTTAAATAGTGCACAGATACATCAAAACCAAGTTGAGAACATTGAGAAGTCATCTCTGTACTAGCAACAGATTCAAAAACCAAACACACACACACACACACACACACACATATACACACACGACAACGTGCTTACAAGAGACGGTAATTATGATTTCTTCTTTAGATTCCAAAGCCGTGGCAAATGATTTGTAATTCACCGTAAAGTAGTCAACAGAGAACCTGACCGGCAAATATCGTTTCCACTAGCTTTGTTCAGAGACAAAAAGGGGAGGGGGGGGCCTAGAGAAAGAGAGGAGGGTAATTCAACCTGGCACCCTATCAAACATTTTACATCCCCTTCCCAAAAAGAATACGGGCGGGGGGGGGGGAGGGGGTGCTGCACGTAGAGGCGCTTTCTCTTTTCTTCTCATCCCGCAAAGTATCTCTCCCACTCCCCCCTTACTAGGACCCTGGGTTTGTGTTGCAACCGCACAAAGCTCGGGGGCACAAGCCCCTCCTGCTCAGCCTAGCAAGATCTGCAAACCCCAGGGCGAATAATGGTGTCGAAGTTAACCTCTGGAGAGGCCAAGCGCTCCGACTCACGAGGGCCATCCTGGGAAGGAGGAGAGGAGCGATCCGGCAGAGCAAGAATAACGGAGGAGAAAACTTTCCGGTCCAAACCCCCAGCCCCCGAACGACGCCAGCACCAAGTTAAGCCAGCGCCACCGCCAAGAGTTACGCGCCTCCTGGAGGGTCTGAAAGCTGTGCTCGCTCCCCACCCCCCTACCCCCTACTACAGGAAAGAAGTGGTGGTGTCCCTTTGCAATGCAACAGACCCCTCCCCCGTAAAGAGAAGCCTCAGCAGCCCGGGGTCCGAGTTTAATCCCCCCCATCTCGCCCCCTCTCCTGCATCCCCCTCGAGCCAAGCCGAGGCAGCTGGCAGGCTGTTTCAATGGCATTGGGGACAGATCGCGCGCGCGCACACGCGCGCGTGTGTACACACGTACACACACACACACACACACACACACACACACACACACACTCTGTCCCAGCTTCCCTTTCTACAGGGAGAACTCCTGAGAGACCCCCCCCCCCCAAGTGATGACCCTCCCTCTTTCTGTGTGCCTTCTTCAAGAAGCTCCCGGAGAGGCTCCCAAAGCTCCAGCGACCCTTCCCTTCCTCCCCTCCCCCAGCCAAGCAGGCGCTCCTGCTCAGGTCCCGGGTAGACCCAAACTCCGCTGGCCAAGCGCCCCCCACCCCCGGCCACGGGTCCCAGCCAAAATCCCCGCGCCGCGCGGCGTTCCCCTCCCCCAGGACATTCTCGGGACTCCCCCGGCGGGGCGGAGAGTAGGGAGAGCGAACGGCAGCGTCGCGCCCGCCCCCACGCCCCCGGCTCCGCGGGGACTCACCTCGATCTCGAAGTCGGGCAGGCGGAAGGCGGTGCGAAAGAGGGAGCAGAAGTGCGCGATGGCCGGGACTTCCCACCAGGAGCGCAGCTCGCCCAGCCCCGCCGCGTCCTCGCCCGCGCCCTCCTCCGGGCACATCTCCCGGCCGCCGCCGCGGCGGCTCCTCGCTCCGCGCGTCCCTTGGCTACCCCCGCGCCGCCTGCTCTCGGGCTCCGGCGGCGGCTCCTCCCGAGGTGGCGGCGGCGGCTGCTGCTGCGGCTGCTCCTCGACGTGGGCATCGGCCGGGGGCGGGCGGCAGGGGCAGGGGGCGACGGCTCTAAGTCCGGCGCGGCTTGGGCTGCGGCGGCGGCGGCTGCTGCTGTGGCTGGCGGCGGTGGCCCTGGCGTGGACCCATCCCGCAGCTCGGGCTGCTCCTACTGCCGCAGCCGCCGCTGCTGCCCCCAGTTCCATACAATATAATCATTACACCGCTGGGGAAAACAGATGGGGCTGGGGGGAGGAGAGGAGACTGGAGGAGGAGAGGAGGGAGCCCGAGGGGGAGGACTGAGAGCCTGGGGGAGGGGCCGCACACGAGGAGGGGGCGGGGCTGCCCCTCACCACAACAACAACCTCCGCCCCCACCCCACCCCCGGTACCAGCCCGGACCGCCACATTGCGAGAGAAGGGGGAGAAGAGAGGACGCTTGGGATTCCCGCGCCAGACAAGGGGCCACCAGAAGGAAAAAAGTACAAGCAGACGGGCTACAAACTGTTTCGTCGTCTTCGCACCTGTATTTGGGGCGGAAAATTTGTGGTTCTTAGGAGAGAGAAGAAATAGGGCTATAAGCCCTCCACTCGGCGTTAGTGGTCGCGCCCTTTTAAAGGGCCCTGGGGTGGTACTTTTTGGAGGGGTTATATCCGGAGGCATGCACATGTGGGCACTCAGTTATTATTCATGAAGATGATATTAAGGAGAACAAGTGGGATGCCTATCACCTCCTGAATCCCAGAAATATAAATCTCAGAGATAGTAAGCGGTTACCCAACACCAGCATTCTCTCTGCGCTTTCCAGCTTTTGTAGGTTCCACCAGTTGCTGGGCTCCAGAAGGCATGCCCCTGAGTGCGTCTGGCTAATTTGGAGCTAAGTTAGGATGGAGGCCAGAGTGCACTGCGGAGGGTGGGGGGAGGCACCAATCAGCGGCCTTTCAGAAAGAGGGAACCCCCCCCCCCCCTCCGCCTCTACCCAGGGAATGGACACATGTGACGGCCCCAGAGAAGTCTAGTAATAGAGCACTACCACTCCTGAACACCCCTTCTGTGAGAAAGCAGCCTGAAGGAGTGTGCACAATAAGGTTTGAGAAAACCTGGGGGAAGGGGATAGGGAGTATCCTCTGATGCGGGTGTTGATCTGGAAGACTTGGAGGAGAGAGCGCAGATGGAGATGTAAGGAAAAGGTTTTGATTTGAGTGGTTTTTTTTTTACCAGATAGTAGGTAATGAACGTATGTTGGTATAAAATGGATAAAAACAAATGCGAAAAGGCTGTTAGAATTCTGCAACTAGCGAAACTTAGAACTACCAGAAGTTTTAAAAGATGTGGTAAGAGATTTATTTGCTTACTGCAACGACGCGACGTTATATTTACAGCTAAGTTTTACTTTAACTATCCTAGGATGGGACGGAAAGAGATCATAAAGTCCAGGATTCTAGATTGTGAGCCTCCATGACAACAAGGCAGTGATCCACCCTTTCCCATAACATCTCTAAAAAGGAGACTCGCCGAGCTTAAGTCAAATTCTTGAGCAAACTCAGTCCTTATCAGGGAGGTACACTTTGACAATCCCTGCTTTGAGAAGCTTATAGTCTTATCAGGTTGATAGGAATGAAAACTCTATCATTATATGTAGATATTTATATTTTGACAGAGAAGGGCAAATTATTGTTTGAGCCAGCCAGCTGCTTAAATTAAGCATTGCTTAGTTATTAAGTGTAAAATGTTTAATTAGGAAATATACTTGATTCCTTCCTTTAAAAAAATAGTTGAATTTTGTTTCAGAAATTTCTCCCTCGTGGTAATACTTAAGATGTCTTTAAACCTTTTTTCACTCCTTACAGAAAACCTGCACCAGAGTTTTGAGCCTTTCTTCAAATGCTTCAAAAGATAAATTAATTTTAGTAGAAATAAGCCTTTTGAGGGCAGGAATGCAGGGTTTGTTTTATTTTGTTTTTGTGGGGGATAGTGAAGATTTATAGGAGAAGATCGTGTTTGTATTCTCAGACCTTACCATGTAGACCTTGCATATAGTATGCACTTAATAAAAGTTTGTCTAATTGAATTGAAATATTTTCCTAAAACTCTTTATCTTGCTTCTCCTTTTCTTTCTGCTTTTAAGTCTCTTTTTTCCTTTCATAACTTTCCACAAGGGCTACTTTTTTTCATCTGGATACTCATTCGTTTTCATCAAGCCAACACATTTTAGATGATGATGAAATAATGATAATACAGTAACTAGAATTTTGATTGCAAGAATCAGAGAGCATGGATTACAGTCTTAATTAGTCTTGCATCTTGATCTTCTCTGGGCCTCTTCACCTGTAATGTGAAGTTATTTCAAATGTCTTTTTTTTTAAATAAATTTTTATTGATTTTTTTACTTTGCCAAAATTTTCCCCAATGCCTCTCCTTTCTCCCCTCCCAGAGAGCCATCCTATATAACAATATTTTAAAGGAAAAGAAATAAGAAAATAAGAAAAAAATCAGCAAAACTGATCAGTACACTGCATAGGAGTAGGGTAAGAGTATGTATAGATAAAGATATATCTTCTTTACAGCCATGCTTTTTCTTTGTAACTTTGTATCATTTAATTTTTTTTCGAGGTTCTTTCTGTGTATATTGCTACAGTAATTATGTGTATTTTTTGAGGCTCTGCTTATTTCACTGTGCATCAGTTCATATAGATCTTTCTGTGTTTCTCTGTATTCTTCATTTGCATTCATTTTAGCTTCCTCCCCAAAATTATTTATGTCTGTTTGTTATAAGAGTTTTTGATTCCTCAGTAATCAGACTTCTTGGATAGCAAGTGTTGGCCTTTAACAACTGACTTTAACACTTAATTATCAAGAATTATTAGGTGGGAGAAGCTAGATGGCACAGTGAATAGGGCACTGGCCCTGAAGTCAGGAGGACCTGAGTTCAAATCCTAGGTGTGTGACCTTAGGAAAGTCACTCAACCCCAATTGCCCTGCCCTCCCCACTCCAAAAAAAAAAAAATTATTAGGTGGCTCACTTCCTGGGGTTAGGTAATGTGGCCACTGGGCACTGAAGTGGCAGGTGCATGGTATCCCAGAGTCTCCATATCCGTGTCCTGGTGCATGGGTCTCTGTTTCTTTTGAAGAGGCAGCTTTAGCCACCACAATAGAAGGTTCCTGCAGTGCCGATTGTTGTTGTTATTCAGTTGTGTCTTTCCATGACCCCATGGACCAACTGTCCATAGGGTTTTCTTGGCAAAGATACTGGAATGTTTTACCATTTCCTTCTCAAGTGAATTAAGACAAACAGAGCTAAAGTGACTTGCCCAGGGTCACACAAGTACTAAATGTCTGAGGTCAGATTTGGACTTTGGTCTTTCTGACTCAAGACCCAGAGCTCTGTCCACCGAGCCACTAGCTGCCAAATTGACCTAGGTGATACTTGTGGTGCTTTCACCAGGTGCAAAAATTCTTACGTAAAATTTTAGCTCATTTACATACCTTGGTACCGGTTCTCTCAATGAATCTTGAAATAAAGAAGACAGAGCTAGCTACTTGATTTAATGACTTTTTCACGTCTGGGTTCTATCATCCTTAGAGACACATAGGTTAATTTCATCTAAAACAATCTCTGTCACATGTATATACATGCTATATTTAACTCCCTCCTCCTTTCTTTTGAGCTTTGCCCAGTTATTGTAATGCCCTACCTACTTCCTTGTCTCCATATCTTTTTTTTTTTTTTTTGCTTTTTGGAGGCAGGAGGCAGGGCAATTGGGGTTAAGTCACTTGTCCAAAGTCACAGGGCTGTTAAGTGTTAAGGGTCTGAGGTCAGATTTGAACTCAGGTTCTCCTGACTCCAGGGCCAGTGCTCTGTTCACTGCACCACTTAGTTGCCCCCATATCTTTCTAACCTGGGAGTTTATCCCTACTTAACTAGCCCTGCTCAGTTCCATTCTCCTTAAGACAAATACTTTCCCTAAATCAAGGATTCTTAATCTGGGGCCCATGAACTTTTTTTTTCTTTTCACAACTATATTTCAGTATAATTGGTTTCCTTTGTGATCTTAAGTATTTTATTTTATACATTTAAAAACATTATCCTGAGAAGGGGTCCATAGGCTTTACCAGACTGTAAAAGGGAACTATGATGCACAAAAAAGTTAAGCACCCCTGCCCTAAATAGTATTCACAGGACCACAGATTTGGATCTGGAAAGGACCTTAGACAGCATCTAGCCCAGCTTTCTAATTTTGCAGACGAAGAAACTGAAGCATAAAGCAATGAAAATGAGTTGCCTGACATCACACAATTAGTAAATGGCAGAGCCAAGATTCAGATTGAGGTCCTTTGACTTCAAATCCAGAGTTCTTTCCCTTCTATTAAGATGTCTCATTAGTCTTGTTCTAGATTGAATTAAATCCAACTAAAAGATTTATTAGGTGCATAAGAGTGTAAGGCACTACAAAGATAAGAACGATACAATGCCTCTTCCCAAGGAGCTTCTGTTCCTTTGGGGGAGGATTAGGGGTTCCCAGTTTATATGACTGGGTTTTATACCAGGAACCTGACCCAAAAGGGTCCGTTTCTTCCTTTGGTTCATTTCCGGCATCTTTAGTTGTTCTGAAGCTCCAAGAAAATCTGATGTAGTCGTTATATGGTCTATCTGGGTTCCCCAAACGAGGCAAAAAGCATCCTTCTAGACTGCACAAGCAAAATGTATACAAGGTTATCAAATAATATACGGTATAAAAAAGCTTTAATTTTATCCCACCAAAAAAAAAACAACAAAACTATAAGAAAGAAAAGAATCAGAAGCCCATAAGCACATAAACACATAAAACACTAAAATAAACTATCAGTTCCACACGCCACCTCCAAAGAGAGCTTAACTTAGGGCAATCCTTTGACATTATAGTGAGTCTCTTTTTCCCACAGATTCATACCCAGTCCCTCACATCCTGCAGTGCCAATCTGCAGTTTAGGCTCTGTCTTCTGCCCTGCTTCAGTTAAACAAGTAACAACCTTTTCCATCAGATTTAACTGGTTTAAGTAACTTGCTATCTTTTTTCTAAAAGTAAGCAGTCGTCTTTCTGCAAGGGGCATACCCCATCAGGAAATTCCCTTCTGTTTCTGTCAGGATGCTTTGAACTCTTGAATTTATGAACACTTGAACTGAGGCTCCCTATGAAACGACTAAGAAATGGCATTCCTTTCCCAGACCAAATGGGCACATACAAGTTTCTGCAGTGTGCATCTGTAGGAAATTTCTCAGTTATCCCTCTTCACCTCTGCTTTCTAGCTTCCCTGTCTTCCTTCAAGTTTTTCTAATGTCCTGCCTTTTGCAAGAACCATTCCAGGGCCGTTGCTCTATGATAATTTCTTCTTGGAAAGGTTAGCTGGCGCAGTGAATAGAGTACTGGCCCTGGAGTCTGGAGGACCTGAGTTCAAACCGGCCTCAGACACTTAACACAAAATAACCGTGTGACCTTGAGCAAGTCACTTAACCCCAGTTGCCCTCCCCTACCCCAAAAAAGAAGAAATTATCCATGGACCCAGGTTTCCAAAATGCAAGTCCACTCAACTGTATGTTGTACATTGTTCTGTCTTCTCAAACTCCTAAAGAGAGAAGGGGCGAGGAGGAAGAAAGAGAGAGAGAGAGAACCTGTGCCAACTAGCCTGTTAGTTCACATTCTAATTCACATGTGTCAGTCAACCATTCATCTTGAGTTGTCTGTGTTCTATCATTCAGGTCTGATACTTAATGTAATGCAAAAGTACTGTAGGAGTCAGGAGACCCGAAGCCTGACTGCCACTCATTTGGTGGCGAACCTTGAACAAATCACAACCTCTCTAGAGGTGATTCAGTTGCTTTATCAGTCAGGTGAGCAAATTGGTTAAAATGATTGCTTAAGGTCTTTTCCAGCTCTCAAATTCTCAACTTATTTAAAGATGCAATGTCAAATTAATATTACTAAATTACCATTTTGATTATCGTTCAGTAGCTCCCCATTGCCTTCAGGCTGAAAAGTTTTGATTTTGTAACCTATTATTCAAGGACTTCTAAAATCTATCTCCCAACACATTTTTTCTAGTCCCATTTCCCCTTTGCTAACCTACTGAAATCCTGTTTCAGCCAAGATAATTTACTCATTGCCTCCTCCCAAGTTTATTTTTTTGTTTCAGCTGCCTGGAATGCTTGTATCTCTTTTCTTCTACTATCTAGGTTCAGATCCCAACTAGCTCCTACAGAAAGCATTTTCAAACCAAAACAGCCTGAAGTGATCTCTCCCTCCTCTGAACTTCCAAAGCAATTATTATTTGAAAATTCTTTGGACAATTAATCAGGTATTGTTTTGGGACACTTCTGTTTGTTCTCTTCAACTATGAATTTTTGTCTTATCTCCTTAACGAGATTATAAATTCTCGGCTAAATTATAATTTCTTGGAGGACAGAGACCAGATCTTAAAAGTCACTGTATCCAGAACTTTATCCCAATATTCCCAGTGAATTAGTGATCTCATCAAAGTGAGCATGTAATAATTACCAGTAAATAATGATTTAATAGTGATGGTGCTTGAGAGAGAATTACTGACAAGGAGTATAAGTACAGTTTCTTAAGATGATTAAACTAGACCTGCATTCTACTAGTTTTGAGTTTCTCCGTGGCAGAGGCTATCTCACTTTTATATTTATATTACTAGTGCCTAGCTCATAATCCTCTTAAATAAATGTTTGTTGATTGTTTTTCTATTCACAAACTCTTTCTTAGAGCATCATCTACCCCTGTGATTTTAGCTGTCCCCTGTTTAATAATGTTCAAGCTCTGACCTCTAGCCTTAACCCTAGTGCAATATCTCTAATTGTTACTTAGATTTTCCACCTCAAACTCAACATGTTAATACCACAGTCATCCTTGCTCCCTTTGAAACACACACACACACACACACACACACACAAAATTCTAGTGTCTTCTACTGATTTCCATCTATCTTTTTAAAAATGTTATATATATGTGTATATGTATATATACACATATATATATACATACACAAACATATACATACATATACACACGTCAGCAAACATCTGCCTTCTCTCTTTCTTACCTCAATCTGCCTCCCAAACTGAGAATGAAAGACAAACAAAACCGTTGTTATAAATATTTTCTACATCTCTTAATAGTAAGATTCAGTCTCAGACCAAATCCTTCTTCTTACTATCCTACTCGCTCTAACCAAATCAGTCTCCAAGTTTCTCTCCCTTCCTTTACATTTTCACTGCTTGTGCCCTAATTCAGGCCCTAGTCATAGAATATGTGAAGTATTGCCATAATGTCCTCTCATTTCCCTTCCTCTACTATGTCCCTAAAAAGCTTTCAGATGGAACTTTTGTAAAGACTGCTTTTGTTACATCACTCTCCTACTTAGATACTTTCAATAGGTCTCCATTATAGACAAGATAAATTCAACTATTAAATTAAATTAAACAAACATTTATTGAGCGCTAGCTATATCCAGGATGTTGCTAAGGTGGAGGGAGATACAAAGATCAATAAGATCTGTCCCTATCCATCTAAGAATTGATGATTTAGGTTTCTTTTGGGAGGGGGATTAGGTGTGTATGGATATAATATTATATTTGTTGAGTTAAATGAATGGAACTGCCTTGAGAAATACAAAATGTTAGGGAAGTTTAGAGAAGAAAGCCAATTTCATGTTGAGTGATCAAAAGGCTTCATGGAGGAGGTGACGCTCATAATGAGTCTTGGAAGGATTTCAGCAGGCAGAGATGGGAAGTATAATAATATTCCAGTTAAAAACAGTGGCATAGTAGGAGCGGGAAGGATGGGTTTGGGAACCGTTAAGCATTCTCATTTGGCTAACATTCTCGCTGAAAGGCTAGGCTGAAAAAGGAGATAAAACCTAAAGCTCTACAGCCCAGACATGCCACTGAGCTCGCTTTTCCCTAGGTACTTTCTCTCCCTGGTTTGGAGCTGGCTTGCTCACCACGCTCGGATCTGCTCCAGCAAGTCAAGGGGATTCCCCAGAGAGACTGCTACTAAATTCTCTAATAGCACTAAGGATAACGCGGCATGGCGGGATGTGTACCTGTTATTCACCAGCGTGAGTTCTGAGCTGGGATCCAGATGCTTCTCATTTATACCAAATCAGTCACAACGATGCAGTTGACGTAAACATTTACAAACAGGAGGGCAAAAGCAAGTACCAATTATAATATTTGATTGCCTATAATCGAAGGCAAGATCAGAAATAACCAAAATATAACAATCCTCTCATAAACTTGGGGCACGTTCTGCCAATACATATGATATCTGTGGGAAAGAGTGGGTACACCTGGACAGAAATCAAGAGGGAGGCAAGATGAGTAGTGAAATCCATGTGCCTGAGGCACATGGGACTCTGAACGGCAGGCCTTTGTGTTCTTGGTCTCTGTAGAAAACAGTGTGCACCATTTATCACCTGCTGGGCAAAATTTCTTCTCAGTTATCTGCTCATTTGTGATCCTCACAGCTCTCCTGCTGGACAAAGCTACTTTTTCTGCTACTCTTGGGTTACTGATGGTATCAGCTTATCTTGGCACACAACCACCCTTGGAAAGATTCTAAGAAAGTGTTACACTTCTTTAGCAAACTATATTAGTTATATACATCCCCAAATTTACTGTACTGTGCATACCTGTTGACCCAGTGAAACAACTACTAGGTCTGTACCCAAAGAAATCAGAGAAAGAGTAAAATGATCCATATGAATACAAAAATATCCTTAGCAGTTTTTTTTTTTATGGTGGCAAAGAATTCAAAACTGAGAGGAGTATTTGTTGATTAAGAAATGTTATGGTACATATATATGATGGAATACTATTGTTCTATAAAAATGATTAAGCAGACGGTTTCAGAGAAACCGATCAAAACATATATGAACTTTCTTCATTTCTCCTCTGGCTGTACTACTTTGGGACTTCTCCACCATCCCCCCTTTTTTAGTACCTTTCTCCCCTTTCCCCCACCCCACTTTTCAGCTTCCTTTTGTGTGCTGTCTTCCCCAATGAGATGGTAAACCTAGGGCAAGGTCTGTCTTTTTTTCTATTGGTTTCCCCAGTAACTTTTAGCCCAGTGCCTGGCACACAGTTGGTACTTAATAAATGTTTATTGATTATTTATTGATAACTGATGCACAGTGAAGTGAGCAGAAGCAAAATCATTTTTTTACAAAGATCTAGAAAGTAAATACAAAAAACTTAGGAACTCTGATAAACAAAATGACCAAATAAAATTACATGTGATTCAAGATAAAATGTGGTACCCACTTCCTGATAGAGAGGTAATGAACTCAGAGTACAGATTGAGACATATTTTTTTAACATGGCCAAGTGGATTTTGTTTTGTCTAACTATATATGTTTCTAATGGTAGTTTTTTTTGGGGGGGGTGGTAAGTATAGGTCTAAGGGCGTAGAAGGAAGAAAATGTAGATCTGGAAATAAATTTTAATTTAAAATCATATATTATGTATAGTTGTTGTAAAGCAACTTTTCCTTAAGCTATAGAGGGCAATAAAGGATAGTACCAGCATCCCTAAGAAGTTTTCCCTTCTCTCAATCTCTAGATGGCTCTAGAGGGCAATAAGCCCAGATAGCTCTTCAAATAGTAGAAGATCCTGGTTTCTTTAGTCAGATTATATTAGCCACTGTAGAGTTTATCTGCCTTTATCAGATTTTCTGTAAACCATCAGCTCTCAGCACAGTAATGCCTCTGTTCCAATCAGCATAACACCCAGCAAAACAACTGAAGGTCTACGTGAAGCTCAGTTCCTATTAGTATCTATGTCCTGTCCTCTGTAAATAGCTCCCTTTATTATCTTCTATGTCTTCCATCCCTGACTCCCTCTGTGCTCAGTTTCCTTTCCTGACTCTTTTCTGAGCTGGTCATCTTGTCCCCTCCTTTCTTGATTTATAATCCTTCAAATTAGGGCTTACTCATAAGCAATTGACTCATTTCTAACATGATGTCAAACTCAACAAAATCCAACTTTCTATCAAGTGTGAACCCAACAATCTTTATATAATTATTCAGTAACCCCCAAACAGTTATTCAATTTCTTAATTTATTGTTGAAAACTCTAAAAATAATTGTAGTGCAGCTTTAGAGCTAGTCTTCTGACCCTAATTTTTAAGCTCGGTTCCCTGACCACAACTTTCTCTGTCTCTCCTCAAGCATCTGGGTGTAGCCCTGAGGGGTTTATAACTCATATGGCCCTACCATTGTGCTTCCTTCCCCCTCCTCCATAATTAATAGTGAAATCAATTAATCATCCAGACTTAATTACCTTTTAGAAACAAGTATTTCCCGTGGTACAAAACATTCCTACTAAGCTTCTAGATGATCAAATCCTCTAATTCCAAACTAGTCCACTAGTATTATATATGCCCATAGGGTATGGCCAATTCCTTCAACCAATTAGGAATAGACTTTCTGTCAGAAATGTCCAAGTCTTGTTCATACTTAGTCTAAAAAACTATCAGGCCTAAGTGGGATACGGATTGATTGATTGACTTGATCCGCTTAAACAATGGACCACATTGCCATCATCCATCTTTACCCCAGTTAGTTTCTTTTTCCAGTAGATATTCTCAATATATTTATATGAGGGACTTTTCTCTCAGAATGAAGTATAATCTGTATCTCTCCTCTCTTCTCAAATTTTATCAGTGTTCCCACACTAAATATTCTTTTTTACTTCTCTTTCAACAACAGAAATGCCTACATTCCATAGTCTGACCCTAATATGTTTTTCCAACTTTTTTCTTCTCTTCCATAAATCCTCTGTTCTTGCCAGAATTGACATGTCTACTCATTCATGAGTACTTACCTACCAGATACCAATGCCTTTATTTGCCCTGTCCTCTTCTTTCTGCCTATCTAAATCTTACATACACATCTTTTAAAGCCCTGCTCAGATCCTACTGGCCCTGTAAAGTCTTCCCTGAACACTCTATCCTACAGCAATTTTTCCTCTAAACTCTTGTAGCCCTCATTTTGATATGTAATCATGTAGCACCAATGCAAAATTTGCAGCACTGATGGTGAGGATAACTATACCTGCATGGTGCTGGATCTCAAAATATAACAGACTCTCCATATAGAAGACAGAAGCAAAACATTTATTCAGACACCAGAATCCCAAAACCGGTAAGCCAGTTCCGTCATAGCAGCAAAGAAGTTAACAAGCCATAACAGCACAGAAAGCCACACCATCCTTTAGCCTTCCCACAAAGCAACACAAAAATAATATTTACTCATAAGCATATCTGTCACCCTCGAAAGCATCCTCTCCTCCCAACCATCTAGCTTGCTCTGACTCCCAGCTTCCTGCATCAAACTCCTCCCACCATAAGCTCTATGTGACTACATTCAGCCTATTAGGGGGCAGAGTATATTTTCAAAGCAGGGAAGGTCTTCAAATTCCCTTAAGCTCATTAAGGGGCAGAGAAGATCTTCAAATTCCCATTACAATTACAAATCATTTAACTTTTTACATATATATATTTGATCCTCCCAAATGACTTATATTCCCCTGGAGGGTTAGAATCCATGATACCTTATTCTTTTTCATATCTCCCATGTGACTTAGCAGAGTCCTTTGAGTAGAGTAAAGGAAAGAGAATTGGACTTTGAGTCCAGAGAAATCTGGGTTTTAGTGCTGCCTCTGACAGTTACTAAACTGTAACCATGGAGGCAGGTCCCTTAACCTTCTTAGGTTTCAGTTTTTTTATCAGTAATAAGGAGTAATAATAGCATCTTCCTCACAGGGTTGTTCTGCAGATCAAATTAGAGGATTCAGGCAAAGAACTTACCTATGCTCATGGTTAAGAACCGCTGTATTAGCCCATCTTCAGACCCCCTACTTTGAAATATCTCCCATTCATTTTCCACTTTCCACAGAACCTATGGTTCCAACATTCCATTCCCTTCACCGGCCACTGAAAACCAGTCAATCCCTCTCTTACTGTATGAAGGCTTACCTAGTGATCTACAAGGAATACTCAGAAGGCTAGGACACTCCTTCCCCTCCATTTGTCCACAAGCCCAAGCCCAAGATGATGGCAGTTTATTCATAACATGGCAAAAGATGCTTTTAATAAATAATTTTTTCCCTAAAGCATGGTATCAGGGAGATGACAAAAAACAACCACAAGGATACTCTGAGAAAAGAGTCAGGGTTAGAAATTCCTTGGCTGGCCATGTGGTGCCTTTGATTGTCAGTCCAGAGAGCATTTCCTCAGCTAAATGACCTTCCTAAAGTACGTACTAGAAACAGAAACATGACAAAAGCAATATGGCTTTTTTTTTTTTTGTCCAGGTGTCTATACCTTTCTTCTGTACACTGTTCAAGATAAGAATATTCATTCCTACTTCATGAATTATAACACAAAATCATCACATGCAACCACAGTTCTGTATTAAAAGCAGCTCTCAGAGACCAGTTCAAGTAGACGAGCAACTTTCTGTATTTTTGCCTTTAGCACTGGTCATGTTATTACCATGAAACTAAAGGTGTCAGATTTGAAATCCTTCTGACCCTAGCTAAGAAAGGCTCCTGGCACTTTGTGAGATCCATCCCTGCTCTCTTGTCTGCACTGGCTTAAACCAGCTTCAAATAGGAAAAGGACTGGGCTGGATGGAAGCTTCAGCCTAACAAATAATGTTTTAACACCACATGCTGATACAAAGGAGATGATTATAAATTTCAGCCAACTCAGCATTCAGAGCACAAGGATGAAAAAGGGGGTTAAGGGAGCCCTTTCTGTCCTCACCACCTTTTGTTGCCTTCTAAAGAGAACTTGTTCAATTCCTTTCTTAAAACTATATCCAAGAGTCAGTTATCTTGCTGCCCTGGCTCGTTGAATCCACATTTAGGTTACTCTGTTCCAAAATTCCTTTCTGAATTCCTGTAGTGTCTAGCTCTGACTAATCTTATTGTCACATCTCTCCTTGTTCTTGACTCTGGGTCAAATAGCTTTGTAGCATCCCAACCCTCAGTGCTATTCAGAATCTAGTGAATCTTAATGAGTTCTTCTAATCTCTTTTTCAAAGGAGCTACAATCCTTAATTTCTCTAACTTGCTTTTAAAATTAATTTAGCTTCCCTGTGTCATTCTCATTGTCTCTAGCCGTCTCTGTTCTATTGAAAGATCAGGTTAGTTCTATTGAAAGATCAGGTTATTTTCACCAGGAGATGCCTCAAACTACATGCAATGTCTTCATACTGCAATTGAATTCAAGTTGTTTCCTCAAATTTATTTCATACAAGGACAGATGTTTTTTGATTAGGGAGAAATTTCCAGCTGCTAGATGATCAGTTTGTGTAACATTCAAACCCAGTGGTCCATCCACAAAGATCCTGGCGTTAACTTAGTCATCTCCCAGTTCTAAGTCTTGAGGTCACAGTTTAATATCTGTGGATCTTGGAGGCCACCAAGTCCAACCCCCTCATTTTATGGATAAGGAAACTGAACACTTAACACAAAACTAGCCATGTAACCTTGGGCAAGTCACTTAACCCCAACTGCCTTGCCTTCCCCCTCCAAAAAAAAAAAGGAAACTGAGGAACTGAGAGATTATCCATGGTCACATAGTTAACAAGTATCCGAGGTAGGATTTGAACCCAGGCTTTCACCACTCCAAGTTTACTAGGCCTTATATATGCAGAACTATGAAAGATACAATTGAAAAAGACACTGCCTCTGACCTTAAAGAACCTGCATTCTTATTGTAGAGATAAGACTTAAGCTACTAAGGAATAAGAGGATAAATATATGACATAGTGTTAAAATTTATGTTATGAAATGTAAGTACCATGGGAATTAAGATGTGAAAAGTTAATTATGTACTAGAGTCATCAGAGAAGCCTCCATGGAGGAGCTAGAACTTGAATATTGGAAAACAGATTTGGCTAGCTTGATTCAGAGCTAAATGAAACTATTTTATTAAGTTAAAAACATTTTAATACCTTAATTAAATTGATTTTTACTTAGTTGGCTTTTTTTTTAAATTTTGGGTCAACTAAGAAAAGTTTTTCATGTTTGTAGAAGTTAAATTGCTATATAAGTGTGCAATATTATCATCATGAAACATGCTGTAGAGTAAGGGAAAACTATAGTTAGTCAGCTAGCATTTAAAAGCACCTGTTATGTGTCAGGCTATACTAAATACATGCAAAGTAGAATCACAGATTCAAAGTTAGAAAGGGTCTTAGAGACCATCTAGGCCAGCAGTTCTCAACCTGTGGGTTGCGACCCCTTGGGGGGTCACAGGGGTTGCCTAAGACCATCGGAAAACACATATTTCCAATGGTCTTAGGAACCAAAACACTACTCCTCTATCCATCTCCAGGTGGGTCTGCCCACGTGCAGATACGCCCACATACGGGTATTAAGAAAGGGTCTCTGCATTAGATAGGTTGAGAACCACTGATCTAGGCCAACTCTCTCCTTTTACAGTTGAGAACACTGAGAAAATTCATTGACTTGCCCCACTTATATACTATAAATCCTTATAAAATCACACCACAGTGTATTTCTATAAAATAGGGTGCATAATTATAAATAACTGACATTTATAAAATTCTTTATTAAAATGCTTTTTATATGCCTTATGTTATTGATCCTCACAGCAATCCTATGAGATAGCTATTACAATACTTTGAGTAAAAAAGAAGGCAAACCAGTCATATGGTAAGAATGGAGGATAACATATAATTTAGAGCTGAGAGGGACCCTCTTGATCATCTTATCCAACCCCTTTATTTTACAGATGTGAAAAATGAGACCCAGAGAAGTTAACTGATTTACCCAAGGCCCACCAGGTAGTAAAATAGGGGAATAGGTCCTGGGACTTTGTTCAGCACTTTTTCTACTATATGACTTCCAGCATGGAAATCACATAATATGGGAGAAGCAGACCACCAATCCTGATTCCAGCCTGACCCTCTCAGTTGCCATTCATGGGGATGCAACTACTCTAAGGAAGACGCCAGCCATTCCTACCAATTGCCAGCCATCTGCTACCAACAGGGCTTGCAAGCCAGCTTGATAGGAAAAATAGCCCTTCTGAGGGAGAGACAGCAAGCAGTTTGTGCCATGCAAATCAAACCACCCCTTTGGCCACTATCTATCCTCTCCCATGTGAAAACTTCTCCTGCCATTCAGTTCTAACTGAAAGACCTAGTAGTGGAGTTTTTCTTGGACTCACAAGGATGCTTCTAAAGCTTAGAATGTTTATCCAGATCACCATTTCAATCACCTGTGCTCAGGAAAGAACCACAAAGCAGAAAGTCATCTCCTGATTTAGCTGGTAAGTTTTTGCAGATGCTGCCAGGGTGAGGAGAAAGATTAGTTTGGAATTAAATTTGGATTGCCCTTTCAGTGGCATTGGTCCATTGGATAATTGTAGTGTGCCCTCCTCTGTAGAAAGTGGACACTCAGAGATTTTGCCCAGATTTCCTTTTGGATTCCTTATGTGTTTCAGAAATCCCTGGAGTAAAGTTTGAGTGTCCTGTGTTGTTGCAGGAAGACAGTGGGATTTTACCATGGTGAACCTACTCTATTAGTATGAGTCCAAAGCAGGAAGGTGAAAAGCTTCTGACTCTCCCCATTCTCCTACCCAGGACCAGTTTCAAAAGTATTGTTTTGGTTTCTCACCTAAGGGTATGGAGATTACTGTTAGCTGACCCCAGCTCCTAAATCCCTTTGGGGAGAACTTCACTCAGTCTGGAAAACTCTTTTGGGGCCAGGTTTCCTTCTAAGATAGGAACTGATTTTGTCTTTTTCTTTATTACTTTTGGGTTGGGAAAGGCGATTTCAAGCACTAAAATAGCACCTTGTGACAAAGCAAGAAGTGATATTTGGTAAACTTTGTGAAATGTTCTTTGCTAAACTTGCGTTACTCCGTATATGGGGACAATTATGACTTTCACCTGTACCTGTAGGACTGTATAAGCTTCCTATCATCTTGACTATTTTGAGACTCTTTCCTGTATGGCAATGGAGAATAATTCAAGAAGAAAAATAGTTACACCTCCCCAGGACCTCAGAGAACTGTTCTGGAATTGTATTGAAAGGAAAATTCTTTGTTTAGGCTTTTACCCTGATTAATGAGGCAGAAGTCGGGACAAAAAGTTCGGTGGTTTTCAGCCCTGTTCAGCTCTTTGTGACCCCATTTGGGGTTTTCTCATCCAAAAATAATGGAATGATTTGCCATTTCTTTTTCCAGCTCATTTTATAGATGAGGAAACTCAGGCAAACAGGGTTAAGTTACCTGTGCTAGGGTCACACAGCTAGTATGTCTGTGAGACCAGATCTGAACTCGAGAAGATCAGTCTTCCTGACTCCAGGCCTGGCCCCTATCCACTGTATCACCTACCTGTCCACACAGAGATTTAAAAGCAGTTTATTAAGGTATTAAGGTCAAGGTAGCTTTTAGTGGTAACTTTCATAATGAGGTAGAGACAGTTCAGATAAGTCTACAGCAGCAAAAGAGGTTGGGCCCTTGCATCTCGGTTCTTCCCTAATGTTGCAAGATTGTGACAGTTTCCAGGTACTGACAGGTTAGGGGTGACTTGAGTATATGACAAATATCAGGTGATTGATTGGGTGATGCCTTCCCCTGACACTAACTGACAAGCAGGTCTAGGAACAATGGGTCGCTGAGTCAAGATAACTTCCAGTACTGGGGACATAGATAATGTTTCCAAAACAAGTCCCAATCAATTTGCCCAAGATGGCAAGTTTTTTTTTACACAAGGGGAGAGTGAAAGAGGACTGGCCAAACCCAACTCTTATGAGCATGCCCAGAATGCTTTGCTGATGCAGTCCCTGCATGGGCTTCGGAATATGTGCACATAGTTGGTCTCTTGGTCCGTGAACAATATGTTGAAGAAACAGATTTTTAATTGGCTGCTGATCTCAAACATGCTTTCAAAAGGACCTAAAATAAAAAAACACTCACTAGCGAAAAGGAACCTCTCTCATTTTCCTGTTTCTGGAATATATTCAAGTAAGATAACTGGATGGATAGAGGGAGCATTTATTGAGCTTTTACTGTGTACCAGACTTTGTGCTAAACTCTAGGAATATGAATAAAAACAAAAAGTAAGGCAGTCCTTGCTTACATTCTAAAGAAGGAAAACAGTACATAAAAGGGAGCTGAGAAGGGGCATGTAGGAAGGTGGGAGAGAGGGAGGTTACTCATGGAGGAGGGGGGAGTGGAAGGGGGTGAGGTACTCTTGGGTGTCATGGACTAGCCCCAGTCTGAAGAGAACGTTATGGCTGGTGTGGGCGCTTGCTCAAATGGAGAGTTGGAGTGGAACTTGTCAGTTGTTCCACCACGAGAAGAAGGCTGCAGAGCAGAGATGGAGAGGTGGCTGGGGGCTTCATGGGCTCATCTGGGTCTGAAGAAAGCAAGTAGCATGGCTGGCATGGGAGCTTCCTCAAACGGAGGTTCAAAAAGGAATTTGCCCATCAGAGGAAGAAACTGGGGGATAGAGGCAGAAGGCCACTGGGGCAAAGATGCAGAAGTGGAGAAGTGGGGTGTGCTTCTAGTTGAAGAAAGAGGCCTCAGACCTTTATATATATCCCCACCCAGACTATCAACTGTTGCTTCTGACTGTTGTATCTGGTTTTTTTTCCCCTGTTCTTAGGTAAAGGAGTATCAGGGATGGAATGGACTAGCCATTCAAGCTTGTGAGATTTGAAAGGTCAGAGTGAAAATAGTGAAAGCTCCAATGAGACCCTAAAAAGCAACTTTCAAAACTCAGCCCAGCAATGAGGCCCTGAACAGCAACTTTTAAGACCCAGCCCATCATTCAGACCCAGCAGCCAAGAGGCCATTCGCCAAAGTAACGTTGTACACTGACTATACCCCATCCAGAAGTGAGACTTAAAAAATAAAGCAAACAAAACTGTACATAGTAAAAGTTCACCATTTCCCATATAGTCCTCTTTTTCCATTCTTGTTTGTATATTGAAATATTTATGTTTGTCGATGTTTGAGTTCATAGTAAAAAAGAAAATTAAAAACAAAGAAACGCTTTGACTCTATTAAAGTCTGTGCCGGTGAACCCTTGTCATATAGCCTTATTATTTGTCTGATATGAGGCAAGAGTGTGTGTGTGAGAGTGAATTGTCAGATAAGACTCCAAGAGAACTTGTAGAAGCCAAATATTGGTGTACTTGAGCTCCTTGCCACTTATCTCAGCCTTTGTTCTACTAAGCCTTAGATGCTGATCCACTGGAAGAAATAGTTACAGGCTGGTATCATGTGCTTGTGTTTCCCTGAATGCTATATTTCCTTAGATCTAAATCAGAGGTTCTCAAACTTATTTGGCCTACCTCTGCCTTTAAAAAAAAATTACTCAGTGTCCCCCTAGAAATCTACTTTCTTTAACCCTTTAACAGTTTTTTTTAAGTTTGTGTCATTTCAAAAATACCTTTTTTAAGAAATGATACAATAATTTATTGTAAATTTGTAGGGTTTTCATGCATTGAAATTTTGATGATGCAATATTGCATTATGGTTACAATGGAGGGGAAGAACAGGAAGGCAAAAAGGGAATGGGTCAACCTTACTCTCACTGAATTGAATAGGGAGGGAATGACATACACTCTAAATTGGGTATCTTGCCCTGCAGGAGAGTAGGGGGGATGATGGAGGGGAGGGCAGGTTGGGGGGAGGGTTGTTAGAAGCACACACTTCTGTAAAGGGACAGGGACAAAGTAGAGAATAGAACAAGGGGAGGGCAGGATAGAAGGGAAGGACGTATCATCAATGTTACCCAATATGTCCATTGTGGAGATGTTCTGCTTAACTACACATATACACAGCCTGCATTGAATTGCTTGTCTTTCCAGTGGGGGTGGGTGACAAGGGAGAAAGGGAAAGAATCAAGAATTTAAAGTTCTAAAATCATATGTTAAATATGTTATTATTATTTACATGCAACTGGGAAATAAGTATACAGGCACTGGGATAGGGAGATCCATCTTGCTTTACCAGAAAGTCAGAGGGGTGATAGGGGAGGATATAGGAGAGAGCAGATTGGGGGAGGGGGCATACAGTGGGATCCCCGTTTTGTGGAATGGGTAAGGGAAAGATGGGGAGAAAATTTGTAACTCAAAATCTTGTGGAAATCAGTGATGTAAACTAAAAATAAACAAGTTAATAAAAAAAAGATTTGTTACCAAAAAAAAAATATTGCATTATGTAATCCTATAGTATATTGTGAACAAGTTATTACATGAGCATATTCCTGCTGGATCCATGCTGGACTTCCCAACTGTGTGACACATTTGCCTGCCACCTCTTATTTGTTAAGACGTGCCCCAGCTTGACCACTAATTGGTTATAACTTGTATTCTGTGTGTTTATTTGGAAAATAATGTAATCACTACAATTTTAACTCTATTATACAACAGAACAAACATGTACCAAAGGTTTTTCAGATTTTTCTTAAATTCTCTTCTTTCTTCATGCTTCCACTGCTCCCTTATTTTTATTCAACGCCCTCTTTCCCTCAATTGCACCAAGGCTACTACTGCCCCTCCCTGGATCGTTCCACAGTCCCCCAGAGCCACTTTGGAAACCTCTGAAGTTGGACAGCAAGTTCATCAGAGAGGAGATCTGGATGATGGTAATCATGAACTCTGTCGATTTGACCTGGAATTTCATTTTTGATCCTTCTTGTCTGAACTCAAGCCCCTTTTCCTAAGAAAGAGTGCTAAAACAGTGACATCTTAATATAACAAGGTATTCTCCATCAGCTCTGAGAATTTTTACAGGTAATCTGCCTTTGCCTATTTCCCATAAGGGAAACTTTGAAGCACGTATTCAAACTGCTGGTCAGAGTGGGCTGACCCACACTCCTGAACCGACTGTGCACCAGTCTTTGGTAAAGGAGGTTGTGGGTAAAAGAGGAAGCAAGGGAAGCAGAAGAGAAGTCAGAACAGCGAAGAGAGAGGCAGAGACTATCCTGGAGAAGACAAGAATTCAGAGCACTGGTCACCAGCAGACAACAATGTTGCCTAATTATCAATGGGTGGTTTATGACTTAAGTGTTGTTATTGTCACATTACTGCTATTTTGCATATTTTTTTTACTGATTATCTGGTAGGAACCACTTGCTTAGAACACTGCTTTATTGTGTCTCTGTGGTATAATTTAAAATGTTTGGTATAAACTTTTTTTGATTGTTGAATACTAACATGGTTTGATCTATTAAACAGAGAGAAGACAACTTCCTTGAAAAATTATGATGTTTCTGAGATGGAAATTCACAAGAGGATCCTGATCTTAGGAAGGAACCCAATGAATAAAAATAAGAGCAATTTTTTAAAAGATGAAAGATTCCACAAGGAGGTCAGTGACAAAAAGAAAGCCCTCATATTCCCCAAAGTCTTTATAGAACTTCTTATAGTAGCAAAGAAAAGAAGACAAAGTAGATGAGAGCATTTAAGGTCTGCAAAAGTTTTACAAGTATTATTTCACTTTCTCCTCATAACAGCCCTGGGAAGTCGGTGCTATTTATTTATTCCCATTTTACAGATGAGAAAACCGAAGCAGACAGAAGTTATCAGATAGTATCACAGAGCCAGCCAAATTCTGAGGTCAGATAAGAACTCAGGACTTCCTTACTCCAGCTTAAACACTCTATCCACTCTCCACCTACCTGTGCATCAATCAGGGAGTAGCTAAACAAACAGTGGCACACGAATGCAGTGAAACCAAATAGAGGATAAAGACTCATCTTCAAGAGTTCAAATGCAGCCCCAGATATGCTGGACAAGTCACTTAACCCTCTTTGTTTCAGTTTCCTCACCTGTAACGTGAGCTGGAAAAGGAAATGGTAAACCACTTTAGTATCTTTGGTGAGAAAACCCCAAATGGGGCCACTAAGACTCCAAACAACTGAGGACTGAACAACAACAAGGCAGAAATAATGAATATAGAAAAGCATGGAAAGACTGAACTGATGCAAAGTGAAGAAAGTAAAACCAGGAAAACAGTATTGATAATGACTAAAACATTTTAACAACAAGACAATTGAAATTGAATGTGGTAGAATTATAATGACCAAACTTGGCCCCAAGAAGAAATAAGAGAAAATATCACCCCCTACTCTTTTTTTAAACATTGAACATAACATCATAAATATATTTTGGATTTCATTAATTTTGCTGTATTTTTTCTTCCTTTTCAAAAATTCCTTATTATAACAAGCCATTCCTGAATTGATAAATGGTTGAAGGATATGAAAAAGCAGTTTTCAGATGAAGAAATCAAAGCTGTCTATAGTCATATAAAGAAATGCTCTTAATCACTATTGGGTAGAGAAATGCTAATTAAAATAACTCTGAGATACCACCTCACACCTATCAGATTGGCTAATACGACAGAAAAGGAAAATGAGAAATGTTGGAAGGGATATGGGAAAATTGGGACACTAATGCATTGTGGGTAGAGTTTCGAACTGATCCAACCATTCTGGTAAACAATTTGGAGCTATGCACAAAGGGCTATAAAACTGCATATATATCCTTTGATAGAGCAATACCAGTACTAGCTCTGTATCCCAAAGAGATTTTTTAAAAAGGGAAAAGGACCTATTTGTACAAAAATATTCATGGCAGCTTTTTGTGATGGCAAAGAATTGAAAATTGAGGGGGTGTCCATCAATTGGGGAATGACTGGACAAGTTATGTTACATGAATATAATAGAATACTATTGTGCTATAAGAAATGACAGACACGTAGATTTCAGAAATACCTGGAAACTTACATAAACTGATGCAAAGGAAAATGAGCAGAACCAGGAGAACATTGTACACAGTAACAGCAACTTTGTGTGAAGCTCAGCTGTAACAACTTAGCTCTTCTCAGTAATTTAATGATCCAAGACAATTCCAAAAGATTCATGATGGAAAATGTTACATCCAGAGAAAGAATTGATGAAATCTGAATGCAGATAGAAGCATACTATTTTAACTTTTTTTCTTTTAGCCTGTTTCTTCTTTCACAACATGACTAATATAGATAATATGTTTTACATGGTTGCATATACATAACCTATTCAAATTGCTTACTGTCTTAGGGAAGAGATGGTGAGGGAGGGAGAGAGAGAATTTAGAGCTCAAAATTTTTAAAAATGAATGTTAAAAATGTCTTTAAGGTAATTGGAAAAATAATATACTGTTAAAATTCTTTATTGTAAGGCATAATTCTTTGGGTATAGGTAGGAGGAAGGATAGAGTGGGAAATTTAGGTGATGTTTTAAAAAACAGAATATCCATAAAGATTTTATTTCAAAAATAAAATTAAACAAATTGGCAGTTGAAAAGGAATCAATAACAAGGTCAAGATGGAGAAGACAACTCAGTTATTATTCTATGCATTTGATTGTTTAAAATACTAGATATGTTGAGAGGAGACAGCTTTGGGAGACTTATTTCCACACATATCCTCTCCTGAGGAGGAATTGGTCAGGATAGTGTGTGAGATGAAAGAGTTCAGAGTCTGAATCTAAGGTCAGAAAAGGTCTTTATTCTTTCTCATGAGAAAGGACTCTGCTCCTATCTCCTGCATGGCGGCAGGGAAAGAGCAACAGGTAGAAGCCAGCCCATGATTATATAATATTCTAGTGCAGAAACCCAACCCGCCCAACTGGCCTTCACTCTTATTGGTAGGGGGGCTGTCCCACAACCTAAGCGTGGTAATCACTCTGAGACAAAGGACCCAGAAAGCAGTCTTAACCTTATTTGGCATATCTTCTGCTGAGTTGGCTCTGGGGGAGGGTCTCCGTTGCTCTAAGCCCCAGATTGCTTGAAGGTCAGGTGACCTAACCCTAGGCCTAGTGAATACTGAAGCCATTCTAGATTTGATTTTTCAGAATAGGGAAACTTCACTATAAATTATCCCTCTCACAACAGTAAAGGACATGATACGCAAAGAAGGCTTGACAATACAGTTTGAGAGGAATACTCAAGTCAGGAAAAAAAACTTACCCTTGGACTGGACTGAAGCTGGGGTTCCTACTACAGGAAAAGAAACCTCTCTTGTGGGGGTGAGCTGAAGACAGATCCACTGTGGCAGCAAGAGGAAAGCCCTCCCATGGAGGAAATAGAAGGTAGATTCCCATATGACAGAAAGAAAACTCTTTTAAAGGTCTTATTGCAAAGATACATCTTAGGTCTAAGTTAGGAATCTTCTATGAAAAAGAAACATGTCTCCCTGAGGAACAAACGAGAAGTTTGGGTTAACCAGGTTACATAATCACTACAAAACTGGCTTGTATCTGAGTTAGAAGAATTGATTTGTAGAAACACCCAAGAGTCCTCCACCAACCACCATAGAAGGCCAAATCCATGCCTCTGCCTCTTTTTGTATAGCCCCTTTTACACTGTAGAATACAATACAACTTTATTTTAAAATGTAAAAACCATTCTTAACTCACAAGCTATACAAAATGAGAGGGCACCTGGATTTGGCTCCAGGGCAGTATTTTGCCGACCCCTGCCTTAGAGGATTAGTTTTTGGAGTTGTACAGAGCCTAGAGCCTACCCAGTCTGAAATCGTAGAACAAGCCTGTTTGCAAGAGATACAATTTAGTATTGGTGGAATAATGCAGCAATAATATGATGCATTAATCCAGAAAAGAAAAGCTTGAAGGAATGAATGAGACTAGATTGGAGCTAGTTTGCAGCTGCCAGAAATACAGTGGCATCTAGTAAGCCTTGATCTCTGGCAACCCCTACCACATTTCAACAAGCTGGTAGAAACAGGATACAAAATGGAGCACAAGAGCAAAGTTTGCAAGGAAAACTTACCTTGAAGAAGTTGTTGTTTAGTCGTAATCTGACTCTCTGAGACAATTTGGAGTTTTCTTGGCAAAAATACTGGAATGGTTTGCCATTTCCTTCTCACTTTGTAGATGAGGAAAACTGAGGCAAACAGGATTAGGTGACTGCTTACCTAGGGTCACAAAACTAGTGAGTGTCTGAGGTCATATTTGAACTCAGGTCTTCCTGACTCCTGGCCCTGCACTCCATCCACTGGGACACCTAGCTGCCCTGCCTCAAGAAGACTCATTCTCAAAGGGCTCAGGAACATTCTCTGCATAGGGGTCACAAAAGCAAGAACCACACCTCAGATGCTGATTGTTTGGTAAGAAATCACAGAAAATCTTCTAAGAGGTAGAACTGCAGGAAAATCTCTTCTCCTTGGAAGAGACAAAGGAATTATGAGGTTGTTGCCATCAAAAGACAACCAAAGCAGAGTTGCTTTCTGTTACAGCTGCTAAGAAGATGGTTCTGAGTAGACTAGATCTACTTCTGAAAACAGGACTTCATTGCCGTGGAGTCTGAGGTTTACAGAGCCAGCATTATGAAAAGGTTTGAGTGTATATACCACAAGATAAGGTCAAAATGGGTACCTGATTTAAACATAAAGAATGATACCATAAGCAAATCAAGATAGCAGGGAATAATTTACCTGTCAGATCTACGGAGAAGGGAAGAATTTATGACCAAACAAGAGATAAAGAACATTACTAGATGTAAAATGGATAATTTTGATTATATCGAATTAAAAGGTTTTTGAACAAACAAAACCAATGTAACCAAGCTTAGAACGAAAGCAGGAATCTGTGAAACAATTTTTATAGCAAGCATCTCTGATAAAGACTTCATTTCTCAAATATACAGAGAACTGAATCAAATTTATAAGAGTGCAAGTCATTCCCTAATTGAGAAATGGTCAAAGAATATGAACAAGCAGTTTTCAGATGAAATCAGTTATCCATAATCATAAAAAATTTTTATAAATTACTAGTGATTAGAGCAATGCATATGAAAACAATTCTGACATTGTATTATACCTATCAGATTGACTAATTTATAAAAAAGGAAAATGACAAATATTGGAGGGGGTGTGGGAAAATTGGAACACTAATACATTGTTGGTAGAGTTGTGAACTGATCCACACATTCTGGTGAGTAATTTGGAGCTATGCTCAAAGCTATAAAACTGTACATACATACCCTTTGCTCCAGCAATACCACCACTAACTGTTTCCCAAAGAGAAGAGAAAAGGACCTATTTGTTCAAAAATTTTCATGACAGCTCTTTTTGTGGTGGCAAAGAATTGGAAGTTGGGGGGAATGGCCATCAAATGGGGAATAATTGAACAAATTGTGGTATATGATTGTAATAGAATACTATTGCACAATAAGAAATTATTAGCAGACTGATTTCAGAAATTCCTGGGAAGACTTACCTGAACTGATGCTAGCTACCTCCAGGCCTGGCATTTTCCATCTACCCTAAAGCAACAACTTCCACCTGTTGTTAGCACAAGACATCTTCCACCTTCTGCTGCCAGCCTAGTCTCCCAACTGGGATCTGGAGAATCAGTGCTGCAAAGAGGAACAACCTAACTTGACCTTAGACCTCCATCTCCTTCTGCACCTGTCCCTTAAGAGAGGAAAAAGAGAAAGTTATTGGGGAATAGGACTTCTTTCTCCTGCTGTGCAAATTTTACTTCCATTACCTGCTGTGTCCTTTTCCTGCCTAATCTTCACCCTTTGGAGGAAAAAGTAGCAGTGAAACAGGGGCTCCCATCTGACTCTCTGACCATGTGCTTCCATTCCATACTGTGCTTGTCTCCAGCCTGATCTCCAGCCTCCTTTGGGAAGATAAGTGACACCTTTCCCTCAATGATAGCAGTGATTCCCATTTCCTTTAGATCTTCTTCCAAACCTTATTCCCCATACCCCACTGCTTGATTCCTTATTCTCACTCCTTTCACCCTGCTACTCCAAAATTTCTTTTTTTTTTTTGCTTTTTTTTTGGAGGGCAATTGGGGTTAAGTGACTTGCCCAAGGTCACACAGCTAGTTTTTGTGTTAAGTGTCTGAGGTCACATTTGAACTCAGGTCCTCCTGACTCCAGGGCCGGTGCTCTCTTCACTGCACCACCTAGCTGCCCCCCACCCTAAAATTGAAACCAAACACCACCCAGTCCTTCCACTATGACCTGTGGCATGCCCATTCCATAGGTAGCAAATTTCCCTTCATCTTAAATCTTTCCCTTTCCCACTTTTCCCTTCTACTGCTATTATTGAAACCTGGCTTCCTCAGATGACAGCCTTTCTGCCTGCCTTTTCTAGTTCTAAACTATACCTTCAGTCATTCTCTTCAGCTCTCTGGTCAAGGCTGGGGAGTTGTACTACTCCTTGCTCTCCATTGCCATTCCAAATGTGCCCTCCACATGCTATTCATATCTGATAATCAAAATCCTGGTAGCTGTTGTCTGTAGGCCCCCCACCCCCAAGGTCACTTCCCTTCCTTCTTCAATGAATCTGATACATGGCTCACAATCTTTCTCTCCTCCCCAACTCCTGCTCTCATACTAGGAGACTTCAACATACATGTTGACTCTCTCTCAAACATCTTAACCACTCAATTTCTCAACCTACTCATATCCCATGAGATTTTCCTCATCTTCACCTCAGCCACACACAAAGATGGTCATACCCTTGACCTTGCCGTTACCCACAAATATACCACCTCTGTGTTGAAGAACTCTGAAATCCCCGGGCGGCTAGGTGGCTCAGTGAACAGAGCACTGGCCCTGGAGTCAGGAGGACTGAGTTCACATCCGGCCTCAGACACTTGGGCAAGTTGCTTAACCCCAATTGCCCTGCCCTCCCCACTCCAAAAAGCAAAAAGAAAAAAAAAGAACTCTGAAATCCCCTAATCCAACCAATATGAAAGATCAATATCTTTTACCTCTCCTGTTGCCTTTCCTGACAAAAACCAACTTTCTGTCTTCACCAAGACAGTTCTTGACCCCTCAATTCTCTCCCAGGTCATCTCCCTTGCACTAGCCACTGTCTCCTCTTTTCCCCATTTTGACCCCTTGGTGAACCAATGCACTCTCCTCCTCTTGATCCTTAGCCCCCTTATGTCACCAATTATGCTTTGTCAAGACATAACCTTAGATCATTCCCACCCTTCACCACCTTTGTTCCTAACCCATACACTGCTGAATGATGGTGGAGAAAATCACACAACTGTTCTAACTGGGTACCCTACAAATTTATGATAGCTTTGGCAGCTAAGAAGTCCCAAACCACATCTTACCGTCCTCAAGGAGACCCACATTGTGAGAATTTCAATTGTATATTGCACATAGGTTAGGAATACTGAAAGCAGAACTAAATGGAGTCAATATATGATATTTCTAGTATTACTATGCAACTTCACATCATATTTGCTGATTTTTAGGTGAGAATCACATTTCCTTATTGATTTGTGCTTTGCAATTTTAGAGAATGGGGAGATGCTAGATCTTACAACAACTATATCTCTTGGGGCTAGTCTTGGTAAGGAGTAAGCTCACCTCATCATGGGAGGCAAGGGTGAAGGAGGAGATTGTGGCAGAAGGCATGTGAGTGATAAGAGATGAGGGAGTTCATTGCAAATAACTTCAATTTTTATCAGTAAAAAACGAAACAAGTTCTCAGACGAGAAGGTTGGAGGATGGGGAACCATGGGAAATTTGGGGAGGGATGAAAAGGTTTTTAAGAGCTGCTGTGGATGGTGGGATAGTGAGTTGATAAAGGGAGGTCTGGTAAGATTGCTGTGGAAGCAGTGAGGTTGTATAACATAAATTCTGTCCTATGTTCTGTAAGAGATTGTCCTTTCTGTCATCCCCCACTCTGTCACTTGTTTTCAATCTCTCCCTATCTAATCTCTCATTCCCTGTTGCCCTATAAACATGCCCATGTCTTCCCCATCCTGAAAAAAAGTCACTTTCTTCTCTCCCTGCTAATTATCATCCTGTTTCTTCTGCCTTCTAGTAAACTTGAAAAGGCCATCTGCAGTAGGTGTCTCCTCTTTCTCTCCTTGCACTATCTTAATCCCTTATAATCTTGCATCTAACTTTATCATCCCACCAAAACTGCTATCTCCAAAGTTGAAAATGATGTCCTAATTGCCAAATACAATAGCCTTTTCTCAGTCCTCATTGTTCTTGACTTCTCTGCGGCCTTTGACATTATTGATCATCCTCTCCTCCATAATACTGTCTTCTCTATAGGTTTTTGAGACACCACTGTCTCCTGGTTTTCCTCTTACCTCTCAGACCACTCCTCAGTCTTTTTTGCTTGATCTTCATTCAAATTATTCTTTTGGAGTAGTGATTGACAATTTAACCAAATATGCAAATATATTCTCAAATGGGTGCCAGAAAGTATCCATGGTTGTTTCAGTGTTGTGGAAAAAGTGTTTTTCAGTGCATACATTCCCTGCCAGGATTCATTCTGACCAAGGCAGAAACTTTGACAGCAAACTATTCTCTTGGCTGGGAGAGAGGTTGAAAAAAGTCCACCTATTAGCTGGGACTTCAGCTCAGAAGAGCTCTGACAAAGAATGATGGTATGATGCCCAAGATTGCTGTCAAGACCTTCAACTAGGAGATAGTTCTGCTGAGAAACCATGGTTTTCAAGGAAAGAACAATTAGCAGATTGAAGGAAAGCTACTCCATATCTAGTTGTACAGAGACTGGATGACTTACCTGTTTATAGATTAGCCTTGGACATTAGTGGGGGTCTTGTAAAGGCAATTAACCATACCTACTTTTCACCCATAGTTGACCTTTCTGGTTTTTTTTTCTTTTTGGAGGAGGGAAGGCAGGGCAGTTGGGATTAAGTGATTTGCCCAAGGTCACATGGATAGTAAGTGTTAAGTGTCTGAGGCTGCATTTGAACTCAGGTCCTCCTGATTCTAGGACCAGTGCTCTATTCACTGCGCCACCTAGTCACCCCCATAGTTGACCTTTATGAAGAATTAGGTGGAGACTAGTGATGAATAGTTACCTCAGAGGACTCTAGGCAAAAGAGACTGCCTACTAGCTATACGAAGATGGTCTGAACTAGACACTGGAGCACAAAATTTTATTTTCAAGAAAGAAGACAGCCTTGCTTAGGTCCAGTTCAATCAAAGGGAGAGGACTAAACACAGAGGCATCATCTTTGCTGTCTAGAACTTTAACCATAGAGACAACCCACAGAATAGAGCCCTGGTAGAAGCCAGGGTTCTAACGATGTCTATAATCATCCCGTCGAATCAAACAGTTCAGGCGTAAGGGCAGATTATATAGAATATGTAATTATAGGACAACAGATAGAAAGCTACAAGGGAATTCAGAGGTCATCAGGTTCAATCCCTTCATTTTATAGATGCGAAACCTGAAGCACAGAAAGGTTAAGATCTTTGTTTCTTTTTAAATGTAAGACTAATAAAAAAAACCACAGGGCACAGGAGGAATTTAGGTGAGCAAAGGCAGCATTTTTTTCGTTCCTCTTGAGAAAGCAGAGTGTACTGGGTTTGAAAAAAAAAGGCAAATGACGGGATGATGATTTTGCTAGAAAAGCTCCACCCATATGAAGAATTCCCGCAACATCTTCAGACAGGTCCTCTGGCTCAGGGAATGATTGACTCAGACTACCTTGCTTGATGGGGCCATCTGGGGAGCTACATACAGCCCAAGGAATGAGATGGAGGAACAATGGAGGGAAATTTCAGGGCAGGGAAATCAGCTGCTCTTAACTAGTGCTTTGGAATTGCTCTAAGTCACAGAAATTGTATAGCTCATGGGGGGAAGGTTTCCCACTGAGAGAGGGGAACATGGAGAAGTATTGTAACTTGTTTGTGGGCTCAGATGTTTGCCCTATTCTATTAAATTGTAAATGAAACTGTTCATTTTTCATAAAAACCACAATTTGTACTTCTCTTATCTCATTTTTAAGGATTTATATCCCACATTTCTGAAGTCAATCTATGTGACTATATCTGCTGCTTCCACTTTCTTATCACACATTTACTCCTCACTCCCTTGCAATCTAGCTTCCCCCGCCCATTATTGTACCTCTCACATTAAGGTCACCAAATTGCAAAAGTCAACCATTCCTGGAACTAAGCTGCTTTAGGTATGGCAGCAGAGAAGGGAGCTGGCTATGGACTGAAAAGAGAACTCTAGCCCTGGCTAATGGAAAGGAGTTTTCTGCATAATTTGATGTTAGTTTTCTCTTTCTTTTTAGTATTCTTTTTTCCCTTAAGACTTTTAAGACCATCTCCTTGGTCCTCTTCTTATGCCCTGCCATAGGTTTAATTGTCATCTTTATGCAGCCACTGTTATGG
>CM053585.1:397840084-397856479 GCA_028646515.1 Pseudochirops corinnae
AATAAATAAAGCATATTCATAGCTTGGGTTTTTTAATCACAGATATAACTGAGGAAAGCCTCTAAGCCCAAATAGTTAACACGGGTAAAACTATTAATGCTGGAGTGAATGCATGCTCCTTATGCGTATTAAAGTAACCTACAGAAATAGAATACAAAGAGGCTATATAATATACCTCATATACACAGCTCACTCCAATCTAAGGCTGATCATAGAAGGATTCTCAGTGAAAACCATACAACTGATATGTATTACCCCTGTCCCTAGAATGTAGAGATCAGAATAAGTCACTTCTAGGTGAACTAGGTTACTTCTTGACAGTTTAAGTCCACATATCCTCTCCCAAAGTTAACATTTAGGCAGATGGGATTCTACACAAAGGCTACTCCACTGAAGAACGAAGGATAATGTCAGAGCATCAGAAAGGAGGAACGCTGATAGCTGTTTCTTCAATTTAGACACACATAACTCATCAATAATACAGCAGATGGAATGGATGCCACCTCCTCAGAGGCTTAGTCCAAAAATTTCCTGTTGGCATTAGCACCAAACAAGGCTCCACGGACTTCTGGCATCATCTGCAAAGAGAAAGAATAGGGTTGTTGGATTTTTTTCCCCCTTTAATAGTCAGTTCCAGTTGGAACTTGTACAAACATTCATGACCTCTTTTTTTTTTTTCAGTCCCTATCATTTGCCAGATGGGCAGCTAGGTGGTACAGTGGTTACAATGTCCAGCTTGGAAGTTAGAAAGACTCATCTTTTAGTTCAAATCTGGTCTCTGATACTTACTAGTTGTGTGACCCTGGCCAAGTCACTTAGCCCTATTTGCCTCAGTTTCCTTATTTGTAAAATGAGCTGGAGAACTCAAGTGTCTTTGCCAAGAAAACCCCAAATGGGTTTTCAAAAGAGTTGGACATGACTGAACAACAAGCCAGGCACACAAATGTGCCAGGCATATGTTGGGGATATAAAGACAAAAATGAAACAAAGGGCTTTACATTATGCTGAGAGGAAAATATATTAACATATAAATAAATACGAAGTCATTTTAGGTGGAAAGGGGGCAGCTAGATGGCACTGTGGATAAAGCAGTGGGTTTAGAATTATCTTTGTGAGTTCAAATCTGGCCTCAGTCACTCACTAGCTGTATGATCCTGGACAAATCACTTAACCTTGTTTGTCTCACTATCTGCAAAGTCAGCTGGAGAAAGAATACTTATGTTAATTTTAGGTGGCTGCGAGGGGAAGGTACAGCTCAGGAAAAGCTTCTTTTAGAAAATGGCACCTCAATATGGTCAAAGGATATGAACAGGCAGTTTTCAGAGGAAGAAATTAAAGCTATGTATAGTGATATGAAAAAATGCTCTAAATCACTATTGATTAGAGAAATGCAAATCAAAACAACTCTGAGTTACCACATCACACCTATCAAATTGGCTAACATGACAAAACTGGAAAATAAATGTTGGAGAGGATGTGGGAAATCTGGAACACTGATTCACTGTTGGTGGAGCTGTGAGCTGATCCAACCTTTCTGGAGAGCAATGTGGAACTCTGCCCAAAGGGCTATCAAAATATACATACCCACTCAGTGGGATTGCTGTTTTGGGGTGGGTGGGTAGGGGAAAGGTAGGGAGAAAATTTCTAACTGAAAATCTTGTGGAAATGGATGTTGTAAACTAAAAATAAACATAAATTTAGAGAAAATGTACATACCCTTTGGCCCAGCAATACTGCTTCTAGGGCTGTATCCCAAAGAGATAATAAACAAGGGAAAAGGACCCACATGTACAAAAATATAGCAGTTCTTTTTGTGGTGGCCAAGAACTGGAAGTTCAGGGGATGCACATCAATTGGGGAATGGTTAAACAAGTTGTATATGGATGCGATGGAATACTATTTTAAGAAATTAGATAAACAGGTGGACTTCAGAAAATCCTGGAAAGACTTATATGAACTGATGCTGAGTGAAGTGAGCAGAACCAGGAGAACACTGTTCACAGAAACAGCCACAGTGTGCTATGACTTAGCCCTTCTTAGCAATGCAAGGACCTAAAACAATTCCAAAGGACTCATGATGGTAAATGCCATCCACATCCATGGAAAGCAAAGCAAAGCAGACTATTTTCTTTTTTCTTATGTTCTCTCCTATTTGTTATAATTCTTCTATGCAACATGTCTAATGTGAAAATGTGTTTAACAGGAATGTATATGTAGAGCCATATCATAGTTATGCTGTCTTGGGGACGAAGGTGGAAGAGAGAGGGAGAAAATTTAAAACTTATGGAAGTGAATGTTGAAAACTAAAAATAAAATAAATTTTTTTAAAAAGGCACTTCAGCTATGCTTTGAAGATTCTAAAAAGGAGATGAGTGAATGCATTCCAGCCATTGGAGATGGATGAAAAAAGTATGCATAAAAGGAAGTTATGGGGCAGCTAGGTTGTGCAGCAAATAGAGCACTGGCCCTGGAGTCAGGAGGACTTGTGTTCAAATGCGGCCTCAGATACTTAATACTTACTAGCCATGTGACCTTAGATATATGTCACTTAACCCCAATTGCCCTGCCACCCCCCCCCCCAAAAAGCAAAAAAAAAGTTATGTATAAAAGCTTAAAAAGATAAGATTAGAGGCATATGCTAAAGGGATTTAAATGCTGGAGAGTTTACATTTTATCCTACAGTGGGGAACCACTGGAAATTTTCACAAAAGTGACATGATGAAACTTGTTTTAGGAATATCATTTTGCCAGCTGTGAGAAATGGACTGGAGAAGGTAGAAAACAGAGACAGGGAAACCAATGAGGAAGCTATGACATTAGTTCAGGCAAGAGATGGTAAGAGCCTGAATTAAGCAGAGAAAAAAGTAATAGGAAGGCAGAATATGCAAGCTAAGGACCCTAAATAAAACCAAAACCTGTCCATCTCAACCAATATGTTGGTCTTATAAGGACCTGGTGAGGTGGAACAACTGGTGAACATAAAAATCTGCCCCTGACTGACAGGTATGCAAAGATTTGAATTAAAACTAAAATCTCTTGCATGCAAAACGTGGTGAATCAGACATTTTGTCAGGGGAAAATGAGATATTGCTAACTGAAAACAAAGGGAAAAAAAGCTGCTCAATTCTTGGATTCTGTTTTTTTCTACCGAGGAGAATGGAAATGATAAAAAAAAATTGCTAATAGGTAGTTGACTCAAGTTAAAGGAGAGAGTTACCCTGAAAGAATCTCAGCCACCTGGCTTATAAGCTATACCACTGGGTCTCCCTATAGACAAGGTACTATAATTTGAAGAGTGACAAATATCCTAGTTTTCAAAAACAGGAAGAGAACAGTATGCCAAATATAAGCCAGTGAGCTTGATTTTGTTTGGCAAATATTTAGAAAAAGAGGCAGTGATTACAAAGAGCCAGCCTGGATTTCTTGAGAGCCACCTAGAAAGAATAGGCTCTCCTGGCCTAGCCCCAGAATTCATGTCAGCCCAGTGAAAGCAAGGCTTCATTCCATGGCCCTAGTGAGGGTAACAGAGAGGGGATGAGAAGATTGGGGGATTCTTTGGCTATACTAAGTCAGTTTTCCCCATACCAAGGGTAATAACTCTGGTTACTGTAATTTCCCAAATGAATACTTACTTATAGGGCTCATGGCCAGTCAAACTACACAAGCTGCCCTCACCACACTAAGATCATTCTTAATGAGTATGAACTGTTTCTAAGTCAGAAAGTTACTACCCCTTCCCCCAAATAAAAAAGACATTGAAAAAGAAACTTTAAGAAACAAAAACTTCTTGCTAGTATGGCTACTTCAAAAACAAGTCATGCCAAGCTAATCCTTTCTTGAAAGCATTACAAAACTAGTAGACAAGAGCAATATTATGGATATAGTTTACTTAAGAGTTTAGCAAAGCTTTTGATAAAGTATCTCAACCTATTCTTGCAGAGAAGATGGAAAGATAATATAACCCGATGGATCTGGACTGCTAGATTCAATGATTCATTGTAAACATTATCAGTTTTCTCCAGGAAGTACCTAAAGGATTTGTTCTTGGTTCTGATGGGGAAGCACGTACAGACAGCAGTTCTTCTAAAAAGATCTTAAGGTTAAGTGGACTGCAAACTCAATATGAATCTGGAGTGTGATATGGCAGGCAAAAAAGCTAATGAGGGCTCATGTTGCACTGAGGAATAAGAAGGTGACAATCTGAACCAGGGGAAACAAGTGGCAAAGAGGCACATTTACCTGATGTTAGGGAAAACTTCCTAACAATCAGACCTATATAAAAAATGATGGTTAAGGTCCCTGTCTTCAATCAGAGGTTAGATGATCATTTGCCAAATAGATTGGGGGCAGCTAGGTGGCGCAGTGAATAGAGCACTGGCCCTGGAGTCAGGAGGACCCAAGTTCAAATTTGGCCTCAGACACTTGACACACTTACTAGCTGTGTGACTTTAGGCAAGTCACTTAACCCCAACTGCCCTCCAAAAAAAGCAAAAGAAAAAAAAGAAAAGTAATTTCCCTTAGGGGCGGCTAGGTGGTGCAGTGAATAGAGCACTGGCCTTGGAGTCAGGAGGACCTGAGTTCAAATCTGACCTCAGACACTTAACACATAAAAAAAAAATAGTTGTGTGACCGTGGACAAGTCTTACTTAACCCCAACTGCCCTACCTTCCCCCCTCCAAAAAGCAAAAATAAAATAAAATAAATATAATAATTTAAAAAAAACAAATAGATTGGCACTAGATAGCCAAAGAATTTTTTTTCCTACTCTCAAATTGTTATTTTCAAAGAGTCACCCAATCTCCCTAAACTGTTATTAGTAGGTCTTCCACACATCATAATTCAGCTAAGTGTATTAAGTATCCATTAACACTAGAAAGACTTCATTAGAAAAATTTGCACTATTCTCCTACCAGGAAATTTTCCTACTATAGGCCTGGGTCGTCTTACAAATGCTTTCAATGTAGCAGGACGGTTTAATATGCAGGATAATAGAAGTATAGATGATAAAACATCTCCAACATTTGGTGCCTCCATTAACTCCTTCTGAGAAACTTTCAGAGAAGCACTTTAGCTGTCAAAGGATTAGACTCATTTTCTTGCTCTTGCTCTCTTGCCCTTCTTACCACACACCTAACATAAACAACTTACCATGTGATAAACCTTTCTGCCTCTATCTTCTCTCCCTCCTCCCCAACCAGACTCATTTTCCTTATCTAAACACCTGGAGGGCAGGGGCCGTATCATTTTTATCTTTGAATTCCCAGGTTTAGTCGGCTGGCTGGTGGTTGTCCTTTGTTCTCAAAGAGGACCAAAAAGACATTACTACGTTGGAGTAAAGTTACAGTGCGTCTGACCGTGGCTGATCAGACCAGTACTAGCTTGGAATGCTCTAAACGCAGGCAGGGCACAAATGGTCCATGTGAACATCGGGGGTGGATTCTTTGCACATCTCATGATTCTTTTGAGCTACTTCAATTCTGCTTTGCTTGTAGAGCACAGCACCTTCTCTGAGGTGGGCAAGCCATGCTGGGCAGCCCTGTGCCAGTATCTCCCATGTCACACAATTCCAAAGTTCTCAAGAAAGACCATGTTTTTAGACATGTTGCTCAGGTTTACTAAGTGCTTGGCAAATACCTGTTAGGTTCAACAGAACTGATCTGGTCATATCGAGCTACTTCCTAATGCAGGACTCTAACATAGTGAGTAAAACAAGTATTTGACTGGAAAGCAACTTGCATTTCTGATTGAGGAACAGGCCTTCGCCACTACTGCAAACTGCCAACATTCAGGAGCACGGACTAGCTGATTTTATGGGATCATTCAAGCCTGAATGCTTAGGCCTTGCACTTTTTAAAAATTGATTTTTGGGAAACAGATACTTCCCAAAGAACTTCTCTCACTCCAAAGTACATTGCTCAAAACTTGGTAATAGCATGACTATAGCAGTCACTCTTAAAGGAATATCTACTTACTTTCCTTTCACTCCTACAAGAAGGGGACTGGACTTTGATAAGTATTTGCTATACACAGCAAAATACTATGTATAAACAGAGCTCATAAAGAGTTCTTACTTGGACCTCCAATCCTCTTTTATGTGAGAAGTACTACTTCACCTCAGTATCTATGACCCAGTGTCTGATAACTATTCTCTTCAAGATCACTGATCACTGCCTAGATACAGCTCCAGAGACCCTTCTATATTGATCTTTTCTAGAAACAAAGTCACAAAAACCCAAATATCAGTGTTCTTCATTTTCAGACAAGCCTAGGATATTTGTCCTCTATACCCCTCCCCACCAAAGCTTTCATCAGGGAAAGAGAACATCAATGACTACTTCTACTCACCTGTTGGGCTATAAGATCCAGTCTACTTTCTAAGGTATTAGAAACTTTTATTTTACGATCCCCATTATAAATCTCCACACCTCCAGCTCTGCAAAAAAGATAGTAATAATTTTGAGATTCAAGAGGTACAAACAATATCCTTGACAAGGTAGTATTTGGGTATAAAATATCAGCAGTTTAAGAGAACTCTACTCCTCCAAGCAATAAATAATATAATAATAAATTAATGTAAAAAAGTACACAATAGCTATAAAATTACAGTACAGAGATTATTTTACTTGATAATGTAACACCGGATTCAGTGAAAACAGTGTCGTCCACTGCCACGCAAGCAGAATACTGAAGCCCTCCCTGGCTCTATGGCAATGGAACAATGAGTCCTGACTTAAAACCAACTTCCTCCCCCAACACTCCACTATGGTCACTCCCAAGCCCTCAGGAGCTCAGCACCTCCCTGCATAGGCTGGAGGTCAAATATTGTTATAAGGAACCCCAAGGGAAAAAATTCTTTTGGTACACAAAAATCCTTTACTATCAGTTGGGACGTGGAAATTTTTTGTTTTATAAGCATTTATTTTGTAATGATTTAAGTTTTAATGGAATTTAATCTGAATATTATCTCAAAAATGTTTATCTATTGTCTTGTAATCGTCTTCTAGTTATTTATTTCATCTGCATTTGTTCTCCCGGATTGGACTAAGTTCCCTGAGAAGGAAGAATGTATCCTCTCTATTTTTTACTGTTGCTCCACCATGTACAATGAAGGGCTCTCAACTGTAATCGTAGAGACAGTTCTAACAAAGAATGTGGAATGAATTTAAGTCCCCAAGACTTGTTTCATAGCAATGTGGATCACAATGCTGACCACACCCCAAGACTGGGCCATTCCAACTGCTTGCTGGCAGAAAGAGCCACCACAGTGACCTGAATTTCTTTTCTGACATACTGCTCAAGGATAGAGATTACATTATTTTTTTTTTTAATTATTCCTTTTAGCACCTAGTACACATAGCATTAGCATTTAGCATATAGTGGCTACTTGATTTCTACTTCTGCTTGGAGTTGTGTTTGGGGAACATACGACACTAGGAAGCTAGCTTTTGGGACATCTCTCAGGTAATGAACAAGGGAGAGGAATATAAAAAAGCACACAAAGAAAAGCCAAAGCCTTGTAAAACAGTGTTAGTTGTAAGCTCACTGTTCAATTCTACTATGGGGTTTTTAATGTGAGTTGCAGCTCAAAGTGGCTTGAAGAAATTATACCATAATAAATGTTAAGCAAAAGGACTCTCATCTTTAGTCTTTAATCTAGGAAGCTAGATATTAAAGCAATAATATTCCTCCATACATTTCCTCTGGCAAGTATGCCTCCTGATCAACTTGGACATCAACATCTTTCGTAGTCGCAATCTTGTACATAGGGATAGCTTTTTGCACTGCAGCCTGGAAAATAAAAGACCATACTGATTAAAGGTTTTGGCAGCAACTTTGCATTATACACAAACAAGAAAACATAGGTGAATGTTCACTGTGATTGCAAAGTGCTTAACTAATGCTATTGTTGTTACACATCAAAAATTCAACAGTGCCAGAAGCACAGTGAGAACACCCCACTCAAGCAATCTCTCCATTTTCTTTAAGAATTAAGTGAACACTAGGCTGGAGGTGTCAGAGATTTTATCATTCTACTTTTGTATCTGAAATTTCAGTTATTAATTATAGAATAATGATGTAAATTGTTGAATATATTTTTACTGATTTTCTGTTCAATTATTATGCACTGCTTATTTTTCTAGGTAATCTACTTTCTGGGGAAAAAAAAAAGGTATTGAGGGGTGGGAGGTCAATGTGCAGTTAGATTTTTAGGACCACTCCACCGTTAACACACCAAAATAGTTAATAAAGAATATGTTCTGCCAATAAACCTTTCTATTTTTGTCTGTTTTGCGTGAGTGAGCCCTCTTACATATAGATTTTTCTTGAATCTCATATTTTTCTGTAACAGACTGCCTCAATCCCACTACTGAATTAAAACTATTTTGGAGGGCCAGTCATTGATAATAACTGGATGCTATTAGGAAAAAAATAAAATTTTTTTCCAGGGACGATAGTAAATACAAATACTGTTTACATGTCGTATTTCAACTCCCCTGCTTCAGGGTAGCCAAAAGCCCAATAATTCCCTCTTAAAAAAAGTTTTCTTCTCTTATAAACATCATTCTTTTTTTTTTTTAATTATTTTATTTGTCTTTTATTTTTGGAGGGGGGAAGGCAGGGTAGTTGGGGTTAAGTGACTTGCCCAAGGTCACATAGATAGTAAGTGTTGTGTCGGAAGCCATATTTGAACTTGGGTCCTCCTGACTCTAGGGTTGGTGCTCTATTCACTGCGCCACCTAGCTGCCCCCATAAACATCATTCTTTACCTTGACTAGAGGGAGATCCTCTTTCTTGCAACGGACAATCATTCGTGGCTCAAGCAATTGGTATAATCCCTGTGCAAGATAAAAATAGATAGAACTGACAGAAAATACAAAATAAAATCTTAAGACAGTAAAAGCAGGAAAAGAAACCTTTTCTGGCACTTATTTCATATAGCTTAGGAAAAAAGATAAACATAAGTTTCCAAAAGATAACAGTATTTACCTAAACAATAGAAGTGAAGTTAATGATTTCATTTGGTAACATAAAAATGAAGATAAAAGTCAGGTTAAAACAAAACCCAGTTTTTGTCTTTTATTGGCTACAGACAAAGAATTAATCTTACTGTAATTACGATACCATAAAATACTGTAATTAAGATAATTATATGATATAGTGTCAGACAATGAACAAGCACATAGATTTTTTTGGTCAAACTGTCAAAAGTCAACATTTATGGTAAGGATCTGTGACAAACGAAGTTAAGAGCTTGAGAGTTCTAAGTAAACTTTACTTGAATTACTTAGGATAAATTTGTAGAAAAATGCCATCAGGACCATTTTATTAGGCTAAATAGTACTATTTCCATACTAGACAAGTAAAATAGAAAAGAATTAAAAGATTAAAAGAAAGTTGATGGAAATGAGATAATTTCATGATTACTAAGTTCCAAAAGTAAAGAAGGTAGTACTTAGTAAAGTCCTAAGAAATGTTTATTAGAAAGGGTAGGGCTTCCGGCCATATTTATATAATATGCAAAATTACCTGAAGGACCAGACCATCCAAAAGCACTTGATACTTGGTTGTATCTTTCACTATCTTGGAGAGTCTTTGCTTTGCTTCATTTAATAAGTCCTGAGGAGAAAGGAGAAAGGAAAGGGGAAAGTCATTTTCAAATCCTGAAAAAAACCTTCCATGCCTGAAGATTAGGCAGCTAGATGGCACAGTAGATAGAGCACTGGCCCTGGAGCTAAGAGAACTTGAGATCAAATCTGGCCTCAGACACTTAATAACTGTGTGAGCCTGGGCTAGTCACTTAACCCTATTTACTAGTTTCTTCATCTGTAAAATGAGCTAGAGAAGGAAATGGGAAACCACTCCAGTATCTTTGTCAAGAAAATCCCAAATGGTATTATGGAGAGTTGGACATGACTGAAAAGACTCAATAATTCTCAATCCTCTTTGAAAGAATAGTTGAAAAATACTTGAAAAAAAACTTCTTTCCCACTACTGCGCCATTGCATAAATTGTTCTGACTTCCAACTCTCTTCATGTTTAATCAGTTCAAAAAGATCTTCCCAGTTTTCATTAAAATTGCTCACTTAATCATTTATGACGGCACAATAATAGTCCATTATATTCATATACCATGATTTGTTTAATCATTCGCCAAATAGGAAGCCCTCTTCATTTTCAATTCTGGCTACCACAAAATGAGTTACTATAAATATTTTTGTACATATACCTCTTTCTTTCACTGGCTTAGTAGGGTTATACCTGGTCAAAGGGCATATATACAGTGTTAACTTTCTGGAGTGTAGCTCCAAATTGACCAGACCAATTGTAGCACCAATGCAATATTTACAGTGCCCAATAAACACCATGACTAAAAATATTCCTGCATGGCGCTCAATCACAAAATATAACAAACTCTCCATGTAGAAGACAAAAGAAAAGCATTTATTTAGACACCAGAAAACTGAATCCCAAAACCATTAAGCCAATTCCATCACAGTAGCAAAGATATTCAGAAGCCATAACAACAGAGAGCCACAGCATCCTTTAGCCTTCCCACAAACCAATATAAGGTCAATATTTACTCACAATCCTATCTGACTCCTTGCTTGAGCATCCTCTCCCCCAGTTGTCCAGTCTAGCTCTGACTCTCACCTTCCTATGGGCTCTGCTCCACCCTTTAGCAAACTCCTCCCACCACAGGCTCCATGTGACTACATTCAGCCTATTAGAAGGCAGAATTTACTTTCAAAGTAGGGAAGGTCTTCAAACTCCCCTAGATCTATTAAGGGGCAGGGAAGATCTTCAAATTCCCATTCCTATTACACCAATTCACAGCTCCACAAACAGTAAACTAGTGTGCCCTTTTCCCCCATACCCCTTACAACATTTGTCATTTTCCTCTTTTGTCATCTTTGCCAGTGTCATAGGTAGGCATGAGGTGGATCCTTAAAAGTTGCTTTAATTTGGATTTCTATAATTATTAGTGACAGTGTTTTTTCATGATTATTGATAGCTTGGATTTCTTTCTTTGAAAATTCTGTTCATTTTATCATGGTCTTCTTGTATCTAAAAAATCGGAAAGGCAAAGTCTTATTTATTCCTCTGATTTGTTCCTATATCCATTTTAGAGCTTATCTTGGTATATGGATAAGGTGTTGGTCTAACCCCAATTTATGCCAGACTGCTTGTCTAGTTTTCCTAGCAGTTGTTCTCCTACATAACTGTAATTTTCAGGTTTATCAAAAACTATGCTATTGTGCTTGATTCTGTATGTTGTATATCTAAACTGCTCCATTAATCACCTCTCTCTTTTTTGAAACAGAATAAAATCATTTAATAATTACTGCTTTGTAAACATCTGGTACTGATTGACTTCCTTTCCATAGCTTTTTACTATTAACCTTGAGATTCTTTGCTCTTTTGTTCTTCCATATGAATTTTATTCTTTTCTGGCTCTATGAAATATTCCTTTGTGAGTTTCGGTAGTATTGTTATTTTTATTATATTGGCTTGACCTACTGTAATGGGAAGGGAAATATGAAGATCTTCCCTGCTCTTTAATAGACCTGGGGGGTTTGAAGACCTCCCTTGCTTTGAAAGTAAACTCTGCTCCCAATAGGCTGAATGTAATCACATGGAGCCTGTGATGGAGGGAATTTGCTGAAGGGTGCAGCACAGGCCACAGGAAGCTTCCCTGCTGCGAAGATAAACTCTGTCTCTTAATAGGTTAGGGAGTTTTGCTGAAGAGAAG
Organism: Pseudochirops corinnae; assembly: GCA_028646515.1. NCBI lineage: Eukaryota > Metazoa > Chordata > Mammalia > Diprotodontia > Pseudocheiridae > Pseudochirops > Pseudochirops corinnae. The sequence goes on from CM053585.1 coordinate 397,851,837, forward strand.
CAGAGCCCACAGGAAACTGGTTCAGATAGCCAGATTCTGGGGGGAGAGAAGGCTCATTAAGGACATAGGCTTGTGAGTAAATATTGATCTTGTGTTGGTTTGTAGGAAGGCTGAAGGATGCTGTGGTTCTCAGTGTTATTATGGCTTCTGAATATCTTTGGTACTATGATGGAATTGGCTTACTGGTTTTGGGATCCAGTTTTCTGCTGTCTAAACAAATGCTTCAGTTCTATCCTGTCTGGAGAATTTGGCATATTTTCCAATTGAACTTCATGAGATACTTATAAGTTACAGTCTTTATTGTGATCGTGGGCACTGTAAATATTGCATTGGTGCTACACCTACATATGAGGAATTACTATTTCCCCAATTAAACAGATCTGTCTTTAATTCCACAATGAGTTTTATAGCTAAATTCATATAATACCTGAATGAATCTTAACAGATACATTCCCAAATATTTTATAGGTTGTTGTTATTTTATGTGGATTTATCTTGTATCTTACAATGTAGCTAAAAATAATTTCAATTCCTTTTTAGTTGATTCTAGAGTTCTTTTAGGTAGATCATCTCAATTTTGTTTCTTCTTTGCCTATGCTTATTCCCTCAATTTATTTTTCTTGTTCTGTTGCTAGAGTTAGCATTTCTAGCACTATGTTAACTAGTAGTGATGATAATACTGGAAAGGTCTTTAATTTTACTCTTATTACATATAATGTTTGTTTTTAGATTTACATAAATATTATTTACTATATTAAGAAAAGGTCTTTTTTACTCCTATGAGTTATAACAATCAATGGTGAATTTTGTCAAAAGCCTTCTCACTATCTATTAGTATAATTGTATGTTTAAAAAAAATTTATTTATGTTATAGTCTTCCTTATATTGAACCAACTAGGCAGAGCAGTCTTGGTGTAAACCAAACCAAATCTTTCCAATATGTTGTCACAGCTTACCTAATATTTTATCTGAAAAATTTCTGCATCAAATGTTCCTTGGGAATACTGGTCTGTAATTTCCTATACTCTGCTTCTCTCTTCCTTTGTTATTAAGATCATATTTACATCATAGAGATTAGAAGTATCCCTTATTCTTATTACTATAAACAGCTTATATAATATTGGAATCAATTGTTCTTTGAATGTTTGATACTCATTTATAAATCTATCTGTTCCTGGTTTTATTCTTTGGGAGTTCATTTATGGCTTATTCAATTTCTTTTGGATTATTTAAATAGCATTTATTTTTTGTTGAATATTTTATATTTTTGTTAGTATTCATCCATTTTCTCTAAGTTATCAACTTTGATAGTACAGCAAAAAAATTTCTAATTACTTCCTCTTCGATTGTTACAAGTTCTCTTTTTTGATATGAAAAATTTGGCTTTCTTTGTCTTTTATTATCAGGATAGATAACTGCTTATCTATTTTACTAGTCCCCCCCTCAAAAAAAATTAAAACCCCAACAGATTCTAGATTTATCAATTCAATGAACTTTTTGTTTTCAGTTTTATTAAACTCTTTAACTTTAAGATTTTTCTACTTTGTTGTTACTCAGTTGAGAATTTTTTGACATTATTTAAGTTCTTTTAAAAATTTCATACCCAATTCATTTTTTTCTTTCCCTTTTGTTGATAAAAACACTCTAGATCTACATTTTCTTCTAAAAAATGCTTTAGCTGCACAAATCTAATGTACTGTCTCATTGTCATATTATTTGATGAAATTTTCTATTGTTTCTATACTTTTTTCTTTGATCTATCTGTTCTTAGAATTATATTTAGTTTCTTTAGCCTCCAATTTCTTTTTAATTCTTTAAGGGCCCTTTACTGAATATAATTTGATTACCTAAAGAAATGAAGGCTTTGATATTTCTGCTTTTTTACATTTTTCATGAGGGCAGCAAGATGGCACAATAGATAGATAAGAGTGCTGGGCCTGGCATAAATAAGACTAATTTCCTTGAGTACAAATTGAGCTTCAGACACTTAACTGTCTGTGTGAGCCTGGGCATGTCACTTAATTTTGTCTGCCTCATGAAACTCCTCACCTGTGAAATAAACTGGAGAAGGAAATGACAAACCACTCCCATATCTTTGCCAAGACCCAAATGGAGTAGTGAAGATCTGGATACAACTGAACAACAAAACCATCACTCAATTTTATTACCTCAGAAACTTAAACTCTTCCTTCTTCCTCATTCTCCATAGTCAATCAGTTGTCAAATGACTACATTACTACTCTTTTGAACAATAATCTTCAATGGTTCCCTAATTGCCTCTACGATAAAAATACAGATTCCTCAATTTGGTACTTGAAGTCCTTCTTAACTAGGCTCCAACGAATATTCCCATATTTGTTTCATTTTTTTCACACTCTTTCCACATTTCAGTCAAACTACCTACATGCTGTTAACTGGATTTGACATCTTACCTGTCACTGCCATGCCTTTGTACAAACTATCATTAATGCTTAGAATGCACTGTCTTCTCCCTTACTTCAAAGAATTCCTAGCTTCTTGCCACATCCTACAATAATATTCTCTTCTCAAATTTTCCTGTATTTATCTGTCTACTTGTTTGTATCCTCACAATAGGAGGTAAGCTGCTTTAAGCGATGGTTTTTCATTTAGCTTTTTATTTCCAGCAACCAGGACAGTGCCTTACACGTAGCAATTTAATAATGCTTCTTGGATTGAATTAAAAATAGTATGTCCCACAGCAGTTTATCCCACTTTGGGAGGGCTCTGATCATACATAACACTTCTTTGTAAAGCAAAATTTTATCTCTTCAACTTCTACCCACTGCTCTTAGTTTTACCCTCCAGGAACAAGTAGAACAAGTATAACCACTCTTCCTAAATGACAGTTCTTCGTAAAGCTATCTCCCCCATCTTCAATTGTTCAAAGTTCTCTTTTTTGATATAATTATCCCCTACCCCCAAAGGCTTCTCTTCCTCAGGTCACCTTCCCTCTTTCCCCTAGTTCTACTGACATCCTCACATGGCATAGAATCAAGGTTTTCACCTTCTCTAGATGATCTCCAGCATATCAATTTACTTCCTAACACATGGCAACCCGAACTGAATACAATATGCCAGATGTTCAAGGCAGAGTATAATAAGACTACTATTTCCCTCATTTCTGGGCACTATCTTTTTTTTTTAATTAAGAATCTAACAAAAAAAAAAAGGATCTAACAATGACAAACACAAACATTTCCATATACAGAGAACAGGAAATGAAGTATGCAAATAAAACAGTTTTTATTACATACATCTTGCTATTTTTTAAAGTACATTTTTCTAAGACAATTCCAAAGGACTCATGATGGAAAATGCAATCCACATTCAGAAAAAAGAACTGATAGAGTCCAAATGCAGATTGAAGCATACTGTTTTCACTTCCTTTATCTTTTTTGTGACTTTCCTTTTGGTTTGTTTCTTCTTTCACAACACTACAAATATGGAAATATTTTACATGACTGTATGTGCGTAACACATGCACATATATAACCTATTTAAAATTTTTACATTTTTAAAGAGGGGAGGGAGGGATAAAATTTGGAATTGAAAATAAAAATAATGAATGTTAAAAACTTTCTTTACATGTAATTGGAAAAAATAAAATACTATTAAAAAAAAGAAAGCTACTATTTTGGCATACAAAAGTATATATATTTTTAAAAGCACATTTTACATTTACGACAATAGTACCAACACTGCCCAAATTGTCTTGAGTTCCACTCTGGACTTCCTTCTAGTTTCTTCTATGTATTTAAGGCTTCAATGATATTTCTTTTTTTTTTTTTGCATCATGATAATTACTACCCACTCCTTCACCTCACAAAGCTCTGCCCTCAAAATAAAAGCCCTTCCCTGAAATATAGTCAAGTAGAACAAATTCACAAACTGATTACATCTGAGAGTATATTGTTTTGCAATAGTTCATTATCTCATTGTCAAGAAATGAAGAACATGTTTCATCCTTTAGAATAGAGGCTGAATATTGAACTGATCCAAATTCTTTTTTTTTTTTAAATTTTATTATACTTTGCATCATTCATTTCCACAAGATTTTGAGTTACATATTTTCTCCCCCTCTTTCCCCCACCCACCGCCCCAAAACAGCGAACCCAGTGTGTCCCCCCTGCCCGAGTCTATTCTCTCCTATGTCACTTTTCGGTAGGGCAGGATGGATCTCCCAACCACAGTGCCTGTGTATCTCAAGTTCCAGCTGGATGTAGGCAATAATAATAATAATAATAATAATTGCATATATATATATATACGTAGACACACATTCATAACATTTGATTATGGAACTCCAGCTTCCAGATTCTTTCTCCTCCTCCCTCACCTCCCATCCCCACTGGAAGGACAAGCAATCAAATACAGGCTGAACATGTGAAATTACACAGAACCTCTCCATAGTGAGCACACTGTGAGAGTCTGATTAAATGTCCCCTCTTCCTATCCTGCCCCCCCCCATCCACTCTCAACCCTGTCCCTCTCCCTCTACAGAAATGTGAATATTCATCAGCCCTCCTCCCCACCCTGCCCTCCCCTCCATCACCTTACCTCTCATTCCCCTTCCCCCAACTCTTCTATGTGGCAAGATGCACAGTTTAGAGTTAATGTCATTC
>CM053585.1:397856979-397878464 GCA_028646515.1 Pseudochirops corinnae
TGTTTTGTTTTTAAATTTTTAAAATTTTTTGCTTTTTGGAGGGGGGAAGGTAGGGCAATTGGGGTTAAGTGACTTGCCTAAGGTCACACGGTTAGTTTTTGTGTTACATGTCTGAGGATGGATTTGAACTCAGGTCCTCCTGACTCCATGGCCAGTGCTCTATTCACTACGCCACCTAGCAGCCCCCTATATTTTAATTTGTTGTTTAAATATTTCTCAATTACATTAAAATTTCTTAACATCAATTTTTAAAATGTTGAGTTTCAAATTACCTCTCTCCCTTCTGCCCTTCCGCTTTTCCTTGAGAAGGCAAGCAATAGATTATACAAGTGAAGTCATGTAAAACATATTAGCCATGTTGCAAAAGAAAAAACACAAAAAAACCCAAGAAAGATAAAGTGAAAAAAAATCTTTCATTCTGCTTTCAGAGTTCATCAGTTCTCTCTGGAGGTGGATAGTATTTTTCCTTTGAAATGGTCTTGGATGACATCTGGTCTCATATTTCCAGCTGCCTATTCGACATCTGGAATTGTATCAGAGTGGCTAAGTCTCTCACAGTTGAAGATCATTGCAATGTTGATGTTTCTGTGTGTAGTGTTCTGGTTCTGCTCACTTCACTTTGCATCAATTCATTCCAGGTTTTTCCGAAACTATTCCCTTTATCATTTCTTTCAGAAGAGTAGTATTCCATCACAAACATATGCCACAAGTTGTTTAACCATTCCCCAAATGATGGGCATCCCCTAATTTCCAATTCTTTGCTACCATGAGTGCATCTCCAGAGAGAAAAGGTTACTGAGTAATAGAGATAAAGGTGGAGAATGGAAGTTGCAGCAGAGAACAAGGAATATTTCAGCTTCATCGGTGAGTGGCTGATGGGGGAGGAGCAACTGAATGAAAATGCAACCAGGGCTAGAAAGGTTGCCAGGGATGCTGTCCTCCACCTGGAGGTTCCCAGGTGTCAGTGAGCACAAGAAGATGGCAGGACATAAAGGAAAAATTTTTGTATGAAACCAAGATTGCTAGCTACAGAGCACACATTCCTGAGAGCACAGTGGGGGAGAGCCCAATGGGTAGCTTTACAGTGGGAGGCTGGAGGTATGGAGGTGGAGTGAAGAGGATGAGAATAAGAGAGAGAAGTGCAAATGATGACAGTCAATGTTTCAGAATAACTGGGATGGGGTAAGAGCTTGTTAATTATTGAGCCATTAATTCAGTTAGGTTATCAATATCCGCAGGGGTTGAACCTCTGCGTAGAGACGTCTCAGGGTGTTAGGCAACAGTGTGCAGTTGGGAAACTGGAAGGGGCAAAGGGAATTTCCCCTTCCTTCCCTCAGGCTCAGGCAGGAGACTGATGGAGGGAATTAATGGAACATCACGTCCCTCCTTCCCCACAGACCCAGTCACAGGATTTAGAGTGGGAAGAGACCTTAGAATTGCTCTAGTTTATGGGTGTGGAACCTGCAGCCTCGAAGCCACATGTGATCCTCTAATTTCTTGGGTTCAATCTTTTGACTGATATGGGAACAAATGCTTTCTTTTTTCTTTTTGGAGGGCAGTTGGGGTTAAGTGACTTGCCCAAATCACACGGCTAGTAAGTGTGTCTGAGGTCACATTTGAACTCAGGTCCTCCTGGCCACAGGGCTGATGCTCTCTATTCACTGAGCCACCTAGCCGCCCCAACAAATCCTTTTATTGAGGGGATTTGTTCTGTGAAGTTTGGATTCAGTCAAAGGGCTGCACCTGAGGACCTAGAGGGCCGTATGTGGTCTTGAGGCTGCCGGTTCCTCAATTCTGATCTAGTTCTAATCGTCTTATCTTACAGATGAGGAAACTGAGTCCCAGAGATAGAAAATTATTTGTCCAATGTCATAGGTAGTAATAGTGGCAGAGAAAGGATTTGAATTCATATCCTGACTCCAAATCCAGGACTCTTAACCACTGTACCACATTGCGTCACTGTATTTGGGATGCCCTGTGTGAATATCGCCAGTCTGTATTCCAGAAAAATAATTTCTCTTGGATGAAACTCTGAAGCAGAGTTTACATACAACCTTACATACATACCTTACATACAACCGGGGTCAGTGTTCCTTGGTAATACTCTTGATACTGCTCAGCTCTTACCGAACTCTGTAATTAATATTTTTTGGATTTTTTTCCACTTTCCAACTAGGTTCCATTTTCACGTTATATGCTTATTGTCTTAGCTCCCTGGCTAGTGGAGGCAATAGGGAGGGCTCCTGAGTTCTATCTATCTGTTCTATATTTCAAATCATCCCCCTTCTCCCTCTCTCTATTCTCTTTGCCTCCTGCTTCTCCAAAAGAGAAGAGAATCCTATTAAAAAGATTTGAAAACAATCAAACCAACCTTCTTTTCCCCTTTTTTCCCTGTGTTGTTCTGGTGGGTAGGAAAGCTCAGAATGCAAAGTTTGAGGATCTGTGGCCCAGAAGCCACGTCTAAACGGCTGCTCTGAAAAGACAGCCAGGCTGTTACACTCAGAATTTCTGGTCCCTGCAGAGCCAGGAGCCAGCAGCCAGCAGCCAGCCCCTAAGACTGGGAAGGATTGTACCAAGAGGAAGGGGAGATCTGACAATAAAATACCTCCTCTGGACTCTGTTTGGCCCTCTGGCAAACAGCTGCTAAGTGGTCTAGTCCAGAAGCCCCCTGTCACTTGGTCCTCTCACTCCTGTACCAGATGGGTGGGGCTGGGAGTTCCTTGGACAGTGTAATCTGAGTTAAAAAAAAAAAAAAGGACTCATAATTCCTGGGGACACAGAATCTGAAACCTGAGACTCTCGACTAGGGAGTCCTTACACAGAGGGAGGGAGAAAGAGGAAGAAAGAAAAAGAGAAAAAGGGTTAAAGACTGTCTAAATTCTGTGGTCAGCACAAAGAGCTGAGCACAGCTTGAACCGTGAGTACTCTGAGTGTCTCCATAGTTATTTGCCTCGTGAGAGCCAAGAGAATCCGCTGCCTATTGGGGGAGAGCAAATTCAGCTCTGAGGAGACCTGGCTCCACTTAGGGATTTGCCTGCAAGCCCACCTTCTTCCACTATATCAATTCCCCCCTCCATCCCCAAGTGAAAAGATTCCCCATCCTGCCTTGTAATCCTCCCCTCCCCCATGACAGGGCCATTGTGAATGAGGGTGAAACATTTTGTTTGAAAGGCAAGCATAATTCATTCAGCACAAAAATATTAAATGAATAAAGCAGTCATTCTCTATAGTTCATCTATAAGGTCAGAGAGAAATAATTAATCAGGATGTCTTGAAAGGGATAGTTTTCAACAGTAAATTCAGATTCATTTTCACACAATAGCTTTTTTTTTCAAGTTGGTAGCAGTAGCAGTAAATTTTCCAATTTAGGTTACCAAATACTTGTGGAGCAAGCTCTGTCACTAGAAAAGGTGTTAAGTACTGTTGTTGTTGTAACTCAGACCTGGCAGGTACGAAAGGAGTTCCCCCTCACTGCCCACTTTCAGGAAGCTTGCAGGTGGGTTGGGAGAACAAGAATCACATGCATGAAACATTTTGCATGGAGGATGAAGCCACACTGAGGAGCGGCCCAGATGAATGGTTAGGGATGAGGCCTCAGAGTCAGAAGGACCTGGATTTGAGGCCTTTTTCTGACACGTGAGCTTTTGTGACCTTGGGCAGCTTGCTGAATCTCTTTGCCCCTGGCAACTCTTTAAGACCTGAAGCTACTGACTTAGTGGTGGAGGGAGTTTTCATACCAGAGAATCCCCTATCCTTATGAAAGGTCTAGGCAAAAATAACAAAGTGCTCAGTTTAAAATGGTCAAGGGCCAAAATGTAGGCTATGGTTAATAAGCACTATGGATGATCAGAAAATTCTGTTCTGGCTAGACGTAGAGGGAAGGCTATTGGCCCGCATGCCACCCTGTCGGCATCATTCTCTCTTTAACTAGGAGGATCCTCAGGCTTCAGACTTTCTGCTGCTTGGGGCTATCCTGATCAGATGACTGTAGAGCAGGGTGATTTCTCGAGTAAGCTCATAGTGACAGGGACCAATTTAAATACATTTTTGTCTTGGTATTTCTATGCCCAGCACAATATTTGGCATACGAGAGGCCGTGAATCAATGTTTGTTGATTGATGGCATCTCTATGCGAATCTATAAGGGGACATATTTATATACTTTAGGGGATCAAAGAAATTATAAAAGCATAAAGTGAATAAATACCATTTTAATAATGATAGTTAACATTTACATAGAGTTTACTATATGCCAGACATTGTACTGAGCACTTTATAATTATGATCTCATTTGAGCCTCACAAAGACCCCGGGAAATAAGCATCATTATCATTCCCATTTTATGGGTGAGGACACTGAGGCAAACAGAGGTTATATGACTCACTCAGGGTCACACACCTAGTATGTGTGGCCAGATTTGAGCTTAAATCTCAACTTCAGACTCGGTGCTTCATCCACTGCACCTGGATGTCTAACATTTTTTGTGCTCACTGAAATATTATCAATCAAGTAATCAACAAGCATTTATGAAGTGTTTACTAGGTGCTGTATGCTTTGCTAAGTGCTGAATATACAAAGAAAAATCAATGCCTGCCCTCAAATAGCTTATTTTTTTTTTAGTGAAAACAATGTGATTGAATAAGCTTCATCTTTAAAACATTAAAATTTTTTATTTCCAAGGGGTAGCTAGGTGGCACAGTGAATAGAGCACTGGTCCTGGAGTCAGGAGGACCTGAGTTCAAATCTGCCCTCAGACACTTAACACTTACTAGCTGTGTGATCTTGGGAAAGTCACTTAACCCCAACTGCCCTGCCTTCCCCCCTGCAAAGAAAAAAAATTATTTCCCAAGTATTTGAAGAATTAATCTGTCTTTCCTTTTACATACTCACTGAACAAATTTAAAAAAAAATAAAGCCTTCAATTTATAGCCACATAGTACAGTAAAACACATTCTCACATTAGCCATGTTGGAAAATGTGTGTCACTTTCTGCATTTCTGTGTGTTAATCACCCTTGTATAAGTGGCATGCTTTATCTTCATTCTTTTGGATTCTTGGCGCATCATTTAGTGGATCAGAGTTCAAAAGTCTTTCAAAGTTGTTTTTCTCTGATTTATTGTCATTGTATAAATTGTTCTCCTAGTTATACTCAATTCTATGTCAGTTTATAGAAATCTTTCCAGTTTCCTTTGAAATTGTCCATTTGATCATTTATTATGGCACAACAATATTCTTTTTTTTTTTTGGAACGGGGAAAGCTGGACAATTGGGATTAAGTGACTTGCCCAAGGTCATGCAACTAGTACGTGTTCCGTGTCTGAGGTTGAATTTGAACTCAGATTCTCCTGACTCCAAGGCCGGTGCTCTATTCACTGCGCCACCTACCCACCCCGCACAACAATATTCTACTCCATTTCTTATGCCAGAGTTTATTTAATTATCCCCAATAGGAAGCACTCTGCTAGTTTCCAGTTTTTGGCGAACATGAATGAACTGCTATAACTATTTCTGCATATACAGTTTTGCTCTGGTGTTTTCCTTCATTTCCACCTGAGAAACTAGTTCTTTCTTATTGGTGATATTTAGAACAGTAAACAGAACAGATACAGAAGTAAAACAGTAGTTCCTCATTACTGCTAATTATAACGATTATAATCAGAATCATCATGCTTAGGCTCAGAGAAGAGATGAGAAAAATGAAGAGATGGGAGCCTATTGGTATAAAAAATTGTATATGTTCTTAAACACTTCTCTTACCCATAGCCATGAGAGGTACATGACACGTTTCTCTTCTAATTTTTTAATAGTTTGATTTTTAAAAAATATTAAGGGCATAGATCCATTTAGAAGGTATGTGGAGTGTGGCATAAGGTAATTGGGCTTAGTCTAATTTCTACCAGGCTGCTTTCCAGTTTTCTCAGCAGTTTTTATCAAATAGGAAATCTTCCCCTAAGTACTTTACATTTCACACTTTATCACACACAAACACTATTGAGTTTAATTGTTTCTGAATCTCCCTTTGTCTAGTCCATTCCGTTGATCGGTCTCTCTATTCTTTAACCAGTAATGGATGGTTTTGATGAATGCTACTTTTTGATATAATTTGAGAACTGGAAGTGCCATTCCCTCTTCATCATTCTTTTCATCATTTTCCTTGATAGTCTAGGTTTCCCGTCCCTCGTTTAGATCTTTTATTTTTCCAAATTAAATTTGTTATTGTTATGGTATCAAGCTCTGTGAGGCGTCCTTTTGGTAATTTGATTGGTATAGCACTAAAAGTGTAAATTAATCTTGTTAGTAATGTTATTTTTATTATATTGGCATAGCCTAGCCACAAACATTGAATACTTCTCCAACTGTTTAATGTTTTTTTGATTCTTTAAGGAACACTTTGTAATTGAAACTATATGTCTTTTCTATGCTTTGGTAGATTGATCCCCAGATATTTTATCTATTTTATAGTTTTTTGGAATGGGATTTCCCTTTCTATTATTGCTTCTTGTGTTTTGTTATTATCATATAGAAATGCTGTCAGTTTTTGAGGATTTATTTAGTAGGCTGCAATTTTGTGGAAGCTATTGTATATTGTGCATTGTGTATATTGTATCTTTGCTAATTCCTTGGTGTTTTCCATATAAACTGTTATATCCTCAGCAAACAGAGATAATTTTATCTCTTCACTTATCTTTATTCCTTTAGTTCCTTTCTCTTGTCTTATTGCTATTGCTAGCATTTCTAGAACTATATAAAATAGTAGTGGGAAAAGTGGGTAGCCTTACTTCCCATTGCATGTGATGCTTGATTTTGATTTTAGACAGATGCTTTTTATGATATTAAAAATAGGCCCTTCTATGCCTGTAGGGCATTTGGCATAAAAGAATGTCTTATTTTGTCAAAAGCTTTTTCTACTTCTTTTTTGGAGGGGGGAAGGTGAGGCAATTGGGGTTAAGTGCCTTGCCAAAGGTCAGGTAGCTGGTAAGAGTGTCAAATACATGAGGTTTAATTTGAACTCAGGTCCTGCTGACGTTAGGGCTGGTGCTCAACTCACTCCACCACTTATCCCCACTCTTTTTACTTCTATTGAGATGCTTATATGGTTTTGGTCACTTTGGTTGTTTTTTTTTAAATATAATTATATTGATTTTTTATTTTTACTAGTGTTGAACCATCCTTGCATCTCTGATATAGATCCCACCTGACCGTAATAAATGTTTTCTTGGGTAAATTACTGTAATCTGTTTGATAGGATTTTGTTTAAATTTTTTGAGTTCATTAATTTGAATTCATTCATGATATTGGCTCATTGTTTTCTTTCTGTGTTTTGTCTTTCTCTGGCTTAGGAATTAGAATTATATTTGTTTCATAAAAGGATTCAGGTAGGGCTCTTTCTCAATTTTTGAGAATAATTTTTGAAATATGGGTACTTTATTCTGGTTTTTAAAGTTTTGATAGAATTCTCCTGTAAATCTTAACAGGTTCAAGAGTTTTTTCTTTGCAAGCTTCTTTATAGTTAGGTCTGTTTCCTTTTCCAAGCTCTGGGTATTTAAGATCTCTATTTAGTCTTCTGATAGCTTTCAGTAGTGGGGAACCTGTGTGCTGGAGGCCACATGTGGCCCTCTAGGTCCTCAAGTGTGGCCCTTTGACTGAATCCAAACTTCACAGAGCAAATCCTATTAATAAAAGGGTTTGTTTTGTAAAGCTTGGACTCAGTCAAAAGGCTGCACCCAAGGACTTAGAAGAACACATGTGACCTTGAGACCGAAGGTTCCCCACCCCTGGCTTAGATATTTTATTTTTTTGAAAGTGTTCCTCTACTTCTTTTGTATCCTCAGTTTTGTTAGCATACTCATCTCTACATAGAAACATGTCTGGTCAGCAGAACAGAGCGTGGCAACTTAAGTGGTCTTCAGACTCCTATCAAGTTCGAGGGGTCCTGACTTCATTTTTATACCTGTGAGTGACTAAGAAGCTTTGTTAAAAGAAGCAGGCACCACTCTGGTTCTTTGTCACCTTTTAGGGAAAGCCCTGTTGTGGGGCAGGGTGAGGAAGGAACTCTGTTGGGTTGGTCCTATCACATCTTGCTTATTCATGCTCTGTCCATCTATATGTATGTAATAGTCAAGTGTGTGGATGGTCACTTCACACGGTAGTGTCTTACACCTCTCATACATGCGTATAGCTACCTCCCTTCTTTCTAGGTTGGCTCACTCACTCTCACAGTCATAGGCTTAGATTCCTGAAGAGAATCACCATTAAGCAATAACACTTAAACTCTTTTGGGGTTCTAGGAGTCATTCTGTTGTGGAGGAATATGTGCTTTCCCTACTCATCACTTTAACTCTTGAGCCTCCAAAGACATTTCTGTTTACACCAACCAGCCACAAACAACAGCAACACTTACATTTTAAACACAACCATTTGCTTAATACGGTAAAGGAAAGAATGGCATCACAGGTATTGATATATTTTTTTAAAATACAGTAATAATAAAGACAAGATAATCCAACATAAGTCTGAATTACACTGCTGTCATTGTGTCTTGGTTGTTTTCTTGGTTCTGCTTACTTTACTCTGCATCAGTTCATGCTGAGTGGATAGAGTGCTCAGCCTGAATTCAGGAAGACCTGAGTTCAAACGTCTAAAAGCCACGTGACCCTAGGCAAATTACTTAACTACTATCACCTCAGTTTCTTTAAATGTAAAATGGGGGAAAAAAATAAATGTAAAATGGGGATAATAATAGCTCCTATGTCCCAGGATTGTTGTGAAGATGAAATGAGAAAAATTTATAAAATATTAGCACAATTCCTGGCACATAAGCTGCTTAATAAATGTTTGTTTCCTCCCTCCCTCCTTCCTTTCCTTCCTTTTTTTAACCTTTCTTTCTTCCCTTTTCCCTCCCTTCCTCCTTCCTTTCCGTTTTCCTTTTCCTCCTTTCTTTTCTCCCCCCTTCTTTCCTTCTTTCCTTCTTCCTCCCTCCCTTCCTTTGTTCATTCCTTCCATGTAAGCCTTTCCATACTTCTCTGTATTCAACACATTGTTTCTTATACACTAATATTCCATTATGTGTATTTATGACAATTTGATATCTCCCAATTGATGAACATCTATTTTATTTCTAGTTATTGTCTATCATAAAAGTTTTTAAAATAAGTATGCTGGTGTATACAGGGCCTTTCTTTTTGTCAGTAACCTACCTAAAAGTATATTATAATATTATATTATACTATAATACATAATATAATATATAATGCTTATATTATTATAAGATAATATACAATTATAATATAATTATAATAGTACATGTCTAATAGTGGAATCTCTGGGTTAAAGTGTATGGACATTTTAATCACTTTATTTACATAATTCCAAATTGTTTTCCAAAATGATCATACCAATTCACAGTTCCACCATACCAGTGTGCCTATCTTACCACAACCCTTTCAATATTGACTATTATCATCTTTTGTTATCTTTGCCAATTTTCCAGATGTAAGGTGAAACCTTAGGGTTGTTTTGACTTGCATTTGTAGTTCTTTGGTGAACTATTGGGGGATGGTTTTTGTTCTATGTCTCTATTTTTTGTTTCTTTCTCTCTCTTTATTTCCCTCTTAGTTGTCTATATATCTTAGATACCAAACTTCATCTAAGAAATGTAATACAAAAAGCATTTTTTTATTCAACCTTTTCCCACCATACCCTATGTGTATTAACTTTGTGCAGAAGCTTTTCAGTTTCATATAATCAAAGTTATCCATTTTATCTTTTGGAATTCTTTCTATCCTTTATTTGGTTAAGACTGTATCTCTTAGGGGGCAGCTAGATGGCAGCCAGGTGGTGCAGTGAATAGAGCACCAGCCTTGAGAGTCAAGAGGATCTGAGTTCAAATGTGGCCTCAGACACTCCATGCTTACTAGCTGTGTGACCTTGGGCAAGTCACTTAATCCCAATTGCCTTGCCTTTCCCCTCCCCCAGAAAAAAAAGTCTATATCTCTTATCCACACCTGTGAAAACATGCATGATCTATTTGTCTTCTTTTTTAAATACTTTTTTTAAATGTTAAAATTACATATTCACTTGGAATTTATTATGGAATATGGCATAAGGTGTTGTTCTAAGGCTGTCTACTTTCTGCCAAACTGTGTTCCAGTTTCCCAGAAGTTTCTATCACATAGAGAGTTCTTTCCTAAATAATTTCTGTTTTCTGGTTTATTGAACCTTGGATCAGTGAGTTCCATTGTTTCTGATTATCCTGTGTATACAATCTCTTTTCTAATCTGTTACAGTGATCTAGTTCATTGTTATTTAACCAAGACAAAACAGTTTTGATGACTGTTGATTTATAATTATAGTTTAAGGCTGTGTCCACATATTTTTCTTTATTTCTTTTGATAATTTGAATTGTTTCTCTAAATGAATTTTGTTATTCTTTCATCAAATTCTATAAAGTATCTCTTTGATAATTTGATTGGTGTAGCATAAAAATGTAAATTAACTTTGGTAGTTTTATCATTTTTATTATATTAGCATAGCATAGCTTTGAGCACTGAATATTCCTCCATCTATTAAATTATTCTTTATTTTTTTAAAAAGTAGTTTGTAGGGGGTGGCTAAGTGGCACAGTGAATAGAGTACTGGCCCTGGAGTCAAAAGGACCTGAGTTCAAATCTGGCCTCAGACACTTAACACTTACTAGCCATGTGACCTTGGGCAAGTCACTTAACCCCAACTGCCCAGCCTTCCCCTCTCCGAAAAAGCAAAAAAAAAAAAAAAAGTATTTGTAATTGAATCTACACAGGTATTTTGTGTGCTTTGGTAGAATACCTATTTATTTTATGCATTTGTAGTTATTTTGAATGGCATTTCTGCTTAAATTATTGACTTAGATTTTATAATTATATAATATTATTGTTTTATTATTATAATTATATGGAAATGTTGATTTTTGTGGGTTTATTTTGTAGACTGGAACTTTGCTGAAGTCATTATCTCAATAAGTATATTTTCTGTTTCCCTAGGACTTTCTCAGTAAAGCTTTATGTCATCAGCAAATAGTTTCTGCAAATAGAGATAATTTTATCTCTTCTTTGACTATCTTTAAGCCTTTAATTCTTTTGCCTTATGGCTATTGCTGACATTTCTAGAACTGTATCAAATGGTAGTGGGGAAAGTGGGCATCTTTCCTTTACTCCTGTATTTATTAGGAAAGTTTCTAGCATGTCCCCATTCTATATGGTACTTGCTTTTGGTTTTAGATAGATATTTAGATTCGATGATGTTAAAAAAGGTCTCTCTTTATGCCTATATTTTATAATTTTTTTAAATTATAAAATGAGTGTTGTACTTCATCAAAGACTTTTTCTGGACCTATTGATATAATCAAATAGTTTTGGATAGTTTTGTTTTCAGTATGATCCCCTTTCCACCTCATCTGTTCTCTCAGTCCTTTCTGAGGGGTTACAGGAGTTATTTTCTCTTCATTATTTACCATCAGTTTGATTAGGGTATAAGACTCATCCTCTGCTACCTTCTTCTTCTCTTCCCTTCTATGCCCCTTTAGTTTAGTTTAGTTTATGCATCCTTTAGTTTAGTCCCACAAAAAACATTGATTCACGTGGAGACAGTGTTGTGAAGTTTAACCCGTTTTCTTTGGAAGCCTTTTCCTCTACCTATTCCTTTCTGTTTTCCAGAGAAACTTTCTTCTTCCAGATTGTCCATCATTTTTATGTATTTGTGTTTCCAATTAGTTCTCTTTTATTTCTTTGGTAATATTAACCATCATGGATTCAAGTTTTTCTTATTATGCCAATTATTTCTGCTGGCAGGCTAGAAATTATTCTCCCATGATTCTTCTTTCTCTCTTGAACCATTTGGGAACATCTTGTGCTTCCATGGTGTCTTGGGAATCCTAGAATCCTTTCCCTCATCAGCTATTGATTCATTTCCTTTGTTTTACAGTGTTTTTTCAGAGATATTTGGACACATTTTTATGTCTCAAAGGACATCTTCCCTTCTATTCTCAATATCTTCAAAGTATATTTATCTGCTTGTGCTCAAGATTTTTTTGGTTTTTTTGGTTTTTTGCTTTTTGGAGGGAGAAGAGCAGGGCAATTGGGGTTAAATGACTTGCCCAAGGTCACATGGCTAGTTAAGTGTTAACTGTCTGAGGTTGGATTTGAACTCAGATCCTCCTGACTTCAGGGACAGTGCTCTATTCACTGCACCACCTAGCCACCCCAGTGTTCAAGGTTTTTAACTGAATTTTCTTTCTCTGGAAAATTTTGGCAATTTCAATCTCCTCCTTACCACTCAAATTCCCCTATTGCTTACTTTCTGATTCCTTCCCCTTTCGATAGGGATACTTGAGAATTAGACCTTAAAGCTATCTGAGCCTCTTCCCATGTTGGGGAATTCATTTTTTATAGTCATCAGTCTCTGCCTTAAGTGACTTCTAGAGGGACAGATCTGGCCTTCACTGGGTTTTAGTCCCTTTCTTTCTGGCCTTGAGAAGTCTCCCGTTCATGATGGCAACTGGCTCCAATTCCCTCTGCTCTTTAGTTCTCTCTGGTTCAACATTGCTGCATTCATCTTCTGGTTTCCTATGCCTCCATATCCTCTGAAAGGTAGGAGGTGGGTAGGTGCATGCAGAGTTGAGCTCTATTGCCTCTTGCCATAGAATGGAAGGGTAAAGGGCAGGGGTAGAGGTAGAGTGCTGGTAGAAACTGTAGCAACAGCAGGGCAATTGTTGAGCAAATTCCAAAGCACAAACCTGTGGGTCCCAAGGGCAGACCTGCCAGAATATGGGACCTGGTGAGGATGGGTGTGCTGAGTAAGCTCATTAGGTATTAAGATTGCCTCTCTACTGTTAATTCATCAGTTCATTACCTTGTTTGGGTTCTTGGCATCTTAGGCTGTCTGTTGTTGTTCAGACATTTCAATCACGTCTGACTCTGTGTCCCTATTTGGGGTTTTCTTGGCAAATATACTGAATATACTGAAATGAACATGGTTAAGTGACTTGCCCAGGTTCACACATCTAGTAAGTATCTGAAGGTGGATTTGAATTCTGATCTTCCCGACTCCAAGCCTGGAGTTCTTGCCACTATGCTACCTACCTTTCTGTTTAGACAGACTTACTTCTTGTGCATAATTCTTATTTTGGAAAGTTTTCAGAGATTTGTCTCATACAGAAAAAACCCCAAATAGGGCCACAAAGAGTCAGACGTGATTGAAATGTCTGAACAACAACAGACAGCCCAAGATGCCAAGAACTCAAACAAGGTAATGAACTGATGAATTAACAGTAGAGAAGCAATCTTAATACCTAATGAGCTTACTCAGCACACCCATCCTCACCAGGTCCCATATTCTGGCAGGTCTGCACTTAGGACATGGTCTTATGACCCTGATTGTCTCTAGCCATTTAAAAGACACCAACAGTTCGGCTTTGTGCCAGTGGGAGGAAGCTGCTTGCAACTCATGACAGGCAAAATTGGAATGTCCATGCCTGCTCCAGGCCTCTAGGCTCCTGAGCAACTCCCCAGGGACTTCAACACGGATGGTGCCGTCTTAGGTGGTCTGGGCGTGCACACCTCATCGCACCAGTATCATTATGCCCATGTTTACACATGGGGAAATTAATATTCAAAAAAGGCTAGTTATCTTGCCTGTGGTTAGTGAACCAGGTAAATTGAGGAATTTAGAGCTCAATTACAGATCTATCTTCTAGTGCCACCAAGTACAGTGTTCATTCCACTAGGAATCTAGGGGTTGACAAACTATGGCTCACAGGCCAAATCCAGTCTGCTGCCTACTTTTTCATGGCTTTTTGAGGGCTATTTATATTAATTTAATTTAATTTACTTTTATTATTTAATTCATTATTTTTTATTTATATATTTATTATGTATTTACATTATTAATTTGTTTAATTTATTTCTATATTTAATGGCTATTTAAAAAAAGACAAAACATTCTCAGCTTAGGGTTTATACAAAAACAGGCACCTGGCCAGGTTTGGCCCCTGGGCTGGAGTTTGCCAATCCTTGCATTATACTATGCTGTTACTTTTATAGAAACAGTAATATACATTCTTAAGAGTAACAGAGTACCAAGATTTATATTACATGCAGAACCTGCCATGAAGAAGTTAATGATGCTATTAAAAATTTTTTTTTGTTAAAACCTAATTGCTACCTAGGTACGTATAGTAGGTGTCATTGGGACAACTCCAACTCCTGTAGCATCCCAACTCTTTGGGCCCAGATCACATTATGGCTTTCGGTAGGTGCTCCTTGCAGGGAAGGTTTTCTTGCCAGGGCAGCGTCCCAGGAATAACAACCTTGCTTCCCTCTCTTCTCATTTTGGGGAGGCCACAGTGAGTCACAAGGTGAGCAGCCATGAATAAAGTGTCACAGATCCCATATCTCATTACATGATCTTTTCTCCTAAACCCATCCCTTTCTTCAATTCCTAAATTATTGTGGAGGGTCCCACTGTCCTCCCAGTCATCCAAATTCACAACCTGGGTGTCATCTCCAACTCCTCATTCTCCTCAGTCTCCTCAATCCACACATCCAATCATTTTCCATGATTCGTCTCTTACCTTCGCATCATTCACATTTGTCTCCTTTACTCACGCAGCTACCACTTTCAGGTCTTCATCAGCTCTGTTACGTGGACTATTGCAATAGCCTCCTAATTGGCTTTCCTGAATCAATTCTTTCTCTTCTCAAGTCCTCCTTCCATACAGATGCCAAAATGGTTTTCCTAAATTATAGAACTGATCATGTCACTCCAGTGCTTTCATAAATTCCGGTATCTCCCTAATCGTTCTAGTATCAAATATTATTTCAGCTTTATCTCATTCTTTTGAGATCTCTATTTTTGTATGTTTTATAAAGTAATCATTAGTGTATTAAAACACTTGACAAATAAATATAAAAACACATATTATATCTATTATATAAAAACTTATAAACAAATAAATAAATAACTTTGAACACCACTGTTCTAGGTACTTTAGAATAGTGGCTACCAACCTGGATACTTGTATACATGAGAAGGTTGTCAGGAGGTATGGGAATATTGGGTAAATATTCACCTTATCCTACTAAAATTAATATTTTATATTAGTTCTCATGTACATGCACATAGTGAACCATGAAATTTATTTCTTTTAATATTGAATAGGCAATATGGGAAAACTTACTAAAAGCCAGGGGATACAGGACCCGAAAAATGGGAACCCCTGCTTTAGCTACTTCTGTGGGGCCTACTACTGCCTGGCACTAGGGACCTATTAAACAGCAACAATTGAGAGCTTCTGGGTCTCAAACCTCTAGTCTGTTGTGACAACCTACATTTTGAAAAAGAATTTAATTAGTAGCGTGTGAAGAGAGAAGGAGAAAAGGAGGGATAACCAGCACTCCCAGGATGCACTTCAGGTCAAACTAGCCTCTAGCCTCCCGGACTCTTTGACCTCCATTCTAGGACTCCATGTCCTCTTTCCTTTCAGGGATTACTTCCCTTTCCTTTTACTGTGTCTGGCACTGGCTCTGTAACCAGGAACCCTGCTGTTATATATTAACCCCTTCCAGCCTTCCTATGCCTGGAGAAGGAATCCTTGGGTCAAGCTGCTGGACACTCTGTGGCTGCATATAGAAAAGGTTGATTCCATAAGTCCATTTTCCTGGGGACCCCAGAGTTCTCTTTGGGGAAGGAAGCACAAGTATTTTGTTTGAAGGGGACCCTGTAAGGAGGACTGAGGCCAGACAGCTCCGTAAGCACATTCCACATTGACCCTTGGGGGAGGAGCGTGGAAGAGCTAGGGAACATTGCAGGAGGGAGGAGAGAGTTTCAGCTGCTGCTGCTGCTCCAGGGAAATTTGGCTTGAGAGTGGAATAGAGGGAGAGAGTAAGCTGAAGAAGGGGTGGGACTTGGGGACTGGGGCGGTATCACGGGCAGGCAAAGAGGGAGCAGGTGGCGAGTTGTTTTTCTGCTCAGCTGTTTTGTGTCTAGGAGCCCGAGAGACAGAAGCAGCTGGGAGGAGAAAACACAGTCCAGCCAGGGGGCCTATTGGTCTTTCTGCCTTTGCCACAGGTTCGTAAACCAAAGCAAAACTACCAGAGAATGATTAATGTAGGTAAAGCCCTGCTCTCTACCCAGCAGTGTTCCTTTCTGATGCATATGCTGGTTTGTGCCTATGCAAATACCCTGGCAGTGCTGCCTTCCCACATGCTCTGGTCTGTGCCTAAGCAGATACCCTGGCTGGGCACCCCCTCTGAGTGTATGCTGGCGTATGCCCACATAAATACCCTAGAGCACAGCCTAGTACACTTCCATGTACAAAGTGGCAAATCTCTGGGGGACAAATGAACCACACCCTTGCATAAACCTCACTATCTGCCTCTAGCTGGCCAACAGAAATGACAAGGGGATTTTGGTAGCTTCCCCTTCCATTCGCTGATCCCCAGAGTTCTTCCTTTCAATCCAGCCCAACTTGGATTTATTTTGCTAATAGGCAAAGCCCTGTGTGGCTTCTATCAATCTTCTTCATGCCTCACTGCTTGTCTTTCATGCAGTGTCCTTTGTAACACAAGTTGAGATGCAGCTTAGTGTGCCTTGATGCTTTTTAAACCAGGTTCATAAAACATACCGACCAGGGTGCATAAATTTATCATCACACAAATATCTGGGAAGCAGTTCTGCTTAATTATAGTGTAATTTCATTTTGCCCTTTGGCTGTTTCTCAATCTTATTTATTCTTGTTTGTTTAAACCAGAACGTTTGCTGGAGCTTCAACATCCAGAAGTCTATTCTTTTCACTCTCTTTCCCTTGGAGGAGAGTCAGAATTTCCAGAGGCCTTACTCTTTGCTCAGGCATGTGTGTGCTCTCTTCTCTCTTTCCGTTTCTCTGTTTTTTGTCTGTCTCTGTCTTTGTCTCTGTTTGTCTCTCTCTCTCTGTTTCCCTGTCTCTCCAATCCAAGAAACACAAAACCAGGGCTCTCTGTTGACAAAGGCTTTGGTTTGCTGGCACTGGGCCTGCTGGTCAGGAACAGTGTAAGAAATGAAAACGCCTCTTACAGATGTCTACAATGCAGTGTTTTGCTGCCTTCCTTCTTCTTGCAGCCAATCACAGCTTGCTGCTCTCTGAGTACTCTCTCTCCCATATAGTAGTTTTGGGAAAAGTGGAGGTGTAGGTCATAATGAACATGTGAAGGCATGGGTCATAATGAGCGTGGGCCAGTATGATAAGTGAGTTGAGATAAAAGGGATTTAGGAGATTGTCCCAGTGTGGACAAGGCTTATGGGACACTGGAAGAGAGAACAAGGTGGAATGGAACCAGAAAACTAGATAGGAGTCCTGAGACCTAGGTTCCAGTCCTAGATACACTCATAATATGCCTTGTGGCTTTAGACAGGTCACTTCCTCTCTCTGGGCTTTACTTTTCCTATTTATAAAAAGAGGTGGTTGAAATATGTGTTCTTTAATGTCTTTTCAGACCTAACATTTTAAGTCATTGGCACTGGCCAATTTTGGCTTTCCATATTTTAATTTCTTCATTTAAACTGCCCTGGATAGAAGTTTACTTTCTCAGAGACTTAGTGATCCAGTAAAATTACCATAGTCAAATAAGGCAACCTAGGTGCTTAGTAACTCCTTTTATGCTATAGTGATGTAGAAGTATTGAAATCAACTGTTTACTACTATTTTTTTTTTTTTGCTTTTTTTGTAGGGGGGAAGGCAGGGCAATTGGTGTTAAGTGACTTGCCCAAGGTCACAGGGCTAGCTTTATGTTAATTGTCTGAGGCCAGATTTGAACTCAGGTCCTCCTGATTCCAGGGCCAGTGCTATTCACTTCACTACCTAGCCGCCCCCGAAATTAACTGTTTAAAAGTCAACTATTTTATAAGCTCAATAATAAAGTTTAGGAGATTTCTTCTTGGCCACCAGATACATCCTGAGATTAGGAGTATTATGAACCACTATTCAGGAAATCTTTCCTATACTCCCTTCCCATGATTTTTTCACCAATCCTTCTATTCCCAACTGAGCCTTTCAAAGCAGTGTGTTCTAGTAGAAAGAGAGCAAACTTTGAAGTGAGAGGACCTGGTTCTGCTACTTACCACCTGGTGTGATCTTGGACAAGTCTTCTTTACCTATAAAATGAGGGGATTGAAGGATCTGTGTTCAAATCTTAAATTTTCTGTTGATGACCTGTGTGACTGAGCCTCAATTCCCTTACCTGTTAAAATAAGGGACATGAACTAGGTCAGAAGTGGGAAATCTGAGGTCTTGAGGCCGCATGTGGCCCTCTAGGTCCTCAAGTACAGCACTTTGACTGAATCCAAGTTGGAAGTTTGGATTCACTTGAGGACCTAGAGGGCCACAAGTGGCTCGAGGCTGCAGTTCCCTACCTCTGGACTAGATGATCTCTGCTATCTTTTCTAGATCTCAATCTATAATCCTACGATAGAAAAGGACCCTTCTAACTTTGGATGCTTGATCTCTCTATCTGTCCCTGAGTATGAATATGTCATGAGGCATACAGAAGTAGATGACAATGGTTCTTGACCTTAGATGCTTATTATACTCTTGTTAGGGAGAAAACCACACACAAAGCAATTGGAATATATTGCAAGATATATCTTTTTTCTTAGGCTCTAGAGAAGGTATAGGCAAACTTGACCTGAAAGCTGAGAATGGTTTTTACATTTTAAAATATTTTAGCTCACTGCCTTGTGGGATTCACAGGGGGAGCAGTAGTCTGCCAACCCCTGATCTACATGCAGGGCTTCTTAAACTTTTTCCACTCCCCACCCCTTTGGTGCTTCTTAAACTGTGGGTTGTGATCCCATTAGAGCAATCTATATTGTAAAGCATTTTGTATGAAGGTAATGAATGATATTATATATATGTAATACATATACATTTAAAAACTAATAATTTCAGAAATATAAATGCTACAAGCTTAGCAAAACATCATTTGAAAGTGTAATTATTTTATTTCTGTTATGCTTAGTTTCATGATTTTAAAAAATAATAAACTTTAATTTTAATAAGATGGAGCACCCTGTCATTATGCATTGTGTGTGTGTGAGAGTTTCTGGATGACACTTTCTCAGACTAGTGGATTGGGCATCTCTGTCATCTGATCTGTTTCCATTAGATTTTTTTTTAGTGGGGTCATGTCAAAACTGTCATCTATGTATCAAAACCTCTTTCTTTGGTTGATCATTAGGCTAGGATTACAAATGCAATCCTTTCAGTCACCGAACAGCAGCTGACTAGAGTGATGTATAGCACAAGATGGTGGAGATGTTGAATTTTAATAAGGAATGTCAATATTTAAAAATTTTAAATAACTTATCTTTCAGATGACGTTTTTTGTAAGCTTGTGCCTTTATACTTTTGAAGTTTTAAAAAGCTTAAAACTACACTAAAACATTTGGATATTCTATATTTTGAACACTTAATTTGTCAAGTAGAACTTTGCATTGTAATATATCTATTATGTATAATATCAAAGTGTATTTAATGTTCTACTAATGATTTTCTAGAAACTGAAAAATATTTTTCCTATAGGGAGAAATGTAATATCAGTATCAAAAATTCTTCCTACAGAGACTATCTTTAAAAGGTAGTAGAATCTTGAAGAAAGTTATAGTTTAACTGTTATCTGGAGGCCATTAACTGTCATGGCTAGAGAGATGTGAAGTACAAAGAGATTATAGATTGATGGAGCAAACTTATCTTTGAGAAAGACTGAAGAGACATTTCCTGAGAAGACTGGGTTGAACTCATGCTGTGAAGAAATTATCCTAAAGAGAATTCTTAAGAGCCTTTGACTGCTGTCTTGAGGGAGCTGAATGATAGGACTGCTTTTCCAGAGTTGAAGGAAAATTAGCGGTTGTCATAGATGTGATCTTTTTCACTGTGATACATAGTTGAAATATTTAAAAATGTCTGTTTTGTTTGTTATACTATTAATTAATTGTATAACCAGAAACATTAATGTTTATTTAAGCCTATGAGATTGGGTGGGGTGGGGGTGTTGATATTGAGGGAGATAAGAAATATTTCTCTCAATATGAAATATTTCTTATAGGAAAAGAGTTTTTTCCCCTAGTTTAGATAGTAAACTAGGATGAAAGCTTGTAAGTAGTTAGTGAGGGTTCTATTAATTTGTGAAGAAAAATGAGAAAGTACCCTTTAATTGTCTTAGAGCCCAGGATCAGAATTAATAGGGAAATGGACCAGGAACAAATAGGGAGGGGAAAAGAATTGATTTTGTTGTCTACTATTGTAGTATATTAACCTAACAGTAGGCTACTTATGAGGCAATGGATAAAACCTTGTTAAACTCAGCCAAAAAGGGTTACTGAGTGATGGTGGTATAGAGAAAGGCTGGAAGTGGCCACGGGGATCAAAGAATATCTTAATTCCCCTACCTTAAGAGGTGAAATTGCAGTGAGTGGTGGTGGTGGTATATGAGTGGAGGTATAACCAGCACTGGAAAGGGTGGCCAGGAAAACTATCATTAGGAGGAAACCAGGTCTCAGTGAGTACAAGATAGAAGGAGTGAGAAAGGAGAGGTTTAAGATGAAAGCTAGTTTGTTGCCTGTGGGGCAAGCACTCTAGAAAGCACATTGAAACAGCGGAGCAGACCTGGAGTGGAACACTGGGGAGAGGGGAGATGACTAAAAGGGAATGAGAACGAGGGAGCTGGTAGTAAGGGACGGGCAATGAGGTTCATACAGTGATAACTGAGAGTTCAGAATCACTGGAAAGTAGATAACGTGACAAGGGGGGTAATATGCTAATAATTTAAGAATGAATTCAGGCAGATTATCATCCTGTAACACCAATCAAGTTAGCACACCTGGGGGCTGCTGTTGTGAATAATTTTAAGGGCCTAATCTCAAGGTGTAATGAACATTCTATTTATTCAGAACTAAATCTTATAACAACATAACAATTTATTACCACAGTGGCCATATAGTCTTAAACAAAACATATTATTCAGTATATAACATAACACTCAGTATGTAACATGGCACACGGTATATATCATTGCATTCAGTGTATCCCAAAATACTTGTTTATACAATCAAGGGATCCCAGGCCAGGGTCTTCCCTAGCACAACACATCCTTGGAGGGTAGCAGAAAACACAAACACCCTCCACCCCCAGGTCACAGTAGGTTACAGCGCTCTCTCATTTCAAACAAAATGTCCAAGTAAAGTCTTCTTGTGGGTGTGTCCTTCTCCTCATGCTGTTATTGCAGGCTCCCACTGTTGTACTTGGCCTCTCCTGCTCCCCTCCCCCCCATCCCTTCCCCTTCCCCCATTCTGCTGTAGCCAACTATCTTCTTCCTGTTCTTTTTCATGGAAATAGACTAGTTGGCTGCAGGACCCCCCAAAGGTTTCCCTGTGCCCCCGAAAATCAAAATGTGTACTAGCCAATCCCTGCTGTAAACCTCT
>CM053585.1:397878564-397911920 GCA_028646515.1 Pseudochirops corinnae
CTATATATATCAGTGGTCTCCCCTTGGTCAGGCCTGTTTGATTTGGGCAAGGTAAGATGTAGCCCCGAACAGTGTGGGCTAAATAAAGTCCACTTCCAAAATTGCTCTGGGGGTCTCTTTCTCTTTTGGCACAACACCACCTGGCACTCTCACTGCCCCTACCTTGCTGCAAAGTTGTCATCTTGACTTGGGGCTGACTTCTGAGTCCTGTGGCTCCTTCTCTGTGGCCTGACTGCTCCCAGTTTCTGCCTGGGTTCACACACAGGCAGTTCTCCACTCCTGCTCCATGTCTCAGCTCCTTGGGGATGGACTGCCACCATCTCAATTTACTTTTGAAGCCTGGAGACTTCTTAATAACAGCTCTTAAAGGTGGTTTAAACTAAGCCTCCTTCCCCAGGTCTCTGCCTTTCAGCTCAATTCACTTTCACAACCGCGAGGCCTCTTCAGCCAGCCTCTGCTGCTGCTGCTGCAGACACTAGTTTTCTCAATGCTCCACGCTCAACACTCATTTCCTTCTTCGTTCTCTCTTCATTTTCTTCTCTTAGGTTCACATTCATAGCTGGGAGAGGTGGTCCCGTGAAGATAACGGCTACCCAGAGTCTTCTTCCAGGACATCAAGAGTTCTGGGAAAAGTATTCTTCCAGTGAATGAGCCCCAAGGTGATATTAATCTTCCAGTTTATATACTGTTTTATTCGGCATCTGATTGGCTCATCACTGAGAGCCCTCATGCATAGCGCAGGTACTTATGTAGTACCAGATTGACTGAGCCCATGTTAGTAGTTTAGACTGCACTCACCTCAGCCCTTAATCCTCTCAGTGCCCGAAGGCATAAATGCCCCACCTCTGCACCTAAGCAGGTAAGCTGGTACAACTGTGGATTACCAGGGATTAATTCTTTGGACGGTTACAATTTAGCCTGAGGTTGGGAAATTGAACTCCAAAAGAAAAGTGACCAAAAAAATCCTACCTTGCTTGTGGTTACACATTCTCACAGTATCAAAAATTCCACACCAGATAGCTGGTGTGGAAGATGAGGCAGGCCGAAGGATAAACCAGCAGTGGAGAGTGAACAGCACGGTTGGGACATCTCAAGAAATGGAAATTCCCTGGCAAAGACTCACCAAGCATTGAGTGATTGAGTCACTGAGAGTCACGGATCATTGGCTTCAGGGTGGACTAATTCTGCTCATCAGCTACAGGTGTGTAGGTGGAAAAGGGGTTAAAGAATGGGGGGATACCTTCACAGGGCAAATGCAGCTGGTATGGAGTTGGGTGATAGGAAATGACTAGTGAAGAGTTTATTAACTTTGTTTTTTTATTTCTTCTTGTCTTGTGAGGTCATTAATTTCTGTTTGATCCATTATAATTTTCAGGGAATGTGTTACTAGAATCAGATTTTGTAGCTCTTATACTAAACTGTTCATTCTCCTTCCAAGTCTTTCCTCTACTACTCTCTTTTCTTTTCCAATTATTTATTCTAGAGCTCTCATTTAATTTATAGTACTACTTTTAATACCTTTAAAAACGTTTTGCCTCAGTCCCGTCACAGGAATTCTAGTTGACCTTGTGGCCAAGCTATGTTTTTCTCTGAGTTTTTGTTTGCAGGTTAGTCTGGGTTTATTAGTTTTATTTCTCTGTGTTTGAGCCTTGAGTATCCCTGTTTCAAAAATAGCTCTTTATCACCTGTCTTTTTGTTTGTTATTTCTTTGAGCCTTACTTCCTAAATTGGGACTTTGTTTTAGGGTCAGCGTTTACATACTTTTGAGGGACTGCTGGGGTTTTGTATGATCCTGATGTGTATTATCCAGGGTCCTTGCTGCTGGGTATCAAATGTGTGTTCCTCAAAGATTTCGGAGATGGCTTAGACCAGGAAGTTGCAAACTTTTAGCAAGTCTCAAGTGGTTTGATCTAGGGCATGGTTTGATTACTGCCCTTTAGGACTAAGCTGTGTAGGTTATGGATTGTAATTTGAGTCCAGGCAATACAACTGCAGATTTGTCTTTAAATGGGGTTCTAGCAGAATGTTGTTGGACCCAGTTCTTACCAGCTAGTTATAAGATTCTGGAGGCTAAATTTAAAAAAAAATTCTTTTGCTTTTTTTTTGAAGGGGCAATTGAGATTAAATGACTTGTCCAAGGTCACATGGCAAGTAAGTGTTAAGTGTCTGAGGTCAAATTTGAACTCAGTTCCTCCTGACTCCAGGGCTGGTGCTATATTCACTGCGCCACCTAGCCAAACCTAGGCTAAATTTTTTATCTTGGGACTAGAAAAATTACCCACTGTGGTTTTTCCTTGGATTTCCTGATCATTACTCTGGTAACTTTCCTTAGGTCATTCTTGTGGTAGTTGTGGGAGAAAGCTACGTCCTTCTACTTCTCATCTTTGCCAGTCTCTCTTGAGTTTCTTACACTTGTTGTTTCTTATTGTGTAATAACATGCCATTGCATTTATGATATACAATTTGTTATTCTGATTCTTTTAAACAAGATACACACTACTATCATCAGAAATAGGGGAATTTGAAGAAAGGTGGGTGTAGGAAAGATGTGTTTAGTTCTAGACATTTTGGATTTGAAGTGTCAGTAGGACATAGATGGACTGGTTCATCTGGGATTTGGAGGTGTAGGACTGGAATTTAGGAAAGAAGTTAGGGTTAGATACATAACTTTGAGAATTATTTGAGAGAATATAATTGAATTAGAAGGAGCAGATGAGATCACTAAGTGAAAAAATATAGAAAGAGAAGAGGTATATACCCATGCCTAGAAGATGGGAGATGGATGATGACCCAGCAAATATGAGGTCGGCCAAGTGGGAAAAGAACCTGGAGAGAACCAGGTTAAAGAGGCCAAGGGATGAGAGGGTACAAAGCAGGAGGGGTGTGGCCCACAGTGTCAAAAGGAAGGGTCTAGAGAATGAGAATCCAGAAAAGACCACTTAATTTAACAATTCAATTCACCAGACATTTATTAAGCATCTGTTTTGTGCATGACTGTGAGCTAGGTACCAGAGCCTGCAAAGAACTGTTCTTTCCCCTTAAGGAGTTTACATTCTACTATGGAATATACATATGCATAGAAATGTAAATATAATATAATTTGAGGAGGGAGTACTAACATTTAGATGGAAAGAGTTCTCTAAGAAGGTAGCACCTAAAATGATCCCTTGAAGGAATCTAGAGATTCTGATAAGTGGAGGTAAAAAGGGAGAACATTCCAGACAAGAAACACAATATATGTGTGAAGACAGTGAAATAGGAGATAAAATGTCAAATTTGGAGGATAACTAGCAGGCCAGTTTGGTTCCAATACACCATGTATAAAAGAGATTACATCAGATAAGTCTAGAAAAGCATTTTTGGAATGCTTTCCAAGATTTTGGAAAGTTTCAGGTGCCAGGTTGATGAATCTGAATTTTATCATAGAAGAAATAGGGAGTGACTGAATATTTTTGATTGGGGGGGGGGGGTGACATGGTCAGACTTTTTCCTTAGGATGATTATTTTAGTAGCTGTGCAGAGGATGTATTAGAGAAAAGAGAGACTGAAGTAGGAAAAACCAATTAGGAGTCTGTCTAGAGGGGATGAGGGTTTGAACTAGAATCTTGTGATGAGAGAGAAGGGGAAAGATAATGTAGAGTTAGAATGGGATATGGAGGGAGAGGAAAGAATTAAGGGTGACTTAAAGGATGGTGGGATCCCCAATAAAAATAGGAAAGTTTGGAGGAAAGGTATCTTAAGGAGGGAGGAAAGAGTTCCATTTAGGTCATATTGAGATTGAAATGTTGATGGGACATCTTGGTGGAGTTGTCTACGAGGCAATTGGTGATATATAATTGGAGTCCAGAAGAAAGACATCTAGCTGTACAGATTTGAGAGTCATATGCTTAGAAATGCATATTAAATCTGTGGAAGTAGATACCAAGAGAGAAAGTAAACGCAGAGAAAAGGCAAAGATTCAGCAAAGAGCATTTAGGGAGACCTACCCTTGGTAGGAGGGAGACACATTCAGCAAAGGAGACAAGGAATAAATGACTAGACAAGGAGGAAAAGCAAGAGACAGAAGTCAAGCCAAGGGAAAGCCTTAGTCAGGAAAATCTGAGGTCAAAATTTGCTTTTTGACATATATTGACTGCGTGATCCAGGGCATTCTGCTTAACCTTTCAGTGGCCTGTACAACTCGAAATTTATAAGTTGCAGAGTAAATGCTGATCTGCATTGATAGAAGGGGTTTTTTCTCTGACAGCTTGCATTGCCAATGAAATCACAGATCCAGTAAATAAAAATCCACAAAGATGTCAAGTAGGATGAGAACTGAGAAAAGAGCTCCTTGAAAGAGTTTTGTTAACCTTGAAGAGAGCAATTTCCATTGAATGTTATCCTTCAAGGCCAGGTTTCAAGGGGTTTGGAAACAAACAGGAATGAGGAATTGGAGACAAATAATGTAGATGTCGTTTTCTAGTTTAGTTATGAAGAAGAGACATGGTACTGCTTATAGATAGGGTACGGCCTTGAGACTGGCTGCAGGGAAGACACCAGCCTGTATTGGTAGAGAAAGTTCCTCACAATGAGCTCCCAATTCCAATGAAATGATAAATCCTCTCCCTATCAACCGGCTATCTCTTCTCCCTATCTTTTTTTTTTGGCTCAGTACATAGTAAGTACTTCCTAAAGGCTTGTTTCCTGCCTCCCTTCTTTATATTTAGAGCTAGAAGAAACCCCTTCATTTTACAAATTCAGACACTGAGAATCCAGAGAGATAAAGAGATTTGCCCAACTTCACACCAGCAAAAAAATGGGAAAACCAGGATTTTAACCATCATCAGGATGGTTGGTTGCCATGACAGCTGCCTGAATTCTTTTGGCAGGCTGTGTGTTATGCAGGCCTGCTTTACACTATTTCATTTTGACCCTTGCAGGTTATTTTGACGCTACAACTAAATTCTAATGTCCTTGAATATGGATATTTCTACAATCATAGAATCCTGGAGTTGGAAAGTACCTCAGGTCATCTAGTACAGCTCTCCTTAAAACGTGCTTTAGGACCCCACGTAGGATCACGTAACTAAATGTGGGTGTTGTGAAAAATTTGGCCGCAGTAAAAGGTTTCTGGATGCCAACGACCACAAATTAATTCAAAATCAAACATGTAATGAATCTGAGGTATTTCTGGAAGCCCTTTCCCATGTTGCATCATGCAACTTCACTGCAACCTTGGTTCTGAACACAGCCTTGACGATTATAAAATCAAAATATCATTCAACTCTGAAAAAACATGTTCTATGTCCTGCAGTATCAAATATTCTGCCAAGATTTAATTCTTTATGTAAAAATAAAAAAGTACATTCATCTCATTAGTATGCAAATTTGCATTCATCTTTAATAAATGATAAAATTACATGTGTACCAAAGAACTGTTTTAAAATAAATTTCTTTATCATTTATTATCAGTAAATGTTTGATTTGTATACCTATTTTATATACCTATATATTCAGGGTTGCATAAAAATTTGTTGGCAAAAAGGGGTTGTAAGTTGAAAAAGTTTAAGAAGCCTTGATCTGGTCCACCATCTTCACTCATTTGCAAAAAATATATATATATATGTATATATATATACATACACATATATACATATATATATTGCAGATGAGTGAAGATAATATATTTTTTTTAATGCTCATCTACCCTCAGCTTAAACATCTTTTGTTTCAGGGAAGCTACTAATATCCCATTTAACTTTAGAATAGGTCTAATCTTTATAGTTAAAGCTTTTATTTATACAGGACTTTAGAGATTTTTAAAAAGTACTTTCCTCACAAAGGAAAAATAGAGCAACTTTTACTGTCCCTTTTTTTTTACATCTGAGGACTGTGCCAATGGAGCTAAAGCTGTTGTTGTTTAGTTGTTTCATTCATTTGACTCTCCGTAACCCTTTTTGGGATTTTCTCGGCAAAAAAGCTCAAGTGGTTTGCCATTTCCTCCCCCATCTCATTTTACTGATCATGATAGGTGCATATTTAGAGGCCTCTCTTTCTCAAATGTTCACATGAACTATTTATGCCTGATCTGTGGTATAGCCTTCTGAGCTTATGTTGATTTGATCAGGAGAGCACATAGTACGTTGGCCCTGACATCATGGTGTCATTTTGGTCTTCTTCATTTATGAAGGATGGCAATGAAGGAACGTGTGAGGAAAGCAAAGAGGTTATCCGCTGCTCGGGGTCATACATGTCAGAGCCTAGATATCACAAGATCATAGTTTTAAAGTTAGAAAGAACCATGGAGGTCTATGGATCCAATCTACCCATTTTACAAATGAGGAAATTGAACTCTAAAGAGGTTAAATGACTTACCAAAGGTCATAGAATTAGTAAGAGTCTGAGTATACCCAAGTTTCTTAACTACAAGTCTACTCCTTCTATTATACCAAGTTAGGTAATTTTTTCTTATATAGATCCTTCTTTATATATAATCTTAGGGTTTGGTTCTCCCTTCTGGGACCAGGTAGAACAAGTCTGATGTCTCTTTGATATGACCCTTCTTCAAATATTTGAAAACAGGTACATGTGCTGTTCTCCCTCCACCTCCCTTCCCCACTCCCCCAGGTTCACTAGTCATTCTTTATATGACACAGTTTCCACATCAAGATGATGAGGAAAGGGTGCTGGATTTGGAGTCATCTGAGTTCAAATCCCTTGTGTGACCTTGGGCAAGTCAGGCTAAATTAAGTTCAGCAAACATTAAATTCTTACTATGTACAAGGCACTGGAGTTACAAAGAGCAAAAATAGTCCTTACCCTTAGGGAGCTGACATTCTACTAGATGATTTCCAAGACCACTTTCAAGTCTTAGTCTATGATTCTATGATCTGAACATCTTTGGACTACTACCAGCTTGCCAGTATCCCTTACTGGGAAGTTGTATGCAGAGAATATTCCAGATGTTACTTGAGCTGGGAAAAACGTAATGGAACTAGGGCATGTAAAGTACTTTGCAAACCTTAAACCCCAAATGTATTTTGGTTCCCCTCTGGCCACTAGACAAGTAGCTTTATATCAGAAGGTATTCAGTATACTCATGTTCTGATGTTTCTAAAAACCAGAGCTCTCGGGGACTTCTAAAGCAGTGCTGTTGTTCCTGATTCAATATTGATTTAGGGGTATAAAATGGAATAGTTCTTCCTTTCCATCTGATCAGCCAATCTTTGTTTCATATAATTTCACAAGCAATCCACATTCTAGCCACACATGAATCTGGCACTTTTTAATAGCCATTCTGAGTAGGGCTCAGCCTGATTACCAACCCACAAATCTTCTCAACCACATTCCCCAGGGCATGGAAAGGAGAGTTAGGGTAAAGAATTATGAGTTTGGGATTTGCCAACATCAACTAAGCAAGCACTTGAAGAAAATGGGGTTGGGTTTAGTGGAAGAAACACTAAGGTTTGGAGCTGCTACCCTCTCTATCTCACTTGGACTAAGGAGTTTCATGGCAGTTGTTGGTCTCATCATTCTCCTCCCTACTTGAATTTACCCATCTGTCTGGCATCTTCAACATGGCCCCATCTCTGCTCCACCTCTCCCTGTGATCAGCACTGTTTTCTAGGCATCTGTAAGACTTTGCCCCACTGAGAGTTCTGAGCCTCTTGGAAGCCTCTCAGACCCTAATCACATAGAATGTCTGGCATAAAATGCCAGGTGTGGGAAACAATGGCAGAAATTTTGTTTTCACGAGATTAAAGTAAGCTTCTCTTTGAGTGATAGCAGAATGAAAGTCAGAGATGACTGGTTCTAATGAGAGCGGTGATCTAGCAGAACCAGGCTAATGATCCCGCAGGGAGTTAGAACCTTGTACACATGCTTGACAAGCTGTTTGAGGGGAGCATGGCGTGACAGTTTGGGATGTTGCACCTAGCCAATGGAGAACCAGGCGGGAAATTCTAATGGAAGCAACATAAAAGGGACATCCTTAGTCCAGGAATAAACAATATTCATTGGAAAGCCAGGAAGGTTTTCATTACATTTATCTTACATTTATTCTTTCTCTGGGTTCATTTCATTTATTCAGAATCAGATTTTAGGGATGTTTTCAGAGTTCAAATGTCAAGCACTCAAAAAATCCTTGTAAAATTGATTGATTAAATTCATTCTAGGCAGTTCCTGCATTGAAGTTCTTGCCCCCTTTCACCTGAGAAACTATTTTGTAATAAACCAAGGGTACCTGTCTGAAATTTTTGTTTTGGAGGAGCACATAATTCTTGGTGATTCAGAAGGGGCAATATGATCACTTAGGCTAAAAATGGGCCATGCCCCCTTGGTGCTTTAAACAACTAAACCTTAGAGAGAGCTTTTCAGTTTTGGAGAAATTCAGGTGAATGCAGTCAAAGAGATACTTGTGGAGACTTCTGTGCAGGAGAAGTTCTTTCTCCCTCTCTCTCATTCTGTAGGCAGAGCCAACAGCTAGAGAGTCAGCTGGAGACACAGTGGAATGATAGAGATACTCCAGACAAATAAAGATACAGAGATGTGCCACTTAAAAGAAACAACTTTAAGGATCAGGACTTTGGCAATAGAAAAGAAAGCCAGTTTGGGATTCAAGAGAAAACTTACCCTGGAAATTATGAGCCAAGCTGAGGAAAGGAGCAGTCCCTGGTAGTTCAACCTAACAACCCCTTCAGCAAAGTTCCACGCAAGGGGGAACTTTGGGGGGACTCCACAGGTGAGAAAGAATATTGGGGCACTGCAATACCGGAATTGTGAATTGCTTCTGCTCCCTGTGCCTCCTTGATGTTATACTCCATGAGTCTTCTATTCCTAGGGATTCTATGGGCAGTAGAACCTAGGTTTATGAATTTAATTTGTTTTGAGATTCTGTTTAGATTGCAAAGCAAATTTCCCCGTAGGAAATAATGTAAAGTTGGATGATTGGTACCACATCCCCCAAAATATTCATAGAAAAATGATTATTTATAATTTTAAGTAAGTTTTTTGTCCCTAATGCACCTGAAATACAATAGTAATGATTAGTACACAATATAAACCGAAAATAAAACAAATTAATCTGCACTTTACCTTTGAGAAGAGTCGTGGCTGGCATGAGAGAGACAAGAGAGAGGAGGAGGAGGAGGAGGAAGAGGAGGCAGAAGGGTTATTGCTTGGAAGGAGAATCTCCTTCCATGAGAACATTGGGATTTCAATGTCAGAGTGTTCTCTCTTATGCTACTTTCCCTAAAAGTAAGACTAACACTACTGCCTTCACTTATTTTTCATTTTTTAGAATTACTTTCATGTTTTGACTCACTGATTTTTTTTCTTTACATTCACTTCTGACTAGGAATTTATCTAATGACACTTGTTTTTGACATTTTTTCAGAACGTCACAGAAATGTGACATTGCATTATCGTTAAGAATATTCATGGCTCTCATTGCTATAGCCTTATTTGGGTGATGTTTTTCAACAAAATTTTGTACTTTTTCCCACATCTGATAAATCTCCCTAATCTCACTTGATGAGAGGGATTCCTCCAACCTCTCAACCTTCTCAGGGGATATATCCTTCTCAACCTCTCACTGTTACTTCTCATGCAGATCCATCAGTTCGTCCATTGTCAGCTCCTGGCTATGTTCCTCCATTGTTACAAATGTTATTGTAAATCACAGTCACTACTGTACACTTCTACACAAAGTACTACTGTACGTACCAAACACACGTGAATACACTTGTAATGGTACTATTAAGAGTGAACGATGCTGCCTTCAGAAGGGTCAACGCTGAATGAGATGAATTAGGCGGTATACCTACTTGAGGTTCCTTTGTTTCACATATGAAAGCAAAAAACAAGTCATTGCCCAAGTTGAGTATTATCCCTTTGTGAATCAAGTACAAACATGATGTTCATATTGAGAATTTTTGTTCATCTTGCAAGACAAATTTTGTGAAAAATTTTTCCTTGTTCCAGTGAAACATATGTAAACCAGGTTACTCCTACACTTAGGTTCTAGTGTATATTAGTGGGAGTGTTCATCTCAGGCTTATGTGGGTGGGAAGGGATGTTTTGTTTCTAAGAGTTAATTGTGTCTATTGGCTGATTATTAAGGAGAAGAACACTGGTGTGTGCTCATGAGCTACTGTTTTGAATGAGTAGTCCCACAGGGTACCCCTAGAACCCAAGTTATCAGCTTACCTCTGAGAAAAAGTGCAGAGTAGAGGAGTTACACTTGCAATATTCTGTCCTTCCTACTTCTAAACTCTTTCCTGTAGACTAATGAGGGTCCAACATTTTGATTCCATTTACTAGACAGAAGCCAAGGTGGAAACCCAAAGGAGTGCTTATACAAATGTATTTAGTCATCAGGATTAGGAAATTAAGATCTCTGTTCCCAGGATCATGTGCCAACACACTTTAATGTTGTGCAGTTGTAAATTAAATGAATGGATTTGGAATTTCTTTTTCATTGTCATGGATTAAAACAAGGGAGGATTCTCCATCAAAGATGACATCTGAGGTCTCACTGCTTCTTCTCTAATTGTACATCTGTTTGACTTTGCCCACGGCACTTTGACACACATATATTTGTTGCAGGTACCCAATTAAATGTTACTATAATGTGAAGGACTGGGCCTAGGTGTTGCAGGGGATAGAATTCAAAATCTGGAATCAGAATGAGTTATCTTCTTGAGTTCAAATCTGGCTTCAGATACTTATTAACTGTGTGATCCTGGGTCAGTCACTTAACCCTGTTTGCCTCAGTTTCCTCATCTGTAAAATGAGTTGTAAAAGGAAATTACAAACCACTCCAATATCTTTGCCAAGAAAACCCAAATGGGTTCAGGAAGAGTCTGACATGACTGAAAAACTACTGACCGACAACCACCACAAAAATGGGGGAATTTGAGGATTAAGCTCCATATGGTTGCAGTATGTCACAAGTTTAATCTCACATTCTCAGTACTTTTTGGTATAGGTTTCAACCATTAAACTGTTGAAGGGCCTAACAGTCAGAAGCTATTCATCTTTGGGTGGATGGACATGTACTGATGAGAGTCTGGAGAGTGGCTCTGAGGCTGGGTAGTTTAGCCTGCGGGGGATGGAGAAATGTGACTGCTTTAAACCAAGGTAAATCTGACTCAAAGGTCAGTTTAAATAAACAAGGGTGGCACTAATTCTTGGAATAAGTTCAGAAGGGTAGCAGTAGGGCACTAGGGAGATCCTGCAGTAGATTTCAGGGACTCCAAATTAAGGAACCAGGATAACCAGGATCTGGATTGGGAGATTGGGACTCAGGTTAGGGTAGGAAAAGAAATGTCTGATTTAATGTGGAGAAGAAAATGACTAAAGTAATGTTCCTCATATCTGGCTTGAGTATGACACTGGGATTTGCCTGTGAGGGGGTGGAGAGCAGCATAGATAGGAACAGAAAAACACAAGACAAGAGGGATGGTGTAGGGACAGTTGGACAGATAATTGCCTTTAGTACTTCTTTTGGGCCCTTAAAGGAATAAAAGTCATTTTCTTTGAAGGACTCAGATATACACCCATTCTTTGAATATGACTCTTGCTCCTTTCAGGCTAGAGACAGATTGACGATGGTTGGCTGCTATGGGTCATGTGGCAAACAGGAACTTGTGGAGTGGCAATACTCCCCCCAGTTACATGATGGGCACAATAGTGACTAGTGAAAGACAGGTTATGGATGAAGCACT
The DNA here is from genome assembly GCA_028646515.1 of Pseudochirops corinnae. Lineage (NCBI taxonomy): Eukaryota > Metazoa > Chordata > Mammalia > Diprotodontia > Pseudocheiridae > Pseudochirops > Pseudochirops corinnae. The sequence goes on from CM053585.1 coordinate 397,890,270, forward strand.
TGTTACATCTTTACTTTATACATTTGGGGGGGCGGGCAAGCTGTTTGTTGTACAGGCCTGTTTTAAGTCAATATTTATTGAATGTTATAACTCAAAGCAAAGCCAACAACTTTAGGAATGAGTATAGGAATTGAGCAATAATAAGGAAACAATTGTGGTAAAAATGGACAAGAAAAGGGTGAGGAATAGAAAAGTTGAGTATCTTATTCCAGAAATATAGGTGCATTGGCAATAATGCTAAGGAGAGATGGGCGAGTACCTGAAAATTTATAAATGGGGCTGTGTTATGTGAAAGAAACCTCCAAAACTTCCAGGAACATCATCTATAGCTCCTAGGTCAAGGAAAAAAATACTGCTAGTAGAGAGAAAGAAAGAATTTAAATACCAAGGAGACACAGTCAGGATCATACATCATTTAGCAGCCTCCATTGTAAGGGAGCAGAGAACTTGGGATGTACTATTCTGTAAGTTAAAGAATATAGGCTTAAAACCAAGAATAACATTCAGGATAGATGGAGTATCCGTCCTGCAGGGGGGGAAATGGATCTTTAATGAAATGGGGAAGTGAAATACTGTGCAAAATGAGACTTTTTTTAACGTGGCCAATGAGGAAATTTGTTTTATTTGTCTATATACATGGTAGTAATAGAGTTTTTTTTTTCTTTTTCAGTGGGAGAGAGTAGTGGGAAGATGAGAAGGCTGATTTTTGCTGATTAAAAACAAGAAAATTTAATGAAAAATAGAAATAGTAGAGTTGAAGGAGGGTAGAATTAGAAGGCAGATCATAAAATAGGAAGGAAAAAAAGTATAAGAACCAATGTTTGGGATCTGAGGACAGGCAGAGGAAGGGGATAAGACCATTTCAGTTATTGATTACTAACATTGGTTCTATTAATTTTCTTTCCATACCTTCTTCTTCATAATAAATAGGGACTGAGGGAGAAGGAAATGGGATGAACTCATCCATAAAACAGAAGAGGATAGCAAAATAAATGAGAAAAAATAATCTAAAACTATATTGTTTATCAGAAACATAAAGATTCATGCAGAAATAAAATGAGGGACTGGCACAGAATTTATTATGCCTCAGGCAAGTTCGAAAAAGCATAAACTCTAAAGTTTTACCCCATGCCCAGAATATTGGAAGATTAGAAAGGATGGGAATAGATGATATTGGAAGGCTTATGGAAAAATAGGCACACTATTATATTGCTGGTGGAGTGGTGATTTGGTACAACTATTGTAGAAAGCAATTTTGAACTATGCAAAAAAGTGGTTAAAATGGCCATACCTTTTGACCCAGAGATTCCAATACTAGTAGTATGTCTCAAAGAGGTCATTGATAAAAAGAAAGTCCCTGCTTATGTGGGGCATTTCTTCCTGTAGTGCATTTTTGTTTTATAAGTCAACAGTAAAAATAGACTTGGTTAAGAGATAAGCAGGGAAAGTATGTTACAATTACAGACATCATGGTTAATAAGATAGTATCAATTCTTAATGTATCTGCACCAAATAGCATAGAATTTAAATACTTAAAAACTATCAAATTATAGAGAGAAATAGATAGTAGAATTATAATTATTATAATTTAGATACGCCTTTAAAATAAGCTTTATTGACATTGTTTCCATTTTTTAAATTTAATTTTTGAAAAATCAGATTAATCCATTTTTGCCCTGTTTCAAAGCAACTGAAGTTTTTCAAAAATTAAATTTAAAAAATAGAAACAATGTCAATAAAGCTTATTTTAAAGGCGTATCTAAATTATAATAATTATAATTCTGCTATCTATTTTAGACTCAAACACCAAAACACAAATACAGAATAGAGATTAGGAAAAAAAGACATATCATAAACTTAAATATTGGAACTTTACAAAGTTAGAAAGAAAAAAAAAGTATGTCATGTGCAGAGCAGAACATAAGAGAGGATTCAAAATATGTAACAATACATTTTCATTTCAAAAAAGCCCATATGATAAATAATACTAGTCTCTTCTGCCTCCTCTACTTTACTTTTACCCACTACCTTGCCCTCCTATGACTTGCCTACCCTCCTCCAAGGAATCCTCCCCTATCCTCCCATTCCCACAAATCTAAACCCCCTTTTATACCCCTATTTACCTAGTCTCTCACCCTCCTTTCTAAAGATCCCTCCCTTGTTCTCTCCCCCCCTCCTTCTGGCCCACTGTTTAATTTCTTCTGAATTTAGAAGACTTTTATGCTCTTTTAAATATATGTGTATTGTTCCCTCTTAAACACATTCCTGATGAAAGTAGGTTATCAGAACTACCAGCCCTCCTCCCCCACCTAATTCCTATGTATCAATTCTTCCTCTTCCCCATAATTTGTATAAAATAATTAGTTCCTAAATGGTTTTACTTTTTAAATTCATATCATACTCAGATTTACCCCAGTCTTTCTTATGAACTATCCAATTATTATTTTTTTTTTGGAGGGGGGAAGGTAAGGCAATTGGGGTTAAGTGACTTGCCCAAGGTCACACAGCTAGTTTTTCGTATTAAGTGTCTGAGGCTGGATTTGGACTCAGGTCCTCCTGACTCCAAGGCTGGTGCTCTATTCACTTTGCCACCTGGCTACTCCTGAACTACCCAACTATTAATAAGAATCTTAGACGTACATTTTATTTGTTTTTTGCTTTTTGGAGGGGGAAGACAGGGCAGTTGGAGTTAAGAGACTTGCCTAAAGACATACATTTCATATTTTACATATATAAAAAGTAAACAGTCTGTCCTTATGGATCTCTTATACTCAGTCTTTGTTATGTACCTTATATTTCTATTGGTTCTTGTATGTCAAATTGTATATTAAGTTCAGGATTTTTTTTTAACAAAGTCTTGAAAGTCTGAGAGTTTATCAAATATCCATTTTTTTCCATTCAAGATAATACTTAATTTTGTAGGGTGTGATATTTTTGGCCAGAGCCCCAGTTCTTTTGCTCTTTGATATGTTGTGTTCCAAGACCTGTGATCCTTTAATGTCTCTGCTGTTAGGTCTTGTGTAATTCTGTGACATTATCATATTTAAATTGTTTTAATTTTGATGCTTTTAATATTTTTTTCCTTGACCTAGGGGTTTTGGCATTTGACTATGATATTCCTATGAGTTTTCCTCATAGGATCTCTTTTAAGTGGTGATCAATGAATTTTTTCTGTTTCTACTTTCCACCCTTGTTCTAATGCTTCAAGACAATTTTAAAAAACTGTTTCTTGTATTATTGTATCAAGACTCTTTTTGATCATGACTTTCAGTTAGTTCAATTATTTTTATATTTTCTCTTCTTGATCTATTTTCCACATCTGTTGTTTTTCTTATAAGACATTTCACTTTCTCTTTTATCTTTTCATTATTTATATTTTGTTTAATCATTTCTTTTTGTTTGTTTTTTGTTTTCTTTGGAGGGGGGAAAGCAAGGAAATTGGGGTTAAGTGACTTGCCCAAGGTTTCAAGGCTAGTTTTTTGTGTCTGAGGCTGGATTTGAACTCAGGTTCTCCTGACTCCACGGCCGGTGCTCTATGCCTGGCCCCACTGTGCCACTTAGCTGCCCCTAAACATCTTCCATGATCCATGTAACTTCTCAGATCTCACCCAAACAGAAATTATGTGCCAAAGATAGAGCAATTTAGCTGTCTCCAGACCTAGAATCCAAAGGAAAACTTAAAAAAAAAAGATCATGAACTAAGCTCATTCAGCATTCCCTCCTCCACTGCCTATTACAATACCAGTAGCAAGGCTACAATAAGCACCCAAGGACTAGACTCATGGGTTTACATATAATCCAACTCCAAACTGTGGTTATCCAACTACCTTCTTTCCAATGATGTAGAGATCCAGGTTCTAGGTGACAGAAGTTTGCTTGGGCCAACAGAAAGACAGTGTTGTATTGTTAGCATTCTGTACTGCAGACAATTTTTGCGGAGAGCAGAGGAACAGAGGGAAAGAAGCAGGACATGTGTCTGGGCTTGAAATAGAGATTAACTCCTCCCATTCCACGCCCACTTCTAGCCTCAGAGATCCAAACTACAGAAATCAACCTTGTAACACTAGTGTGGCAGCTCTCTAAACTGATGGTACCAGTCCAGAGAACTGAGGGAGCAGTATAAGACACAGGGACAGGCACTGTGCATGTATGGGAGTTGGGGAGGGGCTGTTTGTGGTATTCTGTTAAGTCTAAGAGAAAGAGCTCAGCATCCAGCTGGGGCCACTTATGTCCCCCACCAAAAAAAAAAATTACTTGAGGCAGAGACCTAGGCTAGTGAATCATAAATTGTCCATCATAGGAGGAAACTGAGAAGCTTTGAGAGTCAGCCCCTAGGGAAATCACTATTAGAGAGGAGGGAGTCAGAAAGTGAGCAATAGTAGGAAATAAGGGGGGGAGGGCACCTGAATTACCAGAGCAGGAAGAAGAAAACTCAAAGACCTAGAACATAAACAGATAAACCAAAAGGGAAAATATCAACAGTAGAAGAAAATAAAGCTTCCGGATCTAGAAAACAAGTTCAGGCATCTGTGAACAAATACTGCAAAACAAAGGAGAACACCCCACCACCTTGATGACACTGGGCAGTTTGTGAAGAACATTGAACTATAACACAGTGTTCCTGAATGGTTTAAAAGTGAAATGAGAATTATGAGAACAAAATTTATGGCCTATATAGCAAAAATAGTGGGCAGAATAGACAAATCGGAATCTGTGATAGCAAAAGTCACCAAAGAAAAGAGAGAATAATAGTTTGGAATGCAAATGCACAGAAGTGAAGGACAACCTAGAAGAAGAAGAAAAAACCCTGATAATATTAAAAAAAATATGTTCCCTCTCTAAGAAAAACATATTAATGTTAGAGATAGAGTGTGCAGAGACAACCTAAGGATCATAGGTCTCCCAGAAGAATATGACAAGACACAAGGCAAAAAAACCCTGAATACCATAATGTAAGAAATAATACGAGGGAATTTCCCAGAATTTCCAAACACAGATAATGAAATACCAATTGAAATAATTTATAGATTGCCTCCAGAAAACCCCCCAAGGTCTTAAACTTCAAGACATATAGTGGTTAAATCTAAAAAGTCAGTTCAGAAACAAATTATGCTAGTGATTAGGAGAAAAACCTTCAAGTACAAAGGAAATAAAATTTAAATAATGTGAGACTATTCTGCATCATATATGAAAAAGGTGGATGTTTAATAATAAAGAGGAGTTTGAAACATGCTTAGAAAAACAAATCTGAAAAGATTATTTGCTTCTCAAACACCCCAGGCAACAGAAATGCAGGAGTGATGAACAAATGCTGCAGCTAAGGACCACAACAAGGAAAGAGTGGACTTCTTTCTAAGTATACTCAAGGAGATGGGGTGGAAGATGGAAATACCTACAGATGAATCAGTTTTGGGAAGAGGGGAGAGAATATATTACAAAATGGAAAGATAAATGAAAGGGGGAGGAAAGAAGAAGGTTAGAGGAGAGTGTGTGATATGCTCAGGTCAAATTGAAGGTTATCAATGAGGGGAAGTTGATTTGTGGTAGCCAGTTAAAGCAGATCTTCTGGTGGTCACATCATGGTCATGGCTTTGAGTTGGATAGAGCTTCTAAGAAACTGCATTCAGATCACAGAAGGCAGCATTAGAAATGAAGTCACTAGTAACATCAGTTGTGGTACAGGCCCAGTGACATCCAGTCAATGTCGCTTAGGTTCCTAGCCAGCCAGACACCAGCAGCAAAGGGTCCCAAATTAACAACTAAATTCCTTTGGAGGTCGTTCCTGTTGGGGGCAAAGCAATAAGGCACCCCACAGCCATCCCCCTGCCCTCAGGGGCTCCAGTTCCTTCGCTGGAGGCCCCTGCAGGGGACACCAAGAACCCACTGGCAGCCATGGGAGGTAGCCCTCTTAAATTTCATTTTTTGTTCCCCTTTCCAAAAAGATGTCCCTCACTCTCTTTATTATCTGTCTTCACTTTATGTTTACTAGTGCTACCACTGTAAACTAGCACTATGCTTCACAGTTTCTAATTGCTTTACAATTATTATCTCATTTGAAACTCCCAACAACCTAGGAGGTAGCTGTATAATTGTCCCTATTCTACAGTTTAGAAAGCTGAGGGAAACAGTTTAAGTGGACTTGCCTTGGATCACACAGCTAGTATTTATCTGGGGCCAGATTTCGATTCAATCAATAGTATTTCTATGTGATAGTAACACAACAAGAAAGGGAATTTGACTCAAGTCTTTTCTCAGCCAAAGAAAAGTAAAGTTCATTAAAAGTTCACTATATTGGGTAGACTCTTAAAGAGCCTAGGTATCTGTAAGGCTTGCATTGGGCAAGTGTGCCAGAGTAAATCTGACACAGTAAGTATGTGCTAGATCATTCCACGGGACTCTCAAACCACATGGAGGGAAGATGGGGTCTTATGTACAAAAAGGTTGTGGGAGGAATCTAGGGGTGATCTAGAGGAAGAGTTTGGGGAGGGTCTCCAGGAGGAGTCAGATGAAGTCAGACTCCAGTAATGAGTTTGGGAAGGGTCTTCCGAAGGAATCAATGAGATCAGACTCCAGTAATGAGTGATTAAGGGTGGAAAGTTGCTGACAGACAACTGTGGGCCAGGCCGGTTTAAGGGTGAAACAGGAGTATCAAGGGTGGGAAATTGCTGAACAAAGGAGGGCAAAAGACTTGGGCAGAGCCACAACTCAGGCAAATGCCTTCCCTGGGAAGATTCCAGGAGAGCTCAAGGGGCTCCCAGAACCTGTACCTCAAAGATTCAAGGAGAGCTCAAGGGGGCTCCCAGAGCCTGCACCTCATTACTACTAAAGTTAATTTATAGTTTTAATGCTATATCAATCAAATTACCAAGGAATGCTTCTTAGAACTTGATGAGATAATAACAAAATCTGTTTAGGAAAACAAAACATCTAGACCATCAAGGGAAATTATGAAAAAAAGTAGGAATGAAGGAGCATAGTACTTCCAGATGTCAAACTATATTATAAAGCAGCAGTCATCAAAACATTTGGTATTGGTTGAAAAATAGAGAGATCAAGGAACAGACATAATATATAAAATATATAACGCAATATAAAATATACCACATACATATTATATGTTATATTATTACGTTGTATTAAGTATGTAAATGTTTTGTTTTTGTTTTTTTGTGGGGGGGAGGGCAATTGGGGTTAAACGACTTGCCCAAGGTCACACAGTTAGTGTGTGATAGGTCACATTTGAACTCAGGTCCTCCTGACTCCAGAGCCGGTGTTCTATTCACTGCACCAGCTAGACACCTAGTAATATTATGTTTCTTTATTGATTTCCCAACTATACATTGTCAATCAAAAATGACCTTGAATTTGTTTATCTAATCAATGCCTTTATTTACCTGAAATTGTTCTATGATCTTTCGGATGTCTCATGTGGAGTCTGTCCTCCAAACTCCTTGAAGACAATTGCAAATGTCCCCAGTCTGTTGTTTTGCTGGTTCTGTGCAGCATTACTGAGGGATTTATCTTCTGATGCTGACTTCCTTTTCCTTGAAACCAAGTATTTCCTTTCAATTACTAGTTCCTTCCCACTCAACTACTTTATGTTAAACTATTTTATATTTATTCTTATTATATTACTCTGTATGTATTTCTGTATGTTCTTGTTCACTCCTCATTAGAATGTAAACTCCTTGTTAATAGAGATTGTTTCTTATTCATTATTTTTTGTATCCCCTACTCCTTGTACAGTGAATGGAATGGAGTGGAATAAACATTTATTTAGCACTTCTATGTGCCAGATGTTGTGCTAAGAGCTTTGTAAATATTATCTCATTTGATCATTTGACTGGCACAGAGTAGGTACTTAATAATTGTGTTGATTAGTTGAGAGCACCATAGATCATAGCAACCGTTTTTGGATTTTGGTTTATCTTGAGAAATATTCATAATAAATCCCTACCCCAATTCTGTTTCCCATCTATCCTCTCAACCCCAACCCCCTCTGACAATTTCTGGTCATAAAATTTCCATTTTTGTTTTACTAACACAATCTAACATTTACATGGAAACTCCTAGTGATTTAGTGATTCTGAGTTTTAAGGGTAGTCCTAGGAGATGTTCACAGTTGATTTACATATCAATGTTTGCCTGAAAGAAACTTCTCCAGGAATTTCCTCTAGGTTTGTTTCTGCATATCAAAAGGTTTAGTCTTTATTTCTTTTCCTTGTAGAAATCCTTGAAAGCGGGAAATTGAAAAATTCATTTTGTAATCTTCAACTATTCCTAATTTAGCTGCTTAGAAGATTTTGAGGCCAAACTCCAGTTTTCCTGGATTTGCTATAAATGATGCCTGAACTTTTGTTTGAAAAGGAAGTTTTATTGATACCTTTTGTTTTTATGTCATGTTAATTTCAGATTATATTTCTCTTCCTTCTCTATTCTTTGAGCCTTTACTTGTACAAAATTTTTTTTTTGAAGTTCAGCAAAACCAACTTAAATCAACCCATTTGACAGCATATTCTATGTTTTGTAACATAGCCTACCTTCTTATACTGACAGGAAGGCTTTTGTTGTCTTCTCTCTTGTTCAGTCATTTTTTTTTTTGAGGGGAGAAGGAAAGGCAATTGAGGTTAAGTGACTTGCCCAAGGTCACACAGCTAGTAAGTGTCAAGTGTCTGAGGTCAAATTTGCAGTTCCTCCTGACTCCAGGCCAGGTGCTCTGTTCACTGCCACCTAGCTGCCCCTTGTTCAGTCATTTTGTGACCTGATTGAGGTTTCCAGAGAGACCACAGTGGTTTGCCACTTCCTTCTCCAACTCATTTTACAGGTGAGGAAACTGAGGCAAAGAGGGTTAAGTGACTTGCCCAGGGTCACACAGCTAGTGAAGTATCTGAGGCCAGATTTTAAATTATAGAGATGTCTTCATGATTCCAGGTCCAGCACTCTATCCACTATGCCATGCTAGCTGGCCTGTCTTCTCTCTATTGAATAATCTTGTATAGAATAATACTGGATAATCTGGCTCCAACCTGTGTTTCCAAGTGTATTTTGCATTATTCCTCATTAGTCCTTTATGTTCAGAGAGAGCTAACTGGCCTCTCTGTGGTCTCCCAAATCAGCATTCTATTTCTCACAACCACAACTTTGCATAGGCTGTTCCTTAAGAGGTCAGGAAAACAAAATGAGGTATAGGCTAGGGTGCTCGAGAGCCCAAAATACCAACATGTCGGATCCTGCCAAATGAATTTGATCAATCAATCAATCAATCAATCAAATCTTCTCTCAGCCAAAGAAAAGTAAAGTTTATTAAACTTTTGCCATATTGGGTAGATTCTTTTTTTTTTCTAAATTAATTGATTTGTTTATTTACTTTTAGTTTACAAGATTCGGTTCTACAATCCCTTGAGTTTCAAATTTTTTCACCTCCCTCCGCATATTGGGTAGACTCTTAAGAAGCCTCGGTATTTGTGACACTTTCATTGGGCAAGTGGGCCAGAATCATCTGACATAGAGCAAGCCTGTGCTAGGTTATTCTCCGGCCTTCCTCCTTTCATGGAGGCCAGATGGGTCTGATATACAGAAAGGTTGTGGGAGGAATCTAGGGGTGGTCTAGAGGAGAGATTTGGGGAGGGTCTTCAGGAGGAGTCAGATGAGGTCAGACTCTAGTAATGAGTTTGGGGAGGGTCTTCAGGAGGAGTCAGAGAGGTCAGACTCCAATAATGAGTGATTAAGGGTAGGAAGTTGCTGGAGGGTACCTGGAGAAGACAGAGTATTGTGGGCTAAACCATTTCTAGGGTATAACAGATTTGGGTATAGATATTTTGGGAGGATATAGGGTGGGAAGTTGCTAAGCCTGTAACAAAGGTTTGGGCCGAGCCACGATGAAAGGCCCATGGCCTCAGGCAAATGCCCCACGTTGGTAGATTCCAGGAGAGTTCAAAGGAGTTCCCAGAGCCTGTACCTCATAAGTTCCCACATTCCTAGAGTGCACTTCCTTTCTCATTTTAGCCTCAGAATTCTCCAAGGCCCAGCTCTTCTTATTAGAATCCTTTCCCTGATCCCCTTAGATCAGCGGTTCTCAGCCTGTGGGTTATGTTCAATTTGTAACAATGAAATACATCCTGCATATCAGATATTTACATTACGATTCATAACAGTAGCAAAATTACAGTTATGAAGTAGCAACGAAAATAATTTTATGGTTGGGGGTCACCACAAGATGAGGAACTGTATTAAAGGGTTGCGGCTTTAGGAAGGTTGAGAACCACTGCTTTAGTTTGTCTTACTCTTCTTTTTTCAAATTGTCATGTGTATACTTATTTCTTTATACATTGTAGGCAACTCCCCCCCTCCTCCTCCACAGTGGCATATAAGAATTTTTGAGGGTAGGGCCTGCTTTTTCCTTTTGTCTTTGCATCCCCATAAATGCTTATTAGATTTGATAAGATTTTAATTGCACTACCTTGATAGGTCATTTTTTTTCTTCTGAGTTCCTTGTAAAATTCTCTTTTCAAGGAAGCCTAGGAGGTTGATGACAGTTTAATTGGGTGAGTTGAATTTAATATTTCTCTCTGAGGATGTCCAATGATTTCTATTTGTTCTGTCTCTTGACCCAACTACTTTTGGGAAATTATCGGAAGTGATTAACTCTGGTGCCTAACTCTGTATTTGGCAAAAATTGATAAGAATATTTGAAACTCCTATATAATCTATATCAAATTGCTTGCCTTCTCAACTTGGGGGGAGAAGAAGAAAGGAGGGAGAGAATTTGGAACCCAAAACTTATAAAAACCCAAATATTAAACATTTTTATTTACATGTAATTGAGAAAAAAATAAAAAGTTTCAATGTAAAAAAAAGAATCCTTGAAACTATTTGGCAGAATTTAGGTTTAGTACAGTAGCTAACACCCTATACCACAATCAGCTCCAAATGGATGCATGACAAATATAAATGGTAATAGCATGAAACAAATCAGAGAAGAAAGGGAGGAGGTGATGAGTAGGAGTAGAAAAAGAGATTTTAATTAAACAAGGTCCGGAGAGTGCTGTAAAAGATAAAATGGGTAATTTTGGTTATATAAAATTGGAAAGCTTTTGCACAAGTAAAAACAGTGCGGTTATAATTAGAAAGAAAGGATTGAACCCAGGGGAAAATACCTTTGCAGCAAATTTATCTGATAAAGGTCTAATATCCAAAATATTTAAGAAATTGATATGAATAGATGGAAACAAGAGCCATTTTTCAATTTATAACTGGTCAAAACAGACAATTCTCATAGAAAGGAATACAAGCCACCAACAACCGTGTGAATAAATGCTTCAAATCGTTAATAAAAAGAAATACAAATTAAAACACCTCTGAGGTTCCAACCCAAATCCATCAGATTAGCAGAGATGAAAAAAAAAAGACAAATGCTCATTACTGGAGGAGTTTTGGGAAAATAGGCGCACTCCATACTGTTTGTGGAGTGGTGAATTGATCTCACCATTCTGGTAAGCCACTTGTAAGCACACCAAAAAAAAAGATTACTAAACTATACACTCCCTTTGACTCAGGATGAAGGGACAACACATTAAAAAAACACACACAGAGGAGACCAAAAGGAAATTCAGAAGGGGACATAGACAGAGAGGACAATTTTGCTACTATTGTGTTAAATTTAATATAAACTTTTAAAAAACCTTATGTAATAGTCGTTTAGAGTTTCATATACAAACTTTTTTTTTTTTGCTTTTTTTTTTGGAGGAAGAAAGGCAGGGCAATTGGGGTTAAATGACTTGCCCAAGGTCACATGGCTAGTAAGTGTTAAATGTCTGAGGCCTATTTTGAACTCAGGTCCTCCTGTCTCCTGGGCTGGTGCTCTATTCACTGTACCACCTAGCCGCCCCAGATGGTAAACTTATTGAGGACTTTGGTCCTAAAGGACTTTGCTTTCGTATTTGTATCCCCAGACTTGGTATATGATAGAGGTTTACTAAACGTTTTCCCCTTTACTCATCATTTATTCATTGATTATTGTCTGAGGAAACAGCCATGCTTAATCTTCATTCCAATGATCTTTCATCATGAGGCAACTGATGGCTCAGTGGATAGAATGGTTAGCCTAGAGTCAGGTAGACCTGAGTTCAAATCCAGTCTTAGACCCTTACTATGTAATCCTGGAAAGTTACTTAATCTCTGTTTTCCTTAATTTTCAATTATAAAATGGAATAGTAAGAACACCGATCTTGCAGGGTTGTTGTGAGGATTAAATGAGATATTTTTAAAAAGCACTTAGCATAGTGCCTGGCATATAGTAGGTACTATTAGATGTTTATTCCCTTCCCTTCCATCTCCTGTGCTAAGATTCAAATCTTATCCTGATTGCTGCTACAGCTATAGTGCCATTCTGGAAACTTTCAGTGCCTACAAGGTCACTCACTCAAGGAAAGGTAACACAAAATGAGATAGGATGACAGTTTGGTACTACTATTACAAGCCCAGATAGTTGAGTTGATCATCTGAGTGGGGAGCATCAGCCCCTGGGGCCATTATGTAGAAAAGGACTATCCTCTATCCCTGATGGAATCTTATATTATCACTTGGAGGGCTGAATCCAAAAGGCCCACCAGCAAGAAATCGTTTCTTCTTCTACCAGGTGTACCCCACATCATTAGTTCTTCTGGCTCAGCAGCCAATTAGGAGAATCTCAGCAGATAAGTTACACATAGCACGAAAGCAGTCCTAATGTTCCCAGCAATGGTTGACCAGAATGGTGGCTATACACGGTTTAGAGAGCAGTGGAGGGAGAAGGGCCCTATTAAGTTTAATAAATTTTTGTTGATATTTTGTTTTATATCACCTACAATTTCTACTGATAGCTTTCCTTTATGACAGTCTCCCAGACTCATAACCTAGATATCGTTTTCTACTTCCTACTATCTCTCATTCTCTAACTTTGAATCTATAGTCAAGGCTTACTGATTTCACCTTTGCAATTCTCTTGAAGATATCCCTTCTCTCCTCTGATTCTGTCACTGCATGGTATAAGCCCTCATTACCATCTGGACTGTTACAATGTCCTGCTGATTGATGGGTCTGCCTGCCTCAAGTCTCTCCCTACTTTAATCTGTCCTCTATTTAGCCATCAAAGTGATTTTCCTATTGCACTATAGGAAAATCTGACCATATCAGGGGTGAGGTGTTGGTCTCTATTTTCTGCCAAACTTCTTTCCAGTTTTCCATGTAGTTTTTGTCAAAGGGTGAGTTCTTGTCCCCAAAGCTTGGATCTTTGGGTTTATCAAACCCTAGATTACGATGGTCATTTATGACTGTGTATTGTGTACCTAATCAATTCATTCCACTGATCTACCATTGTGTTTCTTAGTCAGTATCAGATTGTTTTGATTTTGATGATTATCACTTTGTAAAACAGTTTGAAATCTGGTACCGCTAAGCCACCTTTCTTCAATTTTTTTCCCATTGATTCCCTTGATATTCTTGAACTTTTGTTCTTCCCGATGAATTTTGTAATTATTTTTTCTAACTCTATAAAATAAATCTTTGTAGTTTTATTGGCATGGCACTGTATAATTTAGGTAGAATTGTCATTTTTATTATATTGATTCAGTCTTCCCATTAGCAATGAATATTTTTCCATTTGTTTAGATCTGACTATTTGTGTGAAGAGCATTTTGTAATTGTGTTCATCTAGTTCATATTTAAAGTTATTTCCCTCTCTCCAGTACAGATATTATGAGAGTAAAGTAAGGTGGCAGTAGAGGTGTATCTTGGCAGGTAGATTCCCAAGTATTTTATATTGTTTACAGTTACTTTAAATGGAATTTCTCGATCTCTTGCTGCTAGACTTTATTGGTAATATATAGAAATGCTAAGGATTTATATGGGTTTTTTTAAACTATGCAACTTTTCTAAAGTTGTTAATGACTTCAATTAGTTTTTTAGTTGATTCTCTAGGATTGTCCAAGTACAGCATTGATCATGGTTCTTTTTAATACTTAAATCCCTAGAGCTATGCTGAGTAAGTTCAAGTCAATTAAAAAAAATTATTTAGCACTTTCTATGTATAGATTACTGTTAGGTACTAGGAAAATGACAAAGTTAAAATGAGATATACAGTAGCATTTAAGAGTCAGCCTCCATCTGTTAGTTTCACTTCATCTTCCTTCTTTAAAAAAAAGATTAAATAAAATTGAAGACTTTCCTTCCGTTTTGCATTTTATCATATCTACTCTGTAATCCACAATAGTTTTTTGGAAAGGAAGGTGTTTACCAAAAGGTGTTTACTTGGTAGTAAGCACCTCATTCCTGTTTTCTGGACCCCATAAGTTTGGAGCCTTCTCATTCAGTCACTTAGTTCTAATTTTTTTCGAATTAGACTCAGCCGCTTTTGGTTTTCAGACAGAGGACCTTCACCTCAACTCTGCTTCAATCCCCTTTGAAGGCATCTTGTACTTGAAGTGAAACTGAGTGTACTGGACTTCCTCACAGGAAGTAAAATGAACTGGTAAGCTCACTTTGTTTCTGTCGAAGCGGTTGTTTAGGGGAGCAAGCTTGCAGTCTGCATATTCTGGAGCTGCCTTAAGGTAACTGAAGTTCTGTGGGACCAGGTTCTGAGAAGCATAGGTTTAAGAAGAGCTAGTTAGAGCATGTACTTAGTGGGGTCTTCAGAGATTGTATTACAATCCCTGCTTCCAGGGACTTGTCAAGACAAGGACCTATGTAGCGTCAGGATTTGAGTGACACAGATATAGGTGATTCGTTCTTTTTGTTTGTGTTTGTGTTAAAAAGTTTCCTATTTAAAGTCATTTCCCTCTCCTCCAGCACAGATTACTGTGGGAGTAAAGTAAGGTGAAAAGATAGCTGTGTGAAGGTAGGCAGCTTACTGCTGTGTCCTCACACAGAGGGCATATGTTAGGTTACTGTGCAGAAAGAACTTTGTGGGGATGCTGCTGTATTTCTAGGGTGGGGATCTAGGGATTGTCGGCATCCTGTGTAATATCGTTGAGAGAAGCAAGCATAAGAAAGTACCTAATGAGTATAAAAGGTAGATCTGGAACCTGGGGCTCTTGTCCTCTTCTGTCTCTCCTGAAGACTCCTGGTCAAAGACCTAAATAGCTTTTGGTATCCTTCCAACATTGGATTTGGTGACATTCTAAGCCTAACTTCAGTATTTCACCCCCTCCTTTCCTATTTGTGTTGTTTCTTTAAACCTTCCATTTCATAAAAGGCTTATTGTTATTTTCATTCTTTATAATTCATCCCCGCCCTAAGAGAAAGGCTTACCCCATGGTCTGTACTCTTCCATAGCTTTTTTCATTATTATTGTCTTGTACTTTCTCTCCCCATCACATCCTTAGCTAATTGCTTGCAGGCCCTAGGGCTAATATTTCAATACTTCATCATCAAAGAATATTTATTTCATGCTCTAGGAGGACCATCACTTAATTGGACAAATAGTAAGAATTAATATTCTAGTATGTGATTTTAAAATTTAAGGTTCATGATGTGTTTTCCTCCCAGCAACTCTGAGAGGTAGGTGCAAGTTAGGTTGTCCTAATTTAACAGGTGAGCAGACTAAATCTCAGAGCTTAAATAACTTGTCTAGGGTCACACAGCTCCTGAATAAGACATGAAAATGAAAGCATAGATAGCAATACTTTATCCTGACAGCATTTAACATAATATATTAAACAGGTGCTAAATATATATTCAACACTGATTATCTTGACTGTCATTTCCTGAAGGTTAGGTGTGTTACATTTTACCCCTTCCCCAGAATTGTCTGGAATCTTGAGGTTCTTGGGAATGTCTAGGATGTCTGCAAATGACTTCAGCCCCCAACATGATGTTCCACCAAATGAAGGAGGGTCCTCTGCACCCTAGTTGTATGTAGCCACTAATAGATTAACTTCTTCAAAGGAATATTTACTATAAAAGGCATAATCACAAATATACAAACTTACTCATGGAAAATATAGGGTTTAATATTCTACCCTCTCCCACATACCACCTTAGTTTCTGGAGAGGGGAAGCAGATTAGTTTCATAATTTAGTTCAGTTTCTATAGGGCACAGTTCCAGTCCAAAACCAGCCTTGGACTTAAGTTTCAGGCACCCTGGTTTTTCAGGGTTTCCCTGCTGGGTTGGATGGATTCTCTAGGTAGAATCCTGGCTGTAAGATCACCATGGCTCAAATTCCTGCATCCGGTAGGGATTACCTTATGCACCTTAAATTGAGAAGGACAAAAGAAACAGAATGGAAACTCTAGACCCAGTTCTTAGAGCTGGGGTAAAAGAGAGAGGAAGAGAAAGATATTCTCCTCCTTCCCCGTGGTTCAGTTCATAGCATCTTGCTTTGGGGGAACTGATCTTCACCCTCTGGATGCAGCAGGAAAGAGTGTGTAGGAAAAGAGAGAGACTATCTCAATCTGTGGGTTTTTAAAGATGCAACCCTTTTTTGCTATATAGCAAATTGAAATAGACCACTCTCACCAGTGTGGTACAGGAGTGTAGGATGCAGGGTACCTTCATATTAGGGAATCTGGGTATACTCCAAGCCCCATTACATATGATAATTGATGAATTGATTAGGGAACTTGAACCTCAGAAAGGTAAAGTGATTTACCTAAGATGGGAGGTTAAGAAAACTAAAGCCCTGGGTTTTATCAACATGGTGTAATGGGAAAAACTCTGGAATAGAAGCCAGAAACCCTGGGTTCTGGTTCTAGCTTTTACTAACTGACCATGGGGAAATATGACCTTAGGGAAGTCACTTCACTTTTTTGACCCTTTTATGTCATCTGTAAAATGGGGATTAATTATACCTGCCCTTCTTCACAAAGTTGTCACAAGGATCAAATGAAATGATTAACAAAACACTCCAAAAGGTATGAGGTGCTCTGCACATACAACATTATGATTGTAGTCCAGCAAACTGGATGACTGTTCTCAAATATTCCACTATCCCTTTAGTTGTTCTTTTTTATTCTTCAATCTCAATTAACTGCACTCTCTTAGTTATTTCATTTTTAGTTGATCCAGTTTCTTATACCTTGAATCACCAGACTGGTTTCAAATAATTTTGATTTACTCACAATGGGTATTCAACCAAATCTTTCTTCTTTTTCTAGGCATCCCCATGCTGCTGACTGGCCAGACTAAATGGTCAGCCCTGCTGCTGGCTATAGTGGTCTCTTCTCTCTGCTTAGCCCTTCCCTTGGATGATGAACGGAGAGCTCTTATAAGGAAGGAAGAGATGTTGCGAATTGGGGGGGCACTGTTGTTAACAGAACAAGAGGAACTAGCCAATGAGAAATTAATGGCTCTCAAAAATGCAGAGATTACACAGGCAATGAAGAAAAATCAATTTCCACCTAGTATACACTTCTTCCGGGCCAAGAAGCTCATTGAAGAAAGTAAGGTGTTCCAGGTCTTAAAGAAGATGCCAAAAGGTAGGGACCTTTATCTCGGGGTAGGGTGAATTTACCTAGGGGTTAAGCTCATGAAAAAGTGGGAAACCACTATCTGGAGAACCTGAAGCCAAAACTATTGCTTTGGAATTCTTTTTCTCCATTACCAATTCTGAATGGAAAAGAATAGGAACATAACTTTATTTTTTGGGGCGGTTTCTTTTGTGACATTGCTAATGTGGAAATAGATTTTGCATGACTTCAAATGTATAATTGAATTGCTTGCTTTCTCAAGACAAGAGGGAGGGAGAAAATTTGGAACTCAAAATCTTGAAAAAAGAATGTTAAATTTTTTTTTTTACAAATCATTGGGAAATATTTATTGAAATAAAAACAAAAATAAAGGATAGGACACAATGGGGAGCTATGTCACTAAAGTCCCCTGTTTCCCATATTTTTTTTTTGGAGGGGGGAGGGCAGGGCAATTGGGATTAAGTGACTTGCCCAAGGTCACATAGTTAGTAAATGTTAAGTGTCTGAGTCTGGATTTGAACTCAGGTCCTCCTGACTCCAAGGCCAGTTCTCTATTCCCTGCACCCCTAGCCTCCCCATTCCCCATATTTTTGCCCATAGTCCTGAAAAAGGCGGGCCGAGGATGGTGATCGGTAATGCCATACTGGGAGCCAAAACCCTTACCTTTAGGAAGACTACAATGAGCAATGTCATTGGAGCCTCAGAAGTATGAGGCTGCAGCTGAGATCTTTGGACCCAGGGGAGCTTCTGGGATAAAGTGGGCTGGAAAAATGTCTGGCATTAACAAAATACTTCAAAAGTTATGAAGTGCTATACACATACAACAGTATGATTGAAGAGACCAGTGGATTGGAACACTGTTCTCAAATATTCCACTATCCCTTTCATTGTTCTTTTTTAAATTCTTCAATCTAACTGTACTCCCTAGCTATTTCACTTTTAGTTGATGCAATTTTTTTACCTCCTGAATCACCAGGCTGTTTTTCAGGGATAGGCTACTGCTATTACTCCTTTTTTTTTTTTTTAGGGGGGAAGGCAAGGCAATTGGGGTTAAGTGACTTGCCCAAGGTCACATAGCTAGTTAAGTGTCAAGAGTTTGAGGCCGGATTTGATCTCAGGTCCTCCTGAGTTCAGGGCTGGTGCTCTATTCACTATGCCACCTAGCTGCCCCCTATTCCTTTCTCATATCAGGAAAATATCCCCCAAAGACAAGTGTCTCGGTGGAGCTATTCTATCACTGAAACCCTAAACAAGGCGTTCCTGAGTGATAAGGAAGGCACCTTAGGAAGTGTTATTCTGGGAATTGGAGCAAAGGGAGTTGTGGCCATAGTTCAGTGATCTGGAGCTTCCCAAAACGCAGGGGAGATGCTCCAAAGCTCAACTTGGGCAGTTGTTTGGAAAGCAAGTATACCTTGCTGTCATTCCTTCCTAGACTAGACAAGGTAGGTTTTAGGAGATTCTAGATGGGAAAAAACCCCCCACAAAACAAAACAGGGCTTTGAGAGATTAGTTAAGTAAAGATCTAGAGCTAAAGCCAGAAATTTCCATTAAGGTTTAGATCCAAGGAAATTTGGTCAGGATGGGAATTCCTAATGCATGAGCAACATGATCATCTTAGGTGAGATATTACCTATGGCAGGGGTAGGGAGCCTGTGGCCTTGAGAGCACATGTGACCCTCTAGGTCCTCAAGTGCAGCCTTTTGACTGAATCCAAACTTCACAGAACAAATCCTCTTCATAAAATGATTTGTTCTGTAAAACTTAAACTCAGTCGAAAGGTCACAACCAAGGACCTAGAAGGCTGCAGTTTCCCCACCCCTGACCTATGGCCCCTAATCTGTAGTTTTGTCTCCCCTCTTAGGAGCTGCTTTACACCTCCACGATTTTGGCATCCTGAGTGTTGACTGGTTGGTGAAGAATGTCACCTACAGACCCCACTGCCATCTCTGTTTCACTCCATGTGGCAACCTGAAGTTCAGATTTGCTGACCCTGCCCCTCCAACCCCAAAGCCAGAGGACTGCTCTGAGTGGATTTTGATAGCAAAGTATAGGAGGCAACTGCAAAATGTCACTGAGTTTGATAACAGGTGAGTTGTCTAACATTTACATGGAGCTTTAAGGCTTACAAAGAGAGGTAAACGAAACAAGAGGAATTGTTATACTTGTTTTTATCATAGATAAAGAAATAGACTCAAAAAGTCTGTGATCTGCTGACTAGAGGTGGAATGCCTCTTAGCTTTAGAGCTGAGTTTAGTTAGCTAGTCAGAAAGCATTCATTTAGGGCCTAGTGTGTAGAGAATATGGTACATCTAATGTATCCTGCTTCAAGCAATTTCCCTACATGAAAACCTGTAACATCAATGCACTTCAAGTGCATTTCAAATATGATTTGAAAATCAAAATAAAATATTAGTCATTGGGCTGGAAATAAAATCCAATTTGATTTACAAATAAGATAATTTTTCAGGACGATTTTACAGCATAAAGTGAGTTATCCATGTATGTTTTGTGAGAGGATGCAAGAGAAATTCTTTCAGTCTTAAGGGACTTATAGCATATTTTTACAAAACTTCCATGGAATATTATAATGCAACTCTCCATTAAAGTCAAAATAACTTGAGTAAAATGCCCAAGTCCTGAGAGGATGTGAAATGAGGAAGAACAGAGTAGGAGACACCAAATCTCCCTGATCAGAGGGAAACCTCTGCTTCTTTTGATCTGAGTCTTTCAGACATTTCTGAGAATTCTGGGAAATAAGTTCCTAGGAAGGGAAATCGTGACTTCTCCCTCCCTCAGCTCTGCCTTCTCTCTCTGGAAAGATAGAGTCCTCTGGGCCCATGCAGGAGACATGTAGGTATGGATCTGATGTTGCACAATTTCACAAGGAAATTCACTAGCCTCTTTACCTGAAGCTTCTCCCCAGCATGACTCCCTTTTGCTTAATGACAGCTTGCTGAAAAACTTCACGCTGGTGTTGGAGAACCCTGAGGTAGCATACTCAGATCAAGCCATCATTTGGACAAAGTTTGAAAACATCTTTGCTGCTGTTGAGGGCCTTGTCCATTACGCACCAGTGTTTAGAGAGTACTTTGCTAGGGGTCTGGAGGAGTTCTATGAGGACAACGTGCAGTACTTGGAGCTAAGAGCCACGCTGTACCCGGTAAGTTTGCTACCTTCCTCTTGGTTCTCTTCCCTCTCTTAGTCTGCTGCTTCTACATGCTTGCTTCTCATGTTTCCCCTTGGGACCTCCACTGGCTCCTTGTTGTGCCTCCTAAACTTAAGGAGTGGGTGAAGGACTCTTCAATCTAACTTCTAGTTTCAGCAAAATCACACATCAGGCAAAATTGTGAAATAGATGAAATTTCTCTTCATTGTCCTACTTCTCCTTTCAGGGCCACTTTCTTCCTTAGTGACTTCTCCTTCCTGTTCCTCAGACCTAGAGTCCTCTTATAGTTTCTTTGCTGCCCAAAGTCTTTCACTGGGAGCCCTGGAAAAGTCTCATGCTTTCCTTGCTGTTAAAGGTAGATTTCCACTGTTCTTCTTCCTTTGGGCCATGAAATGTATTAGGTGACAGCTAGATAATCTGATGAACTAATTTATATCGAGATGTTAATGGGTCCTGATGAATCCCAGGAAACATTTATATTTTCATATGGGCCTTGTGGAGGATTAGTATCTTAATCCTATTTGTAATTTGATATGGAACTGGTATGTGGGGGAAAGGAAAAGATGGGCATTAAAAACCAGACTTCAAATAGGGTAAAGATAATTATTAATTTTTTTTTTGGAGGGGTGTAATAGTAATCAGTTTAGCAAGATACTTAGCACTTAGTACCTTGGGGCTAAGTGTGGAAGGTGCAAACTCTGTCCCACTGTTGAGAAGGCATGAACTCCCCTGTTGATGTGGAAGAAGGGGATTGGCTGAGCCCCTGTTGATGTGGAAGAAGGGGATTGGCTGAGGTGTGTACATAAGCAAGAATTCCAGAGACAGAGAGAAAGCTGCTCCTGCTGAAGGAAGAATCCTGGAGACTGAGGCCAGCTGAGAGAGAGAGAGAGACAGAGAGAGAGAGAGAGAGTGTGAGTTTCTCTCTCAGCATCTGGAAGCTGAGAACTGAGATGGAGTTTTCCTGAGACCAGAATCTGGTAAAGCCCGCCTGGAAGGCTGAGAGGGCTTGCCTGAAGAAGCATGACCAGGATAAGACTGTTTG
>CM053585.1:397912420-397932257 GCA_028646515.1 Pseudochirops corinnae
TGGGGGGGAGGGTTGCTGGAAGCACACACTTCTGTAAAGGGACAGAGACAGGGTAGAGAATAGAACAAGGGGAGGGCAGGATAGGAAGGAGGGATATATAATCAGTCTCTCACAATATGTCCATTGTGGAGATGTTCTGCATAACTACACATGTACAGCCTGTATTGAATTGCTTGTCCTTCCAGTGGGGGTGGGTGATGAGGGAGGAAGAGAAAGAATCTAGAATTTAAATTTATATAATCAAATGTTAAAAATATATATATAATAATTATTATTATCAACTACATGCAACTGGGAATTAAGATATACAGGCACTGGGGTAGGGAGATCCATCTTGCCCTGCTGGAAAGTCAGATGGGTGATGGGGGAGGACATAGAAGAGAGCAGATTGGTCAAGGGGTTATACTGTGGGATGCCTGTTTTGGGGTAGTAGGTGGGGGAAAGATGGGGAGAAAATTCGTAACTCAAAATGTCATGGAAATGAATGATGTAAACAAGAAAATAAATAAATTAAACTTAAAAAAAAAAAGAAAAAAAAGAAAATTCAAATTAAAGCAATTCTGAATACAAGTCATTCCCCCAATTGATAAATGGTCAAAGCATATGAACAGGCAGTTCATATGGAAGAAATTAAAGATATCTATAAGCATATGAAAAAATGCTCTACATCACTATTGATTAGAGAAATGCAAATCAAGACAACTCTCAGGTATCACATCTCACTGGTCAGATTGGCTAAGATGACAAAACAGGAAAATGATAAGTGCTGGAGAGGATGTGGAAAAATTGGAACACTAATGCATTGTTGGTAGAGTTGTGAACTGATCCAACCATTCTGGAGAACAATCTGGAACTGTGCCCAAAGGGCTATAAGAAAACTACATACCCATTGACCCAGCAATACCACTTCTAGGGCTATATCCCAAAAAAATCACAGAAGTGGGAATAGGATCCATGTGTACAAAAATATTTATAGCAACTCTTTTGGTAGCAGCAAAGAATTGGAAATCAGGGGATGTCCATCAATTGAGGAATGGCTGAACAAGTTGTTTATAATGGTTATTATAATGATTATAATGGAATACTATTGTGCTATAAGAAATAAGGAGCAGACAGACTTCATAATAACCTAGAGAGACTTCTATAAACTGATGCTGAGTGAGGAGAGCAGAAGCAGGAGAAATTTGTACACAATTACAGACATGTCGTATCTGTGATGACTAATTTTGAAAGACTGGGCTCCTCTCAGCAATACAGGGTTAGAAGACAACTACAAAAGACTCATGATGGAAAGGGATGTCCACATCCAGAGAAAGAACTACAGAGTCTGAATGCAGATTGAAGCAAACTACTTGCTCTCTCTCTCTTTTGTGTTTTGTTTTGTCCCTTCTTTCTCATTGTTCATTCCATTAGTTATAATCCTTCTTTACAACTTAATTAATGTTTAATGTGAAGGTATTTTTAGAACCTCTATTTGATTGCATGCCACCTTGAGGGGGAGTAAAGAGGGAGAAAATTTTAAACTCAAGGGATTGTGGAGCTGAATGCTGTAAACTAAAAGTAAATAAATACATTTTTAAAATTAAAAAAAATTTTAAATAAGGCAATTCTGAGATTCTATTTATCACCCATGAGAATGTCAAAAGGAAAATTATAAATTCTGTACCCACTATGGGAAAACAAGCACATTGATGCACTGTGTATAGGTTTTACAACCATTCAGGGAAACAATTTAGAATTACACACAAAAAACTATCCAAAAGAGAACAAAAAAAGTGGAAAAGGTCCCATGTACAAAAATATTTATAACAGCTCTCTTTTACGGGATGCCCATCAATTGAAGAATGACTGAATAAACTGTAGCATGTGAATGTGATGGAGTACTATTCCACTATAAGAAATGAAGAAACAGATGAAGTCAAAACAACTTGGAAAGACATGAAATGAAGAAGAGTGAAGTAAGCAGAACCAGATATATAATTTATACTACAAGGTGTCTCCAAAGTCTTAATGCATAGCATAAAATGGGGCAGCTGGAAGGTTCAGTGGATAGCGTGTTGGACCTGGATTCAGGAAGACCTGAGTCAAAGTTAGCTTCAAACACTTACTAGCTTTGTAACCTTGGGCAAGTCACTTAGCTTTTCTTTGCCTTAAACCACTGAAGAAAGAAATGGGAAACCACTTCAGTAACCAAGAGAACCCATGGACGGTATTGGCGTGCAATGGTCCACGGGGCCACAAAAAGTCAGATGTGACTGAACAACCTCATAGCAAAAACATAGCTTTAAACTACACTAAGACTTTTGGGACATGTTGTATAATATCAATATTATTAGAGAAAAAAAATTTTTGAAAACTTTTATAAACTGATGAAGAATTAAACAAGAACCTGGAGAACAATGTATATAATAACAACACTAAAAATAAACAAATTTGAAAGTTGTAAGAACTATGAGCACTACAATGACCATTCATGATTTTAGAGAACTGATGATAAAACATACTATCTATTAAAAAGAAATGATGGATTTAGGGTATGGAATTGTGCATGTATGTGTGTGTGTGTGTGTGTGTGTGCGCGCACATTCATTTGTTTATACATACATATATTTCTTTCACAACATGACTATTATGGATATGTTTTACATGACTATACATGTATAACCTATATCAAATTGCTTGCCTTCTCAATGGGGGAGAGGGGTGGGGAAGAAGGAAGGGAGAGAATTTAGAACTCAAAGTTTAAAAAACGAATGTTAAAAACTGTTCTCACGTATACATAGCATAGATATGTATATCTGTACACATAATATACATGTATCTCATAAATATATTTGTATATAAACATTGGGGGAATTTGTTTTCTTTATACATATTCGTTACAAGGAATTTGAGGGTTTTTTTCCTTTTTTTTCAATTGATTTGGGAGTTGAGAAGGAGAGAAAATAGAATTCTGGTCATTTTTTAAAAATAGACATGTGAGGAGGTGCTACAGAGGTGGAATGCTGTATGTACTTTCAGACAAGGTCACCACATCATTTGTTTTTGGTGAATCATCTTACTTTATTACAAGAGACCTTTCATAGAGACAGGGTGATCACAAAATACTTGTAAAAATAAAACATATTTTTATATTTTTTGATATATGAGTATTTTTACTCATTTTTTATGAGTAAAACTTACAAGAGGAATGTAAGGTGAATTTTTGTTATTTTTTCTTGAAGTTCAGCTTTCCAGGATCCATGGCCATAACAATCTCAGTTTCTGAGGCTGATGACTTATAAACATCTCCACCACACTCACACAGCCTCATTTGTAAACATATATAGGCGTATGTGACTACATATGTTCCCTTTTCTCCTTGGTACAGGGGCTGTGTTCCCAGATCTAAAGGTAACAGCATATATAGCTGATTAGTCTTTCTTGAAGTGTATGTTCCTTCTAGGAACATACGGAATCAATCCTGTATCCTTTAGAACACCGATATTTTGCTTTATCAATTACTGATGTCATACATACTCCTTTGAACTCTGGCCTAGTTCACAGCTGTAACCCATCCTGTACTGAGTCACACAGAGCCCTGGGCAGAGTCAATCAGGAACTGAGTCACATAGGCTTTGGTGCCTTCTGGCTCTGAGTCTATCAGTATATATTTTGGGAAACTGATACTTTGTCTTGGGGCTCACTCATGGGAAGGAAGCTTCACCTGAGGTCTTTTTTGATTTCCTGGACTGGGACTTTGGGTAGCTGTTATCAAGGGGCCCCTCAGCTGACTAAAACCCAGATGTTGGCACTCTCTCAGTTTGGTGATGCATTTTCTCTGCTTTCAGGGTGATGACCTTTCCCTTGAACAAGTGGATGATATTAGTAAAGGGGGAACCATTAGGGTTGAATGCACAAGCTGGAATGCTGTGTGTTTCTTGACTGGCCCCTATCAAGGCTAGGGAGGAATCTGTGTTTGCCTCAACCAGCCCCCACTGAGGTTTGAGAGGATTTAGGGGATGCACGAGCTGTGCCTGTTTCGACTGACCTCTTTGAGACCTTGGGGTAGCTGTCCTCCCCTTTCTTGCTGGGCACTGTAAGAAGGGTGACTAGGGAATGCTTAGGAGTTTGTCGTCTCATCATTAGCAGTCCTCTTGTGAGAAGATTAGACTAGAAAAAAGTAAGATTATTAACCCCTTTGAAGCTGTTTTGGTGTCTTTCCTGTCTGACCAGATCAAGAGTGAACCTGTGCTAGCAGCCCTCCTGTGTGTTAGTGTTATTGGTCTTAGAAAGAGCAAGGAAGAAATTGCCTGTTAGATGTATGGAGTATAGGAAAGTTCATGACGAAAGAATAAAAAGGATCAGAGGAGGTAAAACAAAAAAATTTTCATTACATAACATTTTAAAGTTTTTGTACAAACGAAAACCAATGCAACTAAAATTGGAAGAGAACCATGTAAATGGAGGGAGTAAAAGTCATTACATCAAATTTTTCTGATAAAGATTTCATTTCACAGATGTATAGAACTGATTCAAATTTCTTAAGAGTCATTCTTGGGGTGGCTCAGTGGCACAGTGAATAGAGCACTGGCCCTAGAGTCAGGAGGACCTGAGTTCAATTTCGGCTTCAGCTACTTAACACAAAAACTAGCCATGTGACCTGGCAAGTCACTTAACCCTAATTGCTCTCTAAAAAAAATTTTTTTTAAATTAAAAAAAGAATAAGAGCCATTCTTCAATTGATAAATGGTCAAAAGATATAAACAGATATTTTTCAGAGGAGAAATCCAAATTATCAGTAATCACTGATGTGTGAAAATGCTCTGTCATTAACAGAGTGGCAAATTAAAACACCACTGGGCAAAGCTGACAAAAAGGCCGAATGCCAAATGTCAGAGGGGCAATAGGAAAACAAGTATATTAACACACTGTTGGTGAAACTATAAACTGGTCTAGCCATTTCAGAAAGCAATTTGGAATTATGCCCCCAAAATTATTAAACTGTGAACTTTAACTCCATAATGCCAATATTAGGCCCATATCCTCAAAGAAATAAAAAGAGCAAAAGACTCCATACATACAAAAATATTTATACCAGCTCTTATTCCAGCAGCAAAGAATTAGAAACTGAGGGTCATCAATTGGGGAATGGCCAACCAAGTTATGGTAACAAATATGATGGGGCGGCTAGGTGGCACAGTGGACAGAGCACTGGCCCTGGAGTCAGGAGAACCTGAGTTCAAATCTGGCCTCAGACACTTAACCCTTACTAGCCATGTGACCTTGGGCAAGTCATTTCACCCCAATTGCCCTGCCCTCCCCCCTCCAAAAAGCAAAAAAAAAAAAAAAAACCAAATGTGATGGAATGCTATTTTACTATAAGAAATGATGAAGGGAATAGTTTCAGGGAAACTTGGGAAAACTTGTATGAACTGATGAAGAATCAAGTGAGCAGAACAAGAACAATTTATACAGTAACAATATTGTAAAGATAACTCTGAAAGTTTTAGAACTTTGACCAACTCAATGACCTACTACGATTGCAGAAGACTCGTGATGAAACATGCTACCCACCTATACTTATAAAGAAATAATGGACTCGGAGGAACAAGGCCAATAGGGGAATTTACTTTGCTTGAACATGACATGTTTGAAAACAAACAACTGTTAAGGGTATAGTTTTTAATGAAGTTAATGATTTTGATAGTATTGCAAAGCAGAACATCTAACTCTGGTGGTATTTTTTTTACTACAAGTGCATCCTGAAGGATCACGCAGTGAGTAACAGTTCAATGCCACCAGCTTTAACTTTTACTACAAATCCAACATTCTCTCCCATCATTGCTCCAGCACCATCTGTACAGACTCCACTGTAAACCTTCATTTATGAAAAATTCATCAACTTTAAGATATATATATATCTTCCCCTCTTGTGTGCCCTTCCAAAAGGCAAAAAAGCAATAATTCCTCCTGTATGCTTCCTTCACAAACATATCTTACATAAAGTAACAACTGTGCCATGTTAGAAATATCAGTTGTTTCATCTAACTGAATTGCAAATTTTGGCTGGCTTTAAGACTGGCAATAAGCTACTGGAATTGGTTGTTACTAATTTCAGAAATTCTTTTGGAAACAGTATCATTCAATAAAGGAATTTTATCAATTTCATCACCATATTTTTTCCCCGTGAACTATTTCTGACATTTTAATAGCAGCAGGTAACACAAGATCTTCTCCTATCACATAGAACTTTTTGGCTTTTGCAATTAAATAAGAAGTTTTATAAGATGCAAGTAAATACTTTTCATTGATAGTTACAAATTTCTGAAAACATTGTTTTTCTTTATTTGAAGATTTTAAAAGCCATTCAAAATATTCCTTTGGTTTATTGTAGTACACTGCATGCTTGGCATTAAGATGCTTTAGTTTAACTGGTTTCATGCTCTCTGCAGCTAAAACTTCGTTACAAATTAAGCTAAGCAAAGAGGTTTTTCCGTACTATTATCATTATCAGAAGTAAATCCATATTGCAAAAATGATTCAACATATTTTCTTTTTCTTGTCAATTTAGGTGTACTACAACCTGGTAGCAAAGACTCCACCTCATTGTCGTCAGTATTTTTACCTTTTCTGTCTAAATTTAGCCACTTATCCGTAACCAAAAAATATTTTTGTTCTAAAATATACATAAATATTGCTAATAATTTCTCAAATAAATACTAGCTTTAGTTAATGAAATTACATTTGTGCTTAATTTAAAAAATTGATATTCACACTTACACATATAGAGGTGATAGTGGAGAAATATTATGAAAGGGCTTTTGTCATTACTTGCTACAATTAAACACTTATGCTTCTGTAAAAGGAGATAACAGCCATTTTTAAAATCAAACATTTTAACACAATACAATCCAAAGATACACGAGTTTGATACTTACATGCTGAGGAATGACTGTAGGAAAATATTAAAAGTCTATATTTTCCATAATTAAGCTATTATGTTTCTGTCAGAACAGAAAACTTGGTATGTACAGTAAAAATACCGTAATTCACAACATAGTTTGGAATCTGAGCCGAGATGTTTCTGGCAGCATTCATTGGTGTTGCATGGCATGACAACATGCAGAATGCAAAGCGTACATGTTGTGCATTCAGAACCAAGGCTGCAGTGAAGTCGCATGATACAACACAGGCAAACACTTCCAGGAACACCTCGAATTCATTATGCATTTGAATTTGAATTAATTTTTGGTCATTGAACATTCAGAAACCTTTCGCTGTTGCCAAATTTTTTGTGACCCCCACATTCAGTCACTCAACTCCATATGGAGTCACGCATTTAAGAAGCATTGAACCAGATGACCTCTGATGTCCATTCCAACTCTAAATCTATGATCCTATTTTCTAGTTTTAGAGATAGAGGAGACCCTAAAAAAAAGTTTAGACCGAAACAAACAGCCTGGTGTCTTGAATTTGGAAGACCTGGTTTCAAATCCTGAGTTTGTCCTTTATTAGCTGCATGATTTTAGTAAGTCACTTAATCCCTTGTGGTCTCGGGTTTTTGTCATATGTAAGTAAGGCGATTGAACTGGCTGACTTGGGAGGCCTCTTCCAGTGCTCTTATTTTTGACAACTTCCCTCAGCCTCTATTTCTTTATCGGCAAAATAAGAACATTTATATTTGATTACCTTTCCCACCAAAGGAATTTTGTGAGGATAGTGATTTATAGATTATAAACATGAGCAGTACATAAAAGTATTTTTATTAAATCATTAGTTAATATGTGAATAATAACTTTGAGGCGAGGTGACCCTGCTCCAAGAGGTCCATAGATTTCTCACCTAGTTGCACTACTTGGGGTCCATGAACACGGGTAGGGGAAAAAATTACAATCTCTAACTGAAAATTAGCATTTCTTTCAATTATTTAAAAAACGTTCTGATATGTGGTTCATATGTTTCTATAGAAAGCCAAAGGATCCATGACATAAAAGAGGTTAAAAACCCCTGATCTAATCCAGTCTCCTCATTTTACACTGAGGTACAATGTAGGAGGAAACTGGGGTACAGTGACTTGCCCAAGGCCACACATGAAGATTACAGAATTACACAAAGGATGCAAATAGCACAGCTAAGGAACCAAATCCAATTCCTCTGATCCTAAACCCAATTCTCTTTCCCCTATATCCTACAGGTACTTTTTTCCCAGGCTTTATAACACACACACACACACACACACACACACACACACACACACACACTGGTAATTCTCTCATCTCTCCTGTGTTGTGCCACCTTTTCTATCTACAATGCTGGCTAAGGAAGCATTTTCTGGAAAAACAGCTGATAAAAATAATGAACTGGTAGAGGTGAAAGAGGAAGTTCAGTGGTTTCTTGGTTTTTGCATTATGCAGGGACTACAATTCAGTCACACTAAAGTTGCTCAATAATCCATCCTCTCAACTCCCTCATCAAGACTTTGAAGACAGCTAATTAGCTGAGGGGAACCTGGATATTTTAGGATTTGATCACTGGTTCAGGGTCTGGGCCCCTCACAAAGATCCCTAGCAATGTCTGTGCCCAGAGCTCCGGAAGAGACTAACAACGAATTTACAATTAAAACTGAGCCTCCTTTCCTGACTGGTGTGGGCAATTAAAGGCCCCAACAGATGCTGATGAAACTTCCCTTTGCAACTCTCCCTCCTATTGTGTTACTAAAGCCTAGGAACAAAAGCTACCTACTCCACAGAGGCAACTGTAACCAGAAAGGTCTTATCTCTTCTCAGTTCCCCTCAAATCTTCCCCTCCACTTCCCCACCTTCCCACCCAGCAAAATCTGAGCTAGATACCAGATTTCTCTGTGGAGGTCTATAAAAAACAAAGCTATTCTTACAGGATCTTTGATGTCAGACTGGAGAGGGCCCTTCAAATTCACAATCAGTCAATCAATATTTACTCAGCAGCTACTATATGCCAGGCACTGTACTAAATGCTGGGGATACAAAAGTGGGGAACAAAAAAAATAGTCCCTTCCCTCAATGAGCTTACAATCTAATGGGGGAAGATAAAACACAATAGGAAGTTGAAAGGGGGAGGGGAGAAAGATGAAAAGGTACCCAGCTAGGGGAAACAGTGGAAAAGCCAATCAGAGAAATCCCAAAGTAACCTAGCTAGGTGAAAAATGAGATGTCTTGGAGCCCTCTACTTAAACGGACGTTTGTTGTTCATGCCCCCACCTTTCAGAGAGACAGAGGGTAGTGATGAAGTGGAGTGACAAGATTGATGAGATCTTATAAGATGAGGTTATGCCAACAATGAGGTTCTTGTCGCCTGGTGGAGAAGTCAGTCAGAGAAGTTCCAAAGTAGTGCAACCAGGTGAGAAATGAGGAGATGCTGACTGAAAAAAGGTATAAGAAAAAACAATGAGAAAGTTTGGAGTAATAAAGAATGTACCCTAGGATGGCTAGAGTCTTAGGGGTTACAGTCTCAGAGAGGAATATCAGGAGTCCAAGACCTAGTTTTAAATTTAGCCTCCAACACTATTTACTATATGACCACTTTACCACTGTAAGCCTGTTTCTCATCCATAAAATGGGAATATTTCTACTCTCTAACTTACAGGATTGTTGTTGAGGAAAATGCATGGCTAATCTTAAAGCATTATCTAAATGTTATGCTGCAATAAGAAGTTTCCATTGCCCACTTTTCTTCTGAACTCAGATATAAAATTGAAAATTCCACTTGGCTAGCTGAAATGACCACTCCAATCATACTGGCATTGCCACATCAACATCAAATTACTGGCCTGGGATTCAAGAGAACTAGGTTTTCCCAATAGATGAGCGGTCAGAGATATGAACAAATAGTTCTCAGAAGAAGAATTGCAAACAATTAGAAATCATTTGAAAGATTGCTCCATGGAAAAGTAGGGACACTAATGCACAGCTGGTGGAGTTATGAAGTAGTTCAATCCTTCTGGAGAACAATTTTGAACTGTACCTAACAGACTATAAAACTGTGCATACTCTTTAAACCAGAAATACCACTTCTAGGTTTGTATCTCAGAGAGATCAAAGAAAAAGGAAAATGACCTATATATACAAAAATGTATATAGTAGCTCTTTTATGGTGGCAAAGAAGTAGAAATTTAGGGAATGTACATCAATTGGGGAATGGCTAAACAAATTGTGTTATATGATTGTAATGGAATACTATTGTGCTATAAGAGATGGTGAGGAGGCAGACTTCAGAAAAACCAGGAAAGATTTACATGAACTAATACACAGTGAAGTAAGCAGAAGAAGAACACTGTGCACAGTAACAGCAATATCGTAAGGAAGGTCAGCTGAGAAAGACTTAGCTACTCTGAACAAGACAAAGATCCAAGACAATTCCATAGGACCCATGATGTTTTCTTCTACCTCCAGAAAGAGAAATGATGAATCCTGAGTGTAGACTGAAATATACTTTTTTCACTTTTTTTGTGGTTCTTGATTTTTATTGGGTGTTTTTTTGTACAACCTAGCTAAAATGAAAATAGGTTTTCCATAACTTCATATGCATGTGATATATTGCTTGCCTTCTCAATGGATGAGGGAGAGGGCAAGAGGGAGAGAATTTGGAACTTAAAAAAAAATTTTAATGAATGCTGTAAATTAATAAATAAGATTGCTCCAAATCACTAAAAATATGAGAAATGCACATCAAAACAACACTAGGATTTTGCCTCACAACCTGCAAATTGGCAAAGATGACAAAAGAAAAGAATAATTGATGTTGGAGGTGCTACAGATAGACAGATAAACACACTAATGCATTGTTGGTGGAGTTATGGAAATATATATATAATGGAAAGCAATTTGGCAAATAAAGTGACTAATGACACTCTTTGATGTAGAAATTCCACTGCTAAGCTCATATCCCAAGAAAGCAACTGATAAAAAGAAAGTGCTGATACAAAGCTAGGTCACAATTATTATGAGTTCTAATAATGGGAAATCAGATGTAGTAAAAATCATAAAATGAAACCAGGGCACACTTAATGTTAGCCAAAATTCAATTTATGTGACACAGATAAGCTAGTTGAGGGTTTTAATATACCACCACATTGTCAGTCTGCAGTTGCCTATCATTGATATATGGATATAATGTGCCCATATTACCAACAGTAGTGCTTTAAAAAAAAAATTTAAGAGTTCTTAACAGAATGGACAAAAACAAGAATACTTAAGATGTAAAAGTGCCAGTACAAAAAGAAGAGACTTGTTATTATATTAGAACAAAAAATTTGATGTAATTGAACAACAAAATATGGTCATAGTAAACCTAAAAGAGGACAAGAGGTGAATCTTCAATATGAGATATAAAACACAGGCAAAGTAAAAAGAGAAAGACAAAGTTACATTAGCTTTTTGTAGTTTACAAACAACAACAAGGAACTACCATGTTACAGTGACAGAAACAGAATGTCTTTTTATCAGTATGACATTTGCAATAAAAAATGCTTTGCTCTTAGCAGAGCAATCATTCAGATAAAAGATTCAAGTTTAAGTGAAGGAAAGAAAATGGAAACAAAGTGCATTGTAAAGAAACTTTTACTGCAAGCCTTGTTTGGTTCAATTGCTTTAAAAATTTAGCTCAATTGCATAATGATAAATTTACCAGAGAGAAAGTCAGTGTAGATTGAGGGTGCAGCAGTGAAATATCCTGATGTTTTGAAGAAAATATTCTAAGAAAGTGGATGCATTGATCAACAAATTTTTAACGTGGATGAAATAGGCTTATTCTAGAAAGAAGATGCCTTCCATTCCTAAGGAAAAAAAAACTCAACTGGGGTTTAAAGTGTCTAAGGATAGCCTAACACTTCTCTCGGGAGGTAATTAAAAAGTGGATTTTAAATTAAAACCAGTGCTTGTTTATCAGTCCTAAAATCCTCATGCTGTAAAAGGCATCAGATGCTTCTTGTTTTTTGGTGATCAAATTAGAAAGCATGGGCTATTTTCAAGTTATTTTAGCCCAGCTGTTAAAAATGTTGTAGGGACAACAATATAGTTTTTAAAGCATTACTGATTTAAGATAACACCCCAGCTTACCCAACTATACTTGGCTCATTGTGTGAGAATGTAAGCATGCAAAATTCATTAAGATGTGAATAAAGATCTCTGCACCTGCCATCATATGTATGACGATTTTAAGGAAGAGAGTTCAGTCCACCTTCCTAAAATATTTTAAGTGACAATAACCATATCTTCATCATGTTATCAATGTAGGTTTATCTTTAAGTGTAATATTCAATAATTTTTACATTTTAAAAATTGTTATTACTCTATTATTTTTAAATAAATGAATCAGAATTACATTTATTCTTACCCTTTACTATTATGTTAATAAAAAGATTTTTAAAATTAGATTTTTCCATCACATATTAAATGATTATAACTTTGAAAAGCACAAATTTCAATAATGGGACCACTTCATGGAATTCATAATTTGCACTAATTGGGACTTAGTTGTACATCAAAATATTTATACCAACATTCTTTATCATAGCAAAGAATTGGAAAGAAAAGAGATGCCTGTTGACTGGGGAATGGCTATATAAATTATGGTAGATTAATGTAATGAAATATTACTGTCCTGTAAGAAATGACAAATGAAATGAATATGGAGAAGCATGGAAAGATCTACATAAATTGATGCAGAGTAAACAAAGCCCCAAAAATATACACGATGACAACAATGGAAACAGAAATACACACACCCACAATCAAATATAAATATTGCAAAATCACAAAGAACCAGCGTGACTCCAAAGAGGAGACATGGAAAGACAACCCATCCCTTTTCCATCTACCCTCCATGGGTCTGGTAGGTTGCACTATTTTCATACTTTTATATACACATTGATCAATTTGCTGATTTTTCTCTTCTTTTGCTTTAAAAATATTTGTTAAAAGGGAGAACTTTCAGGGAGGAAATCACAAAAAACTGGAGAATGTTATAAGGATTACATGAGATAATTTATGTAAAACACTCCACAAACCTTAAATAAACATTGATTATCATTATTATTGCTAATATTTTGGACCAGACCAGTAATTTCATTGGTATAGGGGAAATTCAATGAGGAAATTTCTTCTAATACTATAGATTGATACCTTCTCAGCAATTTAAAGCTGGAGAGAGTAAACCACAGTATTAATTAAGCAGTCCAAAGACTTGTCCAGAGTGATACAGAAGCATGGAGCAGGGCTAAGACTTGAACATAGGCTCCCTATCAACAAGGCAGCACTATCTTAAAATAATAACAACAGGTGGGGCTAGGTGGCACAGTGAATAGAGCACTGGCCCTGGAGTCAGGAGGACCTGAGTTCAAATGTGACCTCAGACACTTAATACTTACTAGTTGTGAGACCTTGGGCAAGTCACTTAAGCCCAACTGCCCTGCTGTCCCCCCTCCAAAAAGCAAAAAAAAAAAAAAATTTAAATAATAACAACAACAAAAACAATGCCATCAAAGCCCAAACCGTTGTCCATGCTGTGAGAAATGAGCAACAACAAAGTTAAGGAATGCAACAAGAAAGGCTAACATAGAGAAGGGACTGAGACCACTATGGTGTCTGTGCAGGCCTGGCAGGAACCCTGAAACATGAGGGAACTGGGCTTTGGATACATGTCTGATTGAGTTAGATCTCCTCATGAGTGTGATACAACTCAAAAAAAAAAAATAGATGAAGTGACACAGGGCTGCAGGTTAGCTCTCCTTGAAATTCATGATGATTAATTTACACAGATAACCATAGCCCCTTCATGTTCCAGTAACACAATAAGACACACATGAAGAAGGTACATTAGAAATACTGATATTGTGTTCAAAGGAAATGA
This sequence comes from Pseudochirops corinnae, assembly GCA_028646515.1. Taxonomy (NCBI): domain Eukaryota; kingdom Metazoa; phylum Chordata; class Mammalia; order Diprotodontia; family Pseudocheiridae; genus Pseudochirops; species Pseudochirops corinnae. The sequence continues at coordinate 397,926,287 of CM053585.1, forward strand.
ACAGGCAGTTTTATGATGAAAAAATCAAAAACTATAGATAGTCATATGAAAAAATGTTCTAAATCACTCTAGATTAGAAAACTGAAAGTTAACAACTTTGAGATATTATACCTGTTAGACTGGCTAAAATGGTAAAAGAGTAAAGGGACAAATGTTGGAAGGAATATGGAAAAACTGGGACACTAATTCAACGCTGGTGCAATTGTGAACTAACCCAACTATTTTGAAGAGCAATCTGGAATTATGCCCAAAGAGTTATAAAACTGTGTATGCCCTTTTACCAAGCAATACCAAATTTGTTTGCCAAATTAATTAGGGAAAAAGGAAAAGAACTTATGTGTTCTAAAATATTTATAGCAGTTCTCTTTGTGGTGGCAAAGAACTGGAAATTGAGAGGATGCCCTTCAATTGGGAAAGGGCTGCACAAGTTGTGGTATATAATTGTGATGAAACACAACTATGCTATAAGAAATGATTTTAGAAAAACTTGGGATAGACTTACATGAAATAAAGAAAAGTAAAATGAGCAAAACTAAGAGAACATTGTGCAGAGTAACAGAAATATTATCATAAGAACAACTTTGAACAACTAATTCATTTTGAGTATCATAAACACTCAAATCAGCTATAAAGGATCTATGAAGAAAGACACTATCCACCTACAGAAAAAGATGACAGATAGAGATAAATATGTATTTGTGTCTAATGGTTCCCTTCTCTAAGGCAGGATGCGGAGGGAGGAAGGAAAAAAAAGTGCACAGCAGGGAACAAAAGAAAACCTAGAAGGAAGCACAGTGGGGTGGAGCCAAGATGGCAGAAGGCAAGGACTCACCTAAGATTTCCCACAAACCCCTCCAAATATCTTTTAAAAAACACTCTAAACAAATTCTAGAGCAGCAGAGCCCACAGAAAGATCAAGTGAAGCAAATTTCCAGTCCAAGATGACTTGGAAAGTCAGCAGGAAAGGTTGCTCTAAGGTGAGAGAGGAGCACATTCTGGCAGAGGCTGCACCAAGAGCAGACAGGGCCCAGCAAACTAAGAGCAGGCCTCAGGGGACTGAATCACTGGCAGCAGTAGTGGTTTCCAGACCTTGCAGTCCACAGATGCCAAAGACAACTTAGAAGGTCAGCAGGAAAGGTCTGTTGTACCTGGGTGAGAGTGAAATGCAATCTAGTGCAGGCTCTGCCAGCATAGCCCTGACCATAGCAAATCAAGAGTAGGCCTTGGGAGTGACTGAATCAGTAGCAGCATGGGCAGTAGCTACTGCCAGAGATCTCAACCCACACATGGTAAGGGGGTCAAACAAGTGGTCAAAAGGAGATTGCAGGGATCTTTTTGCTAGCACTGAGGCAGGCCTCTGTTGCTTTGCCCATACTCGGATGCAGGTCACGGTCCTGGGTGGCAATCCCAGGGTGAGGAGGAGCAATAGCATAGCAGAGTTTGTGGCCACAGTGGAGCAGGGACCCCACTCACAGTTCCAGGGCAGAAAAGACTACTTGCGGTCACTCACAGACCAGAGCACAGGCCAGGAGAGTGGTAAACAAACACCTCTCCTTAGATCATACCACCCTGTAAAAACTGAAAACATAAAGGTCTTCAGAAGTATCTCTGAAAACAGCTACACAAAACCCCTAAAGCTTGGGACAGAATGCCATTCATCCTAGAAGCAAAGCTCTACTTTAATAAACAGTTAAAAGTCAAGAAATAGGCTGGGATTCATTCCCCAACTGATAAATGGCCAAAGGATATGGACAGACAGTTTTCAGAGGAAAAAATTAAAGATATCTATAAGCATATAAAAAAATGCTCTAAATTACTATTGATTAGAGAAATGAAAATCAAAGCAACTCTCAGGTACCACATCTCACTGGCCAGATTGGCTAAGATGACAAAATAGAAAAATGATAAATGCTGGAGAGGACATGCAAAAATTGGAACACTGATGCATTGTTGGTAGAGTTGTGAACTGATCCAACCATTCTGAAGAGCAATCTGGAACTATTCCCAAAGGGCTATAAAAAAGGGCATACCCATTGACTCAGCAATACCACTTCTAGGGCTGTATCCCAAAGAAATCACAGAAGTGGTAAAAGGACCCATATATACAAAAACATTTATAGCAGCTCTATTTGTGGTGGCAAAGAACTGGAAATTAATGGGATGCCCATCAAGTGGGGAAGGGCTAAACAAGTTGTGGTATATGAATGTAATGGAATACTATTGTGCTATAAGAAATGAGGAGCAGATGGACTTCATAATAACTTGGAGAGACATATATAAACTGATGCTGAGTGAGGAGAGCAAAACCAGGAGAACTTTGTACACAATCACAGACACATCGTATGTGTGACGACTAACTCTGACAGACTGGACTCCTCTCAGCAATCCAAGGTTAGAAGACAACTACAAAAGACTCATGATGGAAAGGGATAGCCACATCCAGAGAATGAACTAGAGTCTGAAAGCAGATTGAAGCAAACTACTTGCTCTCTCTCGTTTGTTTTGTTTTGTCCCTTCTTTCTCATTGTTCACCCCATTGGTTATAATCCTTCCTTACAACATGACTAATGTTAACCATGAAGGTATTTGTAGAACCTATATTTGATTACAGGCTGCTATGGGGAGGAAGGGGGAGAGAAGGGAGGGGGAGAAAATTTGAAACTCAAGAGATTGTGGAACTGAATGTTGTAAACTAAAAGTAAATAAATAAATTTTAAAAAATAAATGGGCTGGAAAAATGAACAAAGAATGAAAAAAATGGACCAAAAAAAGTTGCTATGGTGACAAAGAAGATCAAAACACATACTCAGGGGTAGCTAGGTGGTGCAATGAATAGAGCACTGGCCCTGGAGTCAGGAGGACCTGAATTGAAATTCAGCCTCAGACACTTAACTCTTTCTAGTTGTGTGACCTTGGGTAAGTCACTTAACCCCAATTGCCCTGCCTTCCCCCCTCCGAAAAGGAAAAAAAAAAGAGAGAGAGACAAAAAAGTCAAAGTTCCTCTATCGAAAGCCTCCAGGAAAACAATGAATTGGTTTCAGGCTATGGAAGGGCTCAAAAAGGATTTTGAAAATCAGATAAGAGAGATAGAGAAAAAATTGGGAAGAGAAATAAAAGTGATGCAAGAAAATCATGAAAAATGAGTCAACAGCTTGGTAAAGGATACACAAAAAAAATACTGAAGAAGCCAATACCTTGAAAAACAGACTAGGTTAAATAGTAAAAGAAGTCCAAAAAGTTAATGAGGAGAAGAATGCCTTAAAAAGCAGAGTTGGCTAAATGGAAAAGGAGGTCCAAAAGCTCAGTGAAGAAAATAATTCCTTAAAAATTAGAATGGAGCAAATGGAAGCTAATGACTTTATGAGAAATCAAGATACTATAAAACAAAACCAAAAGAATGAAAAATAGGAGACAATGTGGAATATCTCATTGGAAAACCAATTGACCTGGAAAACAGATCTAGGAGAGAGAATTTTAATATTATAGGACTACTTGAAAGTCATTATCAAAAAAAGATCCTAGACATCATCTTTTAAGAAATTATCAAGGAAAACTGCCCTGATATTCTAAAACCAGGGAGTAAAATAGAAATTAAAAGAATCAACTGATCACCTACTAAAAAAATCCCAAAATGAAAACTCCCAGGAGTATCATAGCTAGCTTCCAAAGTTCCCAGTTCAAGGAGAAAATATTGCAAGTAGCCGAAAAGAAACAATTCAAGTTTCATGAAGCCACAGTCAGGATAACATAAGATTTAGCAGCTTCTACATTAAAGGATTGGGGGTTTGAAATATGATATTCTGAACAGGTGGCTAGGATTACAATCAAGAATCACCTACCCAGCAAAACTGAGTATAATCCTCCAGGGAAGATAATGCATATTCAATGAGATGGAGGACTTTCAAGCATTCTTGATGAAAAGACCAGAGCTGAATAGAAAATTTGACTTTCTTTTTTTATTAGTTATTTATTTATTTATTTTTGGTTTGCAACATTCAGTTCCATAAGCTTTTGAGTTTTAAATTTTCTCTGCCTCCCTACCCTCTCCTTTCCCCTTCTTTCTCCCCAAGACGGTATGCAGTCTGATATGGGCTCTACAAGTATATTCTTATTAAACATATTTTCACATTAGTCATGTGGTAAAGAAAAATTAGAATGCATGGAAGGAACCATGAGAAAGAAGAAGCAAAACAAAACAACAAAAGAAAAGGAGAGCAAATAGTATACTTTGATCTGCATTCAGACTCCATAGTTCTTTCTCTGGATGAGGATAGTATTTTCCATCATGAGTCTATAGGAGTTGTCTTAGATGTTTGCATCACTGAGAAGAGCTATGTCTATCAAAGTTAGTCATTGCACGATGTGGCTGTTACTATGTACAATGTTCTCTTGGTTCTGGTCAATTCTCTCAGCATCAATTCATATAAGTCTTTCCAGGTTTTTCTGAAGTCCACCTGCTTATCATATGAAAATTTGACTTTCAAGAGAAGCATAAAAAGGTAAAGTGAAAAGGGAGTCATAAGAGACTTAATAAGCTTAAACTGTTTACATTCCTACATGGAAAGATGATGTTTGTAACTCATAAGACCTTTCTCATTTTTAGGGTAGTTAGAAGTAGTATATATAGACAGACGGTACAGGTGTGAGTTGAATGTAAAGGAATGATATCTAAAAAATAAAATTAAGGAGTAAGAGAGGAATGTACTGGGAGAAAGAGAAAGGGAGAGGTAGAATGGGGTAAATCATCTTACATTAAAAGGGCAAGAACAAGCTTTTACAGTGGAGGGGAATAGGAGGGAGATGAGGGGGAATGAATGAACCTTACTCTCATCAGAACTGGCTCAAAGAGGGAATGATATACACACTCAATTGGGTACAGAAATCTATCTTACCCTACAAGGAAGTAAGAGGGGAAGTTGGGGGGGGGTAATAGAAGGGAGGGCAGATTGGGGGAGGGGATAGACAGAAACAAAACACTTTTAAGGAGGGACAGGAGGAAAGGAGGGAGAGAACAGAATAAACTGAGGGGAGGAAAATAGAATGGAGGGAAATACAATAAGCAATAGTAACTGCGAAAAAAATTTTGAAGCAAGTTTCTCTGATAAAGGTCTCATTTTCCAAACACATAGAGAACTAAGTGAAATTTATAAAAATAAGAGTCATTTGGGGCAGAGCAAAGATGGCGGCGTAGCAGCAGCAACATATCGCAGCTCTCACATAGCCACCCCAAAATACCCATAAAATAGGACTCTAAACCAATCCTAGAACTCCAAAATGCACACAAAGATACTTCCCACTAAAGTCAGCTCAGCTACGAGGAACCATATAAGCACTGCAAACCAAAACCAGCCTGCCCTGAAGCTACGGCTATGCCCCAGGGGCTGCTGGGTGGGAGGAGCGGAAGAGCCTCTCAGGTGAGAAGAGTAGCAGCTGTGAGTGGGGATTGCAAAAAGGGGGAGATAAGCAGTCCGTCCGAAAGGCCTCCAGAGCAGAAAAGCAAAAGGCAGAGGTTTTGCACCTGCCTCCGCGTTGTAGCTTCCCGCCCGCGGCCTGCAGACAGCAGGGGGACTTAGCGATTGTTCTGAGGCCAGTGCTTTCGCACTGAGCGGCCTGGATCCAGATCGACGTCTTGGGCCTCGGTTCTGGAGTCTTCACTATCCAGTCAGCCGGAAATAATTAGGAAGAGTCCCAGCATCTTCCTGAGAGCTACGGCAGCCGGGAGGACCCCAGCGATTTGGGACAGAGCTTTCCCTTCTAGAAGCAGAGCCCCACAGAGATTTAAAAAAAAAAATCACCATCTGAACAATCATGAGTAAGAATAAGCATAAGAAGCAAAGTAAGAACAGCTCCCAAACCCTTGATTCCTTCTTTGGGGAAAAGAAAGATCATGAGAGAGAGAGGGAGGAGGAGAACGCAGCCAGAGCACCCCACCAGGGGCCTCCAATAAACATGAAGAATGCCTTAAAGCTAG
>CM053585.1:397932757-397950034 GCA_028646515.1 Pseudochirops corinnae
TTTTTCCTCTACTTCTCTTATTTGGTTTTCAAAATCCTTCTTAAGCTGCTCTATGGCTTGTAACCAGTCTACATTTTTCTTGGAAGCTTTTGGTGTAGGAGGTCTGACCATGTTGTCTTCCTCCTGTTCCATGCTTTGATCCTTTTTGTCCCCCAAAAAGGAATCTAAAATTGGATTGTTCTTACTTTGCTTCCTTTTCCTGCTCATGTTGCCAATCAATTACTTGACTTTTTAGCTCTGTGGATCTCTGCTCCCAGAGGGGAGTGCTTTGTTCCAAATCACTGGGGTTTTTGCAGCTGCTGGAGCTATTAGGCTGCTGCAGCCCCCACCAGCTTTGGCTCACTGAAAAGTCAGCCCGGGATCACTACCCAAGACCATAATACTGATCCAGGTAGCTTAAGGCAAGAGCACTTAGCCTCTGAATGATCCCTTGGCCCCCCTGCAATTTGCAGGACAGGAGCTCTGACGCAGCCATGTGGAAGCGGTTGCAGGACCACCCCTTCTGCTGCTTCCTTGCCCTGGAGGCAGGTTGGCTGGATCCTCTCCCCTGAATTTAGCTGAGTTCCACTAACCTTTCACTTAGTCCTTATTTCTTACATCTTGGTAATTCTGGAAATTGTCACAGCTGCTGCTGATCCACTCTTCTTTAGGCTCCAGGTGTGGCTTGTCCTGGCAGCCCCGGGGCCAAGCCATGGTTTCAGGCCAGGCTGCTGTGAGCCTTCCTGTCCTGCTTCTTGAGCTGCTTTCAGCAGGAGATGTGTTTTTCTGTAATTTTGTGAGTTCTGGAGCCCTAAAATTTGTTTAGAGTCATATTTTATGGGTATTTGAGGTGGTTGTGGGGGAGCTGCAGAGTTTTCCTGCTTCTATGCCGCCATCTTGGCTCTCCCCCCCCCATCTGAGTTTTCTTAATATGCAGTGATTTAGAGCATTTTAAAATACATCTATGGATAATCTAGGTTTCTTTGTTTGAGAATTGCCTGTTCATACCCTTACACCATTTACCAATTGGGTAATGGCTCTTTTTCTTATAAATTTGAATAATTTCCTTCTGTATCATAGAAAGGAAACCTTTCTCAGAGACATGTGCTATAATTTTTTTTCTCCAGTTAATTGTTTTTGTTTCAATCTTCATTTTATTTGCAAAAACTTTTTAATTTTAGTAATCAAAATTACCTCTTTTATCTTTTATGATCTTCTTTAGTTCTTTATTTGGTTATGAATTTTTATCCAATTTACAAATTTGACTGATATTTTTTCCCATGGTTATCTAATTTTCTTATGATATGACCTAGGTTATATAGATATAACCTATCTAGGTTATGTGCCCATTTGGAACTTATCTTTGTATAAAGCATGAGGTGTTAGTCTAAATCTAATTTCTTTCATATTGCTATGTAATTTTCCTAGCAGTTTTTATCAGATGGTGAGCAGCTGGGGTCTTTGTGTTTTATCAAATACTTTTAAATACATTTGCTTCTATATTCTGTATATACCTCATCACTATTTATGTGTCAAATGAGATAATAAGTTTAAAGCACTTAGCACAATGCTTTAGTATGCACTATATAATATAAAATAAAATAGTAAGCACTATATAAATGTTAGCTGCTATTATTGTCAGTTTTATAAGTTATTAAAAATAATTACTACTTTGTAGTATAGTTTGAGATCTGGCACTGTTAAGTCTCCTTCATTCCCATTTCTTTTCATTATTTCTCTTGATATTCCTGACTTTTTTCCCTCCATGTGAATTTCATTATTATTTTTGCTAGTTCTATAAAGTAATTCTTTGGTAATTTGATTGGGATGGCATTGAATAAGCAGACTGATTTAGAATGTATTGTCATTTTATTATATTTGCTCCTCATTCCCATGAAAAATTAATGAGTAAACAATTGACTATCATAACTCATCCAGAAAATGGAAAAGGTTAGCAGAATGGATTAGAAAGCAAAATCCAACAATATTTTTACAAGGAAATATGTAGTGAAAATATGAAATTTGATAATATAAAGACTTTTAAATATGAAGATTCATCTAGAGCTAAATTAAGGGACTGGAGATATATATTATGTTATAACTTTTATTAACCAAAAAGAGAAAGAATGAGTCAATGAATTGGGACTGCAACTAAAATACTAGAAAACTATCAAATTAAAACCCTACATAAGGACTAGAAATCCTGACAATTTAAGAAACAACACAAAAACTTAATTGTGTTTATAAATAAAACTAGAATCTGATTTTAAAAAATAGACAAACCATTAACTTATTTGATTTATTTTGAGAGAAGAAAACAAAATTAACTATCAAAAAAGAAAAACATAATTAATAAGAAGAAACAAAATGTATCATTTGTAATCATTTTGCCAACTATATGCAGATAACTATAAAGCAGATAACAGAAATGAAATAAATATGCACAAAAATGTAAAATATCCAAATTCACAGTATAAGAAGTAGAAATTTTAAATAACTCAGTTTCAGAGAAAGAAATTGAACAAACTATAAATAACTTTCTAAAGAAAGAAAGCTCCAGGACCAAAAGGATTAACAAATGAATTCTATCAAGTATTCAAAGAATAATTAAATTTGATATTATATAAATTGTTTACAAAAATAGCAAAAAAAGAGATTTTTACCCAATTCTTTCTGTGACACAGAGTTGGTCTTTGTATAAACAAGGAACAGTCAAAACAGAAAAAATACAACTACAACCACTATCCCTAATAAACATAGATGCAAAGATTTTAAATAAAATTTTGGCAAAAAAGATAAAATAGCATGTCAAAAGACATTATGAACAGATTATATTTACTCTAGGAGTTCTGGGTTGATTTACTATTAGGAAAACTACAAAGTTAATTAACCATATTAACAAAGAAATAAATAAAAATCAGATTTTTGCTTCAATAGATCCAGAAAAAGTTTTTGACAAAATATAACACTCATTTTTGCTAAAAACACTAAACAGCAGAAATAAATGGACCTTTCCTTAAAATGATAACTAATATACTTTTTTAAAACCAAGAGTTGCCATTTTATGTAATGAAAATAAACTAGAATCCTTTTCACTAAATACAGCAGTGAAAAAGAATGTAAAAAAGGATTGCCCCCACTTCTATTTTTACATAGTACCAGAAATATTCATTGTGATGATAAAAAAAAGAAAAAATTGAGGGAAAAGCAATAAGTAAAAAAGAAAAAAAATAATTTTTTGTAGATTAAGAACCCTACAGGGTCAACTTAAAGTTAATTGAAAAAAATTAATTGAAATAGTATCAGTAAACTTATAGGATATTAAACTAAGAAATAATCAGTCCTTCCATATAATATAAATAAAACCAAGTAGAAAGGACTATTCCATTTCTAAGAGAAATTCCATTTAAACTTGCTATAGAATATAAAATTACTTAGGAGTCCACCTTCCAAGATACACAAAAGAACTACATAAATATAACTGCAAAGAAAAACAAAAGTCCTGTTCTACAATTTTTAAAAAATGATGTACCCTTTATTGCTAAATCACATACCCATTTGGATATTATCTTGGTAAATAGAGTCAGATGTTTGTCTTCACCTAGTTTCTGCCAGACAACTTTCCAGTTTTTCAACAGCATTTTATTGATTGTTGATTTCTTACTCAAATGGCCAGCTTCTTCAGGTTTATCAAACACTAGGCTACTATACTCATCTGCTTCTATATATTGTGTACCTAATTTGTCCTACTAATTAAAGTCTCTTTTTTAACCAGTCCCAAATTGTTTCAATGATTACTTCTTTGTGGTGTAGTTTGAAATTTGTTCCTACTATGCTCCCCCTTTCCACTTTTTTCATTATTTCTCTTGAAATTCTAGGTCTTTTGTTCTTCCAGATGAATTTTATTACTAGGTTTTTCAGCTCTACAAAGTAATCCTTTGGTATTTTGATTGGTATGGCACCTAATAAGTAAATTAATTTAGGGAGAATTATAATTTTAATTGTTTTGGTTCAACCAATCCATGAGCAATTAATATTTCTCTAGTTATTTAGATATACTTTTATTAATTTAAAAAGTTTTATAGTTGTATTCATATGATTTCTGGGTATAGAATTTTGTGTTTCGTATTTTCTATATGTTAAGTTGAATCTCTATCTCTTTCTGATGGATTTTTTGGGCAATATACAAAAATGCTGATGATTTCTGTAGGTTTAATTTACTACTGTACAACTTTGGTGAAGTTGTCAGTTATTTCATTTAGTATTTTAGTTGACTCTCAAAAAGTCTCTAAGTAAACCATATCATCTGCAAAAAGCAATCGTTTTGCTTCCTCTTTGCCTCAATTTCTTGTCTTATTGTCTACAGCTAGCATTTATTTCTAGTGCTATACTGATAGTAATAGTTCACAATATATAGAAACAAATGAACATAGTAGGCTAATGTTTGCTAAACCCAAAGAAGCTGGTTGTTCAGTTAAGAAATCAGTAATTAATTAAAAAAAAAAAAACAACCTTATAAAACTGTAAAGCAGTCTGGCAGAAACTAAGTAAAGACCAATATTTGATATTTACCAAGATAATCTCTAAATGAGTACATGCCTTAGATTAAATGGATAGCCTAGCTTTATTCCTGATTTTATTGGAAAGGCATCTACTTTATCTCCATCACAGATAATGCTGATTGTTTGTTTTAGAGAAAGTCTACATATCATATTAAGGAACTGCTGTTTATTCCTATAACTAGGTATCTTCCTTAGAGTCAGCTAAGTGGCACTGGTGTTAGTGAAATTTGCCCTCAGGCACTTATGAGCAGTGTCAGCCTAGGCAAGTCACTTTGCCTCTATTTGCCTCAATTTCCTTAGCTATAAAAAAGAGATAATGCACATGCATCCCCGAGTTGTAAGGATAAAATGAGATATTTGTAAAGTGCCTGGCACATAGTAGGCATTTAACAAATTCTTATCCCCTTCCCTCCTTTCTTTTCTTTTCTTAAAGAACAGGTGTTGTATCTTGTCAAAGCTTTTTCTGCATCTGTGGAAATAATAAAATGACTTTCATTGTTCTTGTTATTAATTTGGTTAACTACATTTACAGTTTTCTTAATATCGAACAAACCCTGCATTCTTGGTTTAAAACCAAACTTGTCATAGAGTATAATCTTTATATGTTGCTGTGGTCTCTTTGTTGCAATTTTATTTGAAATTTTTTTCACCCACATTCCTTAGGGATATTAGTCCATAATTTTCTTTCTGTTTTGACTCTGTCTGGTTTAGATATCTCAACCATATTTGTGTCATAAAAGGAATTTGGTAGGACCTCTTCTTTCTTTTTCTATCTTTTCAGACAGCTTTTGTAGTATTGGAATTAATCATTCTTGTTTGATAGAATTTACTTGTAAATGCATTTGATCCTGGGGTTTCTTCTTTGGGAGATCATTTATATCTTGTTCAATGTCTTTTCTGAGATTAGGTTAATTCCTCTATTTTTCTGTTTTGTTAATCTGAGCATTTTATATTTCTGTAAAGATTCATCCATTTCATTTATATTGACAGTTTTATTGGCATATAATTGGGTGAAAGTCTCTAATAATTTCTTTAATCTCTTCATTGGTTCTGAATTATCCTTTTAGAAAATTTCTGATATGAACAATTTTGTACCAGCACTTTATTTAAATTCTATATGAATTTTTATGTTTTAGATGTATTTCTTATAAGCAACACTGCTTAAATTCCGCTTTCTAATTCATTCTCTGGCTCTCTTCCATTTTACGGATAAGTTTTTCCCATTGACAGTCTCAGTAATTATTGTTCATTGCCTGTTTCCATCCATCCTTTTCTCTTATACTTTTTCCTTCTATATTTGTTTCCTACCCTGTCTTTATAAAGAAGAAAAGGGTAGTGATAGAGCAGTGTGCACAAGCACCAGCCGTCTAGATTTAGTGCAGTCTGCTTTTGCTCCTCTGTCCCTCTTCTCTTTCCTTTTTTCTGTATCTTATCACAGATTCTTATCCTTTCTTTCTTTTCTTTTAAACCCTTTTTTTGAGACCCACCTTTGCTTAAACTACCTCCCTGTTATTCCCCCAAAGCTCTGCTGGTTTAGAATGACAAAATTTGGGTTCCCCTTTGGCCTGAGTTTCTTGCTCTGGTTGTTCCCTGTGCAAGCTTTAGCCTGGGATGGATACTGGAATTCAGACCCTGTTCCATTCTTGGCTTCATAGCCACATATTTATATCTGAATTTATTCCTTGCATAGTACCCAGACTGGGGCGGGTGACCACTCCTCATCCTGGAATACCACCACAACTGCAGGTCCCTACTTCAGTCTGTCCTGGATCTGTGATCCTGAACTAAGTGAAAACACTTTTCCTGTAAGGTAGACAGTGTAAGTATTAATATAACCTATTTAACTGATAAGGAAACTGAGATTTAGAGAGCTTAAGTGATTTTTCCAAGGACCCACATAGCCAGTCGTGTCAGAGCCAAGATTTGAACTCAGATCTCTGAATTCACGTCCTGGGTTCTTTGTACCACAACCCACTCCTATCTTTTTTTATCCTCATTCTGCTACAATCCAGCTGTCTCCTAAGCCATGCCAACTTTGCTGTTGGGGTGCTTTTTAGCTCTTAGACTCTAGTGGGTTTTGTAGGCTTCAAGATTGCAAGGGTTTAATAGTTAACTAGAACAGTTAGCATTTATATAGCTTTTTAAGGTTTGCAAAACACTTTGTATATGTGAATGCATTTGATCTTTACAGCAACACTGTGAGGTTGTTCCTTAGGCGAGATGAGGAAAGAGACCAAGAAATGTTAAGTGACTTGCTGGGAGTCACACAGCTAATAAGTGTTTCTGGTTAGGATTTGAACTCAGGCCTTTCTGAATCCAAGTCCTCTCTATTCCCTTCATTACATAATTATCTGCTTATGGGAAGGCTATAAGAAGAGCAGTTTAAGCATTAGTTTACTAGAAAGCATCAGCAGGCAAGGAAACAGTCTTGAATGTATTCATACCACCGGAAACTCTGAAGTCACATTTCTTCCTTGTGGTGCTCTGTTCTGTGGGAATCAGCATTGGGGTTTGGAACCTTGTAAAACAAGGATTTGTAACTCTTCTCCAACAGGCCTCCACGACATGGCCCTTGGGCCGTTTGCACTTGCCAAAGGATTTCAGGTGGCCCAGGAAAAATACAAGGATATGAAAGAAAGGAAAGCTGTAACAAAGTGCTTTGTCCAAGCCTGGCTCAGCCCACCTTCTGCTAGTCATTACTGTGCTGGTCATGTAACTTGGTGGGTGGGTTGCCACCGCACACTCTCTTCTGTTTATTAGGTGACTGGCAGCAACCAGCCTTCGTCAGGCTGTCTCTAGTCTGGGAGGAGCAAGAGTTGTATCTTTTTGCTGTGTTTTCAGTTGTTACTAAATGCAAACAGTAAGAAAACCTGAAAAATGTATTAAAACTTGTACTGCTTAGTAATTTTTTTTAACATAAATGTGATTTCAAGTGTAATTAATTGATATTAGTTGAAAATTTTTGAAAATATGGTTTATTTGCAAAATAGTTTAATTATTAATTAAACCTTTACTTGGAAAGTGAGCCACTAAAAACCCATCTGCAGTCTGAAGAAGTTTAGCCTATTTTAATCTTGGCCCCTACCTACTGCCAAGTTATACATGTCTGTACTACAATGACAATTAGGAGTCACTGATTTTATTCTTTTCTATCTCCCAAGATTGTTTGTATGTTATAAGGAATTTGTGTAGAGTCTTTACTTAAGCAAATATTTGGTATTGGAATTCAATTATCATTGAATTTCAGAGTTGGATGAGGACATCTATTATAATCTGTACTTGAACAAGAATACAGAACATTATATACAGCCTTTCCTTTAAGACCCCCAGTAAAATGAGGATCATGTTACCTCTCGAAGCAGCTCAGTTATCCCACTTTTAGAGAGGCTTAATTATTAGAACATCTTCCTCAGAGCAAAGTGAAAATTTGCCTCTTTTTGACTCTATTCTTTGTTCTTAGTTCTGAACTCTGGGCCTAACCAGGACAAGTCTAATCTATTTTCCCTACACAATAGTCCTTCATATAAATATCATATACTCCTTAAATCTTCTCTCTAGACTAAACATCCTTCAGCAGATCCTCACCTGGCAGGAACTCTAGTCCCTTTACCCTCCTGGTTACCTTCCTCTGGATACTCTGTAGTTTATCAGGGTTTTTCCTACTTGCAGTCCTTTTCAGGACTGAACTCTACCCTCTAGATGTGCTCTGACCAGGACTGAGTTCAGAAGAACTCTCACATCTAAATACTTGATGCTACATTTCTGTTAAGAGTTTGGATTCTGCTTGGTATAACCTTTCAGAACTGAAAAGTCATTTCTACCATAATAAGGCATCTAAGTAGGACTTTAGCGGGAATAACATATAATTAAGATATACTGGTGGGGGACGTTGCAAGACTTTAAGAAAGGGGGAGATCAATGAGTCAGCTGTAATATAGTTAAAAGAATATTAGATTTGGAGTCAGAGCACGTGAACAAATCCCTTTACCTTACCTTTCTGGGTTTTAGCTTCCTTACCAAGAATATGAGAAGTTAGATTAAATTATCTTTAAGGGCTTTTCCTTTTCTAAGTGCCATAATCCTACGAGCAGTTTAGGGAAGACTTCATGGGGGAGGTGCCCTTTGAACAGATTGAACAGAAAGATGCATCTTGGAGAATAACAAGAAGTTGCTATGCTTTAAAATTCCTTCTTCCAGATAATGGGTCAGCAATAGATAAAGGTTGAGACCTCATGGAAAGCTCCAGTAGTAGCTTTAGTTATTATCTCTCCCACCCACAGGTCAAGCAACAGGTCAGCCTTCTTAATACAGGGCCAGAGTGCTACGGTGCCTTTCTTGTGGGCATAGAAACTAGTGTTGGGAGGTGGGGTTTTGAAATGTCAAGCAATGTACTGCAACAGAGGAAACAATGAGGCCATGGGGCTGGAAGAGAATGGACCACCCCTCCCCCCAGCTTCTATGGCTCTGGGAGAAAGAAGAAAGCTGAGGCCATCTCATCCTGAAAACAAAAGAGCACTTGGGTTGAAGAGGTATTAGTGCCAACAGCCAATAACCACTAGCCTGTAGAGAAAATGGGTGGTACCCTGGATTCACCATCATCACTGTTACCATCATTATTTTAACAAATGTTACTTTAAGGTTAACAGAGGTTTCCCCAGCATAAAACAATTCTGTGAGGAAAGTAATGGCAAAATTAGAATCTGAATAAATAAAATTATTCTGATTTTAAAGACAAGGAAACTTAAATCTCAGATAAATAAAATGATATTCACGGTCACATAGAAAGGATCAGTGCCCACATTTGAACCTGGACTTCCTGATTCCTAGTCTAATGTTCTTTCATTACCGTGAACCTGTTTACTAAAATAGAGGGGAGCCAGTAGGCAGCATGATGTAGTAGAAATCAATCAACAAGCATTTATCATGCACTTACTATGTATCAGGTGAAGTGCTAATTGCTGAGGATACAAAGAAAAACTTTTAGGAAAAATCACTTTGGCAGTTGTGTGGAGGGTAGATTGAAATGGAGAGAAGGGAAGTAGAAAGACAAGAATGGAGACCCTGGTCTGGGTGTGTGAAGGGTCTGAATCTTTGCTCAAACCCTGTGCAGCCTTGGACAATTTACTGAACCTCTCTAGGCTTCATTTTCCTGATCCGACAGGACTCTGGTTGTGTAGCCTTCCTAAAGCCACAGAAAGGCATTGAGTCCATCATTGTATTAATTATCCTCCAAGGGAGTATTGAAGAATATTTGAATCATCCACTAGGGGATGCTCTCCTTGAACTATCAACCCAACCTTGTTAGTTACCCTCTGGTACTACTTACATGAGGTATCCCTTTCTAAAAGGCTTCCTTTGGCCATCAAGGGGGTGCTCTGCTAATTGGTTGCACTCCATACTTCTGTATGGTCTAGGCACTAAAGCAACTTTGATTAACTCCTCATTAACCAGATCTGAAATTAATCTACATGATGAGATGGAAAAGTACTCAGAGCCTCCACCCCACTCTGTAGATTGATTCCTCTTTCTCCATTTACTTCTCATTGCTGTCATAGACTCAAAGATAGCTTGCTAAGATCCCATGGTTTGTTGTACGTAAGATAAAATGAAAGAGAAGCTAGATCAAGCACAACTCCAGTTCTTTCTGGGCTCAGTTTTCTTGCCTTTCCGGATCTTTGGGTGTGGTAGGGGTGGGGTGTGGGGAGGTATACCCAAGACTTAAATTATGGGAAAGAAATAAGATGAGGGACTTCCATTTTCCATCTCATACTTCCCAACTATAAGAGAAATCAACTTTCTCAGCTAACCAACTCAATGGGATTCATAGTTTTTGATGATCTTAAATATGAATGTTTTCTCTTTGTGACTGAGATAATTTCCTTTGGATTACTGTCATTGCTCCAGGCTTGGAGGCTGTCTTCATGCTGCTATGCTTTCTAGCTGGTGCTGGTCACGGTATCTACCCCCTCTCCTTGTGGTCACAAGTTAGTTATCCAAAGTTCTCCTTAGCAGTTCAAATCACCAGGGCAGAAGAAGGAAGAAAGGAAGCAAAAAAGGGACAGCTTATTGCTACAATGTACAGAGAAACTTCCCTTTTTCTTATCACATGATTTCTGCCTCATTGCAAGTAAGAGGTCACTGATGCCCTCAGGTGAAAGAGGGAAAGAATAACCATCTTCTATATGGGTGACATTCAGAAACAACTCTGCCAATCTGTCTCTTTCTCTGGATAGCTCCCTCAAGGGTGTGTGTGTGTGTGTGTGTGTAATAATTCCAAGAAATAAAAGCACAAAGCAAATTTGTTCAGATTCAAGGAAAAACTCAACAAAGCCTTTTGTTTGCCTGGGAGAGGCCTGGACTCAGTTGTTCCTATGCACACTAAGGATGTGTGTGTGGTGCTCATTGTTACCACCACACTTGCCATCAAATGCATTGCTGGCAAATTGCTCAGGGTCTGTAATGGTAAGGGAATTTGAAGATCTTCCTTGCCCCTTAATGGCCTTCACTTGGAGCCCAAGAAGAGAAACTTGCTTAGGGTAGGCTTATTTTTCAGGAAGGCCCACCTTTTGTTACTTTGTAGGTAGGCAGTGGGTGATGAAGGTTGTGATGTTCTCTGACCCTGGAGAAGGCTATACATACATAGGTGAGATTTTGCTTTGGGACTCATTTGTGGCAAGAGTTGTGTGGTTTGGCCAGGTGAGACTCTGGGAAGCCCTTGAGAGCCCCTGCTTTGAAAACCCAGATGTTGGTGCTTCTGTCTGTGGTGACTAACTGTATGTCTGTCGTGGTCAGACAGGTGGAAGCCCTGTCTGTTCGTATGTTGAATTGTGTTATTTTCTCTGTCTGTATTTTTTGTCTGCTTATAATTTCTGTTTGTATTTTCTGAAGTTCTGGGTGCTGACTTACCCCTGAGTGAAGGTGAATTTTATATATATAATATAATATAATAATATATAATAAACATATATATACATATGTTTGATTAAAGTAAGATTGTTAAACTCCTTTTGAGTTGCTTTCCTTTAGAAAAACAGATCAAAGAACCTGTGCTAACAGCCATCCTGGGTATGCTAGGGTGCTTGCTGCCACAGGGTCTAATTCCATAGACTGATACTCAGCCTGTGTTGACAATAGCCAGTGTTCTAGTAGCGAATTTGAGTCAAGAATGGAACCAATTCTCCTAATATGGGGAAAGGAGCCGAATCTAGTTTTTCTATTAGTATGTGTTTTTCTTTAGGATAATTTCTTATACGCTCTTTCCCCTTTGTCTCTCTCCACCACTCCCATGTTTTTTTAAAAATTATTTTGAACTTAGGAAATACAAAATAAAATAAACATTTCCATATATAATAGAACAGAGAAAGAAAAAGCATGCATGAAGCTGAAAATATCTATTATGTACAACTTGCTTTTCTTTTTAGGTGTATAATAAATTCAATATGTACCTTTCAGACTGTCCTGTTTGTCTGTGATTCCTTTGGGTTTTGTTTTGTTTTTTTTTCCCTTGCATTTAAACATGTTTCAATAAACCTCTTTTTCTTTCCTTTTTTTTTGAGGGTTGGGGGGTAACTCTATCTTAACCACTGCTGGGGCCATTCCATGAAAAAGAACACATAAGATCTTGATACCTTTATAACAAATATGCATAGCCAAGCCAAATAAATTCCCACAATGGCCATAATCAAAACTATATGTCTTATTCTGCAACTCGAGACCATCACCTCTTTGTTAGGAGGTGGGTAGGATGTTTCACCACTGGTCCTTGTATTGATTATAGCTCTTATGTCTTTCAAAATTGTTTGTCTTTACAATGTTGTTATATAATGTTCCTGTTTATGCTCACTTCACTTTGTATCAGTTCATACAAGTTTTCCCAGGGTTCTCTGATACTATCTCTTTCATTTTTTGACATAGCACAATAGTTTTCCATTACATTGATGTACAATAATTTGCCAAGTAATCTCTAATAGATGGGAACTCTCTTAGTTTCCAGTTCTTTGCCATTACAAAAGGGCTGCTATAAATGTTTTCACTTATGGGTCCTTTTCTCTTTCTTTGATCTCTTTGTGATATAGGCCTAGTAGTGGGGTCAAAGGTTTAGTAAATAACTTTTTGGCATAGTTTTGAATTGGTACCAATTCATAGCTCCACTAATAATATACTAATATGCCTATTTTCCCTCAGCCTTTCCAACAGCTGTCACTTTCCAGTTTTTCTTTGTTATCTTTGTCAACCTGATGGGTATGAGATGGAACCTCAGTTGCTTTAATTTACATTTCTCTAATTTTTAGTGAGTTGGGACATTTTAAAAAATGTGGTTGTTGACAGATTTAACACCTTCCTTTGAAAATTACCTATTCATATTGTTTGGCCACTTATCTATTATCTTTCCCCAATTACGGAAGAACTCCCATAACTTGAACTGAACACTGAAAACTAGGCCTTGGGCATTTCAGATGGGAAACAGAGGCCTTTTCTGGAATGGGGAGATGGGTTCCTAGCAGACATAGGGAGCCAAGGGAATCTGCTCCATTCTACTCTTATTCCGTTCACAGAAAGTTTGGTAGAGATGATGTTTTGTTACAATCAAGTCCTATTTCTCTGAGATCCATTTGGGATCATGTTTTCTTCTTTTCTCTCTGCTACTCTGAGGTATATGAACTAAATGGGCAAACACATGACCAAGAGTGGTCGTTGAAGACTTATCAAGAAGTGGCCCAGAAGTTTGCCAAAGACCATCCTGACTTCACTGGAGCCAGAATCATTTATAGTAGTAACAGGTGAGAGAAGGTTGGTTCTTAGACTTTGGGATGGGCAGAGAGTAAGGGTCTGAGTGATAAAGAGGAACAAAATTAGAAAATGAAAGGGCACAAAATAGTAATGTAGTTTGTAAAAATGGAGAGGAGGTGGGATCCAACCTGACCATGGAAAGAAGAGAATTTCAATAGGTGGAGTTGAGAAGGGAGAAAATTTCAGGCAGAGGAAAGTCTGAGTGAATTCAAAGATGTAAGAGAAAGCAGGGCATGATTAGAGAACAGCTAATAGTTTAGTCTGATTAGAGCTTAATATGTATGAAAGGGATTATTGTGAAATAAGATTGAAATCACATTAGGGGGACCTTAAATGTCAAAGCCTGTAAGAAATTTTCCACAGATGAAGAACCTAATGACATGTGAAAAAAAGTTTCTCTGTTCATAGTTCCAAAGATGATGGTTCACTTTGGAACCAACTGGCAATGAATTTTGAAGAAACCATTCTATTACCTTGGGATTGGAATAGTGCTGCTAGGTATTGGAGGCAGGAAGTGATAGGAGTGTGATGAAAATAGGATACCTGCCCCAGAAACAAGAAGTAATCACTTAGAGAAATACTCAACTCATTGACACAATAACAGGTGCTTCTTTCTTTTTTTTCCCCTAAGGATGAAAAATGTGACTCACATTGCTGAATCTGTCCAGATAGCTATGAAACTAAGAGTCAAGTTCCCAGAAAGCATGGCAGGATTTGACCTGGTAGCTTTTATCTTTTTACTACCTACAACATATGGGATGGCAGTATGAGAACTGGAACTGGTCTTGGGGTAGAGATGGAATGCAGACTGAGTAGTCTATTCTTCATGAAAGGAACACCTTGGTGATGGTGAAAAATCATTTGAGAAGAAAGAGTAGAGAAAGGGGTTTGGGTGGGGTGCACAGGGGAAGTTAAAAAAAAAGTTCTCAGAATGGGAGGAATAGGATGGTTTGGTCATTGATTATGGCCATTTCCTCCTTTATTCCTCTCTTTCCCTAACCTGGAAATGGCCTTTGTGCCCTCTGGTGCCTAAGATAATCAATAACCCCACAGAGAAAGAGAGCCAGGAATGATTCTAGAAAAAAAATTATGAAATGGATGAATTTTTTCTTCAATTTTCTGTTTCTATCCCTAATCTCCATTCTTTGGCAGCTTGCCCTGCCCAACCTATTATTCTTTCCTCTCTCTGCCCTTCCTCCCCCCATTTTTCTGAGATCTCAAGGCCAGGATTTCTATGTGAAAGCTAGGTAATCTGACAAAGGATTACATTCTGCTAATCAGCTAAAGAGAGCCCAGACTTCCTCCTAGATAAGAAATACATTTTAGCTGTG
Organism: Pseudochirops corinnae; assembly: GCA_028646515.1. Classification (NCBI taxonomy): domain Eukaryota; kingdom Metazoa; phylum Chordata; class Mammalia; order Diprotodontia; family Pseudocheiridae; genus Pseudochirops; species Pseudochirops corinnae. The sequence continues at coordinate 397,947,420 of CM053585.1, forward strand.
AGCTGGCCAGGAAGCCAGGAATGCCTTGGTTCACATCTTACCTCTGATACATTCTATGAGTGAGACCCTGGACAATTCAGTGCTCTAGGTAACTCTCTGAGATGATAAGTTACAGAGAGAGAAGGTGCTGCCTGGCTATGGTAGCAGGTGTTTCATCCTTAGGAAATAAAAGTATTTCCCTTTACTGATAAAGTCACAGATACAGTCTTTATCCCTGGTAATAAGGCTCTATTCAGCCTTCACCTAACTTAGAGAGTAAAGGGGAATTGTTTTCATTTTGGTTCTGGCCCTGGAGCCTTTGGGAATTCATTCTAGTCACATCTCTCAGCCCTCTCTCTACCCATAGGACTAGTCCTGGGGAGAAGAATGGGTAGAAAAGCACAAGTCTGGAATATTTTGGGGGGAAGGGTTGTTAAAAAGCTTGGGGATGGTATCTCAGCATGGTATAAAGGAAGTGTTGGAAGCCAAGAAGATTTGGTCTTAAGTCTTGGCTTTGACATTTACCAGTTGTGTTCCCATAGCTCTCAAAACCTGTTTTTTCCTCCATAAAATGGGAATAATTATACTTGTAAACCTTAGAGGTCTGTATAGATTTGAGCTGTTATTATTATCCTCTGTTCACACTTCATACTGTGGATGAAAGTTGTATAGAACCACAGAATGTCAGAAATAAAAAAGATTTTATGGTTTATCTAGTCTAATTCCTTCACTTTATAACTGAGGGGACTGAGTCCTGGGGAGACGTTGTTGCCTCCCGTATCCAAGATCACACAGCTGGTTATTGGCAGAGCTGAGTCTAGAACTAGGTCTCCTGACTCTCAGCCCAGTGCTTTCTCCTCCCAGATTAATGGTTATTCTCCCCTGGTCCTAATGGCAATGGTGGCTGAATATGTGGAAGAATGGTTTTGATAGGGCATAAAACTCTTCAGTAAAACTAAGGTAAATGGCTCAGTGTGCCTTCTTTTCTCTCCTACAGGTGGGTCAAGAGGACAAGGGGTGCTCATTGTGGGAGCTGAAGGAAGCTTTGCTCCTCCCAGCCACTCAAGGTTTTGACTTGCCTTACTTCTTCCATGCTGGAGAGACAGGTGAGCTTCAGCATCCTTGGGAGCCATGAGACACATGACCAACACAGTGTTCAACTTAATGGAATATGGGAGAATGAGAATTAATGTACTTCATCATTATCTAAAAACACATGTGGAGGCTGTCCCAAGTGTATGTTAGGCTAGTGATGAAAATAGCAGCCTCTTGTCACCAGATGCCTGTCTCTTTAGTCTTGAGATGCTGACAATCCAGATTCATCTTCTGTTTCTATATGACCATTCCATGGGCTCCATTAATCCTTATAATATTTCCTATTAGCCTCAGTTCATGAAGCATAGTCAATTTTTCAGGCTACTTGAGTCTAAGAAAGCTGGCTAGATGGGAGCTCAGCACAGAGGGCAGGCAGTTTGCTCTATCCTTTGATGGTAAATCAGCCATAGAGCCCTGCTTTCTTCAGAAGGCCTCTTTTGGGTTAGCACAGAAGCACACTGTAATGCTAGTACTGTACAACCTGGGTTAAATTTGTGTTTACCACTACTATCTGGAATCACAGACTAAGGGCTAGAAGGGTCCATGAAGGCCATCAAAGGCCATCAAATCAGGAAACAGAGGCCCAGAGACATAAAGTGATTTGCCTAAAGTCACGTTAGGTAGAAAATGAGTCACATTTAGGCAGTAAATAATAGAGCTGGAAATAAAATTCAGTTTCTCTCACCTCAAATTTAATGGTTTTTTTTTTTTTATCAAGCCATACATTTCCTATGCTTTATAATATACCCATGGAAAATGTCTCCATCTTTCTTGTCATATTGCTTTCATTTTTATCAGAATCCTCTTCTACACAGCCTCCAAGTATTCAATCTGATTAGATTCAATGTAATTTAGTTCAGAGGGGCCTTGGAGTCAGGAAGACCTGGGTTCAGATCTTGATTTTGACACAAATTGTGTGATCTTGTATAATTCACTTAAGCTCTTAAAGCCCCCAAATAATTCTCTAAGACTATATTTCATAGATTGAGTTGCTGATCTGTACTGGTAGAGGGAGTTTCCACACACAGAATTCCCTAGGACAATGAAATCCTAGGTTCAGACCAGTAACAACAACACCTTACATTTATATAGCACTGTGGTGCTTTTTTCATAACAATCTACGAGGTAGTTGTGCTATAAGAAATGGGAAGGAGATGGACTTCATATTTACCTGGAGAGGCTTATACAAATGCTAAGTGAGAAGAGCAGAACCAGGAAAAACTTGTACACAATCACAGACACATCGTATGTGTGACGACCAACTTTGATAAACTGGACTCTTCTTAGTAATGTACAGCTATAAGACAACTCTACAAGTCTCAGGATGGAGGGAGATACCTACATTCAAAGAAAGATCTAGAAAGAACAGAGTTTAAATGGAGACTGAAGCAATCTACATGCTATCACTCTTTTCCATGTTTGGTTTTGTTTCCTTTTTCCCATTGTCCACTCCATTGGTTACAACCCTTCTATACAACCAGACTAATGTCCGATGTGAAAGTATTTGCAGATTCTATACTTCACTGCATGCCGCCATGGGT
>CM053585.1:397950134-397966901 GCA_028646515.1 Pseudochirops corinnae
CTGAATCTTGTAAACTAAAAGTAAATAAACAAATCAATTTAAATAAAAAAACACAATCTATGAGATAGGTTGTGTTTCATACAGCTGGTTCCATCCACTAGTAAAGTCTTTATTCTTAATCTCCAGATTGGCAGGGCACTTCCATAGATGAGAATGTTCTGGATGCCCTAGTGCTGAACACCACCAGGATTGGCCATGGATTTGCTCTGGGCAGACACCCGATGGCCAGAAATGTGTCTTGGAATAGGGACATCCCTATAGAAGTATGTCCCATCTCTAACCAGGTATGATTCCCAGGGCTTGTATCTGGATCTAACCTCTAGGACAGATCTCATCAGGAAATGCATGTAAGGTTCCTTCTGGTCCTCTATGAGTGAGTATTCAATGCTAGTCATTTTTAGGGAGAACTCTGTTTATTACCAAGACCCCTGTTTCTGCTCTGACTCATATTCCTCTTATGATTCCCATTTCTACATATCCTCTCTTTCTCATCTTGTCAGGAGAGGTGTACAGGAATTATCTGAGCCCGTACCATGAAGCATGGTGACTCTGGTAGTGAAAAGTGACCTCAGAACCATGGCCAGCAACAATGAAGGTTTGCAAAAGGATGGAGGAATTAGGGCAGAAGCAGCGGGAGACACAAAAGTAGAGAAGTTAGCTGGAAAAAGAAGAGGTCAACATATAAAACCATCAAACATTAGCCTTGGAAGAGATTTTACTAGTCATCTAGTTCAACTCCTTCATTTTACAGAGGAGGATACTATGGTTTAGAGAGGTTAAGTACTTGCCCATAGTCAGATATCCAATAAGTACCATCAGAACTAGGGTTCAAATCCAGGTGTCCTGTTCAGTTCTCTTTTCAACATTCAGTTCATTAAAGGAATTTAAAAAAAAAATTCGAACCTAACTAGCAGCAAATAAAATTAGTATTTCCATCATAGAACAGGAGAAGGGGATCATAGATGAAATTGTGACTCTCTACTGGCTCCATTCTATCTTTACAGCCTCACTGGACATTATTCCTCCTCTCATACTCAATGATTTGTCTAAACTGGCCATTTTCCAGCTCCTCACACATGCCAATTGCATCCACCATTTCTTTGCCTTTGGGACTTCAGTGGCTTCCTATTACTTCCAGAAGCAAATATAAAATTATTTGTTTGGCATTTAAAGCCCTTCTCAACATGGCCCTTTCCAGTCTTAGTCTCTTCTCCAATATGCTGTGATCCAGTAACATTGGCCTTCTTGGTATTCTTCACACAGTACATTCCATCCTCCATCTCCCTATGCCTTTTCATTGGCTACCCTCCATCCTTAGAATGCTCCCCTTCCTAACCTCCACTACTGGCGTCTGTGGCTTCTTTTGGTTTTATTTTTATAGTACTTTATTTTTTTCCCAATTGTATGTCAAGACAATTTTTAGCATTCGTTTTTACAAGATTTTGAGTTCCAGATTTTTCTCCTTCCCTCCCCTCTTCCTAAAATGTTAGGCAAGAGTGGCTAGGTGGCACAGTGAATAGAGCACCGGCCCTGGAGTCAGGAAGAAAAGTTCAAATCTGGCCTCAGACACTTAATGCAAAAACTAGCCATGTGACCTTGGGCAAGTCACTTAACCTCAATTGCCCTCTGAAAAAAGCAAAAAAAAAAATGTTAGGCAATTTGATATACTGCAATTATGCAAAACACATTTCCATATCAGTCACAGTTATAAAAAAAAACAGATCAAAAGGGGAAAAAACAGGGGAAAAAAATAAAGTAAAGAAAAGTATGTTTCAATCTGCATTCAGAGTCCATCCCTTCTTTATATGGATGTGAATAGCATTTTCCATCATGGGTCCTTTGTACTTGTCTTGGATCATTATGTTGCTGAGAAGACTAAGTCATTCATACTTGATCATCATACAATATTGCTGATACTGTGTACAATGTTTTCCTGGTTTTGCTCATTTTACTTTTCATCAATTTGTACAAGTCGTTCCAGGTTTTTCTGAAATCTGCCTGCTCATCATTTTTTATTGCACAGTAGTATTCCATTACATTCATATGCCACAATTTCTTTAGCCATTTCGCAACTGATGGACAGCCCCTCAATTTCCAATATTTTGCCCCCATGAAAAGGGCTGCTATAAATATTTTTGTACATGCAGGTCCTTTGCCCTTTTTTATGATCTCTTTGGGATTGATATCGCTGGATCAAAAGGTATGCACAGTTAGCTGACCTTTGGGCATGGTTCCAAATTGCAAGTTCATAATTCCACCAACAGTGCATTAGTGTCCCAATTTTTCTACATCCTCTCCAACATTTATCATTTCCCTTTTTTTGCATATTAAATCTAATCTGATAGGTGTGAGGTAGTACCTCAGAGTTGTTTTAATTTGCATTTCTTTAATCAAAAGTGATTTAGAGCACTTCTTCATATGACTATAGATAGCTTTGATTTCTTCATCTGCAAACTGCCTGTTCATATCCTTTGGCCATTTATCAATTAATGCCTTGTCTTCTTATAAATCTGACTCATTTCTCTATATATTTGAGAAATGAGGCCTTCCTCAGAGATACTTGCTATAAAAATTGTTTCCCAGCTTTCTGCTTTTTGTCTACACTTGACTGCATTGGTTTTGTTTGTGCAAAAGCTTTTTAATTTAATATAATCAAAATTATCTGTTTTATACTTCATAATGTTCTCTATCTCTATCATGAATTCTTCCTTTCTCTATATATCTAATAGGTAAAATATTCCTTGCTCTTCTAATTTGCTTATGGTGTCACCCTTTGTGTCTAAATCATGTACCCATTTTGACTATATCTTGATATATGATGTGAGATGTTGGTCTACACCAACATTTGCACCCTATTGTTTTCCAGTTTCCCCTGCAGTTTTTGTCACATAGTGAGTTCATATCCCAGAGGCTGAGGTCTTTGGATTTATCAGACATTAGGTTACTATGGTCATTTACTACTGTGTCTTTTGTACCTAATCTATTCCACTGACCCACCACTCTATTTCTTAGACAGTACCAGATAGTTTTAATGATTACTATTTTATAATATATTTAAAATATATTATATATTAATATATTATATGTATTTAAAGTTTGAGATCTGATATTGCTAGGCCATCCTCCTTTGTAATTTTTTTTCATTAATTCCTTTGATATTCTTGACCTTTTGTTCTTCCGGATGAATTTTGTTGTTAGTTTTTTCTAGTTCTATCAAATATTCTTTTGGTAGTTTGATTGGTATGGCACTGAATATGTAAATTAGTTTAGGCAGAATTGTCATTTTTACTATATTGGCTCGGCCTACCCATGAACAATTGATATTTTTCCAGTTGTTTAGATGTGATTTTATTTGTGTGAAAAGTGTTTTGTAATTGTGTTCATATAGTTCCTGGGTTTATCTCAGCAGGTAGACTCCCGATATTTTATATTGTTTACAGTTATTTTAAATGGAATTTCTCTATTTCTTGCTGCTTGTGGCTTCTTTTACTACTCAGTTTAAATCCCACCTTCTTCAGAAGGCCTTTCTTCTTCTCCTTCCCACTGCTAGTGCCTTCCCTCTGAGAGCACCTTTCATCGGCACTGCATACGGCTTCTATTACAGTCATTTGCATGTCATTTTCAACATTAGAACTGAGGGCAGGAGCTGCGTTTTTTACCTTTCTTTGTATTCCCGTGTCTTAGCACAATTCTGGCATATGGTAAACATTTAATAAATGCTTGTTGACTGATGGACCTGACAAGCCTGTAATGAATTAGCTCCTTATATCTGCCTTCTGGGGTCTCTTTTCTTTTTTTAAGATGAAATTCAAGCATCATCTTCTGCATTAAGCTTTTCCCGATGACTGGTGCCTTCCCCCTCAAACCACCTTGTATTTATTTATATTACACACACACACACACACACACACACACACACACATACACACATACACACACACACACGTGCTCGCGCACATGCACATGTGTTGTTTTCTCCATGAGAATGTAAGCTCCTTATGAACAAAGATGATTTCCTTCTTTGTACTTATACCTCTAGGGCCGAGCACAGCCCCTTGTACGTACCAGTTATTTAATAAATGCTTGTTGATTGATTGACCCGTTCCTTAGTCAAACCCATCCCTAAATAGTAGCTTGGTAACCAGAATAGAAGTTGGAAAGGAATTGTATATGATATCCAGGGTATTATCTCTCTACTTTTTGTGACTTGTAGTATACTTTTTTGCTTTTTCATTTTTCCTTGGCAGGTCCTTCAGTTGGTATCTGATCTAAGGAACCACCCAGCAGCTTCTCTAATGTCCAGTGGGCACCCTATGGTGATCAGTTCTGATGACCCATCTGTCTTTGGGGCCAAGGGCTTGTCTTATGATTTCTATGAAGCTTTCATGGGCATTGGAGGGATGAAGGCTGACTTGAGGACCCTCAAACAGTTGGCATTGAATTCAATCAAGTGAGTGTCCCTGCCCATATCCTATCTCTTCCTCTCTAGAAAGTGCAGTTCACCACAGTCCTGGGGCCTAATCTCTCTTCTTCTCCTTCTTTCCTGAACAGAGTACTTTCCCTCAGCCCCCCACCCCACCCACCCAATCCTTGGTTCCAACTCTGATCACTAAAGAATAGCAGAACCTTTCTTGAGGTTGGTACATCTTTTTGTTCCTGCAGGTATAGCTCCCTGTCAGTGGACAAGAAGAAAACCACAAATGAAGTCTGGCAGAAGAAATGGGAAAAGTTTGTGGATGACCTGGCCAGGGGGATGAAGCTATGAAGTAACTTAAATTTATTGAGAATTTTCTTGAGGCCATAGCCGCAAGAACTGAGCCTTTTTTAAAAATTGATTTGTTTACTTACTTTTAGTTTACAAGATTCAATTCTACAATCCCTTGAGTTTCACATTTTCTCCCCTCCCTCCCCCCCACCATGGCGGCATGCAATCAAGTATAGGATGGATCTGCAAATACTGTCACATTGGACATTAGTCTGGTTGTAAAGAAGGGTTGTAACCAATGAAGTGAACAATGGGAAAGAAGAAAGAGACCCAAATATGGAAAAGAATGAGAGCATGTAGAACTGAGCCTTCTTGAACAAATACCTCATATATCTATATCCTGGCTCATATTCTGATCTTTGGAAGAGAAAAGTAATAAACTGGCCCTTGTCACCTCTCTGCAAATAAATGAATCTGTGGGACTCTTCAGAACCACTGGGCATGTGGCCCATATAGCCAGACAGTGACAAATTCTTTGAACTCCTAGGCAAACTAATGTTGTCCTGTGTGCCCATCATCCTGAATCCTGGCTGGCAGTCAGCCCTTTCTCCTTCAGCTCATGCTCTTTGGATGGGTTTTTGCCAGAATAAAACCTTCTATTGGAAGTAGCAGACAGTGTATGTAGTAAAAAGAGCATTGGACTTGGAGTCAGGACACGTGTGTTTGGGTCTTGCTCCTGACTGGTTGTATAGCCATGGAAAATTCACTTAACCTTGCTCAATGTTTGTTTTTGTTTTTTTTTCTTATGTAAGACAGAGATAATAAAATTTACACTACCTACCCTCACAGGGCTATAGAAATATGAGCTATTATTGCCAGAAGGGCTCTGAGTGGAGGGTTTGATTGGATGATGTCTTAGATAGCTCCAGCTCAAGGATCTGTCACTCTCATAACCGTTACCAACACTCAGGACAGTGTCTTTAGGTCCCAAATGAATAATAACTCTAGTTTTAAAAAGTGTTGAAAAGTGGGACTGTCCCAGTGGGATATGTAGGATTGCCACAGCAGGATGCCATGGCAATGAATGGGGGCCAGCAGTATAGCCAGGACCCAAGTAGTTTTGCTACCCTGGTAAAAATGAGACAATTGATGTTTGTGGAATTGTGTCCTGATCCAACCATTCTGTAGAGCAATTGGAACTATGCTCCAAGGGATATAAAAGCATGCACACCGTTTGATATGGCAATACCACTACTAGGTCTATACCCCAAAGAGATCAAAGAAAAAGAAAAATGCCATATGTACAGAAATCGCAGCTCTTTTTGTGGTGGCACCAAATTGGACATTGAAAGGATGGCTAAACAAGTTGTGGCATATGATTGTGATGGAGTTATAAGATGGAGCTATAAGTTATAAGTTATAAGATGGAGCTATAAGAAATGACAAGGGGATGATTTCAGAAGAAACATGGCAAGATCTATATGAACTGATGCAAAGTGAAGTGGTTTCGTTCCTCTTTGCTTCCATCTAGTTTTTACCTGACCAAATCAGACTACACATTAACATATTAAATGCAAAAGGCAATAATTAAAGCAGAATAGAAATGCTCAAATAGATCTATGCTCTCATCAACTTGGGAATGCCTTCCAATAAGCTCATTACGTGGGCCTACCCGATCCTTGATTTCTCTGACATTGACGGTACTAGAGGTATACTCTGGCCATCCACCAGTCATTTTCATTCTTATCACATGACCAATCCATCATCACTTTCTATTGCACAATTTTCATGATATCTTTTAATAATAATTAGCATTTATGCAGAACTTTAAGGTTTTTAAAGAGTTTTACAGATAATATCTCATTTTATCTTCAGAACAATCCTGAGAGATAAGTGCTATTATTACCCCATTTTACAGAGGAGGAAACTGAGGCAGACAAAGGTCAAGTGACATGTCCAGGGGTCACATAACAAGTAAGTGTCTGAGATGGGATTTGAACTCAGGTCTTCCTGACTCTAAGCCCAGCATTCTGTCTACTGGACCAACTTTACAAAAACCTGTTCTTCAGAGTTCTTTGTTAGCTGTACGTTTGGTTAGATGTTGCTGCTTGCTCATACCCACCTTTCCATTGCCCATTGTGATGTTCATCTTGAGTTATCCAAATGCAATGCTGTCCCTAGCCTTGATGAGACACCGCAACACCAATAAAATATTTGCATTGAAAAGATGGGCCTTGCTGCTTTGTCAATAAATAAATAGTGCTTTGTAACTTCCCAAAAGCAATTTAACCTACTCTACTCCTCCTTTTCATTTCCTTTGTCCATCTGTCCTAGATCTACTACTGTTGGACAAGCTCTATTTGGGTCCATTCAGATGCATGTTGAAATCTGGGCAATAGACATGGTAAATAACAAGGAAAATCCTCTGGGCACACGTCACTGAAAAAGCCTCAGGGTACAAACCACTGGTGGAGAAGGAACACATAGCTTGGACAGCTCACATTCTAAAGACCATATTCCCAATAAAACACTGCTCTGTGTCCAAAGCAGCTGCTTGCTGTCTTTGACTCCCCCAGAGCTGCTGAAGTTATCTGCTGGGCTTCTTCCTCCCTTCCACTGCCATCTGCTGTTTAGCTGATGAACTATTACTTTTAGCAGCCGCTTTCGCCGTTACCAATTTCTCCTCCCCAATTAGAAAAATTACCAACTTGTTTGTGAAATAGTCCACAGCCTCTTTGGTGAGCCTGCCTGCAGCCCCCAAGCACTAACGCCAGACCCGCCGTTTTGACTGCCCTGAGCCCCCTGCGTTGGTGGGTATGTAGTAGTCATTCAATATGTGTTTGTTGAATGGACTGAGAGTGGGGAAGGGAAGACAATTGATTGGGATATATTTTTTAACTTTCACTGGATGGGTAACAGCCATCCATCAGGATAGCAGTGACTATCCATTAAGGAATCTTTCTATCTGGCCCACTATTGTCTACCTCACCCCACCAGGAACAGGGTGAAATGAGAAGAAATAGGGGAACAATTTATACAATAACATTATAAAGAATGACTTTGAAAGATTTTAAGAGCCCTGATCAATGAAATATTATGATAAAGTCCAAAGAACTGAAGCTGAAACATGGAGGAAGTTCAGTAACTGGCTATTACTCCTCTCCCTTTGGAAGATTCTAGGTGGTCTGGACAATAACTGCTTCTACCACCACATGGATGGTCTTGGAATGGATACTGCCACATAGAGGGCTTTTGCAGAACAACTGTCTAAAGACCAGTGTACACCAGCTGAGCCTGACTCAGTTCAGACCTGCACCATCGATGACCTTTCTCATTTTGAATATCAGGAGACAGGATCCAAAAGAGATTGTGGCTTGCCCAACATCACACAGTGAAAGAGCCAAGATATTACACACTTCCCTTTTCTTTCAGTTTAGTGAACTTTCCATTACACCATCCTGTTTCCCTATGTGTCTAAAGCATAATCTGAGGGTGGCTGCATAGTAATTCTTCGTGGGAAGGGTTATTCCCGTCACTGCCTATAGGATTCAGCTCAGGACGAACAGAATAACTCTCACAGTGCTCTCTTGTACTTACTGATTCTCTTCTTTGACTGGAATCCACTGATCCCTCTGGAAGTAACTGTTTCCTTCCTGAGCAGTATTCCTTGCTCAGGCTGATCCTTTGAGTTCTTCCATGGCTCATCTTTATTTAAAATGAACCCCGTTCTTGGAAATAGCATCAACTTTCCACTTTCATCAGTTAGATGGATCAGTAGAGTCTGAGTACAGAGTACCTGGTGAATTTTATTTTTTTTCTTAGAGAATTGGGATGACTATGGGAATGTCCACAGTTTATACCATGGCCTGGTAAAGGCATTCCTATGAACAAATCTCTTCTTCCTCTACTACCTTCTCTAATGGATATAACCTCCCTTCTTTAATTTCGGGCTTCAGAAATTTGCTATTGAGGCTCGAGAGCTTCGTACTAATGAAGCCCACCTCTTGTGCTTTTCCTTTTTTTTGGAGGGAGAAAGGCAGGAAAATTGGGGTTAAGTGACTTGCCCACTTGTTAAGTGACTGGCTAGTGTTAAGTGTCTGAGGCTCAATTTGAACTCAGGTGACTCCAGGGCTGGCACTCTATTCACTGTGCCACCTAGCTGCCCCTCTTACCCTTTTCTTATGACTCCTTCCCCTTCCTCCCCTTTTAGAATAAAAGAACAAAAAGAAGAATGTGGAAAGGAAGTGGTGATTAGTAAAACAGAGGGGGATGGTAGATGAAGTCATAATCCTGAGCCTATCTAGTGTACTTGTACTTGTCTGTGTACGGGATGTGCTGCTGCCACCTAGTGTTACAAAGTGGACATGCCTCTGGTGGCCCTTCGGTCTGAATCCTCTGATCCTCCTATATGGGAAAAGAAAGTTGACTTTTTAGTCAATTCCTTGCTCCTAATTGGTGTGTTACCTAAAGTTTCTATATGATGAGGCTAGTGCATCATGTTGAGAGATGTAAAGAAGTATAGAGAATGATTTAAATTATATTACAGGGGAAAAATTCCTGTTAATTGATACGAGAAAGTTCAAGAAAGCCCAGAGAAGTGTACAAAGAGACACTGAAAGAGTGAGAAAGTAGAAAGGGGACTGATCTGGAGTCACAAGGCCTGAATTCAAGTCCTTGCTCTTAAGCTCTCAAAGTCAAAATTCCAGGCTTGGACCTAGAATGAGGCCCAATAGGCACAAGTTTCAGAGAAGCAAATTTCAAAGATCAACATGAGGAAAAAAATTCTAACATCATAGCTGGTCCAAAAACAGAATCAACTACTTTGAGAGTCAATAGTCAACTTATTTGTATATAGCGCTTTGTAGTTTATGAAATGTTCTCCCTATGATAAAACTGTGGGGCAGATAATGCATATTTTTTCCCCTATTTTACACACAATGAAACTGACGTCTAGGAAATTACAATTAGTAACTTACAGAACCAGGACCAGGATCTTCTAATTCAAAGTCCACTGCATTTTTCACTAGGTAATCACTGGAAGTCTTCAAGTAAAAGCTTGGTAATCAATCATTCAATCCAAAAGCATTTCTTAAGCACTTAACTACATTCCAGGCATTGTCTTAAGTACATACAAAGACAAAGATGAATTAGTCCCTACCCTCAAGAAGCTTATAGTCTAATAGAGGAAATGGTATATGCAGAATATACGCAAAATAAAAAAATAGTTTTGGGAAGTAAAGTACTATCAGCTAGAGGGAATAGGAAAAAGTATAATCATCTCTCATAGATGTATTAGAAAGAATTCCCACTTCAGGTGGGAGTTGGTCTAAGTGACCTATGACTTGCCTTCCAATTTGTTATGGTAAAAAGAAAAATAGAAATACTCAGAGGACTTGATTCTGCTGTTTACTCATTATGTGACATTGGGTAAGTCACTGTACTACTCTGGACTCTAATCTGTCATGTATGAAATAAAGGGACTGGTCAAATCTTCTTCTGAGATTTATGTTACTTTTAGATCTATGATTTCAAGAACTCTAAGATTCTATACCAAAACAGATGGTTGTCTAACCCATTTTTAAAATGCTTCAAGCATAGATATGTCTCTGTTAGGCTGTTCTAGTGTTCACTCATTTTTTTGACAGAAAGTCTTTCTTTGTGATAAATTTCAAATTCTCTTGCTGCAACTTAATACTATTGTTTTCTAGTTCTATAATTTGTGCATAGTTACTTAGTGCCCTTTTAAAATAATTACATACTCTAAGTACTTAAAAATATCACCTTGTAACACGTACCAGAGGTAGGGAACTTGTGGGCTCAAGGCCACATATAGCCTTTTAGGTCCTCAAGTGCAGCCTTTTGACTGAATCCAAACTTCACAGAACAAATCCCCTTAATAAAAGGATTTGTTCTGTAAAACTTGGACTCAGTCCAAAGATCACACCGAATGGACCTAGAAGGCCACATGTAGCCTCAAGGTCACAGATTCCCCACTCCTGAGTCCTAGACCATTACAGTAATCTTGAGAACCATAGGATCCTACAGGAAGGAAGCTCAGAAATCATCTAGTTCAACCTGTGAATTTTACAAATGAGAAAACTGAAACCTGGAGATATGAAATGACATTCAGTAGGTATATCGTCAATGCAATATCCATAGCAGCTGCTATGAGTATGCAGACATATTTCCAGGGTTGAATCACAAAATATAACAAACTTTTCCTCAAAGAAAAAAACCAATATATTTATTCAGATACCACAGAGCCAATTCTACCATGGTAACAAAGAAGTCTGTATACATCACCAAGCCAGGGAGCACCACTGTCCCCAAGCCTTTCCTCCATTAGACCTCCCCACTAACAAGGTCCCCTAGGCAAAATTCTCACTCACACTAGCTGCTCTGCCTCAGCTCTCTTTGAGTTCTGCCTGGCTCTCTCTTCCTGCTCCACCCTTACTGTACTACCCATTTGGCAAGCTCCTCTGCCCATGGGCTCCATGGGACTCAAGTTGTGGGCTGGGTCAAAGTTCAAAGCAGGTCACATGGGCCTATTAAGGGATACAGAAGATCTTCAAATTCCCTTAACATTACAGTAGGTCACACAGCTAGTGGTACCAAAGCTGAACCTAGATCTATGTCTCCTAATTCCCAGTCCAGAACTCTTTGCATTATATAATTTCAGCTCTTAACTAACCTTCCATTCTCTCCTCTTCCATCTTATGCTTATCATTAATTTTCAAATTATTAATTTGATTAATTAATAGTGGGTTATTAATTTGCAAAAGCACAGCTCCAATAGTCTTTCCCTTCCTCTAACGAGGTGGTAAGAGAAGAAGTATGGTGTAATGGATAGTGTTGGATCTGGAATCAGCAAGATCTAGGTTCACATCTTGCCTCTGATACTTAATAGCTATGTGACTATAAGTCATTTAATCTCTCTGAGAATTTTTCTCATATGTAAAATGAGAATGATAATACTTATAGTAGATACCTCATAGTACTGTTGTGAGGTTCAAATGAGATAATGTCTGAAAAGTAGGTAAAGTTTTGCAATCTTTAATTTGCTATAATAATGTCAATTATTATTATTTTAGAAATCTTCAATGGCATCATATTCATAGATTTATAGATTTAGAATTGGGAGAAAAGTTAGAGGCCATCCAGTCTAATCCTCTCATTGTATAGATAAGGAAAATGAGGTATGGGGAGGTTAACTGATTTGCTCAAGATTCCAAAGGTGGCAGGAGGGTGGAGTCCAGATGGCAGAGCACAGGAAGCCATGTAGCCAAGTTCTTCCAATACTCTCCTCCAAACAACTTTACACAGCACCTCAAATTGAATTCCGGAGCTGCAGAGCCAACAAAAGGTTAGGATAAGACATTTTTCCAGTCTCAGACAATTTAGGAGGTTGGAAAGTGAGTTCTGTGATGCTGGGGTGGGGGTTGATCTGGAGCACATACTCCAGCAACATCACCTTTGGGTCTTTGGAGGTGTCTGTGAGAGCAGCAGCAGCTTTGGGAGTTCCCAGTTCACAGACTGTTAAGGGGATTGGACACCTGATCAGAAAAAGATTACGTGCATTGGACTTCGCATTGTTGGACAATTCCATCACCCATTACCGAGTTCTAGGTTGCAGTTCCAGAGAGGAGTGCTGGTGCTTACAGCTATAAGGGAGCAGGAATTCTTCCTGGGTAAGGACCAGAGCTCAGACCAGGAGAGCAGTGACCACATCTCTCCCCAGATCACACCATCTTGGAAAGCACCAAAAAACTTACTAACTAGTAGCTATGAAAACAGTAGCTACTAGTAGCTATGAAAACAGCAATTAGAAAAACCCCCAAAACTGAAGCTCAAGACAATACTCAACCCCTGACCCCCAGGTAAGCAGAGCCCAATTTTAACATAAAGTTCAAAGTCAATAAATAGACTGGAAGAATGAACAAACAACAACAAGAACAAAAAACTCTTACCATAAAAACCTAATGTGGTGACAAGGAAGATCAAGACACAAACTCAGAAGCTACAAGTGAAGCCTCAAAGAAAAACACAGAATGGATATAAGCCCCAAAAGAATTTCTAAAAGTGCTAAATAAAGAGTAAAAAAAATTTTTTTAAATCAAATAAGAGTGGTGGAGAAAAGATTAGGAAAAGAAATGAGAGCAAGCAAACTATGAAATTATGAAAATTATGAATGAACAGCTTGGTAAAAGACATTTAAAACCTCACTGCAGAGCCAGTATTTAAACTCAGGTCCCCTGACTTCCAATCCCAGGCTCTTTCCACTGCATAGTTTCAAATTATATAGCCAAGCATTCAGAATGCTCTAGAATCTAGCAAAATTAATTCTCTTGGTTCTACATCTTTTTTTACTCTGCATCATTTCAAACAGATTTTCCTGTTTTGTGAACTCATAGTAGTAATCTTTGCTTAATCATTGCTTACTACAAAGTAATGTTCCATAATTTTCATAAATCACAGCTTTTGTAGCCATTGTCTAGTCAATGGGTGGTCACTCTTTCCAGTTCTTTGCATTATAAAGAATTAACGGTGCAAATATTTTGGTTAATACTGGACAGATCTCAAACTGATGACTACTTAACACAAATGGGAGGCCCCATCATTTAATAAGAGGCTAGGAAACAATCTATCAGGTTTCAGGTGTTTGTCTGGGGAGAAAGTAATTTAGCTACACAAAGGCTATGCATACATATCACATGCAATCTCTGCCACAGATGGTGCCCAATATTTAATCACATAGAGTTCACTATTGACAATAGCCTGAATTCTACTGTCAAAGTGAAATGAAGAACTGAAGCAATTTTCCAGAGAATTCAGGCAAATACACAGTTGAACTCTGAATAATCCCTCAGCTGTGTAGGTAATGTCCTCAATTCATCTTTCATTCAACAAATATCCACTGATTGTTTATTACTGTGAGGCACTGTCACTAGTGATGAACAAGACATGGTCCTTGATCTCAAAGGACATTTACAATAACAATAATAAAAACATTTCTATGGCACTTTGAAGTTAATAAAATATTTTCTTCACAATAACCCCGTGAGGATGAATAGGGTAAATATTGTCTTTATTTTATAGTTGAGGAAACCAATGACTTGCCCACAGTCACATAGCCAATAAGTGTCACAGCCAGGATATTATAACACTCATGCTGGTGTTACACCCACTACACTGGAGGGCCTTACAACTCTCATGTAGGTGTGTGGTAGTGGTACCACATGTTAGTGGTCCATCTCTGGAAATCTAGATGTATCAGTAAGAAAGTTCTCAACAACAGATTACTCACTCCACTGAGTAAATCAGGCTTAGAGTAAGTATAATAAATTTACAATCACTTTTAACAAGGCATTGAGGAGTTACCTCTTAATTTGGAGGGGTAGCTAAGTGATGCAGTGGATACAGTGCCTGGCCTGGAGTCAAGAAAACTTACCTTTCTGAGTTCAAATCCAGCCTCAGACATGTACCAGCTCTATGACCCTGGGCAAGTCACTTAACCCAGTTTGTCTCAGTTTCCTCATCTGTAAAATGAGCTGGAGAAGGTCGCACTGGATTAAATGTCAGAAATGGCCAACCACTCCAGTATCTTTGCCAAGAAAACACCAAATGGGATCATGAAGAGTCAGACACAACTGAAAAATGACTGAATAGCAACTTAATTTGGGAAGCAGTTCCCTTGAAGTATGAGAACTGCAAAGCTCATCAGGTTGGCTCTCTTGAGTACTACAGGTCCAGAATGCTGCACTGTCCAAACAGAGTTTATAGCAAGCACTTTAGTTTGACTCTCTAATCAAGGCAAATAAATCTAGCCACCTTTTCATTCATTGAGATCCTCCTGTCTTTGAATCAGCAAAGTGGCTACAAAAACCTCTTGTTCTTTTTTTCTTTTCTTTCTCAAATGAAAATCGACAGAAAAACAAAATGAAACAAACAAAAAACAAACAGGTACTTCCGAGAGAATTAATTTCTTTTAAGCTCTGGGGGGTGCTGAAGAGCAACATTTGGAACTGGAAACTTGTCCAAATTCTTTGAGCCTTCTCAAACTTACCAGGAATCATACAGTCTACTTTCAACTAAGTGTTCTAGAAATTGAACTTATGCTGCTTTTGAGGCCCTATTTCTTTCTGTTTTAAAAGTTTCTTCTTTTTATTTTTATATAGTATTTTATTTCCCCCCAGTTACCCTTAAGAACAATTTTCAACAGTTTCTTTTAAAATGTTGAGTTCCAAATTCTTCCCCCCATTGAGAATGCAAGCAATTTGATATTTGATATACATGTGTAGTCATGTGCAAAACATATCCACAATAGTCATGTTATGAAAGAAAACATAGACAAGCAAAGGAAAGAAAATTTTAAAAGTATGCTTCAATCTGTATTCAGACACCATCAGTTCTTTCTCTGGGGATGGATGGCATTTTTCATCATAAGTCCTTCAGAGCTGTCTTAGATTGTTGTATTGCTGAGAATAGCTAAGCCATTCACATCTGACCATCTTACAATATTGCTGTTACTTTATAAACAGTACACAGTTTACATGTATCAGTCCATGTAAGTCTTTCCAAGCTTTTCTGAGAGTATCCTGTTCATCATTTCTTATAGTATAATAGTATTCCATCACAATCACATACCACAATTTGTTTGGCCATTCCCAAATTGATGGGCATTCCCTCAATTTCCAATTCTTTGGCCCCAGAAAAGGGCTACTATAAATATTTTTGTACCTATAGGTCCTTTTCCTTTTTATTTTTTTTAAATCTCTTTTGGGATATAGACCTAGTAGTAGTGGTACTGCTAGGTCAATGGGTGTGCATGGTTTTATAGCCCTTTGGGCATGGTTCCAAATTGCTCCACAGAATGTTTGAATCCATTCCCAATTCCATCAACAATGCATTAAAGCCTCATTTTCCCCATATTCCCTCCTGGGGAATATGTCCCTCCAAAATGTCCAACATTTACCTTTTCTGTCCTACTAGCCAAGCTAATAGGTATGAGGTAGTACCTCAGAATTGTTTTAATTTGCATTTCTCCTAACAATAGTGAGTATTTTTTCATATGGCTATAGATAGCTTTGATTAATTCATCTGAAAACTGATCATATCTTTTGAACATTTATCAATTGGTGAATGGCTCTTATTTTTATAAATTTGACTCCAGTTCTCTATTTGTTTGAGAAATGAGGGCTCTGTCAGAGAAACTTGCTTCAAATTTTTTTTTTCACAGCTACTAATACTAATTGTATTTCCTTCCATCCTATTGTCTTAACCTCTGCTTATTCTGTTCTCTCACCTTTCCCTGTCCCTTCTCAAAAGTGTTTTGCTTCTAACTACTCCCTCTCTCAATCTTCCCTCCCTTCCACCACTTTCCCTTCTCTTATCCCCTTCCCCTCCTCCTTTTCTGTATGGTAAGATTGATTACTATACCCAATAGGGTGTGTATGTTATTCTCTTTTTGAGTCAATTCTGATGAGAATAAAGGTCACTCACTCCTCCTCAACTCCCCCCCTCTTCTCCACTGTAAAAGTTTTTTCTTGGGGTGGCTAGGTGGTGCACTGAATAGAGCACTGGCCCTGAAGTCAGGAGGACCTGAGTTCAAATCTGACCTCAGACACTTAACACTTACTAGCCATGTGTCCTTGGGCAAGTTGCTTAATCTCAATTGCCGGGCAAAAATTAGCAAAAAAAAAGTTTTTTCTTGCCTCTGTCATGTGAGATAATTTACTCCATTCTACCTCTCCCTTTCTCTTTCTCCCAGTACATTCCTTTCTCACCCCTTAATTTTATTTTTTTGATATCATTCCTTCACATTCAACTCACACCTGTGTCCTCTGTCTATATATGCCTCTTTTATCTACCTTAATAATGAGAAAAGTCTTAGGAGTTACAAATATTATCTTCCTATGTAGGAATATTTTTTTAAATTTTATTTTAGTTTGCATCATTCATTTCCACAAGATTTTGAGTTACATATTTTCTACCCCTCTTTTCCCCACCCACCGCCCCAAAACAGCCATCCCAGTGTGTCCCCCCTTCCCCAGTCTATTCTCTCC
>CM053585.1:397967401-398011657 GCA_028646515.1 Pseudochirops corinnae
GTGCTGATATGGTTCCTCGTAGCCGAGCTGACTTTAGTGGGAAGTATCTTTGTGTGCGTTTTGGAGTTCTAGGATTGGTTTAGAGTCCTATTTTATGGGTATTTTGGGGTGGCTATGTGAGAGCTGCGATATGTTGCTGCTGCTATGCCGCCATCTTGGCTCTGCCCCCCCATGTAGGAATATAAACGGTTTAAACTTAAGTCCCTTATGATTTACCTTTCCTGTTTATCTTTTTATGCTTCTCTTGAGTCTTGTATTTGAAAGTCAAATTTTCTATGCAGCTGGTCTTTTCATCAAGAATGCTTGAAAGACGGGTGGCTAGGTGGTACAGTAAATAGAGCACTGGCCCTGGAGTCAGGGGGACCTGAGTTCAAATCCAGCCTCAGACACTTAGCACAAAAAACTAGCTGTGTGACATTGGGCAAGTCACTTAATCCCAATTGCCCTGCCCTCCCCCCTCCAAAAAAAAAAAAGCAAAAAAAAAAAAAGAATGCTTGAAAGTCCTACATCTCATTGAATATCCATTTTTCTCCTTGAAGGATTAAACTCAGCTTTGCTGGGTAGGTGATTCTTCATCACAGTCCTAGCTTCTTTGGCCTCCAGGATATCATATTCTAAGCCCCCCGATACTTAAATGTAGAAGCTGCTAAATCTTGTGTTATCCTGACTGTGGCTCCATGATAATTGAATTGTTTCTTTCTGGCTGCTTGCAATATTTACTCCTTGAACTGGAAACTCTGGAGTTTTCATCTGGGGTTCTCTTTGAAGAGGTGATTGGTGGATTCTTTCAATTTCTATCTTACCCTCTGGTTCAAGAATACCAGGCTACCTTTCCTTGATAATTTCTTGAAAGATGATATCTAGGCTGCTTTTTTGATCATGACCATAGTCAGTGATTCACTGTTCACTTAAAAGGTCACAAGTCACAAAGGACTATGAAATAGTCCTTTTAAAATAATACCTTGTTTCCAAAATAACTACAGATGCAGATTAGGTGTGATATAGGAACAAATATAGAGCTGTCCAAAAGTGGAAAGGTCTCTCTTCATGGAATGCTTTCATGGGATGAAACCAATAAGGTGCCCTGCCTAGAGTCCTGAGGACTTGGGTTAGGATCCTGGGTTGGGCACTCAGCCATCCTTGGTCCAAGCCTCCTTCTCTGTAACATGAGGGCATTGCTTGGCCTTTAACTTTCTTTTTCAACAATTGATCTGTGAGCCTATGTACTTCATATAGATGATCACTTGTCAAGCATTGTTAGACTTCTGAAGTCTAAATGTAGGGATTAAGAGAGGTGACTGGTAGACAAAACACAGCAATCTAGGACATGGATAGATTGCAAGGCTTGAGAGTCAGCAGACCTGAGCTCAAATCCACCCCCAGACAACTTACTAGCTATACGACCTTGGGCAAGTCACTTTACCTCTACCTCAGTTTCCTCTTCTGTGAAATGGGTATAATAATAATACCTATCACCCAAGGTTGCTGTGAGGATCAAGTAAGAAAATATTTGTAAAGCACTCAACATGGTAGGTGCTTAATGAATGCTTATTTTTTTCCTTTCCTTATTTCTTTACTCTTTTCCATCCCCACCCCAGTCTTAACCTTCTCATACTCACTCTCTTTTTAACTAGTCAATGGAGAGACAGCATAATATGGTGGGTAGTTGAATCAAGTGTTGGATTTATTTAACCTATCAGCATCTTAAGGTAAAAATCTATAAATTACAAATGAGTTGCAATTTGTATTTATTAATTTACCAAAAAGTTAAATAAAGATGTGTTATTTTACCAAATGATTGTTGCAGCAAGCACCCTAGCATACCCAGCATGGCTGCTAGAACAGGCTCTTTGATCTGCTTTTCTAAAGGAAAGCAACTCAAAAAGGGTTAACCACCTTACTTTAATCAAACATATGCCATTTACCTAGTTCAGGGGAAAAAATCAGCACCTTGAACTTCAGAGAATACAAACAGAAGTTATAAGCATACACAAATACAGACAGAGACAATGACACAATTCAGCATACCAACAGACAGGGCTTCTAGCTGTCTGTCCATCACATACATATAGTTAGTCACCAGAGAGAGAAGCACCAACATGTGGGTTTTCAAAGTAGGGGGGCTCAATAGCTGCCCAGAATCTCATCTGTCCAAATCATACAACTCTTCCCAAAGTGAGCGCCAAAACAAAACCTCATCTCAGAGGTGTATATAGCCTTCTCCATGGTCACAGAACATCATGACCCTTCTGATCCTTGACTACAAGGATACAACTACAAAGTAGCAAAAGTTGTGCCTTCCTGAAAAACACGCCTCCCACCACAGGTGCTTTGTGATCACATTCAGCCTATTAGGGGATAGAGTTTATTTTCAATCAGGAAAGGTCCTCAAATTCACTTAAGCCTATTGAGGGGCAGGGAAAATCTTCAAATTCCCATCACCATTACAATGACTAACTTAATTTGGTATTAATTTATCATATTTACCAAAAGTTTTAATAAAGGTACACTAAAGTAGCTATTGTGTAGCTACCCACAAAAGTTCCCCACAATCATGAAATCCCTGCACCTAATAAAATAGGATTCCCCTTCCCACCCCTCAAATACCTGTGATCCAATGATACTTGCTTTATTGCAGCTCACCTGACTCTAGGCATTTTCACTGGTTGTCTTCCAACACTGGAATGCTCTTTCTCCTCTTCTCTACCCCTTGGCTTCAAGTTTCAGGTAAAATCTCACCTACAGAAAACTTTTCTCAATCCCCCTCACCTTTACTGTCTTCGGTTTGTTGATTACTTCCAATTTATCCTGATTGTAACTTCTTTGTACATAGTTGTTCCGTATCTCCCCATTAGACTGAGTACCTTGAGATCAGGGACTGTCTTTTGCCTAGTATATATTTAATAAGGGTTTCTTGGTTATTACTTCATTGTTATGCTTTTCTACTTTTTATTTCCAACTTACCAGGGCTTGCATGAACCGGGAAACAAGACTTTGAAAACTCACACAAGTAGTAGCTCAGTGTCATGGAAACAGCCTTTGATTTGGTATTAAAAAAACAAAGAAACAAACCCAAACACAAAACAAAAACCTGAGCTTAAATCCTATCATTGCCAGTTACTAGGAATGTGATTTTCTTGAGGGCAAGGCAGCTAAATGGAACTGGATTTGAGTCAGGAAGGCTTGAGACACTTATCATGTGACCCTGCAGGTATCCCTTAACCAATGTCAAGCCTGAGCTTCCTGACATATATCCTAGAACAATAATAATGAATGTTTGATTGACAGGACAGGACCTCCCAGGGTTGTTATAGGGCTCAAATAAGATATATATTTAAAGCTATATAAATGTTACTAGCTATTTATTATCACTTTGAGCACGTTTCCTCATCAGCAAAAATAGGGGATGGAATTGGGCTGGATGACCTTTAAAGGGTCTTTCAGCTCTAAAGGAAATCCAGTCTTCCAAGTTCTGTCACGGAAACTCCTTTCATTCTGTGGCTGGCTCAGGCAGGGACCACGTGCTTCTATGGTCCAATGGGGCCCACCATTCAGCCTCTTCTGGCAAATGACCTCGGAGTCTTTCCAGCCCTGGGCTTCTCTGGGAAGCAGAGGACAAAAAGAACGGGGATCGAAGAAAGAACTACTACTTCCGGGAGGCCTTGCGGCAGCTACTCCGTCCCTGGAGGGGAAAGCAGGCCCCTGATTGGCTGAGCGGAGGAACTGGGGGAAAGGCCGGTGGAAGGCGAGCGCGGGCCAGTTAGCTGCACGTGCTGGCGGCGGCGGCTGGGCCGGATGGGTTTGTATAGTTGCTTCACTGCGGTCCGAGCCTCTTCGGGTCGCTGGCTTCGGCAGCATCCCCTCTGCAGGGCATGGGGGCCGCAGGGCAGCGCTGGGAGGAGCTACTCAGGTGGCCTCCCCCAGGTGAGAGCGCGCTGGAGCTACGAAGGGACTGGATGGGGAGGAAACTGCGGAGATCGAGGGGGCAGGGGAGGGAGGAGCCTATTTAAGCGCCGGCCCCAAGCGAGGTGGCCCTGGCTTCAGAGCTGTTCCAGTACTGGGAGCCTGTGCTCGGGCCCCGCGAATTTAAAGAGCCGCGGTTAGCTCTGTTGATTCCCTTTTTTTTTCACCTGCGTTGGGTTTTTTTCAGTTTGCACTTTTTGTTTCGATTTTCGACATTTCTTTGAACCGAAAGTGATTTGGAAAATCAATTTATCTCTTTGCTACTCTTTAAACTGACCCTCCCCCCTTAATCTCCCCCCCCCCCCAAAAAAAAAAGATTTCGCTGAGATTCTGCTGTCCGGTGTGGAGACTGAGCTGCAGCAGGGAAGGAGGGGAAAGTGGGTTGTAGGTTTGACCCACAGAGTGGCAGCTGGACAGTTGGAACGTACCCTAGAGGCTGTGCCGGCGGAGGACACTGAGCCCTACGGGGTAGTGATTGGTCCAAGATCGATCTGGGAGTCGGAGGCAGAATTTCAGACTTGAAATTTAGGTCTCTGGTTTCTGTTGCCTTAAAAACAAATAATAACTTGACACCTTGTCTTTTGACACCAACCTACAAAGTTCTTCATCCAAAACAATCCATTCATAGTTAACGGGAGGTTAACCTTGATAGTGTGTTACTAACTTTGACCCTGTGTTTGACTTTGAGTTATGTTGCATGTCGATATTGACTTTATTTACTCTGCCGTAATTCATATATATGTTTTTTTAAATGTTTTGCTTTTTTGAGGGGAGAAGATAGGGCAGTTGGGGTTAAGTGACTTGCCCTCGGCTAGGGGTTTTTTTTTTTTGGTCTGAGGCGGGATTTGAACTCAGGTCCTCCTGACTCCAAGCCCTTCGCTGCACCACCTAGCCACCCCTATGTTTTCTTACTTCTGCTTTCTTCACACTTTACTTCATACAGGTCTTATGTTTTTCTGAATTATTAATATTTGTCATTTCTAATAGGATGATAATATTCTTTTACATTAATATGCCATGGTAATTTTTGATTGACATCTCAGTAGTGTTTTGGACATACACAGAAATTTTCTCTTTCAATAACTTTTTCAGGGAAAAACCCCAGGTAGTAGAAATCCCTGGGTAAGAGTGTATGAAAAGTTTAGCAACTTTTTCCTGTAATTTCCAAATGTTTTCCAAATTGGTTGAATCAATTCAAAATGTCACTATCGACATGTCTTTTTCCCACAGCTCCTCCAGCACTGACTTTTTATGTCTATTACCATCTTTGCAGAATTGATGGGTGTGAGGAGATAACCCAAGGTATTTTAATTTGCATTTCTCTTATCATCTGTGATCTTTAACTTTTTAAATTTTGTTGTTGATAGTTTATATTTCTGCTAAACTATTCATATCACTTGACTATTTGTTGAGGAATGACTTTTTATTTATAGTTGTGTCAGTTTTCTGTAGATTTTGAATATCAGACCTATGATGAGATACTTAATCAAATATTTTCTTCACATTGTGTCTTCCTATGATTCTACATTTATAATATTTGTGCAAAAACTTTTAGACATTATATTTTCTCTCTTCTACTCAGAGCCTATATGCTGATTCCTTCCTGGCTGCCTACAACACACGTGTTCTCCTTCCTGAAGGAAGAAACAAAACAAAACCCTACCTTCAGTTAAATTATTGTCTTATATCAGTTCTCCCTTTCACAGCCAATCTCTCACAAAACAAAACTGTCTATATCTGTTGATTCCATTTACTCTGTTCTTTCACTTCTTTATTCTTTGCTTTAGACCTCATCTCTCAAATGAAACTGCTGTATTCAGTGTTACCAGTGATCTCTCTAAATGTCCAAACTGTGACCTTTTCTCAGTTCTCATTCTTCTTGAGTTTGCTGCAACAGTTGACACTGTTCACCACCCTATTCTTTGACACTCTTCCTTCTCTGTTTTTTCATGACATTGTCCTCTCTTTATTCTCTTGCCTGTCTAGCCTTTTCCGCCTCCTTTGCTGTTTTATCATTCATACCACGTTCCTTAACTGTGGACATTTCCCAAGTCTCTGTTTTGGGACCTCTTTTATTATTTCTCTGCACTTTCATAAGCTCTTGTGGGTTTAATTATCATCTATTTGCAAATCACTTTTAAATATACATCTTATATACGTATTATTGTTTTTCTCCAAAGCTCCAGTTGTGGAACTCCAACTCCCTGTTGAATAGTTGAAACTACATGTCCCAAGGGCGTTTCAACTTCATGTCCAAAACTGAACTCATTTCCCCCCCCAAAACTCATTCTTTTCCAATCTTTCTTATTTTATGGAACATACTGCCATCTAGTCACTCATATTTTCAAACATCTCCTTTGTCCTTGAATCCTTCTCCTACTTACCCAGCTTATCTAATAAGTTGACAAATTTTCTTCCTACTGTGCCAGTCTCTCTCACATCTTTCCCCTTCTCTCTATTCACATGATCCTAATCCCTTCCTAGTCTGTGACCAACTCTTCATAACCTTGTTAGATGTTTTCTTGGAAGCAGTACCAGAGTAGTTTGGCATTTCCTTCTACCTTTACAAATGAAGAAACTGAGGCAAGTAAGGTTAAGTGATTTGCGCAAGGTCACACAGCTAGTAGGTATCTGAGGCTAGATTTGAACTCATGAAGATGAGTCTTCTTGACTCTGGGCTAAGTGCTTTGTGCACTGCCACACTTAGCTGCCCCTTGCCTGGACTATCACCCTCTTAATTTGACTCTGCCTCCAGTCTGTCTTGTTTCCAATTCACCCTAAAGCAGTAGGTATGACCACCTCACCCCCCTACTCACTATACACTAATGAATTCTTATTGTAAGCTACTCTCACTTTTAAACCCTTTCTTCTTGTCCATAGTCTAGCAAAACTGTCTTTTTTTGATGCAGTTCATACATGGCAATACCATCTCTTGTATCCGTGCTCTTGCCTTAGCAGTCCATGCTTGGGGTGCAGTCCTCCTTCTATACTTAAATCTTTAGAATCCTTTGTTTCCTTCAAAACTCAGTTCAAGGACCATCTTCTGTAACGTAAAGCCTTTTCTCATCTTACTCCAGATCCCAATGTTTTCCCCTATTCAGTTTGCTTTATACTTATTTGCATATATTTTGTATGTTCTTATTTTTGTACACAGTATCCTCTAATATAATGTGATTGATTTAAAAAAGTTAATTGAAAAAAAATGAGAACTGTTAAAAAGAAAAAAGAAGGGAAGAAGGGAATTAGCATTTCAGAAGAGGAAGCAGTTTTTTGGTTTTCCTCTAAAATGATGATATGAATTCACAGGTGCTACAAGAGGTTATTTGATAAGAGTCGGAGGAAAAAAAATACAAGTAGTGGGAGTTATTGAATCCTTGGTGGGAAGTACTGAGGCAATCATTGTTTGACATGACATTAAAAATGTAGAAATCTGCCATGTTCCTTGGACGTGTTTTGAGAATGTGATGGAGAACCTCCCAAGACTTGTCAAATTTGATAACTGCTACTCCCTTTTTTTTTTTTTGCTTTTTGGAGGGCAATTGAGGTTAAGTGACTTGCCCAAAGTCACATGGCTAGTGTGTCAAGTGTCTGAGGTCAGATTTGAACTCAGGTCCTCCTGACTCCAGGGCTGGTGCTCTTGCACCACTCTTGGTGGTGATGACTTAAAGTGCCAGAAACAATCTTGATAGTACTTACAAGGATTATGAAGTCTTAGGCAAGAAGCTGAAGGCTTTAGGGCCATAGGTGTGATGTTTTTAGTAACACCACCAATTAAAGACAGGTACTTCAGAGGAAAAAGGGGGATTTGACCAATGAAGAGCTGCTTAAGGTGCTACCTGAAAACAGAATAAGGTATTTTGGACTATGGCTTAGAATAGTGGTGTCAAATTAAAATATAAATGGATCCCTCTTTGGTATACTGACTTAGAAATCTGCATTAACATTATCTCTGTTTTGTTGTAAAATTTTTATTTCCCAATTGCATTTTGATCTGTTTTCAGGCAATAGCCTATATTGACACCTCTTTGTTCCAATACAGGAAGAATCACTGCTTGTGCAAGGTGGAATACATTAACAAAAACACTTAACCATCTTTGTTGAGTTAAGTCACCTGGTCCTGATGAACTACATCTGGGGTGTTGAAAGAACTAGTGAATGTAATTGATTAATCACTGTGAATGATTTTTTAGAGATTATAGAGGCAGAGAGAGGTGCCACAAGACTCAAGGATGTTTGATTGATTTTATGAAAAGGAAAGACAATGTAGTCTGTGTAGTATAGGCCAGTGAGCCTGATTTTGATTTTTGGCAAAATTCTAGAATGGAAATGGTTACTAGATTTTTAGAAGGGGACATAATTATAACAGAGAATAAGTGTTGGCTTTGGTCATGACCTAGAATAGATCACAATGAATTAACCTGATTTTTAAAAACATGATTACTAGACTGTTATATCAAAGGAGTTCTGTATGTATAATTTACCCTACATTTTAGCAAAGCATTTGACTCATGTAATGCATAAGATGGGGAGATGTGGGCTTAACAATGGCACAGTTTGGATTTCAAACTTGATGAATGATGAGATGCCAACAAGTTATTTAAAGATTTAAAGTTATCTTGGAAATAGATTTCTGGTAGAATGTCTTGGGATTTTGTGATTGGTCCTGTGCTGAAATGATATGAATAGTTTAACAGAAATATAAACTATCAATAACAAGATAAAAAAAATTCAAGATCACAAATGATAAGAGAAATGTGAATTAAAATAATCTTGGGTTATCTACTCACACCCATCAACTTTGCAAAGATTGTAATAGACATGAAAAGTCAGTGTTGGAGGAACTGTGGGAAAAAGACATGTTGATGGTGACATTTTATGATCTGATTTATAAAGGCAGAGATGCCAGGCTTTGACTTACAACATCAGGGAATTTGAGAATTGGAAGGAACTTCAGGTTATCTAGGCCAACCTATATCTGAATGGAATCCCCAGTTTATCGTATCCCACAGGTGGCCATCCAGATTGCCAAGTCTTACCTTCTGGAAGACTTCCAAGGATGGGGAGCCATCACTTCTCTTGCTAGCCTATTCTGCTCTTGGACTGTTTTAATCAGTATGAAGTCTTTCTTAATATCAAGCTTAAATTTGCCTTTTTGTGACGTCCACCCTTTGTTGTTCCTGGTTATGACCTCTGTGGCCAGAGAAAACAAATCTTATCCCTTTTCCAATATGATAGATCTTCAGATATTTGAAATGGTGTATCATAGTCCCCCTGAGTGTTTTCTCCAAACTAAATGTTCCCAATACTTTCAACTGTTCATCATATTCTGTGGACTCAAGTCTCTTCACCATTGTGGTTGCCCTCTGAACAGGGCACTGACAATACAGGCTTTATTCCTGGAAGCCATGCCTCTCCCAGTGCAATCCAAGATCATGTTAGCTTTTTTTGACTTTTGCATTACACTGCTGACTTACAACCATGGCTCCACCATCTCGTACTTGTGAAACTGATTAAGACTTTCCATTTATTTGTATAGAATTTCAGCTAATTATAATATTCTACACTGTCAAGATATTTTTGGATCCTGACTTTTATCCAGGGTGTTAACTGCTTAGTACCATCTGTTTATTTTTTTTTGGAGGGGGGAGGGCAGGGCATTTGGAATTAAGTGACTTGCCCAAGGTCACACAGCTAGTAAGTGTTAAGTATCTGAGGCTGGATTTGAACTCAGGTCCTCCTGACTCCAAGGCCAGTGCTCTATTCACTGTGCCACCTAGCCACCCCAATCTCTTTATTTTTGATGAGCTTATCACCAATGCCTTTAGTGCAAGGTCTTGATAAAAGCATTCAGCAGCAGTGGATCAAGCACAAAACCTTGAAAATCCTGTCTTGTTGACATTGAACCATTGACTACTATTTTGAATCTGACCATTCCAAGTAATTCTGAACCTGTCCAGTTGTATTGTTGTCTCTTCTGCATTTCTTCATAGGAACAGTATCAGATATTCTATCAAAATCTTTTTTAAGATCTATGTAAACTCTGTCTTCATCATTCCTCTCGTGTACTAGTTAGTAACCCTGATAAAAAATTAAATATCTAACATAAGAATTGTTCCTATGCCCACAGTTGCTGGGATACTGCACACAAATCCCATTAAGGGACTCTTCTGCTTTTGACTTATATATGTGTCCTGGACTGACTGGGTTCAAACTCAAAGGAACTTAGTACAGTTTTTTTTTTTAACCTTTTATTTGTGTCGTGTGGCTGTTTGTCCTTTGATCTCGAAGAAGATCATGACATCGGGGAGGTGATGCCATGACATGCAGGTGAATTGGATTTAAGTGAGGGGAGGGCTGTGCAAAGTCACCAGCCTCACTTTCTCTGCAGCCAGGACAACTGGAGATGGCCCAGCATGCAATAGGGGACCTTGGCCTTTTCAAGCTAAGATCTTTTAACAGGTCTCAGTTTGATTGAGGCATCATCTATTCAGTGATTAAGGTTTAAAGAGAAATGACAATTTGGTAAAAATTTATAGGTCACTTCTTGGAATTAAAAAAGTGCATAAGAATACAAAGGAAGGAGCAGCTAGGTGGTGCGGTGGATAGAGCACTGGCCTTAGAGTCAGGAGGATCTGAGTCCAAATGTGATCTTAGACACTTGACACCAGCTGTATGACCCTGAGCAAGTTACTCAATCCCATTGTCTTACCAAAAAAAGAAAAGAAAGGAAGCCAATTGTATTGAAATACAGTTATTAAAATATGCTTTAAAACAAATTCATGGACCTCAGGTTAAGTTACCCTGACCTAGAAGACAGGCCAGACTCCTTTTCTCATACAGTTTGGCTTGTTACATTGACCCCAGGGAAAATTGACAACTAAATCTTTAAGTAATGGGTCCTCCCTGGGGATAGGGAGAGGGGAAGTAGAAAAGTTTAGAGAATACAATGTAAGTTGGATATACCATAGGTATTTATTTCCTAGATACAGAAGAAATACTCAAAAACACAAAAGATTACCAGTTCTCATTGACAGAAACACTTTTGAGTTAGTAATACTGTTATACTCAGGAGGTTGATGTGCAAAACCATCTAAATGTGAAACAATTTGTTGGACTGCTGATTAAACCTTTTACATTTTATTACAACTCTTCACTTCTCTCCCTTAAAGTTCATGTCTTCTGGCAAATCAGGCCATTGTTCAAGCTCTTCCTGTTTGGGATGAAAAAACCCCATCCAAAAATTTAATTAAAAATGTGGAAATCTCTTAGGATAAAAAAAATGACTGATCATGGGGAAGAGGCAAGCCAGTATGGAGGGAACAGGGTTTTAAACCCTAACTCAGTCAAGCTCCTTCCCCGACTGTCTCCTCTCCCATTGGCTGAGAGGCAGACTTAAGTCTTGGTGCCAAAATCTTCCCCAATGGCAAGTCACAGGGAAGCCCACCACTATCTCTCCGTGCCTGGGAAATAGGCTTACAAAGAACAAGGATGCTGATTGACAGCAAGGGAAAGGGGGGAAGGGTCCCAAAGCAAGGGAGGAGGAGTGAGTTCCAGCTGTCCCTGATTCCCACTGGTCAGGAGGAGAGGCCCACAAAGGTGGGAAATCAGAAAGGGCTCGCTGCTGATTGACAGCAGTATTGGAGAGGGGGAAGTTAATCCAAAACTGCCTGAGAAGTTTTCACTTCCCCCAGACATTCCTGTAAGTGGAATCTTTCCAAGGTGAGACATCTTGACCTCATAAGGTAACCTCAAAGCCTGGACATATCCATCTTGAGAATGATGTCACCTACTTAGGAAAGGAAATAGAAAGTAAAAAAGGTGGTCAGAGATCCGTGAGTAAACTTTTCTGGTGAAATCCCCTCACTCTAGCTGCCATGCAGAAGGAGCCACCTATATGTAAGATCTTCCTGTGCCTTTGTGGAAAGTGTAGCACAGCTATTGTAAGTTAGTTATCATGGGAGAGTCAAAAGAAGAGTTAATTTGACGTCTCTTCTTTTTAATTGACGCTTCATCCCACTCTTCTGCCACTGTCATAGGGTGGGGGTAGGATTAAGGAACCACCTATGGTTTGGTGACAGAGTTGTACAGAAATAAGTGATATAAGATAAAGCTGGGACGGGACGGTGATATCAGATCACTAAAGACCTTGAACAGCATGTGAAGATTGTTGAGTGAAATGATCCTATCTGTATATAATGATTAGTCTGGCAGTAATATAAAGGAAGGAGGTAGCATGTCATTTTTTTAACTGTGTTCTGCTGGAGTCCTAGAAGGAAGGACCGGAAAACAAGCCTTCAAAAATTGAACCTATTTGCTTGCTTGACCCAGTGGCACACAAGATGGAAGATCTTCTGACTTCCTTTTCTTGTAATCCTCAAAGTCAGGTTCACAAAAGATATCACCCAACTAGTAAACTCTGAGAGAGAGTCTGGTCATTTCTGGAGTTTGATGTGTCTTTTGGCAATGCTCTCCAGACAAAAGGGCTGCTAAGAAGCGATGGCACAGAGGGAGAGAATTACAGACAGGAGAGACATACTGTAGAAAAGCATGGAGATGAGACAATACTGCTTTCAGAAAATGACTAGTAAGATGATTTGGTTTGAATATGTGAAAGAGGAGTTAAATAAGACTGGAAATGTGGTTGGAATTAGATTGTAGAGGGCTTTAAAAATACAAGGTAGAAGCATTTAAACTTTAAGGTAATAGTCACTGAAGGTTTTTGGGCAAGAGATTGACAAGATCAGACTTGTGCCATTAGGAAGATTTTTTTTGACAACTATGTGGAGATTGGATTGGAGCAGGGAGAACAATAAAGAAGCTGTTGTCATAGTCTAAGTAAGAAATGAGAGCCTGAATTAGAATTTGGGCAGTTCAAGTTGTGAGCAGAAAATGAATATTAGACAATAGTACCGAGGTAGACTCAACAAAACTTGGCATCTTGATTGTATTTGGATCTGGGGTGTGAAGGAAAAGGAAGAGTTTAGATTGACTTAGTATATAAACCTGGGTGCTTTGGAAGATGATGATACTCTCTTTTTTTTTTTGAACTTGGGAAGATGAGTCTTCTTTTTTTGTTTTCTTTTTTAAAATTAAATTAGTTATTTGTAGTTTTCAGCAGTCACTTCTGTAAGGTTTAAATTTTCTCCCCCGCTGTCCCCAACATGACTTGCGATCTGATAATGAATGGGCTTCACACATACATTCCTATTAAACAGATTTTCACATTAGTCATGTTGCATAGAATTATAACGAATGGGAAAAACAAAAATAAAAAAAACAAAAAAGGAAATAGTCTGCTTTATTCTGCATTCCAACTCCATAGTTCTTTCTCTGGATATGACTGGCATTTTCCGTCATGTGTTCTTTGGAATTGTCTTAGGTCCTTGCATTGCTGAGAAGGGCTAAGTCTATCAAAATCAGTCCTTGCCCACTGTGGCTGTTACAGTGTCTTTCCAGGTTTCTCTAAAGTCTGCCTGTTCATCATTTCTTATAGCACAATAGTATTCTATTACATTCATATAGCACAACTTGTTTAATCAAGATGATGATACTCTTGAAAGAAATAGGGAAGTTTGAAGAAGTGGGTCTAGACAGGAAGATGATGAGTCCTGTTTTGGAAGTGTTGAATTTGTGGTGCTTCTGAGTCATCCAAGTAAAGATGTCTAGAAGGTATTCAGCAGTGCAGGATTTGAGTTCAGAAGAGAGGTTGAGGCTAGATATATAGGTTTCTGTCTGTATAGCAGTAATAAGACATAATGAAATAGTTGGCTACAAAGGAGTGGTTAGAGAGGCAGGATCAAGTTCTGGGAGGAACACCATAGAGTATCTCAGAGGAAGAGTGGTCCTCAATGTAAATACCTGCCAAGAGGTCAAGGACTAAATTGAGGACCAAGGGAAGAACGTAGGCTTTATCTGTTAAGTGTTCATTGGTTGCTTTTGAGAAAGTTTCTTTAGGAGTGGTAGAGTCAAGGGATTGAGAAATGAGTGAATAGTGAGGAAGGGAAAACAGCGGATTTAGATGACCTTCTATAAGTTTTTCAGTAAAACTGAGGCAGGGCTAGAATAATTGAGTGGATGTTGGGGTCAAGTGAATAGTTTTTAAGGATGGGGGGAGACCAGAGTATATTTGTAGTTAGTGGAGAAAGGATCAGTAGATAGGAAGGGAGAAGAAATGACTGGTGGAATAACTTCCTAGAGGAATTGGGAAGAAATAGGGTCAGAGGCACAAAAGGATGGAATCACTTAAACATTTTGTGGCTTAGTTTCCTTATCTGTCAAATGGGCATAATAATAGTTACATACCTCATAGGTTTGTTGTGAGGAAAGCACTTTATATACCATTAAGTACTATAACAATTTAAGCTATTGTTAATCTCTCAAGCTGCTTTCTCTTGTAACCTGATTTTCCTTTTCCTTTCTCCCCTTATTCCCTTGATGCAGTGGTAATTCCCCTCTCCTACCCTCTCTGTGCAGACCCCTCCAACCTTTGGGTTCCTCTTCGACATTGATGGGGTGTTTGTCCGTGGTCACAGAGTGATCCCTGCTGCCTTGGAAGCTGCCCGAAAACTGGTTGATTCGAATGGGCGTCTCCGAATGCCAGTTGTCTTTGTCACTAATGCCGGAAATTGTGCACCACAAGTGAAAGCTCAGGAACTCTCGAACTTCCTGGGTCTGCAGGTAAGGAGAACTGCAGAGGGATGCAGCCCTCAGGCACTGATCTTGTTCGCCTTTTCAAAGGCGTTCCCCACAATCTGACCATTCAGCCTTCTTCCATCTTATGATATCCTCTTAATTTGGGATTTTCTAAGATTTTCAGCCTTTGTGTCAAAGCCCTTTTTAGGCCACCCCAGAGTGCCTCACTTGTGTTCCTTGTACTTCCCAATATATTCAGCAAGCCCTTCAGAGGCAAGGACCATGTATATTCAAATTTCTAGCACAAATGAAAAGTTACAAAATGACTAATTTGTTGAAAAATGTGCCAAAATGCCTAACTTTTTTGAGTGTTTCTTTAGTCACCTTGGAAAGCTTTATACTTGTTCCGGTATTAGTCCTGTTGAAAACATTTTTGGAATGCTTTTGAATTGCCTTTAGAACTGTAGCACTTTCTTCTTAATGTCTTCAGTGGTGACCAATCCTTTGAGGTTGAATTTGATTTTTAGAAATAGCTAAAAATCAATAGGTTTCAGTTCTGATGAATAAGTTGGGTAAAGTTAATAGTATCATAGGATTTGGATCTGGCAGGGATGTTAGAGGCCAGCTAGTCTCAGAGAGTTAAGTGACTTGCTAAGCATTATACAGGCCTAACCAGGCCTTTGGACTCCAAGTTCAGTGTTCTATCCACCATATTGTTTTCCTTTTCCTTTTTTTTTAAGACTGATGTTCTTTGTGTAGCTTGGAAACTGATCCTAAGTGACATTCCAGACAGGTTTATAGAGTCAATATGACTGCTTTGAATTTTATCATTGACCTAGCTACAGAAACAATATAATGTAGTGGATTGGATTTAAAGTCAGAGGACCTGGGTTCAAATCCCACCTCTACCACCTCTACCAGTTATTAGGGGTGTGTGTCTGTCTGTGTCTGTCTGTGTCTATATCTGTGTGTCTGTGTCTCTCCTTGGACCAAGTCACTTAATTTTTCTGAGTTTCTGTTTCCTCATTTGCAAAAAGAAGAGGTCAGACTGGATGATCTCTAAAGTATCTTATCTCCCAACTCAAAATCTATGATCCTTACGATTTTTTCCAGCTTTCTATATGTATGATCCTTTTTTATGTCATAATAAAACCTGGTCTTATTATAGTTATACCATATAAGTTCATAAGAGCTCTCTTGAAGATGATAAATCTTTTGTGAATCTAGAGGTTAAAAAACTAATCTCCCAGTGGGGACTTCTTGGGAAAAAAAAAGAAAAAAAAGGTGAATTTCCATGAAAATGAAATTCACACATACGGCTGTGATTTTGTATGGGGTTATTAAGAAATCTCTTTGTCTCAGGCAGAGGGATAGTTTGGGTAAAAATCATGGTATTAACCTTCCTGTTTCTTTTGTTTTGTGTAAGAAATGAATTGATAAGCTTTTACCTCAACCCTGCAAATGGCTTAAGCAGGATGTCAAGTGCCAAGTTAGGCTTTTGCTGGACTATTTTATTGATTTTTTTGTATCTACTCCGTTGATTCTGTGTGCTCTATATTTTCTCTCTCTTATTACTATTTACCCTTCCTTCTAATCCTCTTCTCTTTGCAGGTTGAACCTAAACAAGTAATACTTTCCAGTAGCCCCTTGAAGTTCTTCTCAAAGTTCCATAAGAAACGAATGCTGGTATCCGGGCAGGGGCCTGTAGTGGACCATGCCAGGAAGTATCCTTCTTGTGATCGTCAGGGTTGAAAATCGTATTAGAACCTCTGAAGAAAGGTTAAGTGAAGGTATCTAATTAGAGATTGGAAAGATGCCAAATTTAGTGTGGAATCTTCAGATCAATGAAATGTAGTCTTATCTACAAAAGAGAGGCAGGAAAGACAGTAAGGAGTAGAAAGTTGACCTGGGTATGGTAAAAACTTTCTCTGCTTTTGATGATCAACTTTCTAGCCTTCTTCTATGGTTCATCCTGACTTCAAGGAGTCATTTGGTTTAGGAAAGGATATGTGAAGTTCTTATTTACTTTAATTAGACAAACAAAACATACTTTGTGAAACTGAGATTTATACAAATTAATAGATGAAAAAAGTTAAACTCTTCAGTATACAGTGTTTGGCAATGTCAAATGACCCCAGAGAAATAAAGGAGGATGAGCATTGAAAAAATGTCATTGGTGACTTTTGAGAAAACAGTTTTCATAGGTATAGTTACAAAAACTACTCAAAAGATTTGTATCAACAGAAGGTTAAAATCACTTATTTCAAGCATTATGAAGATTTGATATTTGTCTCCAAATATTTGTTTGGATTGGTTTCCCCTTAGAGGGTAGGACTAGGAACAGTGGGTTGAAAGTGCAAGGATAGATTTTGACTTGATGAAAGAAAAACTTGCTTGTTAAGGTAGAACTACTTAAAAGTGACCTGTCCTGCGCACAGAATAGTGAATCTTGAGCACTAAAGGTCTCCAAGTAGAGTCTGAATAATATCTTGTTAGGGAATCTTTAGAATGGATTTCTGTTTGGGTCTGGATTGTTCTTGATGGCCTTTGAGGCTCCTTTGATATGATATTCTGTAATTCTGTGCTTCCTCTCGGTTTACCATGCTTCCCTTGACCCACTTTCACTATCCACCATGCTCCCTTCACCAACATTTATTAGAATTCACAAACTGTAAGGTGGGGAGACATAAAGTGACACTTTTATTTTGCCCAATATAGTTTTGGGGACATGATAATCGTGGGCTGTGGGCTGGCATGAAGGTAGACTAGGAGAGGCCAAGAAGAGAATGAATTGATACTAATAGCATAATGTGGTGACACAGGAGTTTGGATGAAATTAAATCCAACTGTAGTCTCTTAGGAACTTCGTTAGAATTTTGTTTCTGTGGCTGGTGTCAAGTTGGTGACTAGGCTGCTTTCATTTGTTGTGTAGCAGCAGCAGCACCAGGTCTATGTGAGGCTCTGATAGAAGCAATATCTTAAGCCCTTAATCCTTATGAAGCTTATGTTTAAACCCAGGGATGCCAAGAAACTGTTGAGGTGGGGGCTCTGCCCACCCAAAACTGTTGTGGTGAAACTGTTTCAAAGAATTCAGAGTCAGACCACCTCTAATCCAATGTAAAGCCAAGCACTAGCAGCTTTCTAAAGGATGGCTGCTGGAATAGCTTTCAAGGTTCTGATTACATAGTATAGTGAACACTATTCAGTAACAAATCAGAGCAAAACATTCGCAGAAAATCAAGATACAGCATTCAGAATGTTACAACTTATCACCGAAAATCAAAATATAGTATTCACAATAACTCAACAGCTTGTCATGGAAAATGGCCACATACTTTTGAACAAAGTACAATCATTTAGTCAGTCAATCACTTAGTAACTCAATCATTCAATCATAAAGTACAAAAAGTCAAAGTCTTCCACCCATGGAGCACACTGAGTTACAAATCAGTGACTATTGATGATGACTATCATCAATACTGATGACTATTCAGTCATCAGTCACTATTCAATCATCAGTTGCTATTCAGTACTCTTTTAAGGGGTAGTGGAAAACACACAGGCCATCCACCCCTTTGTTATAAGAAAATCGCAATTTCATCACTACTCAGTACCCATGGAGAGGTTTTTCATCTTGACTCAGGGCAGACTTTCAGCTTTCATGGCTCCTCTTCCATGGTCCCAGCTCCCCCCTGACTCTAACCAACTGCCATCTGAGTTCAAAGGCAGACAGCTCCTAGCTCCTTGTCCAGCTGTCTGTGCAGTTCTTACTCCACATTGGAGCTCACAGTGTCCAGTCCACCTCAGATCCTTCACAGTCTCTGTTCCTGGGAAGACATGGCTTTAACAAAGCCACAAGAACATTTGTTTAAAATCCTGGCACCACAGTCATGCTTCCTCAGTGTTCTGCAGTTCAGGCTGGCCCTCGGAAATCCTCAGCAGCTCCGGCTGGCCCTCAGAAGTCTTTAGCAGCTTTGTTCTCAAAATCAAAATCACTTTCTCCACAGAAGTTCTAGTCCAGCAGCAGTAGCCCAGCCTTCAGCTGCTCATCCCAAGAAGTTCTGACTGTCCAGCTTGTGCTCTTCCTTATATACTGTATAGCTCCTCCCCTTCCTAGTGCAGGAGTTCACGAGTTCTAGGTTTCACAAGTTATGGGGTTCACACGTTCTGTTTCTTAACAGACTTGATACAAGGCTCAAAAGAAATTTGAGCTGAAACAAGGTATGAACTACTTCTGTGCTTGCCATTACATCTAAGTATAGGCATTTATTGAGACTGACACCTCTCATGGGCTAAGTTCCAAGAGGAACCAACAAGTTCAAAGAAAACAAGATGGATTTTTATAGGGTAAAGGTGCTGATTACACAATCAAAATTTACATGAAATATAATATGATTAATCTCAAAAAGGCAGGAGGAGTTTGTTAAGGGATTAGGTAATGGAGGACTGGTCCCATCTATGGTTCGGTGGTTAAACATTCTGGTCATGCTGCCCTCTAATTGGCTAGCTGTTGTGGTCCTGTCTGGTCAAGATAGATAAGTTAGGTATTGGATTAGATGGATGATTGATTGTGATTGAATACAAGTATACACCTGTTTCTATAGGAATGGGTTTGGGGGCAGTAGGTAGAGGCAGTAGCTGAGTTTCCATCAGGTGGACACACCTGCTGTTTTTGTGGGAGCTAAGAGTTCAGGGACACACCTGTTCCAGTGAGCAGTGAGGCATATATGAAGATGTCAGGACATTGGAGGGGTGGGGGTATGTGTGAGGTGGGGCGGGGTAGTGTGGTAGGGGGCTAGGTAGGTATAGTGGGTCTGCTATTCAGTGGGGCCAGGCCTGTAATGAAGTTAGAATATTGTGGCTGGGGGCAGTTTTATTAGGATTCCATCATAAGAACTGGGATGGGTGGTGGCAAGTGGGACCCATCATCCCAAACCCTGTTTGGAAGTTGCTACTTTTTGACCTTGATACACAGCCCTCCTAGAGTAACTTTATCCTCTTTTTCTCCACTTTGGCTCCTTTCTATTTAGCTGAGTCCTACTATTCCTCAGGGCTTCGACCATCCTCTTTGTAGCATCTCTGGCTCCCTGCACCTGTGATATTCTTTCTCTCCTCTAAGCATTGGTAATATTTAATGGCTGTTCCACTCATTTGGCATAGATGGAGTCATTGCATGTAGGTTAGTTAGAGACATTGGAGACCATCTAGTGCAACTCCCCACTTTACAGATAAAGAAACTGAGACTCGTAAAGGGGAGGTGACATACCCAAGGCAAGTAAAGGTAGGATTTGAATACGTATCTTCTGACATGGGCTTTCTATACAGATGATATTCAATGAATATTGATTGCTTTGGTCTTTATTAAATAATTTTAGCCTTTGCAATAAGAATAATAAATGAACAATATTAAAGCTAAAAAAGACTAGGTATCTGCCCCCTGCTTCCATATACTCCCCAGTTACTCTCTCTCTTTCTCTAATCATGTTTACCCTTCCCTCCCATCCTCATCTATCTGCAGATCGAACAGTAGTGTTTTCCTATAGCCCCTTCCTGAGAATTAGAGGTCAGCGATTTGTCCAGGGTCACATAGGTAATAATGGGCAAAGCTGGGATTGAACGAAGGTCTTCTGACTCCAAATTCTGTATTCTTTCCACTGTACCATAGTGAGATGAATAGTAAAAATGTTACTATTCTTGGTTTATAGATGAGGAAACTGAGAATTGGAGTGTAAGTGCTTTTCCCGTAGTTTCATGACTAATGCAGGATAGATTGCATGACTAAAAATTCATTATCTTTTCATCTTAAATGCACTTCTCTTTTTAATTTCCCTCTCTTGAGGGTACCACTCTCCCTTCAGTCACTGGGGATGTGACTTTGGAGTTACCTACAACTTAGTTACAAACTCTTGCCAATTCTGCTTCTATAATCTCTCCTGAGTTTTCTCTCTGTCTCCCCACTCATTAAATCCACCTCCCCGCCATTTCAGGCCTTTATCACCCTTCACATTCACTGTGCAGAGTCTCCTAATTGGTCTTCCTTGTGTCAAGTCTGTCCCTCCTTCATTGTCCACAGAATTGTCAGATTGGTATTCTTAAAACACAAACCCTCTTCATGTCATTACTTTGCTCAGAAAGCTCCCCTGGTTCTCTGTTGCCTCTAGGATAAAACTCTGGCATTTAAAACCCTTCACAATCTGACTCTAAACTATTTTTCCAGACTTTTTTCACACTATGTCTTCCTATGTACTCCCTCTCATAGCCAGGGAGGTCTGGTTTCAAGTCTTCCTTTGACACAGTCAGTTGTGTGGCCTTGTAATGGCAGCAAAGAAGTACTTAGCACCTTGTTTCAGCTATTTAATTATTTAGCACCTTGTTTCAGTTCAAGTTTCTTTTAAGCCTTGCCCATGATTATATCAAGTCTTTGTAAAGTATCAGAACTTGTGAAACCCACAGTGGGAGGAACTTGCTGATGCAAGAGGAAGGGGTAGAACAGGGAGGAGCTAATGACCATATATAAGGAGAAGCCCAAGCTCTATTCTGTCTGTGTTGATTTTTTTTGTGTTACTTTGTACAGAAACCCTGGGACCTTACTGGAAGCCCTGAAAGAGGATTTTCTTGTTGTCTGTTTATAGAAGTCCTGGAGTTGGGTTTCAGAGGTCCTGGGATTATACTGACAATTTGTGTTGAGTTCTCAGACCTTGTTTTTGGGTCTGTGTTGATTTCACAGGCAGAAAGTGGACTGATGATGATGCGAGCAATGTGTGTGAATGTTATTGTGGCTATGTTAAGCTTTGTCTTCCTGGAAACAGAAAAAAATTTATTCTTAGGAAGATTCTGTAAAGCCAAGCATGAGCAGCTCTCCAGATGACTGCTGCTATGAATAGCTTTAAGGTTCTGATCACATAGTATAGTGAACTCTATTTATTCAGTAATAAACTAAGACAAAACATTCACAGAAATCAGAGTACAGCATTCACAGTGTTGTAACATAACTTATCACTGAAGTGCCCATATAGTTTTCACCAAAGTGGCCACATAATTTTAAGCAAAAGATAATCATTCAGTAAATCCTTTACTCAATCATCTTTAAGGAATAAGCCTCTTTAAGGGACACAAAGTACAAAGGTCACAGTTCTCCACCCCTAGTTCACGTTGTCTTAATCTCTCAGTCAAAAAGTCTGCTTTCTTCTTGATTGGAGATTAGTTTTCAATCAGCCTTAAGAGGTACAAGGTACAGAGTACAAAGTTCTCCCGCCCCTAGGCCACAGTAAATCATGATCTTCTCAGTCAGCATTAAATACCCAAGGAGAGGTCTTTTCATTTTGACTTGAGGCTGGCTCTCAGATTCCATGGTTCCTCTTCCATGGTCCCAGCTTTTGCCTGAATTTACCCAACTGTCACCTGGATTGAAAGGTAGGCAGCTCTCAGCTTCTTGTCCAGCTCCTCATCCAGTTCCCATTCCATATTGAAGCTCACAATGTCAAGTCCACCTCAAGTTTCCGTTTCTGGGAAGACAAAGCTTAACAGGGCCAAAACAACATTCATGCACATTGCTGACACCATCATCAATTCACGTTTTGCCTGTGAAATCAGCAGAGACCCACATACAAGGTCTGAGAACTCAACACAAACCCACAAACGAGGTCTGAGAACTCAACACAAATTGTCAGTATAGTCTCAGGATTTCTGAAACCCTCTTCCAGGACTTATGTAAACAGACAACAAGAAAATCGTCTTTCAGGGCCTCCAATAAGGTCCCAGGGCTTCTGTACAAAGTATCACAAGCAAAAATCAACACAAACAGAATAGACAGAGTGCTTGGCCACCACAAAGTTCCCCTTGATCAGATCAGTTAACTTCTCAGTGATATACAACTTTCTAAGACTGTTAAGTTTTAGAGAAGGTGCTGATCTGCATAAATGGAGGGGGTTTCCTCACTTGGAAATCCTTTATACCAATGAATTGTAGGTCCAGTTCCTATCCTTCATCCCTGTCACTCCTCACTTATTATATGTTCTAGTCAAACTGGCCTAACTTACTGTTCCTTCCCTGTGACATTCTGTCTCCTTTGCACAGGCTGTCCCTTACACCTGGAACATGCTCTTTTCTTACCTTTGCTTCTTAGAATCCCTAGATCCATTTAAGGCACAGCTCATTCTCTTATGCAGGGCCTTTCCCAAGTCCCTAAGTTATTAGTGTGTCTCTTCTTCTCCCCTCGCCCCCCATTATCTTGTATTTACTTCTATATATTTTGTAGTATGAGAGCTAGTGTGGTATAGTAGGTAGGGAAACCTGGCTTCAAGGTCTGCTTCTGATCCATACCGGCTGTATGTCCCTGGGCAAATCACTTAGCAACTCCATGTTCTAGGCTACTCTCTAAAATGAATTGCAGAGGAGATTCCAGTCTGCATTGGTAGAGGGAATTTCTCTGTCAGGAAGTTCTCTGAACATGTGAAATCACATCCAGTACCAATTCCTTTCCCTTATTTTGTATTAACTTACCTTTCTTAACCTTTTTCCCTCCAGGTAGATGTGAATATATTGAGGGCAGGGACTTTAAAAATTTTTGTGTTTGTATCCCCAGAGCCTAGCATAGTAGCCTTGGCATATAGTAGGTGCTTAATAAACAAATATTTGTTGAATTGAAGCTGCAGAGCCACTCCAAGTTCTGACTCCTGGTCCAGTGTTCTTTCTCCCACACATACCTTTCTTTCTAGGTTGATAGTATAGCAGCACATCCAAGTATGTCTTGCTGACTATACTCAACCAGGACCACTTGTATGTGAGGAGATTCCTCTCCCCACCCTCCTCCCTTACCAGAATCTTAGTGTTTTGTAGGTAGTCCCTTTCTTGGGTTGGGTGTGGGGGTAGGATGAGTAACACTGATATATATTCTGTGAGCAGTTTCTTTGGTTCATTTTTTGACAAGATTTTTTTCACTCTTAGGGCTGTTGTGGTAGGAAGGGATGCTTATGATCGATGTGTTTCACAAATACTATTGGATGCTAAAGGAAACACATATATGTACTTCTGTGTGTGCATGTATATAGGCTTTTTTTGTAACTTAAGGCTTTCTTCTACCGCGGCCCAAGCTTCCTAGTTGGGAATTACCTCCTTGGTGTTCCAGACATTCCAAAGACAAACCTAACTATATATCTGCTGTTTTAAGAGATGTAGCATGGATCTAGACCAGGCTTGGAGTTAGAAAGCTTCGAGGTATGCTTCTGACACACACTAGTTGTTTAATCATGGGTAAGTCCATTAACCCCTTGGTGCCCCAGGCACCTCTCTAAAGATTCTAAGTTACTGGAGTTGCTGATGGGATCGAGGACACTCGTACTCACAGACTTCCCTATACTGATAAGGTCTCAGCCCAGGTTCCCTCCCTTCTCCCCCAAAAATATTATTATAGATTATTTGCTTTTTTTTCCTCTGGTGATGTCAATAATAGGGCTGATATAGTGTAATGACCAAAGATTTTTGCTCATACAGCTTGCTTAATATTGCACCATTTGTAATTTGATGAGGAGTAAATGGGTAAAGTTATTGTTCCTCTTGTTCTGGCTTAAATATGGTCGTTCTGATCAGACAGCAGCAATATCTGTGTGGCTTATTTTGCTTCCTTAATTTCATGATCCAGCTTGGGTTTCCAGAATGTGGTTACTATTGATGAATTGAGACAAACATTTCCTATACTTGACATGGTTGATCTTGAACGAAGGCCAAAGACTATGGTATTGAGTAGTGGATTGGGC
The DNA here is from genome assembly GCA_028646515.1 of Pseudochirops corinnae. Lineage (NCBI taxonomy): Eukaryota > Metazoa > Chordata > Mammalia > Diprotodontia > Pseudocheiridae > Pseudochirops > Pseudochirops corinnae. Next base: position 397,991,752 of record CM053585.1, read on the forward strand.
TAGAATATGTTTTCCTCTAGAACCTGATATCCTAGCATTATTTCCTTTCCCTTTCCTTCCAACATTGTCTTCCATCCATCATTGGGGACCATCTCCAGTCATTCTGATTTATATCTTGCCACTGGACACAGATGGCTCCAGAGGAGAAAGTGAGGCTGGTGACTTTGTACAGCCCTCCCTCACTTAAATCCAGTTCTTGGTATGAACCGCCACATGTGTGGTCCTCTTCTAAAACAAAGGACAAATGACAATCCATCCATCATTATAACCTTACAGCCCCTCCCACTAGGATTTTTGATAGTTATCCTTAGTCATTGTTGCAGTGCTTCATGACTCCTCATATTTCCAAGAACTCTCGAGCTATTAGTTTTATATTTTATATCCAGCACTGGTTCAGTCACTCCATTGCATGTACTAGTGCTACAGTCTCCTTCCTTCCCTTCCAGAAACTAATATTCTTATGACATCATCCAGTCAACTTTTAGACCATTAAAACAGGAAAGGTATCCCCAAATATTTTTAATGAACAGAATCTGCCTGCTAAACTCTCCAAGACAAATGGTGGTCTAGCCTATTCTTTTTTTTTTCCCTTACTTTTTGGAGCAGAGAAGGCAGGGCAATTGGGGTTAAGTGACTTGCCCAAGGTCACACGCCTAGTAAGTGTTAAGTGTCTGAGGTAAGATTTGAACTCAGGTCCTCCTCACTCTAGGGCCAGTGCTCTATTCACTGTGCCACCTAGCCACCCTGGTTTAGCCTATTCTTAAAGTTCTATGGATGCCATATAGTGGACTTTTCCAGTGCTAACTAATCCACACTTTCAGCCTCTTTCCCAAGTATCTTGCTTCAAGATAGACCCATTTCCTTTAATTCTTTATTCATTAAAGGGAAATTACTTCATGTGCTTCAAGGTGTTAGTCCCTCAGCCTTTGCTTTTAAAAACCAGATAGCCATGACTTATTTCTATGGCCCTATTTCTCAAGTCTATCCAATTTATCCTTTATATTTTTCTTTTGTTATTGTTATAATTTGTTGTATAATTTGTTGGGCCGAGATGCTCCCTTCTCAGATTTACAATTTGAATTTGGTGTGGTTTCAGTAAGCTGCTAAGTATGACCCAATCACATTGACAGCTGCCATTACTTATCTCTTGACAGCCTCCCTTGAAGACTGACTTCCCTCCCATAGAAGGTAAGTGAAGTTCTCTGAGTTGGGGTGATTTCTGTTCCTCAACCTCTTGATTTTGTAAGATAGTTTAGGGGTATCACAATTACTCTTTCTTTACTCCAGTGAGGGCCTAACTTTTCCAAAACAATGATAGACTTTGAGCTGAGAGGTGATATCACCTAAGGCCTTTGTTTTCCAAAGAAAAAATAGGCCCAGAGTGGTTTCAGCAATATGCTGATTTTCCTATTAGTCAGTGGCAGAACCAAGGATAGAATCTAGGTCTCCTGATTCCTAGGCAAGTATTTCTTCAGTGACATGAGGGGGAGTGATAGTAATGATGATGTAGCAGATAGGAACAAAACCAAAGCTTTCTTTTGCCACAGAGGCTCAAGTGAAAATAAAAAGCTCCCTCTTTAACTCTGGAGTTTAAAGCAGCTTCAGTAATGACTAAATGGCTTTCTATCAAGGTTGGTTGAGGTCATTGTGCCAATGACATAATAATTTATCTGGAGCGGAGGGATTCTTATTTTGATGGTGCTGACTCAGACTCCGTTAGGGCCTCACTCCACCCTCCTGCATGGAGTATATGGTAAATGTCTTGCAAAACCCATAACCTTTATGTATTTTTTGTTGTTTAAAGGGGTACTCCTCCTTGGGGAGCCAGTCCGGTGGGAGACAAGTCTCCAGCTTATCATAGATGTCCTTCTCAGCAATGGGAACCCTGGTGCAGGAATGGCAGCAGTCCCCTACCCCCATCTTCCTATTCTGGTCAGCAACATGGATCTCCTTTGGATGGCTGAAGCCAAGATGCCCAGGTGAAGAATCATGGTCTTTAGTCTTAGAGCCCCGACCTTGGTCTCTGGCTGTGTCTTGATCATGGATAGCCACCATCTTCTAGGTTTTATTCTGATACCATGAGAATTTAGCTCCCCAGCTAGGAAGGACTTTGGTTTTTCTCACTGTTCAGGAACCTTGGAGTAGGTTTCACACATCGGTCAGTTAGCAGATACTTAATAAATGGGCAAGACACTGTATTAGATGCCAAAGAGGATACAAAAACATAACACAGTCTTTGCTTTAAAGGAATTTACAAAGTAGGCTGATAGCTTAGAAATACAGCTCTAAACACACACACACAGACACACACACAGAGCTTAGATATATCTAGAAGAGGAATAAGAATCTGAAGAGTGGAAACACTAAAAATTCAAACAGCTTCCCTTCTGCCTTTCCCCAAATGTTATGTATAATTGAATTTCAGGTCGTAGAATATAGTAATGATGGTAGGGATAGAGATAGACTGGACTTGTGTGATTTTATTGATATAGGGAACTTCTTCACTGTTGCAGGCTGCCAGCTTCTCTGCAGCTTGTCTTAGAGAGTTGACTGGGGCATGGACGCATTCAGTGACTTGCCCAGGGTTACATGGCAAGTCTATGTTAGAGGCAGGACTGGAAGCCGGGTTTTCCTGGCTCTGAGGCCAGCCCTTTATCTGGTTTGCCAGGTGGATTTTCATAGCACAAATACTTTCTCGTTTTAGTCTCTTTATTGTAAGAGGAAGGTTGGGAGGAACCAAAAGTATTCTGCTGAGTGTGTAAGTGAGAGGAATGGAGCCTAGAGGCATCAGGTGACTGTCTCAGTGTCATAGGAAATAAAATCAGAGCCCAGATCTCCAAGCTTTAGGCCAGTATTTTTTTTGTCAAATAATGGTACATCTTACACTGTTGTATAGACATCATCAGATTATCTTCTCAAATGAAATAGGTTTGTCTCAGTAGCAGACAATATAATCCTTGCCTGGATTTCCCTTGTTCCTTGTTCCTTTCTCTGTAACTAATAGATAGAGAGTTTGTGGTTTTTATATTCTTGTCCTGACACCAATTTCCAGTAAGCCAGTAGTTAAGTAACTCCAAACCTTACATACATTACTCCCTTCCAACCAAATAGCCCTTAGAGTAGGACCAATGTTCTGACATTTTTGGTCAGGCATTTTCTGAGTGCTAAAGAATCTGGCACTCAAGGGGCTGGTGATTTGCTGAGAGAAAAAAAAAATTCTGTAAAACTAGCCAATATATCATTTGAATCCGAGAGGTTGTGCAGAGTTCCTCACCATAGCCTCTTACGTCTCTAGTGAAGGGATTGCTTTCCTAGTAACATGAAATGGGAGTTGTGGGAATGGTGGTGGTTACTTAAATGGATTCATGACAGTGCTCTTTAAGTGCAGGTTTCAGAAGTGCCCTTGTTGCTGGTGGAGGTTGAAGTAGGAATTTCATTGAGAGGAAGGAATGACCAGGTGTTGGAGGGGAACTGATGAATTATCTTCTTGGTCAGGTTTGGCCACGGCACTTTTCTTCTCTGCCTGGAGAGCATCTATCGAAAAATAACAGGCAAGGAACTGAAATATGCAGGCCTGGTGGGCAAACCCAACATCACTACCTACCAGTATGCAGAGTCTCTGATCAGAAAGCAGGCAGAGACATGGGCCTGGGGGGCCCCCATCCGAAGACTCTACGCTGTTGGGTAATACTATGTGCCTTCTCCTTTTCTAAGCCTCTGGCCTTAACTATCCTGTTTTTCTCCTGCCACACTTCCTTTCTTCCTCCACAAACTCTTAGAACCTCTCTAGTTCTCCCTCCTTATTCCCATATGAACTTTCATCTTTTGACTTCTCAATTTCCATTGATTTACTCTTTTCTTCTGGCTTCCTTTATGCAGTGATAATCCAGTGTCTGATATCTACGGTGCCAACTTGTACAACCGCTACCTGCAGAAGACTAGGCATGGTGAAGTACAGGAAGGCTATGAAGTGATCGAGGAAAAGCAGGGATCCCCAACAGCAGAGAAATGCTTTTCCATCCTAGTACGTAGTGGGGTATACAATCCTTCCCAGAGACAAACAGAGGCACCGTTCCATGGGCACCGAGACTTCATCTTTGACCCCAGCCTGTTAGAACCCTCACATTTGGTGGCTGATGTAGATGAGGCAGTACAGCTGGTTCTTTGCAAGGAGGGCTGGGACCACATATAGGAGCAGTGGCAGGTGGGAAGAAGGATAAGAGAGATGGCTAAGGGGAGGGGGGAAATATGTTGAGGGATTGGTGAATATTGATTGCTGGGGAGTCCATGCAAGATAACCAGCATGTCTTAGGGAATTCTCAGAGCCCACTTACCTAGACCCCCTCCAGTTGGACCCCTCAGAAATAACCATGATATTAATTGCAAGAGAGAGTCTTTGCTTTTAGTCCTCTCTAATACAGGCCATAGGAAAATAGGTTAGGCAGCACCATGGGTGGGGAAGTCAGGATTTCTGACTCTGGTAGGACATGACTGACATCATCATGACTGATCCCTTCTGTGCCTCATTTTCATCACAATTTAAGTGGGATTAAATGTCTGCAAAAGAAGGAAGTGAAGAGAAAAGTGATGGTTTGTACAGGACTCTTGGCCCTCATTGAAGGATGCTGTTGCATGTGTCAAAAGTGTAACAAACACTGTATAGTGTATTTTGAGTGGTGTCCAGAGGTCCTTAGCACTGATTTGAAAAAATTAATGATACTGAAATGAAAATAAATTTTCATTATACTATGTAGTAAGAGGTTCTCTATCTGGAATTTGGATGCTTATGGCAAAGCTCCATTATTTGGGAGGAGATTGTTAGTGAACTCAGGGGAAAGACTTTTGTGACATTTTTCTCCTCAGATGTGGTATGACTTGATTTCCACAAAAAAAGTGTGTGTGTGTATGTGTGTGTATGTATGTATGTATGTGTATATGTATATGTATATATGTGTATGTGTGCGCCCCTCCAGGCAGTAGCCTTTATGTTACTTCTGTTCTTTGCCCTCCTGCAGTGATTATTTTGGGTGATTAAACCTGTATATATATTCTAATGAATTGTCACCATTGCTTTATTTAGTGTCTGCTTTGATCATTTATGTACCCCAGACTAGGGACATTTTCAGTTAATTTATTTCTAGTTATCCTCAAATAAAGACCCTGTAGCCCCCAAATATGGGTGTTTTCCCTTTTTTTGCTACCATCCACAGAGGTATAACTCCTAATTCTCTTGGCTCAGAGAGTTTCATAAGATGTGATTTTTATCCTTATAATGCCTTCTCTGAAAAGGCGTAACCCTTAATTCTCTTGACCTAGAAAATCTGATCTCCCTATTTACAATTTATCTCTAGAGTCCCAGAGTCCTTCCTTAAAGGATCATAAACCCTTAGACCTCATATGTTTTATAGATGGCCCTGGCCGTATATAATTCATCACCAGAATTTATTGATCAGGTATATAACACTGTATAACACACACTTGTATATAAATAACACAGTATTTCTATGGTGCTTTATACATTTCAAATCAAAGCAAATTCACATATGATATCTTGTTGAAGTTCCACACCAACCCTACAAAATAGTCACTGGTATTTTTGTCATTTTTGTAGGTGAAGAAACTCATGAGACAGATAAATGATCAAGATCCCACTGTGGTAGAGTTGGAGCTAGATTATGAGTTCTCTTTCCTCCCTCTATGGACAGCTTTCTCTTCTGGCATAAAAGCTACCAGCTTTGCTCCCTGCCCTGATTCCTTTGTGGACTTAGCTTTGGGTGAGGAGATTCTAAAGGATGCCACCATACCAACCAAAAGCTAAGCTGATCTGTTCATTCATTCATTCATTCATCCATTCAGTACTATGTATTGACTACTCACTATGTATGAAGCATTGTACTATGTTTTGTAAGAGATACAAAAATGAAGACCCAGTCCCTGCTCTCATGAAGCTTGCAATCTAGCAAAATTATATAATTATAAACATTATAATATGTAATATGATATGCAGAAGTGCATGGCACCCTGGGTAGAAAACCAGCCTTCAGAGCTAGGAAAACCTGGGTTCAAGTCCCACTTTTGACACTACTGGCTCTTTCACCCTGGGCAACTCATTTAACCTCTCTAAGACAGAGAAGGTGCTAACTCTACATTGGAAGAGGACTATTTTTTTCACTGGGGAGTTCCAGAATCACAGGTACTTTCTTCAGAAATCAACCCTGAGAATAAGACCACAGGGATTAGGAATATAGTCTTAGTTTGAGGAATGCCTGATAACAGCAATGTAAACTTACAGCTTTTCGGGGTTTATGAAATACTTTTTTTTCAACAAACTTTTTTTTGGTCTTTTTAGAGGGAGAAAGGCAGGGCATTTGGGGTTAAGTGACTTGCCAAGGTCACATAGCTAGTAAGTATTAAGTGTCTGAGGTCACATTTGAACTCAGGTCCTTCTGACTCCAGGGCCAGTGCTCTATTTGCTGCACCACCTAGCTGGCCCCCCCCACAAACTTTTGAGATATATCTAGGAATAGTCCTGTTTCATGCATCCAGACTAAATTTTTTTTTTCAGTGACAAAAGGGCAGGATGGATGTGTATATATTTATCTCCTGCTTGATTTTTTGGTCGAATTTTAAAGCAAGAACTACAGTGAACTGGATTCATTTGCTGAATCTCTAAGTGAAATATTCATGTTTCTTTCTGAGCCAAACTAAAGGTATTTGAACCATTCTGAGCCAAAATACACAGAATTTTAACTGTGTATTTTCTAAAATTATTGAATTAGAACTTCAAACTGTTCTCTACAATATACTAATATTTTTTTGGATCAGGAATTTTTTAAAAAGCATTTCCTGGTTATCTGAATAGCCAAATTTGACTTTGGGAAGGAGCTGTTACTGTCTTAGAGTAACCTTTTTTAGTAGAAGCATCTTGTAGCATTCATGACTGCCTTCTGGTGTATATGCAGCCAGCATGAAGAGGGGAACAACCACATTAGTTGTTAGGTTTCCTTGGAGAGCTGATGTTGTCATAGCAACTAGATACTGCCTTGGGACCAAGGTTTTAAAATAGCTGTAATTGTTTTTAAAAGCTTGCTCTGTCACTCCCCCAAAGAGCCATGTGACTGCTGTTGTCACAGGGACTTGCAGTAGGCACCAGTTCCTCTATATCTAGAGATCTAGGTAACTTCTTGTGTAGGGGTGTTAATTCATGGTGTAACCTACCAGGGAACTAGAAAAGCTACAATATAGTTTCCATGGTCCTTTGGCTCACAGGTTTAAAAGCCTTATCTCCTACTTTTGGAAGGCTATATGAGAAAACTTTATTTTGAGGTATTTCATCTCACTGCCTGTGACCTTTTAGTTTATTGACTTGCTTGTAGGGACCTTTAAGTTGCCTAGACCTGTCCTTTCTCTGCTGAGGGTGTTTTCCTCTTTGTACCCCAATGCTTCCTCTTTGTATTATGTTTCCTCATAGCCTCTATTACTATCTTTGTCTAGGTTTTAGTAACTTTTGGAGCACCAGTGGAGGGAGCTTGGACTCCAGAAATATAGCCCTAAATTGGGATGGATCTTTATGTAGGTGGAGTGGTGTGGTTTGACTTGCTTACCTCAAAATATTTCATTGCCCCTATCATGATTCCTAACATTATTAGCATTCCTCTCACTCCTTAATGGTTTTGTTTGGAAGCATAATTAGGTAAAGGCAGGAGTTAGCTGGGTGAGGATTGGACTGTGTGAACAGGGTCAAGCAAAGACTTCAGTAGGGATTAATTTATAGGTTTAATCCATGGCCTTCATTGCCACATACCTGAAATTAGATCTTTGAGGGCTTGGGACACATGGTGTCAGATTTTGATGGAGGAAGGAGAAGGGAATAGAACTCCATTTACTTGACGGGGTGCCACAGTAGGGTGCCCTGGGTATTCAAGGTAAATATATGTGTACTGGAAAGGGAGGAGGCCAAAGGATAGGTAGGGAAGTGTTTAAAGGATTGGCAAAAAACTAAAGACAAACTTTGCTTTGTGAAGAAAGGTCCTTGAGAGGATGGAAACAACTTCTGTTACTAAACTTCAGAGTTTCCATAGAAACCTTCCTTTCCTTCCACTCTCCCACCACCACCAGTTAAACCTAATGCCTGAGAAAATTTGATCTTTGTTCCCTAGTGAAAGCTGGAGAATGTCCAGAGGACAGCCAGAATGGTGAAGGGCCTCAGTGGCAAGGCACAGGCATTGTCTGAGGCACTGGGGATGGTTAACTTGGAGAGAAGAGTTGTGGGGAGGACACGATAGCCTGGAGTTACACTAGATCTGCTTGTCCAGAGGGAAGAACTACAAGAAGCAAGTCTAAGTTGTCAAGAGGACATTTAGACTTGATGTCAAGAAAACCTTCCTAACAATTAGGGCTAACGGTGGACTGACCAGGGCGTCCAAGTGTGTGTGTGTGTGGGGGGGGGGAGGTGGGGAAGGTGTCTCCCTCTTTAAGATCTTTGAGCAGAAGCTGGGTGACTATGTTGTAGGGGAGATGCTTGTTCATGTATAGCTTCAACCAGATTGTCTTTGAGGTTTCTTCCAAGTCTAGGATTCTGTGCTGGTGAGGGCTTCTTCCTTTAATTCTGCTGAACTGAAAGGTCTGTGAGGGCCAGAATTTATCTATAATCATGTGTGTGTGTGTGTGTGTGTGTGTGTGTGTGTGTGTGTGTGTGTGTGTGTGTGTGTGTGTGTGTGTGTGTGTGTGTGTGTGTGTGTGTGTGTGTCTGTGTCTGTGTCTGTGTGCGTCTGTCTTTGGTTAGTGGTCTCAAAGTCAAATAGAAACATGCCTGCAGGCCATGGTTTGATTTAGAAAACCAGATTAACATCATCTCTCTTGCATATTTATTTTGTTAAACATTTCCTAAATAATTTTTTTTTTTTTTGCTTTTTGGAGGGGGTAAGGCAGGGCAATTGGGTTAAGTGACTTGCCCAAGGTCACATGGCTAGTAATCCTAATTACATTTTAATCTTGTTCAGGGCACTGGGGGAGTTTTGCTGCCAGCCTGCCTGAGTTCGACACCTCTGCCCTAGATGACTTTTGAGCCTCCTCCTAGCGCAGAGATTCTGGGTGCACACAGGCTGGGTTTGATCCTTGGGGTCTGACTCCATGGGGTCAAGTTGCTTATGTCCTGACCTGAATTTTTCCAGGAAAATCTCTTGGGGGAAAAAAAGTTTTGGTATGGCTTGTGTCTAGAGTTTAACCTTTGTGGGAGGGCACACTCCCACAAAGGTACTCAATGTGCAATATAAGGTTGGGGTATGGTACAGTTTTTTATTTTGTCCACCACAGAAAATATATAAGATGCAAAGGACACATGGGTGTGCATGAACAAATACAGGAAGCAAAACACTCAAAAATAGTTCATTATACTCATCACAGTACCCTGGACAGTAGAGACCTTTTGTACAACTGGACAGATATTTTCCCACTCACTTTGGACCTGCACTGGAATGTTGACAAACTATCCTGCCCCTCTCTCCCTCCCCACCCCCTGGGTTATAGTCCTTCAGGGCCACCATCAGGCATCCTGTAACCAGAGGGGAAGGAAAACTGGATGATCCTTCCTACCAGTTTCCCATGCCATTTCCAATATGCTTGTCTTTCGAGCTAGTGGGATTTTGCCCTAGGACTGTCTCCAGCTTGGGGCTGTCCTGTGTCCAAGACCTCTTCTACCTCCTGCCCCATAGGCCTTTTCCAGGATAGAAAAGGCTGCCCTGCCTCTTGACTAGGCTGTGATGCCATTTTCCTTAGGTCTCACTGGTCACAAAATCACCATCTATGAGGAGGCTGAACCTTAAAGAAAGACCTTGAACAATATAATTCTGTACCTCCCTCAATGAATTTCATCTCCAACTATTGATAGTCTGTCTGGACTCAATGCCTAATGTTTTTTTATACTTCAACCCAGTGATTTTGAATATCTAACTGCCAGTATGCAAATGTTTCCCATCCTCACCTCCCTATTCACTCGAGTCTGTCCGCCTCAAACCTGCCCCCTTCATCCCTGCTCTGTCCCCTTTCAGATCTAAGTGCCCTTTCCAGAGTGCCCTCTGCAATGTCTGTTCCATAATGAACACAGTTCCTTTCATCTTAAAGGAACTTTCTTCCATCTTCCATCCCTCACTAAGATGTGGCTCCCAACCAAAGGCACCTCCCATTGCAGTACATATTCGTGACTCACTTCACAGTGGGACAGTATGAATATTTTTTTGTCATTGTCACTTCCAGACCTTCCCTTTACCACTTTCAGGAACCTCTCCTTTAAGGGATCAATCTGAAAAGGTTCCTCCTCATTGACTTCAGTGCCTGTTTCACCATTTTTCTCTCCTATCTTATGCCTTCATGCTAGAAGACTTCAATGTATATATTGATACTCCTTCAAATCTTTTAGCTTCACATTTCCTTAATCTAATAAATTCCCATGACCTATTCTTCCATTCCACAGCTACACAATGAGATGGTCACAAGTGTGACCTTGCCATCATCCGCAAATGTTGAAGTTCCATTTTCATGACCTCTGAAATTGCTTTATTTGATGACAGTCTTTTGTCATCCCATCTTTCTCTGTGTATTAGAACCTCCTAAAGTTCTTACTAGAGATCAAAATATATTCAATAAAAGACCATAAAAGAAAGAATTGAAATTAGTAGCTTAATTCTAAAAAAATTGGTGGGTCAAAGAACAAATCGTAGAAGCAGTAGATAAGCTAATGACAGACAACATGCCAGAATTTTGAGGATCTAGCTAAAGCAGTCCTTATGAGGATTTTGTTAATTCCAACCTTTCATCAACAAGAGAGAGAAAATGCAGGCCAGTGAATTGGTCATGCAATTGAAAAACCCAGAAACTCATGAAAAATGCTATCCATCTCCATAGAAAGAACTGAAGGAGTCTGAATGCAGATGGAAGCATACTTTTTTTAAACTTTATTTTTCTTGTTTTTTTGGCCATTGTTTTCTTCAACAACATGAATAATATGGAAATATGTTTTGCATGACTACACATATATAATCTATATCAAATTGCTTGCCATCTCAATAAGGGGGGAAGGGAGAGAGGGAAGGAGAGAATTTGGAATTCAAAATCTAAAAAAAATGAATATTAAAAATTATTTTTATGTGTAATTGGGGAAAAAAATAAAAAAAAATTCCTCAAAACTAAACCAAACCTAGGAAATCAACAAATTTTAAAAATCTGATTAAGTACCAAAATAGAACTTTTGAAACTCAAAAACGAGGCTAACAAAATTGAAAGCAAAACAGCAACAGCATTTGCTTACTAAATATGAGAACTGGATTCAAAAGAAATGGATAAACCATTAGCTAGTTTGATTTTAAAAGAAGGAAAACCAACATATCAAAAATCAAAAAATTCACAACAAATGAAGAAATAAAGGGAATTATTGGAAGCTATTTTACCAAATTACATGCCAATAATATGAATAACCTAAGTGAAATGGATAAATATTTTCAAAAAGATTAAGTGCCCAGATCAACAGAACAAGAAATAGATAATTTAAATAAACTTAAATCTCAGAAAAAAAAAATAGAGCTATAAATTATTAAAGAAAACCTCTCCTGGACCAGAATTAGCAAGCCAATTCTATCAGCTGTTCAAAGAACAATAAACTCCAGTATCATATAACTATTTAAAATAAGAGTAAAAAAAAAAAAAAAGATCCTACTGAATTTCTTTCATGTTACAAATATGTTCTTAAAAGCTAAATAGCTTTAGCTTAATAGCTAAATAAGCTTAAAAGCTTAATAACTAAATAGGAAAGGTAAAACAAATAAAATGATTAGACCAATATTTCTGATGAAAACTGATGCAAAATATATGAAATTAGCAAGTTGACTATAGCAGCATATCACAAAGATTATTATACAGAAGTTTGATATATACCAAGAATTCAGTGTCAAGACAATATTGGGAGAACTAATGTGGACCAATAATAGAACCTATTAAATAGGACTACCAAAAACCATTTGATTATATTAACATGCATAAAAAAGCTTTTTATGAGCTGTAACACCCATTCCTGTGAAAAACATTAGAAAATAGGAATAAATTGACCTTTCCTTAAAATAAGTAGAATCTAAAATCAAGAATCAAAATTATATATAGTAGGGATAAACCAGAGATCTGCTTAGTATGATCAAAGGTTTAAAAAAAAGGATGCCCACTATCAACACTACTATTTGATATAATTTTATAAATGCTACCTGTAACAACAAAAAAATTTTTGGGAAGAAGTATAAGGACTAGGAAATAAAATGGTTGCTCCTTGCAGGTGACATGATGATTTATTTAGTTAACCCTAGAGAGTCAACTAAAAATTGAAGCAGTAACTTCAGCAAAGCTTCAGGATGTGAAAATAAATTCATGACACTAGCATTTCTGTAGAATAACCACAAAACTTAGCAAGAAGAGAGAAATTCTGTTTAAAATAACTACCGAATGTATAAATTTCTTAGGAGTCTACCTACTGAGACACACACAGGAACTATATGAATATGACTGTAAAGCACCTTGCAGAAGTAGGACAGACCTAGATAATGGGTAGACTGAGCTAATATAATCCAACATTATAATAGTATCTCAAGTCAGTAAGCATTTATTAGGCACTTAAACTGTACTAAGCACTGGAGGTGCAAATAAAGGAGCTCACATTTTAATGGGGGAGACAACATAGGAGCAACTATGTACATATGTGTTATAAACATTGTTAATGGGAGGTGATGTAAAAGAGAAGACAGCACTGAGGGAGATTAGGAAAGACCTGTTACAGAAGGTGGGATTTTAGCTAGAACTTGAAGGAAGACTAGAAAGTCAGGAAGCAGAGTTGAGCAAGATCATTCCAGGCCTGGGGCAGCAGTCAGTCAAAAGGCATGGAGTTTGGAAATTCAAGGTCAAGTACAACAAACAGCAAGAAGGCCATCAGATAGCCTTTTGGTCATCTGGGTTGTAGTATGTATCACTAGTAAAGTATAAGAAGGTTGAACTCGTAGGAAGAGGCCAAGTTGTAAAGGGCTTTAAAAGCCAAACAATATTTCATATTTGATCCTAAAGGTAATGGAACGACTGGAGTTTATTGGGAAGTGGGGTGCTGTAAGATTACCTGGTAGCTAAGTGGAGAATAGACTGGAATGGGGAGAGACTTTTAGGCATTTGTTCAGTGTCACACCAATCAATCTACTAAAAGATTATTTTACAGAGCTAAAAAACAAAAAATCTAGGAAAACGAAAGGTCAAGAATCTCAAGGAAAATAATGGGGAGGGGGGTGGCAAGGTGGTGCAGTGAATAGAGCACCGGCCCTGGAGTCAGGAGGACCTGAGTTCAAATGTGGCTTCAGACACTTACCACTTACTAGCCGTGTGACCTTGGGTGAGTCACTTAGCCACAATTGCCCTGCCCTCCCCCCTCCAAAAAAAAATAAAAGCAAAAAAATAATAATAATAATGGGGAGAAAAGGGAGAAAGGAATAGCATGGCAATACCAGATCTCAAAGTATACTATAAAACTAATGACCAAAATTGTTTTATGCTGGTTAAGAAATAGGGGCAGCTAGGTGGCACAGTGAATAGAGCACCAGCCCTGGAGTCAGGAGGACCTGAATTCAAATGCGACCTCAGACACTTAACACTTACTAGTCGTGTGACCTTGAGCAAGTCACTTAACCCTAATTGCCCTGCCCTCCCCCCTCCAAAAAAAGCAAAAAAAAAAATAGTGATTAATAAATTTAAAAAAATAGAAAGGTTGATCAATGGAACAGATTAGATGTACAAAATAGAGAAACAATCAGAGTAGCTAAATGTTTACTGAATCTAAGAACTTTAGCTATTTGGGTAAGAATACACTATCTAGCAAAAACTGCTGGAAAAAAACCAGGAAGCATTTGGAAAGTTTGGCAGGAATTTGGTATAGACCTATATTTCATACCATATAGCAAGATAAATTCCAAATAGGTATGTGCTTTAAACATAAAGGGTGAGATAATAAATTAGAAATAAACAAATTACTTAAAAGAGGAGCAAGAAAGACATTACCTTTCTGGTTTATGGACAGAGAAACAGTTCATGATAAAACAAGGAATAGAAGAAACCAAGAAAGATAAAATGAACACTTTTAATTACATAAAGCTAAAAGTTTTCACACAAAATACAGCTAAAATTAAAAGGGAGACAGGTAAGGGGGGAAAATATTTGCAGCAAGTTTCCCTGATAAAGATCTCATTTCCAAGGTATTTAAAGAATAGATTTTTTTAAATAATAAGAACCTTTACCCAGTTGATATTCAAAAGGATATGAACATACAATTTTCTAAGGCAGAAATCTAAGCTATTAATAGATATGTGAAAAAATGCTCCAAATCACTAATAATTTGAGAAATGGAAGTAATTTTGAGGTTGTACCTCACACTTACCAGGTTGTGAAAACTGACCAAAAAAAAAAAAAAAGAAAATAACATGTTGGAAAGGCCACAGGAAAACAGGCACATTAATGCATTGTTGATAGAACTGTGAATTGGTATAGTCATTCTGGAAAGCAATTTGGAACTATGCCCCAAATGTTACTAACCTGCATACCCAGAAGTCTCATTATTAGATGTATACTCCCAAAGAGATTTTTTTAAAAAGGTTTCGAACCAGTATGTGTGAAAATATTTATAGAAGTTTTTTTTGTGGTGTCAGCTGGAAACTAAAATCAATTTTTAGGTAACTGAATAAATTGTGGTGTATGAATGTAACAATATTATTTTGCTGTGAGAAATTATGAAAGCGACCATTTCAGAGAAACTTATATAAACTGATGCAGAATGAAGTGAGCAGAACCAGGAGAGCAAGTGTATAATAACGGCAGTATTATAAAGACAAAATCTGAAAGATTTAAAAGCTAAAAATTAATGCAATGACAACCCCAATTCTAGAGGACAGAGAGGTAATTGACTTGGGGAACAGAGTGAGACTTTTTTTTTAACATAACACAACCAGTGTGGGAATTTGTTTTGCTTGACTATACATATTATAAGAGTTTTGTTTTAAATGTTTCAACAGGGGAGAAAGAGAGGGAGATGAAAGGAGAGAAAAGAGATGTTTGATAATTGAAAAAAATTTCTAATTTAAAAAAATCAACTGCTTACAAATAAATTCCCTCTGAATTTATTAAACTGCTTATAATATACTAAAAAAAAAAACAAAAAAAACCCAACAACCCTTGATCTCCACTAGCTATTGTCCTATAATCTCTTCTCTCCTTCATGACTAAACTTCTTTAGAAAGCTGTCAACATTTGATGCATTTACTTCCATTCTTCTAAAGCCTCTGCAATCTGGCTCATGATGATTAGGATGAAATAATAGAACTATTCTTATATTCTAAGTGTCTGAAAGCTCAAAAAAAAAATCAGCTATTAAAATATAAGTTGAGAGTGATGGCTAGACAATACTACTTGTGAAAAAGATCTGGTAGGGCAGTCACAATCCTAATATAATCTTAAATAGATAGCATCAATAGAGTCCACAATGAAGGGGGAGATAGTTCCCTTGTACTCTGGCCTGGTCAGACTCCTGAAGTATGATGTTTATTTTTGGGTAATAAATTTTATTTTATCTTTAAAAATATTTGTTTTTAACGTTCTTTTTAAATTTTGAGTTCCAGATTCTCTCCCTCCCACCTCTCTTTCACCTACTGAGAAGGCAAATAAGATGTCATTTATATGTGAAATAATAAAAAAAAAAGTCCATGTTAGTCGTATCACAAAAAAGGCAAAAAAAAATAGTGAGAAAATTATACTTCAGTTTACATTGAAAGTTTATCAATTCTCTTTCTGGAGGTGGGTAGCATTTTTTTCATCATGAGTCCTTTGGAACTACCTTGGATCACTGTATTGATCAGAGTATCCAAGTCTTTCACAGTTGATCATCATTACCACATTGCTCTTACTATGCAAAATGATTTCCTAGTTCTCTCACTTCACTTTGCATCAGGTCTTGCCATATATATTTTTTTTTCTGAAACCACCCTCTTCATAATTTCTTATAGCACAATAATACTCTATCATCTTCTTATGCCACAATTTGTTCATCCATTCTTCAACTGATGAACTTCCCTCAATTTCTACTTCTTTGCCACTACAAAAAAGGTACTATAAATATTTTTGTATGTATAGGTCCTTTTACTTTTTTGATCTCTTTGGGGTAGTAGTGGTATAGCCCTTTAGTATAGTTTGAGATTGTTCTCCATAATGGTTGAACCAGTTTGCTGTTCCACTAAGAATTCATTAATATGCCTGTTTCCTCTCATCCCCTCCAACATTTGTTATTTCTGATAAGTTTGATGTAGTACCTCAGAATTGTTTTTAATTTGCCTTTTGGCAAATTTTTTATTTTTATCTTTATCTTCCTGAGTTCAAATCTGGCCTCAGACACTTAGAAGCTATGTGACCCTGGCCTTTGTCACTCTCACATCCTGTCTGTCTCTTCTCCTTACAAGACAGATGTGAGAGTGACAAAGGCAATGTGTGGTGCAGAGTGCTGAACTGACCATAGACTTATCCTTTCCAAGCTAAATAATCGCATTCTACAAAAGCAGTGTCCCCAAGGCAAAGAATTAATGTCAACTAATTAGAGTTCTTCTCTGAGTGGGAACAGTTTGTTGCTGACTTAGAAGGAAAGTTGAACCAACACAGTTGGCAACAGGGGAGCAGAAAAGGGGTGGGCAGCTTTCAGAGATTTGGTGTATAGCACTGCATTTGCTCCTTGTCAGAACACAAACACACCAAGACTGGTTTGATGAAAATGATGGGGAAATTCAGAAATTACTAAATGAAAAATGAGAACTCCACAGGATTTACCAGCAGGATAGTTCATCCATTTCTAAGAAGGCAGCATTTAATTCCATCAAAAGTAAAGTACAAGCAAAGCTTAGCAAGTTGCAGGATTCTTGGCTCAGTAGAAAGGCAGATGAAATTCAGTTCAGTGCTGATGGAGACACATTGATTAGTGATAAGGACATGATCCTAGAGAGATGGGCTGAACACCCCCATGGTGTTCTCAACAGACCATCATCAATCAATGCTGAAGTCATTCACCATTTACCTCAGATGGAAGTCAGTCCCTCCCTAGCTGAAGTTCCAACTGAAGAAGAGGTTTTGAATGCCACTAGGCTCCTTTTGTGTGGCAAAGCACGTGGTGCTGATTCTATTCCAGCCGAGATTTATAAGGTAGGAGGTCCATTGCTCATACCAAAGCTGACTGAAATTTTATGGGTTATCCTGATAGAGGAGGTTATTCCCCAGAAGTAAGTGCCAGGAGCAGAACAGAGGTCTGTGCATAACACTTGTAGATCTGTCTTTGGTATGCCTTTGATATTGTCAGTCATAAGGGCTTATGAAAAATTATGTCATATTATGTCAAAATTTGCCTAGAGAAGTTGATCAATATTGTACATCAATTTCATGACAGCATGCTTACCCAGGTTCTGAATAATAGACTATGATTTCACATTTCCCCAGTCACCAGTGGAGTGAAACAAGACTGTGTGCTTGCCCCCATGCTTTTTAGCAAGATGTTTTCCTCCACGTTATCAAATGCCTTCAAAGAGGACAAACATAGCGTCAAGGCCAGATACCGCACTGATGGTAAATTCTTCAACTTGCAAAGGCAACAGGCCAAGACTAAAGTGGGGAGAGTAGTGGTGTACGATTTTTGTTTGCAGATGATTGTGCACTCAAAGCAACCTTTGAAGCTGAGATACAACAAAGTATGAATCAGTTCTCTGCTGCTTGTGCTAATCTTGGCCTAATAATTAACACCAAGAAAACAGAGATGCTCCATCAACCAGCACCATCCCATCCATATGTGGAATGATCGGTTATAGCAAATGGAGAAGGTTCAGGTGGTGTGGATGAGTTTATTTACCTTGGCATTATACTTTCCAGGGATGGATATTGATATTGACTCACACATTGCCAGACCTAGTTGTGTTGGGGAGGTTCTGAAGGAAAGTGTGGGAGAGAAGAGGTATTAGACTGACTACCAAACTGAAGGTCCACAGAGCCCTTATGCTGACGTCATTGTTGTATGGCTATGAAACCTGGACATTATATCAGCCCCATGCCAGGATAATGAATCACTTCCATTTGAATTGTCTTAGAAAGATTCTGAAGACCACTTGGCAGGGTAAGATACCAGACACTGAGGTCCTTTCTTGAACCAAACTGGCAAGTGTTCAAACTACTGTACAGAGTGCAGTTCTGAGGGCGGGTCATTGTTCAAATACCAAAAGTACACTTGCCTAAAAGACTATTTTATGGAGAACTCACACAGGGCAATTGCTTACATGGTGGTCAGAAAAAGTGATACAAGGACACTTTCAAGGTCTCTCTTAATAACTTTGGAAATGATTGTGTGACATAGGAGACATTGGTACAGGACCACCCAGCATGGCATGCCCTCATCAGAGAAGGTGCCATGCTCTATGAGCAAAGCAGAATTTAGGTAGCTCAAAAGAAATGTGAAAAGAGCAAATTTAAAGAATCTACCTCGAATGTTCACATGGACTATTTGTGCCCAACCTGTAGTAGAGGATTCCAAGCTTGTATTAATCTGATCAACCAGTCAGACACACTGTAACTCCACTCTAACATAATGATATAATTCTGGCACACTTTGAGAATGAAGGACAACAACCAACCAACAGTATACCCATTTTTCCAAGCCCCTTCCAGTATTTGTCATTTTCTTTTTTGTCACCTTAGCAAATCTGATGGATTAGAAGTGGTACCTCAGAGTTATTTTAATTTTCATTTCTCCAGTTGTTGGTAAGTTAGAGCATTTATTCATATGGCTATTGATAGCTTTGGGTTTTTTTTTCCTTTGAAAGCTACCTGTTCATGTCCTTTGACCTTTTAATCAGTTGGAAAATGGCTCTTATTCTTGTAAATTTGACTAAGTTCCCTAGATATTTTAGATGTGAGACCATTATAAAAGAAACTTGCTTCAAAGATTTTTTTCCCCCATATTTCAACTTTTTTTTCTAGTTTTAGCTGTACTGGTTTTGTTTTTATAAACACCTTTTAATTTGTGAAATTAATATTATCCATTTTACCTCCTATGAATCTCTCTATCTCTTGTTTGGTCATTAACATGCCCCCTATCCATAGATATGATAGAAAATTTCTTCTATGCTCCATTAATTCGCTTATGATATCACCTTTTGTGTCTAAATCATGTACCTATTCTGAGCTTATCTTGGTATACATTGTGAGAAGTTGGTCTATACATATTTTCTCCCAGACTACTTTCCAGTTTTTCCATCAGTTTTTTGTCAAATAGTGAGTTCTTGTGCAGGACATAGAATCTTTAAATTTATTAAACACTATGTTATCATACTCATTTACTTCTGTAAATTATACACCTAATTTGTTCCACCGATAAACCTTTCTATTTCTTATCCAGGACTAAATTGCTTTGATAATTACATCTTTATAGTATAGTTTTGGATCTGGTATTGCTAGGCCCATCTCCTTCCCATTTTTTTTTTCATTGATTCCCTTAATATTCTTGACATTTTGTTCTTCCAGATTAATTTTATTATTTTTTCTAGCTCTTATAAAGTAATTCTTTAGTAGTTTGATTGTTATGGCATTGAATGAGTAAATTAATTTAGGTAGTTTTCTATTTTTATTATGTTGATTTGGCCTACCCATGAGCAATTAATATTTCTCCAATTATTTAGATCTATCTTTATTTGTGTGAAGAACATTTCATAATTGTATTCATATAGTTCCTATGTGTGTCTTGTTATGTAGACTCTCAAGTATTTTATATTGCTATTACTCTATAAATTATTCTTCTGGTTCTAGTCACATCACTTTCCAT
>CM053585.1:398012157-398037951 GCA_028646515.1 Pseudochirops corinnae
ACTCCTCTCTCTCCTCACGATTTCACCATTTGGAATATTATCCCTTCCTACTCAGTTGATCTTATGGCCTCTATGAATTCATTTATACATATATTCAGATATGTGCTTGTTTGCATGTGTAAACCCTCTTATATAAATTTATGTGTATTATACTAAGTGCTTTACAAGTATCTCATTTGATCATTTGAGGGACACTATTATTACTGTGGCTCTTGGGTTCAGGGGCCTGGGTGTCTCCATCAGGATCTGAGGGGAGATGGTGGTCAAGGATGTGGTGATAGGGGTCTAACTTTTCCAGCCCATGCTGCCTCTTTTCTCTCTTTTAGGGTATCTTGTTGATTCCGTTCTGGGATCTAAGTGCTTCATTTCATCTTCTTCCTTCATGCTATGCTCTCTGTTTTTATTTAAGTGGCAAGGCAAAAGCAGAAAAGATATAAGTATATAAGATACTAGGACAGAAAGGGATATCCAGTTATCTCATGAATCCTTGTTTCACCTTGTCATTGCTATCCAGGTTCTTCACTATTCTCTGAAAGCTGGGACCCATTTCTTCCTCAGTAGAACTCAGCCTTTGATTGTGTTGTCAAAAATTCAGTTTTTTTTTAGAGCTTCCCTTCTGTCTTTAGCCAATTCCCAACATCCCCTCCCCTCCAATTTTGAGTCATAGGATCTTTTTGTTGTTGTCGTTTGGTTGAATCCAACTCTTCATCATTCTGTGGATCATACTGTCCATGGGGTTTTCTTGACAAAGATGCTAGAGTGGTTTCCCATTTTCTTCTCCCATGGATTTGTACTCAGGGCTTTCTGACTCCAGGCCCAGCGCTCTCTCTACTGAGATACCTAGATGCCTCCTGTAGGGTCCTACCTCTCCTTTTTCTGAACTTGTTGAAATCTGCTATTTACATAATAAATGTTATTTCTATTTACAGATAGAGAAATTAAGGCTTGTAGAGGTTGCAACTTACCTAAGGGCATACAGCTAGTAAATAGTGAAACTGTGACTCTGGTCTTCAGTCTCTAAGCCCAAGGCTACCTCTTGGGTAGAATCAGCTTTAATCAGCAACTAATGAGTATGCTTCATTTTATTGCTCTGGACGTAGAAAAGAACCAAAGATGAGAATGTAATTACAAGACAGGTGCCATAGAGACTACTTAAGGAAAGGGCAGCAGAGGCATCTTTAAGGTATTGACCTTAAAATTGGCCATAAACTAGGGGAAAAAAATAATTGGAAATCAAGAAGCATCAACTTCATTTTTCTAAGCAGGGTCCAGACTGGGATTAGGAAATTGTATCAGCCAATGGTTAGCTAGATTATAGTGAGGTTAGGACAAACTTTTGGGATTCTGTAGCTGTAATAGTCCAGACGTGAGGTGATGAGGGCCAGCACCAAGGTGGTAGCAATGTCATGGGAGAGAAAGGGGTGAATATAAGAGATATTGTGAAGATAGACTTGCCATGACTTGGCAGCAGATAGGTGTGGTGATTTTGAACCTGAGTGACTAGGGGGATGGTAGTTCACTCAATAGGGAAGTTAGAAAGGGGAGATGATTTTGGGAGGGAAAAATAAGTTCATTTTTGTGCATGTTGAGTTTAAGAAGTCTACAGGACATTCAGCTTGAAATGTGCAATAGACTGGAGGTCCGGACAGAGAGCAGAGATGGACTAATAATAACAACAATAACAATCATATTTATAGTGCATGTTAGGATTTGCAAAGTGCTTCACATCTATTATTATTTCATTTAATCCTCACAACAATCTATGGAGGTAGGTGCTATTATTTTCTCTATTTTATAGATGAGGAAACATATTATTAACAAGTGTATAAGTAGAGGTATCATTAATGAATGTATTCAAGGAGAGGAGCAATGATGTGTCATTGGTGTTTTTCAGACTGAATCATTATTCTGTTAGTGCAGTCTGAGTAATTATGAGTAAGAACAGTGGAGAAAGAATCTTTTATACATTGAGTCGACATGATCTCAGTGGTCTAGGGTTTCCTGGTGTCTTTCTTCTTCCATTTACCTTGTTGGTGAACCTCATTAGGAGAAAGTGTTTGAAAAATTTGTGCACTTTCTAATTTGTGCTATGTGCTTTTATTCATATGAACAAGCCTCTTTGGAGTCTAGACATGTGATATGACAAGAAGAGATGGATCCATTATGATGTAAGTGCCTTAAGCTAGCTCTGTGGCTGCTTCCTGTCATAAGAGGCAATGTGACATGTGTATATAAAAGAATAGGGATTGAACCTTGGTTTCATCTGTACAGGGAAGACCTGCTTGAGGAAATTTCCTCTTCCAATTCAGGTGGGCACTTTCTTCTGCAATTTCTAGTCTTAGTTGGCTAGGGCACTGGAGAATAAGTGATCGCCTATGTTACACAACCAGCATGTATCAGAAGCAGGACTTGAACCCAGGTTCTGGTTGTCTCTGTGTATGAAAAAAAGGGTTATAAACAATATAGAATGTTATTATATCTTGCTAATATTCTTGGTAATATTCTTGCTTAACCTGTCTTATGGCCTGTTTGCTTACCTTTTATAGTATAAGGTTGGAGATTGATAAAGCCAATCAATCAATCACCAACTATTGTTGCTATACTCTTGAGTAAAAATTCCTTTTTAAAAGCCAGTTGCTTGACTGTTTGATATCCACTGATGGCTATCATTGGAGAAGGGGAAAGAATACCAATTGGGCTTGTGATCAATAGATTTAGAAAATTACCTCCACCCTCAAGGTAGAACTCTGAACCCCCTAGAACTCTGAAAGGGAGATGTAGCAGCTACCACCTGGGAATCAGACCTTCCAGTGTGAGTGGGGATTGGAAAATACCTCCAGAAACAGAGCTGATCTTTGTTGTAATCTATCATGGGATCTTATACCAAAGAAAAAAATAAAATAGAGATAGAACAGAGAGGAAATCACTCTTCGGTCTAGAAATCTCAGAGAAATGCAAAGTTTGGATTGAAAGGAGCCCCACAAGACAAATAAACATGGAGGAAACCAGGATATACCTACAGAAGCCTATGTTTGGTTGGAGAGAAGAGGAAGGAGAGAGAAACTAGGATATACCTACAAAAGCCTATGTTTGGTTGGAGAGAAGAGGAAGGAGAGAGAACAGAAGCTAGAAGTTTTGCTAAAGCCAACAGTAAACTATAAGGAAAGATGTATTCTTTAATGTTTGAATTTAAGGAACACATCCTGTTTACTTTAGCTTTTCTCCTTTCACTATGTACGTATACACATACATAGTCAGTTTTGATAAAATGTTTATTTTGAAAATGCAAATTTGTTCCAGCATGATTGATATTTGAGGGAACAATTTGAGCATTCTACAAGTTAGAAAACTATACCACTTCACAATAACTTAAAACTGCAACCCTCCTCAGACACCCACTTCTATGAGAAAACTTCAGGTCTTTTTCAAAGTAAAGTGCCATTTTTAGCTTCTAGTACAGTAGGAGCTCTTCAAAGAAGAGGACTGGACTGAACCCAGGAACTCTCCCACCTCCACATCTGCCATGGCTGTTGAATCTGGGAATTGAAGTTGCAGCCCACCAAAGCCCACTGTCTCAATCATACTTGACTATGCCAGTCCAGGCCTGTGGAAACCAGGATGCAGACTGAGCAGTAGCCCAAAGGTATGGACAGCAGTACTATTTAATGTAGTATTTATGTATTTCTTAACCATTTAACATGTGTTTAAAAAAAAAAAGCATGCAGCCATTTTATTAAGTCATTATATATTTTTTAATGTCACCGATGAAGGTTTTGAGTGTTGGGTCCCTAATCCCATTTTTCTTATAAGTCCTTTGGTTTTTATAATTTTACATACTTGTAGTGATTTTTTTAGGAACACAGTATCATAGCAGAACTGACAACTGACTGACTGTATATATTTTAAACATTTAATTTTTATTTTCTTCTCAATTCCCCTTCCCTGAGAAGGCAAGCAATTTGATGTAGATTATAGTCTATAGGTATTTTTGATGCCTTTTGTTTTTATATCATATTCATTTCCAAATATACTTCTTCACATTATCCCCTCATTGAATGAAACATCCCTTAAAAAAAGATAAAAAAGAAAATTCAATAAAACTAATCAACAAATCATTTGTGCCTGAGAATATATTCAATAATCAATACCTATTGATCATGGGATCCAGCAAAGTTGCAAGAGAGGTGTGGGGACTACACCAAATCTGTTCTCTCTTGACATTTGTTCTCCTCTTCCCCTTGTAAGTAGTAATAAAATTTTGTTAACTTCTGTCTGTGTAGCTCTGTTGCTCTTCCTGTGAACTCTATAGTGACACGGTTTTGTATTTTTTTCTTTGAAAATTGTTATAGTCATTTTAAATTCTGCTTATTTCACTCTGCATCAGTTCACATGAATTTTCCTATGTTTCTCTGAATTCTTCATATTTGTTTTTTTGTTGTTGGTGTTGTTCAGTTGTTTCAATCATGTCTAACTCTTTGTGACCCCATTTGAGATTTTCTTGGCAAAGATACTAGAGTGGTTTGTCATTTCCTTCTCCAGCTCATTTTACAGATAGGAAAACTGAGGCAAGCCAGGTTAAGTGACTTGCCCAGGGTCACACGGTAAGTGTCTGGGGTCAGATTTAAACTCAAATGAGTCTTGCTGACTCCAGGCCCAGTGCTGTATCCACTTTTTCACCTAGAGCTGCCCTCTAGTTTTTTTTTTTCTCTTGAACCAGAATAATCCATGACATTAATACACCATAATTTGTCTAACTGTACTCCAACTTATAGGTGCCTACTTGCTTCTAGTTCTTTGTTATCACAAAAAGTGCTGCAATGAGTAGTTTATTGTATATAGGACCTCTCTGTTTTTTTACCTCCTTGGGGTATATGTACAGCAGTGGGATACCTGGGTCAAAGAGTAAAGAAAAGTTTGTAATTTTTCCTACATAATTCCAAATTGGTACCCAGTTGACTTAATTCACAGTTCCACCAACAATGTATTGGTGTACCTGCCTTCTTACAGTGTCTCTAATTCTGGTTTTGGTCACATTTTCTAATTTACATGAAGTGAGGTAAAAACCTCATAGTTATTTTTGTTTATATTTCTCTTATTATTTATTTGGAGCAGTCTTTCATTTTGATTTTGGTACATATGTGTATATGTGTATTTGTATATGTATATATCATCAAAAGAGTTACAAACAATAAACAAATCATATACAACCATATATGCATCTACAAATATATGTAGAATTATATGAACAATTTTTTCTCCTTCTCCACTAAGGTTTCCCCATCTTCTAGGTTCTTTCTTGGGTAAACCCAGCTTCTCATATGAGAAATGAGGCTCTCTTTCTCATATTCTTTGGCTCTTTACTTGCCCATCCCAATTACTTACAGTTTAGGTTGAACTTACCTCTGAAGTATCCCCAAATGAGGCAGTAGAAAGGCATTAATATACAATGTGAATCAGATATGGGGCAGCTTTTTATCTCCTCTTCACAAAAGAAATAATTAGCACGTAGAGTGCTCACAGATAAACATTTCCAGAAAGATTTAAAGCAAGGTACAGCAACTCACAATGACTTCTGTACTCTTCTGGGAGGCTGAGATTTTAAAATATCGAAGCATGAAGCGTTCAGCAGGACTGCTCAATAGGCATTCACATTTTATTTTGGCTGCGAAATACCCAGACAGTCTCTGTCTTCTAGGAAGCTCAGCCAAAAGTTAAGCCCCTTCTCCTGCCAGAGCTATCTTCTCTGATGTAGAATTTCCCTTTGTGGTCTGACAAAGGGACACAGGATCTTCAGACCTCAGATTCACTAGTTGCTTCCAAGGCTGGCCATGGTCATCTCAGGATCACAGTTTCTTCCACCTATGCTCAGGCAAGGAAACACAAAGTAGAAAATGTAGCCACGGGTCCCACAGCCTAGACCCAGCTCATTTTTGCTAGTGCCTGATGAAACACAGCAGTAGTTGCCGTGCTGATAGATTAGGGGAAAGAACAATGCCTCTCTAACCACCCCCTCATGGGAAATCTAGTGAAGAAGAGCTATTTGAAATGTGGAAGAGTTAAAGGAAATAAACTAGAAACTGTCTCTGCTTCTAAGACATGCAGCTCCTCCCCTGCTGCTGTCTACATTGCTAGGGGAACAGTGGGAGAGAACTTTGTCATCACAAAGTTCAAGGTCCTTTAGCATCAAGTCAATACATGTCCCTGGAGTCCCTGGAACGTGCTCCCTAGGATGGCCCCTGCAGACACATTTCTGCACATGTCCTATGTAAGCTCCATTACAGTGCATATATATATATAATGTGTGTAATATCCATGTATATGTTATGAGCCCTGCAATTTCATCAGTGTAAGCAGCTCCCAGACAGGTATCTCCTCTACTAATGAAAATCTGTTACTTCTCTGAAACTCACAGAGTTGCCTATAAAGTGGGAACAATAATAGGTCCTGCCTCTCAGAGGTAGTGCAGATACAGATGCTATATAAATGCTAGCCATTATCATCATCATCTTTTTTTTTTTCTTAAATTAGATTTTCTCAAGGTTACAAACCAGGGAGCATCAGAAGCAGGACTTGAACCCAGGGTTTCCTGATAACTCCCTATTCATTATGCTGTGTTGACTTTCAGTTCCCCTTATGGTTTGGACATTGGATATTGATCAGAGATAACTGACGCAAATATTGTTTTCCCAATCAATAGTTTTCCTTTTTTTTTCATAGTTGCGTTGATTTTGAGTTACTCCTTTTGTATAATATTGCTTCTGAACTCGAGCAGTAGCAAGCTGTTGGCCAGCCTAGTGTCTTATGCTAAATGCTTAGTGTTATGGTTCTGTATGGTGGCAGTGCTGCAAGGAGGTTGGGCTGCTATCACCCCCATTAACATGACAATACTCCCTTCTTCACCACCACTTTATTGTCTACCACTGGGCTGCCTTGGGTTGGCCTTTCAACCGGAGCCAATATGGGCATCAGTGACCAAACTGTTTGTCCACCAACTCTTTAATGCAGTATATTTCCACCAGCAACTGGGGTACTGGGAGTAGGGTGATATTTTGGCATACACTGGTATAACTGAAATATAGCAAATAAAGAGAACCAGTCTGGGAAACTGTAGCTATTGTGGAAAGCAGTTTTATACCTCTCTCCTTTTAGTTTTCTAGGAGTAAAGCCATGGGGACCTGTCTGTAGGAGAGGAAAAGGTAAGAAAAATACTTTAGGTGCCAATTGTGACTGTTCAGGTGTCCTATTTCCAAGGAGTTTAAGGCAAAAAACATAACAGTGTGATCTATAAAGTCTCATGGAACTTGGTAGATTATATATAGGTCTTTGTTTGTTTTGCCACTTGCTGGTTACGTGCTACAACCATTCAGAGCCTGAAGGAAGTATCAGAAAAGTTGTGAGCACAGTAAGAGAGAATCAGCTAAGGGATATCTTATGGAGCTGGGAGATTGGAGGAGAAGGATAAGGAGAAACAGAGGACAACCTAATGAGTTGTGAACTTGAGTATTTCACAAAATGTTCTCCAATCTCACACATTCCTTTCTGGTTCCAACAGGGTTAGGAATAAGTATATAGTCTAAGGTGCAGGATGTATAGGGAATAACCACTCTGGGAGAGGTCCATGACCTAAAGCAAGTAATACAGTGTGTCTCTTACTCCTCTCCCTCCACATTCATTTTGATACCTGCTTTGTCTGGTAGTGGGAAAAAATAAGGCTAATTGCATGTGTGAGCTTCAGTAGTTTTCTGTACCTCCACTGAGTCACTACCTAGTCACCTGGTTTTTCTTCCCCCAGGTTCTGAGGGTGATTGGTCTAATTGACTAAATCCTGGCCTCATTTTTCTCTGGTTCCCAGTCATTGGGATACTTCATGTGAGAATCTTTGCTAATGGGACTCAGAGAGGTCTGGAATCTTTGGGAGGATCTGCTCCAATGGAGAACTATGAAAGACTGGGAACCAAATCCATACATCATGTATGAGATATCATCTTGTCCTCTCCGTTGCCTTTGATATTATCAACCACTCCCCACTCTTGGGTGCTGCTTCCTTCTTCAGCTTTTGTAACACTGCTCTTTCTTGGTTCTTTCCCAGCCTGATTGCTCTTTCTCAATCTCATTTGCTAGACCACAATACAAATCCTGCTCCTAAAGTGTGGGTATACCCAAGTGATCTGTCCTGGAGGGGAAAGTTGGATGTAGTCTGATATGCACTCCAGATTTGGGGAAAACAGATTTCAAAGAACTTTTCTGTTCTCTCTATACCCCTTTATAAAATTATCTCATAGGTTTCTATAATTTCTTTATGTGGATGATGCTCTCTACTAAGCCCCAGTCCCACAGAGTATCATATTGGTATCCTAAACTCAACATGTCCAAAGCAGGATTCATTAGCTATATTTCAGCCTCCTGGCATCTCTTTCACCACCAAACTTGACATTCCTCCAAACTTCCCTCTTTTTGTCGAGGGTAACATCATCTTTCCAGGCAACCTGGGATGCAACCTTGGAGTTGTCCTCCACTTTCACTCTTCCTCATCACCCAAATCCAATCAGTTTGTCTTATCTGTTCCATCTCTACAACATCACTCCTATCTGCCCCTTTCTCTCCACTTATAAAGCTATTGTCCTAATTTAGGCCTTATCACTTTTTAGTCTACTCAGAAAATATGCTAATTGGTTTCTAATCCATTCTCTATAGGGCTGTCATATAAATCTCCCTCAAGCACTAATCTGACTATCACTTCCCAACTCATGGATTTTCACAGGCTCCCTATTCCATTTAGGATAAAATGTAAATTCCCTAAGTTTAATATTTAAGGCCAGATTTTCACAAATCTGGTTCTAATCTACGTTGCAATACTAATTTCCCATTGTTGCCCTTTACATTCAGTATTTCAGTCAAACTGACCTACTTTTGTTTTGCTTTGTTTCCTGAATTCAGCAACTCCAGCTTGTCTGTAAACTGACACCCAGAACTGAACATAGTACTCTAGATGGAGTCTCATTAGTGCATCACCCTCTGTATGAAACCTCTCCTGATCCTGCTAGTGCTAGCCTCCCAAACTACCTTTTATTTAATTTATCTATCTGTCTATCTATATTTATTCTGCCAGGAATTGAAGTCAAAACCACTGATCAATAGTTTGCAGATTCAATTCTCTTTTCTTTTAGGGGGAGGAGAATTCTGATATCTGCCTTTTTCTAGTCCTGCAGTATGTCTTTCATTCTCCATGATTTTTCATATGTTATTTACCATGGCCCAGCAATTACATCTCCCTTTTTTTTTTTCAGTATCAAAGGATGGGCCAGGACACTTGAATTCATCAAGGTCAAATAGATACTTTCTTACAGTCTCCTAATTTGTCCTGGACATCAGCTTCCCATGAACCATTTTTTCCCCTATTATTTCCAATATAAAGGTCAATCTCCTTTGAAGAAAAAAATAAACAAAATAAGAATTGAGCATCTTTTCTTTTCTGTGTTGTGATTTATGACCAAACAAAAAACTTTTTATTGTCCTCAAGCTTTACTTGATAGGCTTGGTTCATTCTGAGCTTTAGCATTCTTTGGACTGTTCTTATTAATACCATGTCATATTTTTGTATTTATCCTGTTACCTATCCTGGATTCCATTTTCTGAGTGTATATGTGTGTGTGTGTGTGTGTGTGCATGTGTGTGCGTGTGTGTATGTATGTATGTTATGTATATACATACACATATACATGTGTCTTTTAGAATTACAAGTTAATTGGTGAAATATCCTGTGTATCTACATAAGTTTCTTTAGAGAATTCCCCCTTTCCCTCTTTATCTGAATTGTTTTTACTTTATGTCTTCAGAATTTTATTCTTGAGCATTTCCCATCCTTCTTGGGCTAACTATGCCTATAGAATTAGTCCATGTGATCCTACCTATCCTTTGAACTCTGAACTCTTTGAACTTTGCTTTTGCCAAATCTAGAATGTTTGTCAGACTATGCCCAACTTTCTTCTTCTTTATTCTTTATCAAAAATTCTAGGAGAACCAGGTGCTCCTTTGCTCCCAGAGTTCCAATCATTTTCATCCCAAAGTTAGATCGATTAATTAATCCACATTTATGTGCTAGGCCCTGTGCTACCCTGTCAGTGAGAATCATATTTAGAATAGATTTTCTTCTGTTGATTGCTCAACCTTTTGAAGGATGAAGTTATCATTAGTTCAAGTCAAGAAGATATTAGCACTTTTGTTTTTGGCAGAAATAGGGAAAATTCCAGCAGGTGTCTGGATAATTGAAGTCTCCTATCAGTATTATACCATGTTTCTGTGCTAGTCTTTTTATGTTTCTTGAAATCCTCATCTTTTCCCCAGTGTTTGGTAGTAAAATCCAAGGATAAAATTCCTTTTTTTTCTCTCTCTTGATTTTCACCCAAATACTTTTCACAATGCTTCTATCATTTGGATCCTAGATTTCTTCATTTGACCATACCTTCTTAATAAGTAATGTCCCTCCCCTTCCCCTGCCTTCTTTTAAATTCAGTGTGCTCATCCCCAGTCATAGTCCTGTCATGTGTTTCATTTATCCATGTCTTGGTGTCCGGGAGTTTGGCATCCAATTTTTCTTCCTTTCGTTAGGATTCTTGTACCTCTTGCTTGAGCTTTGGACGTTTGTTGATAGCCATGGTTCTTATTACTGGCTTCTTTCTTGAATTTTGTCTCTTACGGACTTCTGGGCCCCTTGATTACTATACTTCTTCATTCATTATTGTTACTGTCTGTAGTATCTAGCCTGAAGGCTTTCTCCACTCCCTTTTATTTTATTTTATTTTATTGTTTTTATTTTTTGCTTTTTGCAGGGGGGAAGGCAGGGCAATTGGGGTTAAGTGGCTTGGGCACATGGCTAATAAGTGTTAAGTGTCGCATTTGAACTCAGGTCCTCCTGACTCCAGGGCCGGTGCTCTTTTCACTGCGCCACCTACCCACCCCTACTTCCTTTTATTTTAAAACTCTTTTGATTAGACTTGTAAAACTCCAGGAAAATACACATTCCACCCTGCCCATCTCTCTTTTTAGCCATGGTCCAGAAATTCAAATGCCATTCTCAGACATAGTCTTCTTAGCTATTCCATCCCGAGTCATTTTTCTCTTCTGCAAACATTGCCTTTAATAGGAAGCAACAAGGAAAGCAAAACTTGTATCCCTGTAGTCTTCAGTTTCTTTCCCAAGACTTCATAAACTTTAGCAGTTGATTTTAGTTCTTTTTGGTTGCATCATTTTTTTCCACGTTAATCATGAGATTTTTAAGTCTGGGAAGGTTCTCTCCTATGCCTTGGATAAATGCTTTGTGCAAACAATAGTGCTCTCCATAATTATCAGCTCATCTGACAGCTGCCTCAGTACCACTGAGCAGGAAGTTACCAACCTCCGTTTCTCTTTTTCCTTTGACACTTAGTGAAAGCCAGTTGGCTTCTGTGAGTCTGTCATTTTTTTGGAGGACAAAAATAGATACTTCCTCTTCAAAGCATCAAATTCCCCTCTCCTCAAAGAGCTTCGAATTTGTTTTTAAGCTTCTAATATACTTTTCTAGTGTATCTTTTTCTTTCCCTCCTCCTTCAGTGACATTCCTCCATTCTTCAACTTAGTGGTAAGGGTCAATGCCCTTCTATCACTTCAGATTTTCCCCCCATTGACAACTTTTTTAAAAAAGTAACATTTTGTCGTCCTTGATTATCTGGAGATGTGTTGCTTGTATCTCTTCACCTCTTCTCAGAGGGAGACTCGCCTACTCTTGGAACATAGATAGCGGTCTTTTGCCCATGGCTAGTTACAAATATCATACGCAATATACAATAATGCAAAGTTTTCTACTTTTCAAACTGTTGAGATTTTTTAGGATTCATGTTTATTCCTTACCTCCTAACCATGTTTGTTAAGACCTTTAAGTACCTCATGATCACTTGACCACACCCGACTTCTTTTCCTTTGTCCCAATCCCATGTTACATACTACTTCCCTTCTTATTTGCTTCAATAACTTACATACCAAATCATTTATTTATTTATCCATTTGTTTACTTTACTAACTTGATGCCTTCTCTTCAGGTCATTTCTCCTTACCCTTGTCCCTTCTCCGGCAACTTTCTCCCACAGAAGCCAGAAGCAGAATCTGGACCTGGATGTTTCTGTCTTTAGATATTTTCTCAATTTCTTCCAAATTTCTCAAAAAAATTTCTCTCCAAATTTAAGATTCTGGCCTTTACAGGTCTAAATTCTTCTAAGTCTTCTTCAGAAGTCTTTCTTATTCAATTCAAATCTTTCTTCTCTGGTTCCTTCTATAACCTTCTCCCACAAAAAAGCTTAGAAGTTAAAAAATTTACTGGTTAATATTCTCACTCTTTTTAAATTATTGCTCCTGCCACACAGTGTAAGCTCCTTCGGGGGGGAGATTTCTGCGGATCTGTGTACCCTCAAAGCTTAGCACAGCGCCTGGAAAGAATTTGCTCTCTTGGATTGAATTCTCCCCTCTCTTTTCTGTATGGCCTTTCTACACATCCAGAGATCTGACCTGAGTTCACCTGGTGGGGGGATGCAGGGTAGACAGTGAGGCTCTCACTTTTAGCCCCTCAGACTTCATGTTGGGGAAGAGGAAAGGGTCACCTTTTTGGCGAGGCAGCTAGATAGTAACGTGGATAGAGTGCTGACTGGGCAATCAGAAAGACTTGAGTTCAGATCCAGCCTCAGATACTTACAGCAGTATGGCCCTAGGTGAGTCACTTAACTTCTCATTGCCTCAGTTTCCTCAATTGTAAAACAGGGATCATAGCATCTACCTCATAGAATTGTAAGGAAATAATGAGATAATGTTTGTAAAACACACAGCACATAGGAGGTACCTTAGAACTATTTGTTCCCTTCCTCCTTTTCCTTAGAGGGATTCAGCGGTTTAACTAAGGACCTCGGGCCTCTATGCCAGCTGCTCCAATTCCTATCCCCGCTATTGTATTTCAGCTTTCTTCTTTCCCAAGATAAACCCGGCAAAGCAGGTTTATGATCCTCTTTCTTCTCTGTGTTCTTTTCCTTCCTCACTGAATCCAGTCCTGGTTTCCTCGCCGCCTATCTTTCTTCTTCCCTTCCTCCTCCTCTCCCTCCCTTCCAGGGTTCTCTCTTTGCAAACACCCCCTCCACCGTCACCCCCGCCCATCACCGTCTGTCTCCAGTTCCCACTCTCTCCCACTCTCTGTCTCAGCTTGCCAGTCCGGCAGCTCTACTTTGGATCTTTTAGCCACCTGGTCCAGTTGCAAGACCTAGCAGCTGAGGAGGAGGAAGCTGAGAAGATCGCCAGGACTTCCCACGGCCACCTCGCCGCCCCCAGGGGTTGGCGGGGAAGGAGCAGCTGGGGAGCCCCCACAGAAGCACTTCTTCAGAAGACAATGCACTCAGCGCTCCGAAACCACAGTCCAGTCTCCTCTTCCTCCGGCTCCTTTCAACCGCCCCCCACCGCCTCCCAGCTGCAGCCGTTCTTTATTCGCGGGGGCTCCTACCGCAGCTGCCGGAGGGGCTCTAAGGATAGCAGCACCAGCACCAGTACCAGCACCAGCAGGGGAGGAGGAGGGAGACGAGGCAGGAGAGGCGGCAGCTTCCGTGGTTCCCCAAGCAGCAGCACAGGAGTGGAGCGAGAAGACGAAGACGAAGAGAGCATCAGTATTAGCAAGCCCCTGGTGCCCGCCACAGTTTCTGGCCCCCTGGAGTCCTCTGCTCAGGGAGGCGCTCAGCTGATCCGTCACACCGCCTCATCCTCCTGCTCTTCCTCAAAGTCCACATCCACCTCCTCTTGTAGTATGACCGCAGTGGATTTTGCTGGTGGGGGTGGAACAGGACCCATTGGAGGGCCAGGGGGCCGTTCTTCCGGGGGGCCCAGTGGGCCCAGCGGTGGTAGCGGCTCCGCTTCCTGCTCCTGCTGCTGCTGTTGCTGCGGCCACTCGTCCAGGGGCCCCTCCAGGGGTCGGCGAGGCTGCTGTGCCCCTACTTCTGAGTGCAAGTGGGGTTACCAAGCGCTGTCCGTGGTGCTGTTGCTGGCTCAAGGTGGGCTGCTAGACTTGTATCTCATCACTGTAACTGACCTGTACTGGTGTTCCTGGATTGCCACAGATCTGGTGGTCGTGGTTGGCTGGGCCATTTTTTTCGCTAAGAACAGCCGTGGCCGTAGAGGAGGAAGTGCCGCCAGCTTGCACAACCACTACCAGCACCACCACCACTCAGGACCCCCGCCTCTCCACCTGCCTGCGCCATCGGGTGCAGCTGTGGGAGCCGGCGCTGGAGTTAAAGTCCGGGCTCGTGGTGGTGGGGGCGGCCTGGGAGATGGTTTGGACTCTGTAGGATCCGGGGGAGAATTCGCTTTTGCTTACTTGGCCTGGCTGATCTACTCCATTGCCTTCACGCCCAAGGTGATTTTGATACTTGGCACGTCCATCCTGGACCTCATCGAACTACGAGCGCCATTCGGTACCACGGGCTTTCGTATCACTATGGCACTGTCTGCGCCCCTGCTCTACAGTTTGGTACGGGCCATTAGTGAGGCAGGAGCCCCTCTTGGATCGACAGGACCTCTGCTCCTGCAGCCTCAGCACCATCGAGCCGCTGGCTGCTTCCTGGGAACTTGTCTAGACTTACTGGATAGTTTCACCCTGGTGGAGTTGATGCTAGAAGGCCGGGTACCTCTGCCTTCCCACCTTCGCTATCTGCTCATCTCTGTCTATTTCCTGACCCTCACTTCTCCAGTGCTCTGGCTCTATGAACTCAATACCCCCACCCCCACCAGTACCCCTTCCTGGGGGGCTGGGGCTGGGGGCTGTAGTAGGCTCCTGAGATTGCTGGCTGGCTGCTTGGTGGACGTGCCTTTGTTGGCCTTGCGCTGTCTTCTGGTGGTGAGCTACCAGCAGCCACTCTCAGTTTTCATGCTCAAAAACCTCTTTTTCCTTGGTTGCCGGGGATTGGAAGCCTTGGAGGGCTGCTGGGGCCAAGGGAGTCTGGGTTCCCCTAACAGGATCCGAGGAGGTTATGGAGCTCCTCCCCCAGAGCGGCCCCCATCGCCACCACCGCCCACCCCTCAGGGAGGTTCTCAGTTGGGCCACTGCATCCCAGAGAATGACACAGGACCCCATGGCTATGTCAATACCCTGGTGGTCTCCTCCCAGAACTAAGGAAGGAGAAGATTGTTCTTATATTTCCCTCATACCTTGACCTCTCATACTTTCTACTTCCCACCCATATTCCCACTTGTTCTTTCTACTTTTCCTTCATCTTGATCTGGTTCAGGTTATTCGTAGGAAGGGACAACTGCTATACAAGGAAGGCTACAAGGAAGTTTACCTTCCCACTACCATCTTATTGTTCTCCTGTAAGAGAGTTGTTTTTGGGGGTGAGGGGCAGTAGATGGTGAAGAAACTGGGTCCTTTTAATCTATTGCAAATTCATCTTTTCTTTCCCAGACTCAAGTCTCCAAAGGAACAACTAACATGCTGAAGATATACTTCCCACTCTTGCTCCTCATCTCCCTCATCCCCACCAATAGATCTGATTTCCCACACAAACTATGTACATGTACAGTCATTATAGGGGAAGGTGGAACAGAGGGGGAAATAATGGTAGAGGAAACTGAGCATTGGCCAACCTGGTCTTAATCTCAGAATGACCATTCCTCTCTGAGACCCTCCATGCTATGGTTGGCGATAACCTATGCCCAAGTTGTGGTATTGGACCCACCCACTTTGCTCTCTTCTCTTTCTCTGATGAACTTTTTACAAGTAGAGACAGAGTTGTGTAGTACAAAGAGCACTGGCCTTAGAGTCAGATAACCTGAGTTTGAATCCTAGCACTGCCATTTACTGTCTACTTAACCTTTCAGGCCTGCTTTCTCACTTGTAAAATGAAAGGTTAGGCTAGATGATCTCAAAAGTCTCTTCCAGCTCTTGATTTTTATAAGTGATGTCTGCAGCACGTGTTAGTGAATGAATGTGTGTGTGTGTGTGTGTGTGTGTGTGTGTGCTATTGGTCACTTACCAGCTGAACTTTTCCAGTTGGTAAGAGACAAGAAGGAACAAGCTTTGCTCACTCCCCCCTCCAGCTTTCCACTCTTACTTGAACATGACTGAGTAGAAAATGGTGGATCTGGAGTTAGATGAGCTGGGTTAAAAACTGGGCTTTACTAATGGCTACCTTTGTGACCTTAGGCAAATCACTCTGCCTCTCCAGGCCTCAGTTTCCTAATCTATACATGAAGATTGGTAATGCAATGGAAAGAACACTAGTTTTGGAGGCAAAGGACCCAGGTTCAACTCCCAAATCTGCTATTTATTACCTGTGTGAGCTTGGGCACATCACTTAAACTCTATGAACCTCAGTTTCCTCATCTGTAAAATGAGGGGGTTGGATTAGATGGCCTTTAAGGCACCTTCCAGCTCTAAACATAAGATTCTGTGATCCTTAAATTCCCTTCCAGTTCCAAATCTTCCGATTCTATGAACTCATGGCTATGCATTCCTGAATGAGCTGAGCACCTGGGAGCTATCCAGCTGTTTTCAGGCAGGGTAAATGTTTCCTCCTATCCCTTCCCAATCCTGCTCTCCTCTCCGGCTCTGGGTGTGGTTTTTTACATTTCAAGGACCAAATCACCCTTTCTTGAGTGAGTAAGAATTTACTACCTCTGTGTTTTGAACCTGTGTTGTATTGTGCACTGATATTGCTTACAAACACACACATAAAAAGGAGAAAGTTGAATTTAATTTTGTCTCTAGATCTTGTTGATTTGGTGCCAGTGATAACAGGATCTATGGAACATTAGTCACCAGTACCACTATTCCCCTCTGCCACCAGAACTCTTCTCTTCCCTGTGGTATGTATGTGTTTATATCAGGTTGTTGCTTAGAATGGATTGTCTTGAGTTGTGTGTGTGTGTGTGTGTGTGTGTGTGTGTATGTATTTGAGGTAGAGTGGGTTTTCCTAAGGGGAAGAGTAGGGGAGACTGCCCTCTTGCCAGTGCCCCTTCCAGGAGCTTTTAGTGGATTAGAAAGGATTGGGTTGCTTGGGTTAAGAATGGAGTGAGTTCAAGAGGATAGAGTTGAGGGATGAGAGTGGTTAGTTTGGGGCAAGGGTGGATAACAATGCCTTCAATGTTTCTCTGGGCCACCTTTTTTTATTTTCTATGTGTGATGATTGCTGAAGAATGGGGCTTGTTACATGTAGGACTTACCTGGATTGATGAGTTTTATGGGTTCGTTACATCTGATATTTTGAGGGGTTTTGTTGTGGTGGTCTTGGTGGGTGGGGGTAGGAGATTGTAGGGAACAAGACAAGGGAAAGACTCTTTCCCTCAACTGTTAGCTGTCAATGAAATGGTATAGGAAAGAGGAGAGAGCTCATTATAGGAACTCTTCTTCCCCTTCCCCTTCTTGTCTTATAATGTATAGACTCGTCAAAGCCCAGGTCCTAACATTCTTTGGAAATGTGACCTGGTATAAGAAAGTACCTAGGATGGGTGGACATGGGTGATAGGCACAGGAAACCCAGTATGCATTTACAAAAGGTACTTCTGAGGTTATGGGAAGAAGGGTAGGAACAGAAGGTATATTGCTGTGAGGGGCTTATAATGACTACTGCCTATCTGGCTTTTATAGACCCTTCCTTTCTATCTCCTCTCATGTGGAAGGGAATACAGGAGCCAAGTAATCTATCACTAGCTCAAAGAAATGGTGCCAGTGGGCCTGGTTTTGTAGGAAGCTCCCATCAAAACGTTCCCAGAACAAAGGGATATATATGTATGTATATATATGTATATATATATATATGTATATATGTACATACACATATATACACAGTTTCTAATCCCTTTGGAATTTGATAAAAAGTAGATAAGAAGGATGTGGCAGACAGAGTTTGAAAGGGTGAGAATTCTGTTGTTCTCTTCCTACTTGCTCTCTCTGTTCTCCCTATCACTGCCTCTAATATAAGGCTACGGAATTTTGGAACCAAGTATTATTTTCTCCTTTTGCATTTCTAACTCCTTGTAATCCCATTTGCAAAAGGGCTGGGGGCCTTGGTCTCAGATTTACCACAGAAAGCACAATATGCATACCCTATTTCTCCTTCATCTCTGTACACCTTTCCATTTTCTGCTTTTCCAGAGAAAAATAATTCTCTGATACATAAAGGAAATGTGAAAGGACAACTGCATTGGAGCCATAGTCAGCTTCTCGACTGGTGTCTATTCCTATCCCTTTTCTATCATTTGGACTATCTTGGTGCTGTGAGTGATTGTGACTGTAAAACCTTGGAATACTATTGGCTTTTCTGATGTGATGCTAGAATGGATGTGAAGGAGCTGCCACCTCCCTGGGGATGGGTAAAGGATATTTATACCCAAAAAAACTTCAGCCAAAGACAGAGCAGCTCATTCCCAAGCAAATAGCCATCTTTTCTCAGTTGTTATAATGCTTTGAATTCTTTTGGCATCCACACCTTCATTACAGTTGTAGCCTGTGTAAGCTCTGAGGTACCCTCATCTCAATTCTCACTCCCACTGATCAGCTGGGTCTCCAGAATTTGTCTAGCTACATCTCCCATCTCCTCCTCATGGTTCTAGGTGTACCCCTGGTAGTCACTGGTGAATCTTTAATGTCATTGTCTCGAGCCCTCACTGATGTGATCTGCTCCTTCCCCCCACCCAATTATAAGTTGAGAATATATTTAGTCAGTCAGCTTTAGTTAGCTTTTAGAAAGCAGTGTTTACTAAGGTGGTAGAGCAATTGGTATGGAAAAATACTCTCAAAGTCTATAGTAAAATCTCCCACATACACAGGGTCCGGGGGAAAGTGGACTCAAGAGAACACATATGACAGAGGGGTAACTCACATGATTACTGAAATCCTTTTCTCCAACTTATGGGATGTTCAAGAAGTTCCCTCTAAGTATGATGAATCTGAGTTCATCTGTCCTTGGCTTCTAATTATAGCAGGGTTACCAGCTGATCCAGGAATTCCACCAGGACACTAGTGGTCGGAAAGTAGAAAGTCCAAAATATTCCAAACCCCTAAAAACTTACAGGGTCCTCCTCCAGTCAAAAGGGTTATTTGTGGATGCTGTTATTAGTGGAAGGGAAACAAGGCACCTCCTCTCTAACTCACCCACAACCAAGCTAATTTCTTTTCTAAGATATCCTGGAGAGCTATGCTTGCTCCAATTTCTGGAAAACCTCTTATCCCAGGTAATTTGGTGCTTCTATATGGGACCTAGGTGGCATAATAGAAGGTTAGAGTAGACAATGGAACAGACCTCTTGTCTAAGACCCTATTCATTTCATCAAATAGTTTTCAAATCCATTCTCCACTTAATCCAATGTCCCTAACTGGGCAATCATTTTATTACCTATATTAAGTGGGAGTGGTGTTGAATAAGTTAATCACTCCATCTTTACACTATATAATACTTTCCTACATCTTCTTCCTTCCAGTAAAAAAGGCCTGGGCATCTTGTACAAGCAGATCATTTGGTCACACTCACCAGATGTGCTGGTCATAAACATTTGATTATCAGACTTATATATTCAAGTTATTTACATACTTAGAGAATTGGAGTGTGTGTGTGCTCATTACGAATTCAGAATGGAGTCGCTCATGTCAAGAGTGCTCCTATGACAGATGTTAGTAAGGTACAGTAACTTAATACAACTGTTCACTTACATCCTAGGGATGCTTGTTTTTATGCAACAGACAACATCAGAAATGCATCTCCTGTATCTCTGGTGAAATCCTTGGAATTTTTCACTTGACAATACTTGAAACTACTGAACTTCACATTTAGTTAGCAAGAAAAAAATATTAAAATAAGAAGCTAAAAGACAGAGAGATTCCTTCCCACACCTTTACCCCAGGGAATCTCCTTCCAGGGATAGAGTTCCTGCATCTGGAAGGCATAGCCTGTTGCTCGAACCTGAATATCATTTGGTATTGCTTCAGGTTTAAAAAAAAAAAAGAAAAGACTACTTATTTTCAGCAGGGTATAGTTAGAGGTCTTTCATTCTTCTGATTGCATTTTATAGGTGACCCCTTATTCTACCCTCAGGCGAGCCTGGTCCTGCCTAAATGATCAATTAATCAATCATTAAACATTTATTAAGTGTCTTTTATGAGCCAGGTATTGTGAAAAGAGAAGTAAAAATGTAACTCGAAGAGAGAATGAAGAAAGGATTATAAGATATAAGAGGGGATCTGCACCTCTTATGGCTTCCCAAAGCAAAGATGGATGTAGGGGTGGATGAGGATGATTGGGAAGGTGGTAATGCTATTGGTAAAATGGGAGAGTCAGTAGAAGGAGCAAGTTTTCAGGATTGGCTGGTGAGTTTAATTTTGGAAATGTTGAATTTAAGATGACAAACGGAAATATGACAGATAGCTGGAAATCTGGTTCTGAAGTTCAGGACAGAGGTTGGAACTGTAACAGCTAATACTAATTAATGACACCTACCTCTAAATGTTATTGTAAGGATAAAACGAGATAACATTTGTGAAGCACTTTGCAAACCTTAAAGCACTACATAAATGCTACCTTTTATTCTTCTAAGTTGTGCAAAGGATAGAGCTCTGGACACGGAGATGAGAAGATCTGGGTTCAAATCCAGCCTGAGACACTTACTAATTTTGCAGCCCCGGGTCATTTGCTTACCCCCTCTCCTGCCTCAGTGTCCTTAACTCTAAAATTAGGATAATAATAGCACCTATCTCCCAGGGATGTTGTGAAGGAATATGAAGGTAATAAGGTGATATGTAAATATTCGATATGTAAATATTTTCCAAACTTTACCATAGCACAGAAATGCCAGCTATTGATCGCTAATGTTTCTATCACACTTTAAAGTTTGCAAAGCACTTCACCCACATTATGTCATTTGAGCAGAGATCAAGTTGTAGGCAGTATCTTCATGGAGATGTGATAGAAGAGTAGCAGTAGGAGAGACAGAAAAAGAACCAGGGGAGTAAAGTGTTATGAAAAACCTTCCAGAATTCCCCAAGACATTAGCAGCTCTTAAGTTCCTGCTTTTCCATCCTTGACATTCAAAATATTTCTTCTCAAAGTTCAAATCTTGTCTTTTCTTTCTTCTCTCCTAACCTCATTCAAAACCACAGAATGAAAAAAAAAAAAAGACTGAGGAATTCATGAACCCATAACATTTGTTAAATAAATTATCTATGTAATGCCTTGTGCTAGGTCACTACCAAGGGTGATGAGGGGTGGGAGTGGCAGTGGAGATACAAAAATGAGTAAGATATAGTCTTTGCCATTGTGGAACTTATATTCTTGTAAATGAATAATTATATAATAAAATCATGAAAGTACAGTAAGATGCATAAAGTGTTATGGGAGTTTAGAGAAGAGATTACTTTTGGCTAGAAGGATCAGGAAGTTCTTAAGGGAGAGAAAGTAGCATTTTTTTTTTTTGGAGGGGGGAAGGCAAGGCAGTTGGGGTTAAATGACTCGCCTAAGGTCACATAGCTGGTAAGTGGCAACTGTATGAGGTCGCATTTGAACTCAGGTCCTCCTGACTCCAGGGTCGGTACTCTATTCACTGTGCCATCTAGCTGCCCCCCAGAAAGCAGCATTTTTAAAGTGGTCCTTGAAGAAATTGGAAAGGCAATCCTAGGGATGGGAGTGGATGGCACTTTAGGTGAAAGGACTAATGTGAGCAAAGTTATGGAAGCAGAAAAATGCATGTGGGTAGGAGATGAGGCATGAAGTCAAGTTTGGTCTTAAAGAAAAATGCATGAAAAGGAGTAATGGAAGTTAAGGAATATATTTCCTTGCTTCTTTCACTGCTATAAGGATGGCTAAGTGTAGGAGAGGAAGGCAGAGCAACTGAAAATGACACTGAGACACACCACTACAAAAGACTAAGTTTAAAGGGCCAGCATTCTGACAGAAAATCCTAAACCACTTTCACTCTACAAGACATAAATTGTAAACTCTTGGTATAAAGAATGGCAGCTTGAACATGGATATAGGCATAAATTATGGACAAAAACAAACCAGCAATGAATGCTTTCAAGTTCTAAACTTGGTCTGCTGAAATCCATATTGGGAAAGGATCCCAATCATTCAGTTTATCAGCAAGGAACATATTTACCAGGCCCTGTGCTGGTTATTGGTAACACAAATGCAAAAATAAGACTGCCTCTGTCCTTAAGGAACTTATAATCTAACCAGAGTTAGAATATAAGTTCTAACTCTAGTTAGAGTTAGGTAAATGCATATTTCACAGACAAATATATACAGGAGATCTACAAAATACACAATAACTGGACAAGTTAAGAAAGGCCTCTATAAGAACATATCACTTGACTTGAGTCCTGAAGGGATCTAGATATTCCAAGAAATAGAGGTAAGGTGGGACACCCTATGTAAAGGCACAGAAATGGGAAGTGAAGTCTTGTATACAGGGAACAGCATGTAGACCAGTTTGGCTCAAGTATAGAATATATGAGAGGGAATAATGCATATTGGGAAGATAAGATAGAACCAGGTCATAAAGGACTTTATAGGCCAAACCGAGGAGTTTGTGTTTTATACCAAGGGCAGCATGGAGGTAATTAAGGTCCTTGAGCAAGAGAATGCCATGGTCATATCAGTGCTTAGGTATAAAAATTTATCAGTTGTACAGAGAATGGATTGGAGAGGAGAGACTCTATGAATGGAGACCAGTTAGGAAACTATTGTCATAGTCTACAGTCTAGACTCTAGGTGCGCAAGTGCAGCCCTTTGACTGAATCCGAACTTCACAGAACAAATCCCCATAATAAAATGATTTGTTCTGTAAAACTTGGACTTAATCAACAGGTCATACCCAAGGTCCTAGAAGGCCACATGTAGCCTTGAGGCTGAAGGTTCCCTACCCCTGGAAGCCTCTAGGCAGAAGGAATGAGGGCCTGGACTAGGGTGGTATAAAGAGAAGAGTGTAGACAAAATACAGTTTGAGGAGGTGGAGTCGACAAAGCTTGGCCACTGATTGATTAGAGGTATATCTGTGAAAGAGATTTAAGATTCAAGGATGACTCCTCAGTTGTAAGCTTGAGTGACTGAAGGAATGATTGTATGAATGAATAAACTTAGAAAGAGAAGTAGGTTTAGGACAAAAGATAATGAGGTCTAATTTAGACAATTTGAGTTTGACATGTCCAGCAGACGGTTGAAAATGTGGGACCTTAGCTCAGGAAAGAGATGAGGCATAAATATGCAAATCTGGGAATCATCTGATGGTTAAGACCTGGGAGCTGATGTGATCACAGAGAGAAAGAAGGGAGAGAGAAAAGGAGGCTCCTAACAGAGCCCTGGGGGTGTCCTGGTAAATGGAGGACGGATCTACAAAGGAAACAAAGAAGGAACCCGTGAGTAAGAGAACCATGACAGTACTGACTGAAAAAAAAAACCCAGGTAGTAGAAAGCACGCAGAAGATTTTCAACAGTGTCAAATGCCACAGAGAGTTAGGAAATTTGAAGCCCAAGAAAAAGACTACTACATCAGTGGCCTTGGAAAGAGCAGTTTCATTTGCCTAGTGGGGAGGTGGAAACCAGATTGCAAGGGGATGAGATGTGAGTGGGAGGTGACAAAGGATAGGCGACGAGTGAAGGCAGCTTTTTTTAGGCATCTGGCTGTGAAAGGGTTATATAGCTTGAGGAGAAAGATCCAAGTACATATAAGGACTCTTAGGAGAGCAGATCAGGGCAGCAAGGCAGATCAGTGGATAGAACATCAGGCACGGAGTCAGGAAGACTCATCTTTATGAGTTCAAATCTGGCACTTTTGACACTAGCTGTGTGACTTAACCCTCTTTGCCTCAGTTTCCTCACCTATGAAAATGAGCCGGAGAAGGAAATGGAAAGCCACTCTAGTATCTTTGCCAAGAAAACCCCAAGGGGCAGCTAGGTGGCACAGTGAATAGAGCACCAGCCCTGAAGGTAGGAAGAGCTGATTTCAAATCTGTCTCAGACACTTGACACTTAACTAGCTTTGTGACCTTGGGCAAGTCACTTAACCCCAACTGCCTTGACTTCCCCCCTCCCATATACATAATACATACACACACACACACACACACACACACACATCTATATACATATATATAAAGAAAACTCCAAATGGGTCACAAGGACTCAGACACAACTGAAAAAGACTTAACAACAACAACAGGAGAGCAGATCAGAGTCCTGAAAGGCCCCAGGGAACCTTTACCTATGCTA
Organism: Pseudochirops corinnae; assembly: GCA_028646515.1. Taxonomy (NCBI): domain Eukaryota; kingdom Metazoa; phylum Chordata; class Mammalia; order Diprotodontia; family Pseudocheiridae; genus Pseudochirops; species Pseudochirops corinnae. Next base: position 398,036,412 of record CM053585.1, read on the forward strand.
TATCCTTTCCTCCCTCCTACCCTTTTCCTTGCCCTCCTCTGCTCCCCTCTTATCAAGCAGCATGGTGGAGTGGAAAAAGCCCAGGAGACATGAGTTCTAGTACCAACCCTATCACCTAGCTAACAGTGTGACCTTGGGCAAAGTCACTTCATCTCGGCTTCAGTTCCCTCATTTGTAAAATGAGGGGGTTAGACTACATAAGCTCTAAGCTCCCTTCCAGCTCTGATACCAAGTGTGATCATGAAAGGGCGATGGCAGCTGGGGCCGGGACATATAGGGAAGTGGCAACCTTACTGGCATCCATCACAAATTTATTTTTTTCTTTTAAAAATAAAACTAGATTCTGAAAATAAAACCTTGAGACTTGTGACATGTTTATAGTGTGGCTTGTTTTAAGATCTTTCCTGTTCTTGTTCTCATGTGAAATTCTCAAAAATCACTGTGATAGCGATCATTGCCTTAAGCATTTGAATTTTCAAGGCTAACCCTTGCAACTAAACAAATTTGAGCTATTTTGCCTGCAATTAGGATAGTCTGTCACAAGGCAAGCCATCCATGGTGCCTAGGTTTTGGGCTTGAGATCTGAACAAACAGACTTCTGATTATTTATTAAATAACTAAAAGACTTAAACACAAAAGACATTTCTTCACCATCATAATAGGCTTTGAATGCCTTTTCTAAGCTCAGCTAACCAGAGTCTTAGACTACAGAAAAAGAATTTGTGTGCTCCGCCCGTCTCTACTTCCTAATTTGAAGATTTTTTTTTACCTGTGGTCAGAAGTGTGACGCTTCAAGTTTCTGGTATAATGACTAGCACGCAATCTTTTTAGGTTTTCAACCAACCAAATTCCTGCCCTTTTAGAGATGAGACACCCACACCAATTCAAACACTGCTCCTTTACTTATTAGATGTCTGTTAACTAGTATTATCCAGTAAGGACCAGAGAGAGAAAGTTACAATCAGTTTGAGAAGCTGTTGGTTTTAATGTTCTCTCCTACTCAACCTATGAGGTAACTGTTGAAAAGGAGGGACTGATTTTAATTTTATTTTCTCTCCCTTCTAGGCCAGTCCTTTTGGGGCAGCTTCTAATAAGGAGAAGACAGGGTAGGATAGGTCAGGACTGTGCTATGGGAAAAAATTGTGAATTGTGTGGAGATGACCTCCTCTCTCTTCAGTATTGATTTCCAATATTCACCCTGCCCTTTTGGCCTAAATCCTGAAGCATCCCCTACCCTCACATTATCTAGTCCTTCCCGTCAGAAGTTCTGAAAAATAAACTTATATTTTGGTCTTATTTATGAATAAAAGCTTAATGCAACCCCTTCATCCGAGTGTATTTGTAATTTATAACGGGAGGCTTGTGGAATGAACGGCGTGAACCAAAAGAATGACCTGATGAGACGCTCACAGTGTGCTCACTATGGAGAGGCTCTGCATAATTTCACATGTTCAGCTTGTATTTAATTGCTTGTCTTTCCAGTGGGCATGGGTGGTGAGGGAGGAGGAGAAAGAACCTGGAATCTGGAGTTCCATAATCA
>CM053585.1:398038451-398050951 GCA_028646515.1 Pseudochirops corinnae
CAAAATCTTGTGGAAATGAATGATGCAAACTATAATAAAATTAAAAAAAAAAAAAAAAGAATGACCTGATGAGGAGGGAATTTTACAGGGTGAAGCACCAATAATCATGGTGAGGTCACTAAAACTTAGGTGTTTGACAACGCTTGAAAACGACTGAGCTTTACACTTAGCTAACAAGAAAAATGTTAAACTAGGAAGCGCTTCCCAATATTCAGATTTCTCCTCCCACCCTCTCTTGGACATGGCAGGAGATACTTTCCAGTATCCCGGACTGAGCTAGTTCTTTTCCTTGAAATGCACTGAAACTTCCCTTGAGCAGTGATTGACTCAGAAAACACTGCTATAGCTTTCTGGCTGCTCAAATACTAAAAGACCCTACAAGCTCCAACTGACGTTTGAAGCACAAGAAGAATTTGCCATAGTTTCTCATTGGATTTCTTGACTGTTATTTGATGTGGTGTGAATTCAGGTTTTTTTTTTTTTCTGGAGTGGTTGTGGGTAGAGCCATATGCCTCCATTCAGGCAGCCTGTTTTTTTTTTCTTTAAAATTTTTTTAAATTTAATCATCCTCCTTCAACAAAGAACTCAAAATATGCTTCCTAAATAGGACTGAAAATTTGAGTTTGGGAGAAAACATGTTACTTGTACAATGTTACATGTAATGCAAATATTCCAATCTCATTTTGTTTAAAAGGGGAAAAAATGGCTAGGAAAGCTTTGTGAGCACATGACAAGAAATAGAACCAGGAGAATTTGCTTCTACCTTGAATCCCTGAACATACTCAATGAATGCTCTTTGATGATGATAGTCATCTCTGATGGTGACAAATTATGCTCACTAAAGGAAAATTATTTTTCACCCATTTCATATGAAAACAATTTTTAACATTAATTTTTTTTAATTTTGAGTTCCAGATTCTCTTTTCTTCCCCCTCTCTGAGACAGCAAGCAATTTGGTATGTTACACATATGCAGTCTTGCAAGACATATTTCCATATGTTGTGAAAGAAGACAGACCAAAAAAATTTAAAAAAAAAGTTTAAAATAATATGGTCCAATTTGCATTCTTACTTCAGTTCTTTCTCAGGATGTGGATAGCATTTTTCATCATGAGTTTTTTGGAATTCTTAGATCATTGTGTTGCTAAGAATAGCCAAATCATTTGGTCGATCATGGTACAATATTACAATGTTCTCCTGATCCTGTTCACTTCACTTTGCATCAGTACATGTAAGTATTTCCAGGTTTTTCTGAAATTATTCTGCTTGTCATTTCTTAAAGCATAATAGTATTCTATTACAATCATCTACCACAACTTATTCAGCTGTTCTCCAATTGATCGATATCCCCTCAATTTCTAATTCTTTACCGCCTACAAAAAGAACTGCTATAAATATTTTTGTACAAATAGATATTTCTCCCACCCCCCTTTTTAAAATCCCTTTGGGATACAGACCTAATAGTGGTATTGCTGAATCAAAGATTATATAGTTTGATTGCTCTTTGGGCATCGTTCCAAATTGCTTTCCAAAATGGTTAGATCACTTCACAACTCCACCAACCATGCATTAGTGTCTTAGTTTTCCCAAATCCCCTTCAACATCTATTTTTCTTTTCTGTCATATTAGCTAATCTGATCAGTGTAAGGCAGTACCTCAATTGTTTTAATCTGCATTTCTCTAATCAATGGTGATTTAGAACATTTTTTATGTGACTGTAGATAGCTTTGATTTCTTCATCTGAAAACTGCCTGTTCAAATACTTTGACCCTTTATCAGCTGGGGAATGACTTTCATTCTTACAAATTTGACTCAGTTCTCTATATATTTGAGAAATGAGGCCTTTATCAGAGATACTTAGTATAAAAATTGTTTCCCAGCTTTCTGCTTTCCTTCTAATTTTGGTTGTATTGAGTTTGTTTGTGCAAAAACTTGTTAATTTAATAAAATAAAAATTATCCATTTTATATTTCATAATGCTCTCTGTCTCATGCATCATTAATTCTTCCCTTCTCCATAGATCTGACAGGTAAACCATTCCTTACTCTCTGAATTTGCTTATGGTATTACCTTTTATGTCTAAATTATGTACTCATTTTGACCTTCTCTTGGTATATGATGTAAAATGTTGGTCCATACCTAGTTTCTACCATACTGCCAATTTTTGTGAAATAGTGAGTTGTCCCAAAAGCTTGGGTTGTTGGGTTTATCAAACACTATACTACTATGGTCACTTACTGCTGTGTATTGTGTACCTAATCTATTCCACTGATCCACCACTCTATTTCTTAGCCAGTACCAGATTGTTTTTAATGATTATTGCTTTATAATACAGTTTGAGATCTGATATGCCTAGATCATGCTCACTTTTAAGAAATATTCTTGTCATATGTATAACTTGTCATATAAACTTCCTTATTATTTGGGGGGGGAATGAGAGAGGGAGAGAGAAAATTTGGAACTCAAAATAAAAAAAAATATTAAAAATTGTCATTCCATGTAACTGGGAGTAAGATAAAACATTATTTTAATAATGTTCTAGTCAAGACCTAGGCCCAAGGCTCTCTGCCAAGAGAGCTTAACTGGAGAAATGAAATTCAGTGACTGGGAAGGAATGTGTCCTGGGAGAAGCAGACATAATTCTGGGGGTAAATCACAGAGAAAGTTTGAGTATTGAGGTGTTTATTTGCCATCATTCAAAATAATACACAAGCAAATGTACAAGTATACAAAAAGACTCATAAGACTTTGATGACTTTGACCCATGGTACAGGATGTCTTGGGTAAAAGAACTCAGAGAAAAATCAGTAGCACTCTTCACTCTTAGCTAGTACTGCAGATTGAGGAAGAATTCTGTCTGAAAGAATTTTCAGTATTGCTTGACATTTAGATGGAAAGCCCTGTGGGTGGTGGTGGTGTTAAATAAAGAAATAGCCCAAAATAAGGGAGAACAAGAAATAAACAGGACACAAATATGCTTCTAGCCCAAGAGCATATCATCACTATGGTTCTGGCAGTGGGGAAGCCTGCCAAATGATATCAGTATAGAAACATAGAACAATACATGTTTCATGAGGAGGCTGGGGGAAATCTCATGGAGATTTTGGCAGGCTGAGAGATTTTTGGCAAGAAATCCAATGTCCATTGCTCCAGGTGAACAGTGATGTGGCCCAGGTGAAGCTATAAAACTCGGGCCACCCATCGAATTTAGATTTTACCTTGCTCTTCTTGTTGCTACATAGTCTAGTGGAACAAAACTGAGATGAGGGAGGAACTTCACACCAGGAGGTGTGAATTGCCTTTGCTGCATGTGTATACTACTCATGTGTTTCACCACCATTGTATTCTTTAAGTGTAATCCCTCCCTCTTCCTGTGTACTTATGAAAAAGTATACCTCAGGTTTATGGAAGAAATGTTTGTATCTCTTATTTTATCATACCACATTAGCAAACATTGTTGCAAAGAGCTAATTAATTAGGTCAACTGGATGACTGTTAATGGGAAGCACATTGGTGGAGATCTTGAGTGACACATTAGGAATATAAATCCTATAACCAAAGGTACCAGTCATCCTCTGGTGATGCAACCCTCATGGGGGAGGGAAAGGGGGCAGTAGTAGTAGTTCAGCAATCTGCGTCTCAATTTCCATATCTCTAAAAAAAATGAAGGTTAGAATAGATTATCTCTATGGTACCTTGCAGCTTTAATGTCCTCTGAGTTTAAGATTCTAGTCCATTCCAAGGGGTCAGTGCAAGAATGGAGCCTCAGAGTGCCATTCTGATTTGAAAGGAAGGTAATATCAAATACGCATTGAACACTGAAGTTTCCCCCAGGTTTTCCTCATTAAGTTAACATGTCAGTCTGTGGTTTTGCATTGTCAAACACTCCTTAGCCTCTTACACCTCTCTTTGGCTGTGGGACTTTTAGTGGTTAAGGGACTTTAAGTCTTTAAACGGGATACTTGGATACTTTGAAGGCCCAGATCTCAATTTATCTCAAGGATCTGCACCTCTAGGGGTCCATCCCAGTGACTATCTGAAAAACTTCTTACTGCAACTCAGAAAAGAAGGAGACACTCTCTCATCACCTAATTGTTTTATATTTACATTAACACCAGAAACAGAACTGAGGGTTTTAGACTCCTCTCCTTTTGGTATTTTATGTCTTTCTTTTTTTCTGTTCCCTATCAATATTTCCCCCCTAATATGGGCAGACAAAAGCTCATCACTGGGAATTAATTGGTACTTCAGTGCTAAGTCACTGGGAAAGGGTTACACATGTTTACAAAAGGGGTAGTTTTAGGAGGAATACACTTACATTTCAAGGAGAGGAAAGTTTATTCCTGAGATTTTCATCATTAGAATCAGGATAGAATTATAGGTATGCATTGTCTTTCTCACTCTCTTTGATGACTCAAACCTATAACACACTTAATAGGATGACTACAATTCTGTAGATAATCTCCTTCCATCTGGGCAGCCCCAGTTAGAGTTCTGTTGTATCTCCTGGAATAACAGCTGCTGTTGAAGGCTCTTCAGATTCTCTAAAACACTGGGAGGGAGAAACTCTGTAGATATCTCTGCATCCTGCTCTTCCTTTTCCTCTTCCTCCTCTTCTTCCTCCTTTTCCACAAACCCATCGGGAGGCTGTGGGGAGCTCCTGGAGATGTAGCCCTGATCAGACTCCACTGACTGTCTCTGTTCTTCCTCATAGGGTGTATAAGCATCATTGAAGACCAGTTGCTGTCTTTTCCATTCTTCCTCACCAGGGTTGCTTAGACTCTGCTGGAAGAGGGAGTCCATTAAGCCCTCTAGCTGTTCTCTCACTGGAGCTGGGAGGCAATTGGGGGAAGGAACTGGAGTACTGGAGAAAGGGGAAGCTTCAGAGTCCATGGAGAGGAAGAATACACTATTTCGATGGGCAACACTGGTCTCTATCAGTGGGACACATTCCATGTCATCTTTACCTATCACTGCCTGTTGCCTGGCTTTACTATCACCATTCCTATGTAAAGGCTCCACTACGGAAGTCAGTTGGGCATCTTCTATGGGAATTACTGTTTGGTGGGTGAGAGTAGACCCTTGGGGCAGAAACTGAGTGTCCAGTCTAGAGACTCCTTCTTCCTCATTGATGAAGAGGTCCACCATCAAATGGTCCCCAGGAGAAGGCTCCTGTACCAGAGGCACCTGTTTCATTATTCTCCCTCCTGGTGGTAATAGCTCCCCAATCATCTCTTCACTCAGCAATGACAAGTTGTCTTCATCCTCCAGACAGAGATTCTCCTGTTCGAACCAGTTGGGGCATTTGACCTGAAATTCCCGGAACCTCTGTACTGCTTCCTTGAGCTGCCAGCCACTGGGGCTTTGGAGGTAGTTTTCAGCGGTGATCTCCCTAACCCGGTGCACCCGACCTGGTTCAAACATCTCTAGCTCCTGGATCCGGAAATAAACCTCCTCAAACTTCTCCATCAGTGGGTATTTAGAGGTGATGTTGAATAGGTCAGGGATATCAGCCTCATCACTGATGCCATCAAAGTAGCAGACCACATACATGCCAAAGCAGGCTGGCTTCTTAAAGTCTGGAAGGATCACATTCATGGAAGCTGTGAATAGGTCCCCAGCAAGTTTCCATCTGTCATAGCGGAGCTGAACAGCAGGCTCTTCCCAGCCAAGGATTGCCTGCCACTTGGCTCTGGTGCCTCGGGAACACAGGATGAGGATCTTGGAATTGCTCTCCTCCATTTCTTGCTTCTGTCGACTCACCCAAGCCATGACTCCCACCTCTGAGATCAACTTCTCCTCTAGCAGGTCCAGGGCCACTTCAGTACCACAGACAGTGATGAGGAACTGGGCAAACTTGACTACCACATCTACATAAAGGGGGTGATCAGCCGAGTAAATGATCCAGACTTTCCGGGCCTTTAAGGGTGGAGGAGTCTGGTTGTCCAGAAGTGGAATATCTGGAAAAAAGAAAAAGAATAGTACCTCCCGCCCCAATAATTTAAATTGGTATCTTTTCCAATACTGGTACCTTTGACTGAAATATGGAGCTCAAACTCAAAAGCCAGTCTGTCTGCTGAGACTGTCAAATGCCTAAGGCTTTGTACTACGCTGCACCAAAGGAGCTCATTTATGCTTGGCCTAAGCACAGAGGTCTTTGCCTATTTTTGTAGTCAGATTAATGACATTTTATTGCACTATTTATTGTATTGTTACACTAAAATTAAAAAAAAAAAACTCACAGCATCAAACACGTTTGTCCTTTCCAGGAAATTGCCTCCTCTCTTCTTTAGTTTCAGTACTCATCATACTTCCCTTAACATTATGCTTTGTCACTGTCACAATTTTAAAAAGAATCAAGGGGAAGGTTCACAAAATGGAACACATTCAGTATGCAGAGGTACCTCTCTTGAGAGACTTTAGAGAGGTAGTAAGAGGACTTCAAAGAGAAGTTGGATAGTCACTTGTTGGGAATGTTATAGAGGGAATTCCTGTTTATGTATGGGTTGAACCAAATGGCTTCTAAGATTTGTACTAAAGTGTTCTAGCCTGCTTTAATCTCCTCTGCCCCTCCAATCCATCCCTTATACCTCTGCCAGAATAATCTTCCTAAGGCACAAGTCTGGTAGTAGCCATGCCACTCCTTTACTCAAAAACCTTTGGTGGGCCTGGGATATTATTTAGGATACAAAAGAAAAAGTTCCTCAATATGGCAATTAAAGCTCTACAATTTGGCTCCAACTTCTCTTTTAAACCTTATTTCATGTTTTTCTCCTTTACACAATCTGTGTTGTAGCCAAATGAGACCAATAGTTGTTCCCTGAACCAAATGCTCCATCTCTTGCCTCTCAGGGTTCATATAAGTGATTCCATATGTTCTGATTATACCCCTCTCTCCATAAACCTTACCTTGCTTCAGGGTTCAGTTTAGGAAACATTTCCTTTTTGAAGCCTTCTTCATTATGGGTACCATTTCTGCTCTTTCTTCTCTCAAATTATCTTGTATTATGTTTATTTGTATAACATGTCATATCCTGTCAGTAAAATAACTCCTTAAGGGCAGAAAGGGACTGTTTTGTTTATGTCTTTGTATCTTCAATACATAGCACAGTGCCTCCCATGTAATAAATATTTGGTAAATGTTGATTCGAATTGAATTCAATTCTTCCAACTCAGATTCGGTGCAAATCCTTCTCTACCTTGATGTTTAGACTTCTCTGCCTAGGAGAGCCATTATTCCTAAAATCTCACTGTGGATTCAAGGAAGTATCTTGAGGGTTTTTATGAGGAATAGGTCCTTTGTGAGAAGGGATCCTCTTGAAGGGATCTTAGAATGGTCTATGATAGGGGATCAGCTATTACACCCAAAGCGTAACTAGAATTAGCTTGAGTATTGCTGCTCTCTTAAGAAAAAATCCATCCTCCCAAAAAACCCCAATCCGACAGAAAGAACAAAAGCCAATCAAACAAACAATAACAAAAAAAGAGATACTTGCCAGGGTGTTTGGTGTCATTTTCAGATTTATCGGAGGAAAACTCTAAAATGAAACAATAAATTAGAGTAACAAAGGACTGAGTGGTCTTATGCTGAAACTCCCTCAGAAGGGAGAGTTCCTGCCCTCACGCCTTCCCCTCCCTCTCCCTAATCCCAATTGGCCTAAAAGCTGAGAGGGGAAAGTATCACTGGTTCCCAGGGGGCCTGGCACAGCTGGGGGAGAGGGGGAGAGGAGATGTGGCAGGAGCTACTTAGGAAGGCTAACATTGGTCTAGAACAATGAAATAAATGAATGTTGAGCCCTAATCTGGGACCAAGTCCAGACTCCACCTAACTCCCTTGTAGACATACTCTTCCAATTCCATGCATTGTTAGAATGGGCACTTTAGGGAGTGTATCTTCCCCAAAAGCATCAGTGCTAAAAGCTTAAGTCTTACACAGGTAAGTGTTTAGAAGCAGTTTTTGTTAAGTTCTCTATTGATATTTCCTCCTTATATTTTTTGAGAAGAGGAAGGAAAATGGTGTTTACTTAAGCAATCCTAAACCACAGTAATGCAGTGCTTAAAAAAAAGAAAGTCATCCCTTACTAATATGCATGTCTGCCAAGAGAGGATATGGAATTACCCATGTCCATGAAAAAACCAAAGCAAATATTTAAGACATCCATTTCAATCTCTACCTTTTCAGCTTTTTTCCCTACCAGGGCTGTTCACACTGGGCAAAAGGGACAGAATAGTGTTTTCTTTCTTATCAACCATTTACTCTTGAGGAAATGGTCAAAATTCTCTTTTTTCCAATTTATTTTCAGTTAGCAACATTCATTTCCACAAGATTTTGAGTTACAAATTTTCTCCCTGTCTTTCCCCTATCCCCCATCAAAATTCTTGTAATAAAGAAACCGAGAACTAAAGGATCTGGTTGCCACTCTAACTAGATAATCAAGACTTTATTATTCAATAATCACCCTCCTATTATAATAGTTTCCTGCCCTCTTTTTGGGGGGGAAGGAAAACCGTGGCCTACAAAAGTAAAATGATGTATTCAGGTGACATAGAGGAAGGGGAGTGGTCAGGAAGCTTGGAATCAAGTCCTTCTGAACCTCAGGCCCAGTACTTAATTTGTTTAGAGTATGTGTAGTGTTAACCAAGGAACACTGTGAGAATTTCAAATATTCATCCTCAGCTTTAAGTACAGTGATTGTTAACTACAGCATTTCCATTTGTGACTAACTGACCTTTTACTCCAGGGGAACTCCACCCTAGTAAGAACTTGTTGGGAATTCGTCTGTGGTCAGTGCACATGGGGAAGAGACAGAGAGGGAGAGCAGGCCTCTATCTGATCTGAGAATGAAAGGATCTGGGTAAAGGGTGACTCAGCCTCAGTCTCATATACGGTGCTTAGCCCTGGGGAGTCAGGAAGAAGGAAAAGGGGGGCAGCAACAGAAGAAAAGAAACACAAAACTAAAAGCTAAGGACATTTCAATGCCTCAGCTACTCTGCTCCTTACCAGGCTTCCTCTGAGTCATGCAAATGGCCAGGAGTATGACAGAGCCCACCAACAGGATACAGATACCAGTGATAAACCAATAAACCCACAGTGACACATCATCTATGGCAAAAGGAAACCAGTGAGAGATAGAAGGAAGGACTTTATCTAATAACCCTGGTGCACCTCCTTCCTGGTCCTTCAGAGTCTATCCTCTCTGGATGAATCAATCAGTGTTTATGATTCCTACCACTACGCACAGATGCTAATAATTCCACATTACAACATTTTGCAAAAGTAAGTCTGATACAGTGGAAAGAGCACTGAACTCTGAAGTCAGGAGACCTGGCTTCTGGTACTAGCTCCACTATTTACCATTTCTATGACTATGTTACCTTTCAAAGCCTCAGTTTCCATATCTCTAAAATGAGAGTCATAATAATTGTATTATCTCAGTTTTGTGATGAAAGTGTTTCGTAAAATTCTTAAAATGTTAAAAAAAAAGTGGGCTTTTATTACATTACCCTGTATGCTCTATAGGGGCAGGGATTAACAGTGTCATATCTAAACTTTCATGGTGCTCTCAATATACAGGAGGCCCTTAATAAATGCTTATTGGATTGAGTTTTGCAAGTGAGAAAGCTGACACAGAAAGGGTAATGAACATCCCAGCAGGTCATACAACAGGCAATGTGATGGTATTTGTCAAATAACTTTTAGGGCCACCTTGCACCTTCGTTGTCTCAGTCTCAAAGGGTGGCTACTCACATGGCACATTTCTATCCCCATGCAGAGCTCTAGGACAAGGCTTAGACTTGCTTACCTGGAGGGCAGGCTGCAAAGTGAACAAAGACAGGACAAAAGGGGAAAAAAGTTATAAGCCATCCAGAACACAGACTGGGAATCTGCCCAAACTCTTGTCCCTTTCCAGCCACTTCCCCTTTCCCCCAGCAACAACTCAGGTATGAAGGGACTCATCTTACTGGATGTTGGTGATGGTAGCACTGGGCAAGGGATGGACAGTGTGTGTCTAAGGCAGTCATTCTGACAACTCTTAAAGAAGGGCTGGATCTGGTGGTAACAGAGAAACAAGAGAGAAGAAAGTTATCCTTGAGTACCTGGTGTATCCCAGGCACTTAGTAAATGCTAGTTGACTGACTGTCTGCTATTGGCCCTGCTCACAGAAGAGACTCTTCAGGGAGTGTCTGGACAGGATGTTGGCTACAAGAAAGTTTCTTTCAGTTTAGAAAAAAAATGCATACCCATAAATTTTAATGTCCAACTCACACAAATATTCAAATATATGGCCAAGAATGGCACAGACACTACAAGCAACCTCCCTTCAAAAATTATAAGTCCCAAAGTGAATAAGCAAAAACAACACAAAAAATGTAGGCGATCACACATACAAGTGTGTCCTTCTGTTACTTATGGAAATAGCCATGTGGTTTGACTTGAACAAATTGAACTAATGTCATCTGTTGAATTTAGCATGGAGAGTTTTGTTGCTATGAAATGTACTACAGGGTTTCCAAGTAACTGTTATATCAGGAACTCCCAACAAGAAGAAGAAGGAGATCAAAGACTCCTCTTCTCAAGCCTAGAGGATTTCTACTCCTGTTTTTTTTTTGGGGGGGGAGAGGGCAATTGGGGTTAAGTGACTTGCCCAAAGTCACATGGCTAGTAAGTGTTTCAGGTGTCTGAGGCCGGATTTGAACTCAGGTCCTCCTGACTCTAGGGCCAGTGCTCTATTCACTGCGCCATCTAGCTGCGCTTCTACTCCTGATTTTCTACTGCAAAAGAGCCAAAGTCCATGTGGTAGATTACTTTGGAATGAAAGCAAATAGAATAGAGAAGGAGCACTGAGAACATTTTAGAGTGCTTTATTTGCAGAGAATCTATCTTCTCTACTTGGAGAGGGAATAATCCTACAACCTCAGAGTTCCCTTTGGCCAGTGTAACTTCTTCACCTGATTCCCATAGCAGGAACGTGCAACCCATTCACTGCTGTCTTTGACAGGGCCATTCCCTAGACTCAGGGTCTTACCTGTACATTGTACTGGCAGCAGGCATACATATTTTGCAAGGGGAATGTGACATTTATCCGATGGTGGAAATCTTCTTGTATGGTCTGGGGAGAGAAGGGAAGAAGAGAAGGCAATGGAGAGAAAAGATATGGAAAGATAGGGAAGGACATAGGGGAAAAAAATGAAAGGACAGCCATCAGTGGAAGTTTAGGGGCTGGGTATGTGAGGTGGGGAACCAGAGGACCAGAATGGTTTATTTTAGGGATGAGGAAATTTATCTTCAGTGGGATGGAGTCATTTCTCCAAAGTCACAGAGTTAAAAAGAGAGGTAGTGAAATGAACACTAGACTTTTAAGTCAGGAAACATGGGTTCAAATCCTACCTTGGGCATTATTATTTGGCCCTGCACTAACCTGGTTAACCTCTTTGTTTCCTTATCTATAAAATGGGGATAATAATACTAGCCTCATAGGATTGTTGTGAAGATCAAATTAAATAATGTATTAAAGCATTTGTAAATCTTAAATAACAACAATAAAATTATTACATAATATAAAGACAAATAAAAATATATGTTATATTCTTATATATAAAATAAATAAAAACATAAAAAAACATTAATAACAAGTGGCAGATTCAAAACCAGGTATCCCCAGTCCCAGTCCTGCACACTTTGCCCTGAGACTGCCTGAGAGAGGCATTAGGGTATAGTTGTTTTTGGGGGGTTGGTCTCAGAGGGGAAGTTACCTGGGTAATGAGCCGAAAATCTTCATAACAGCTCCCGGTCTCTGTGTTTGGAGAACCATTCACAAGGATCTTATAAGTGGTTGATTCATTCCACAGGTTAAAACTCACCAGCAGGGAGTTGTTCTTTAGCCTTTCTCCTTTGATGCCAGGCTCCCACAGGCTTCCTGCAGGGAATGCAGAAAGGGGCCAGGAAGACAGAAGATGAGAAGAACTTCCATCCCCTCCATGGAGAGGTAGGAGATTATGGGCAGAAAATGTAATGTACACTATCAGATGTAATTGCTGCATTTCTAGGTTTTGTTTAACTTTTTCTCTGTTACAAGGGAAAGTTTTGAAAGACATGGTGGACTACTTTAGGAAATGACTGATATAAAAAACAGAAGACACCAATAAAACTTAGAAAAAAATTAAACAGATCAGAGAAGAGGCAGAGGGGATGATCATTAGGCATCTTTTTAGGGGGTGAACACTTGACCTCCTCCTTCTCCCACCCTCCACTTCAAACTTAAACCTCAACAACCCTGGGAAGGGGAGAAAGACAACAATTACCTGAGCTCACACAGGGGGTAGTCACTCTCATTCTGGGGTCCCTGCAGTCTGCAAAGGAGGAAGAAAAGAAAGTCTGTTAGATATCAGGCTGGGAGGTAGATCCTTTCAGGTTCCAAACCTTGGGAGCAGTAGCCTGTTTCTTTTTATTCTTTTCACAAATAGTATTTTATTTTTTCCCAATTACAAGTAAAGATAGTT
>CM053585.1:398055011-398099341 GCA_028646515.1 Pseudochirops corinnae
TATAGAAGAGGCAAGGGATAACTGTTACAATGGAGGGGAAGAACAGGAAGGCAAAAGGAATGGGTCAACCTTACTCTCATTGAATTTGGCTTAGGGAGGGAATGACATACACTCTAAATTAGGCATCTTGCCCTACAGGAGAGTAGGGGGGATGGGGATGAGAGGGAGGATGATGGAGAGGAGGGCAGGGTTGAGGGGGAGGGTAGTTAGAAGCACATACTTCTGTAAAGGGACAGGGACAAAGTAGAGAATAGAACAAGGGTGGGGGTGGGATAGGAAGGAGGGAAATATAGCCAGTCTTTCACAATATGTCCATTGTGGAGATGTTCTTCCTAACTACACATGTATACCTGTATTGAATTGCTAGTCTTTCCAGTGGGGGTGAGGGACAAGGGAGGAAGGGGAAGAATCTAGAATTTAAAGTTCTATAATCAAATGTTAAAAAAAAAAATATATATATATATATATATGTATACATGTTATTATTATTATTATTATTATTTACATGCAACTGGGAATTAAGATATACAGGCTCTGGGGTAAGGAGATCCATCTTGCCCTACCAGAAAGGCAGAAGGGTAATGGGGGAGAATATAGGAGAGAGCAGATTGGGGGAGGGGGTAAACATGGGATTGCTGTTTTGGGGTGGTAGATAGGGGAAAGATGGGGAGAAAATTTGTAACTCAAAATCTCGTGGAAATGAAAGATGTAAACTAAAAATAAACAAAAATTAATTTTAAAAAAAGTACTAATTCAAACTCCACCTCCTGTGTAAAGCCTCCCCTGATCACTCCAGTTATCAGTGGGAAGAAGGGAGAAAAATCAGAACTCAAAATTAAAAAAAAAAAAAGAATGTTAAAATGTTTTACCTGTAATTGGGAAATATTTAGCAAAATAAAAATATATGTTAAAGGGAGAAAAAAAAAACCTTCACAGAGCTGTGATTATACTTCACAGATCTACAGCTGGAAGGTACCTTCAAGGTTATCCAATTTGGCCCCTTCGGCAAACCTTAAAGTGCCATGACAAACATCTGCCATTCTTATGATTAGGGAGTGGTAGTTTATTCAAGACATGATGACACTGGGTAATTTTGGTGAGGTTTCCCTGAAGTTTTATTCCCTAAAAGGAGGGAAGGATTTCTGTATGTGTACAATTCACCTGGGAACCTTCCTGCCCAATGCTGGCTTCTCAATAATTAAGAAAGGGTTTCAGCTTGCCTTGAGGGGGATGAGGCTTCAAGTAAAACACTGCAGAGCAATCCAGTGTCTTTGGCATTTGTTTCTTCTTTAGGGAGATGCAATTTGACAATAGCAGTAATTGTTTGGATTTTGTTGAGTAGAGGAGTTAAAGGCTAAACAACTTACAATTTCTCAAGAGCCAGAAAGTAGAGTGAGGAAAGATGCACCTAAACAGGAAGGTCTCTTACCAGGCACCTGGAAATGCACAGACTCATGGTTTGGATCTCCATTGGGTATTGGTTTGGGCAAGTGATGCACTATTATCTCATATTCCTGGCCTGGCTCCACCACAAAGTTATTGAAGGTGAATTGCCACTGAAAAAGAGAGTGAAGAGAGGTCAAGGGGTGGATACTATGGCCAAATATCTTTTCCATCCATAATTAAAAAAAAAAAATCACCCCTCTCCACTTGCCCCCTCCAAATCTTATAAAGATACCCGTCTATTTTTCTATTCTTCAGTCTTTCACTGGTAGTGGGAGTTGTTTATGGGTATGGAATTTCAAGAACCACAATGTAGAGAAGAATTTGAGGCAACTCATTCCATCACCTTTAACTCTTGAACTATTATGCAGCTATTGCAATGGAGAGCCTCATGGTCCATGGGAATAACAAATGGGGAGTTACTGGGGCTATAAGAAAGATACCTTCTAACCTCTTAGAGAGGGGGCCAGGCCTGGGAATTTCTTGGAAATTTGGTAGGGTTGGGAATACAGGAGGTCACACACAAACTCCTCTTGGGAATCAGGTACCTTCAGGCTGTAGATGAGAAAGTTCCTTCCTAACTATTCTAGCATGTTATGGGAGGTGACTTCACTCTAAAACCTGTGCCCTTGAGGGTCATTGCAGTTTATCTAAGTAGCAGTACTAAAGATCTCACCACCAGTAAAGCAGTGCAATCCAAGGAGCCAGGGATGATTGGAGGATATCAGGTTTGTTTTCTATTTTTGTCCCTGCCATGGATATTAGAAAAATCCTTTAAACTCTCTCAAAATAAAAGTGAGGAGCCTTAGTCCCCTGGAATGGTGGGAAGTTTAACTCATTAAGAACTAAACAGTCTTGCCTTGCTTCAAAGAAATCAAATTACAGTCACACTGATGAAGTAATCAAATTTTGAGCAGCCAGCTCAGTGGTGGAATTTTCATATGTCTGTGAGTTCATCTCTAGCTGTGCATGGCCGGAGCTCTGTGCTGACCAGAGTTCTTTTCTTGAGCACATTCCCCTTCCCAAGCCCCCACTTAATCATTAATGAGAACAAGAACAGGAGGAAATTAAGCAGATAATGCTATGTTCCTAACCTGTTTTCCTTTCAGTATGGTTTAATAAAGAGATGCATGAAAGGGTACAGCATACAATGTTAGCAGATGAGGAGCATTCTGTATTCTCTGGAATCCTCAAAGAGTTGGATGAATCCTTTGTTTGGGGGTGCAGGAAGGAATCCATATTGGTGTTGTGAAGAATCCATTTCTATACTTTCCTAAATTCGCTAGCTTTATCTGATAGCATTGGTCCAGTGACAGGGATTATTTCTAATTATATGTTAAGGACTTGCTGACCAGCTCCCTGAAGCCAGCTTCCTAGTTAGAGGTAATAAGTTTTACCTTTCCTAAGGCTCTTCTTTGGAACCAGTTCAGGAGACCTAGCTCCAGAGTTTTCACATTTCATTACTTTCTATGTATTTACACTGATCATTGAACTCCAGTTAAACTGGAATGACTCCTCTATCTATGGTTATTATGAGCCTAGAGCCAGCTAAGTGGCTCAGTGAAGACAGTTTGGCACTTAGGTTAGGAAGACCCAAGTTCAAATCCTGGCCCAGACACTTACTAGTGCTAAGATCCTGTCTCCCTCAGTTTCCTCAACTGTAAAGTGGGGATAATAACAGCACCTACTTTCCAAGGTCGTTGTGAGCATCAAGTGCAATATTTTTTAAAATGCCTAGCTCGATACCTGGAGACACTTTAACACGTGCTCGTTTCTTTCTTCTAATTCCCTGATCCTGCTTGGATCTTCAGGCTGAGAGATCTGCTATCTCTGACTCCCGATTATCTTCCCCTCTTCTCTCAGTGCTCCGGTAACAAAATGCTTAATGATGGCAGCCTTCTCTTTCCCGCTCCCTCCTAATCTACCTGCCACACATGCCAAACCATAAGAGTGTGTTTTCCAGAGCTTATTTTTACAAGGGAAAAGAAAATGTATAAATTCAGAAATAATTCACCAGAGAAAGGTAATTTTATGTGTGTGATTAAAAAAAACAACTATCCATTCTGAGGCTGGGAAGTACTTAAAGTTTTTGAGCTACAGAGTTCAGCTATCCTCTTCTCTAGACCAGAAGTGTTAGCAACTTTGTGCTCTACCCCCACATCATCATCATCATGATAATAATAACAGCTAATATGTATGTAGTGCTTTGAGGTTTGCAAAGTGCTTTATGTATATGTAACTCTGACTCTAAACCTGGAGCATTTGCACACTATTCTCCTCATTGGTGGAAAGAACATTGATAGACTTTCTCATTTAGTGCTCACACCAGATGTGTGAGGTACTTCCTGTTACCCCCACTTACTGATGAGGGAATGGAAGCTGAGAGAGGTTAAGTAATTTGGCAGGATTAGAAGTTAGGTCTTCCTGACTACTCTGCTACAATGCCTTCCAAAGGGAATCCCATCTTCCCTATCCCACACTGCCCTAGATTGATTTGGGCTTGGGCCACCTGGGCATTCTGACCCAAGGTCATACATCCAATTTATAACCAGGCTTACGTTCAGTCAATCGAGAATCAGGCTTCCTACATAAATTACTCAGCCATATACATATATACATAAATTACTCTTCCTCTGACTCCAATGTGTTGATTAGGATGAAAAATTAGTTTTCCCCATCACCTCAAAAAACAAAACATGAACACTGCTCTGAAAATACACAGAGACCAATCTTTTGGTCACAGGATATGTAAGGAAAATACAATCCTAAATTCTCACCCTATTCAAATCTGGTCGCAGTTGCTGCTGAAGTTGGTTTAGAAATAAAAAATCAACACACAAGTGCTCATTGGTGCTCATTTGTAGCACTGAAAGCTCAGCGCCCCGAAGAAACAGGATGCTGCCTGCCAGAGAAAAGGAGGAAGATTAACAAACCATTCTTCTCTCTCACCACATCTCCCCTCCCCCCACCTCCAACCTCTCTTCACAACGTCTGGTCAGTGTTATGAGAATCCTGCCTGTCTTACTTAACTTTTAATATCCGGTTTAGACATTTCAACTCACACTTGGGCTTCAATCCCTCCTGCTTTCTAAATCCTCATTCTCTGGAGAGTAACAGAAGAAGCAAACTATGTTTAACTGAAGCTTTTTGGCTCTCCCAACACAGGGACATGAGCAACAAAGTTTGGGCTTTCTCTGGCATGATGTGAGTGCTTTTTCCTCTAAGTCAGTGGTTAGTTAGAGATAATAAGCCCTACCTTTCCTAAGCTGAGAGATGGATCATGATGCACATCCTTAAAAGTGACTTAACCCTCTCTTGGGGTTACCATCCTTGCCAAAGAAAATGAAACAAAAATATGGGCTACTTGTAGTTGATAAATGTTTGGAACTTATTTGCCAGGGACTTCTTGGGAAACAACCACTTGCCCATCTGCCAAGGTTGAACAAGGCTTCATGCTGGCTCAGCAGAAAAGAGTCAATGTGTTAGTGTCATTTCCATGGGGAGATTGTGGAATGTGTGGGATAGTTGTTTCAGAGGGGGCCAGAACTGTGATGTCATTGGTATAGCAAACTCCACTAAGAAAACTTCTACCAATGTCTTGGAGAACTGTTCAGGTGCCCTGAGAGATTAAAAGTCTTGCCTAGGGCACAGTCAGTATGCCTCAGAGATGAGTTTGGAACCCAAGCCTTCCTGTGTCCGAGGCCAGGTTGGAATACTCTTAGTCACAGTGCTTCTCATAAAGTAGTGCTTTGAAGAACTTACTTATAAATCAGTATTACTAATGAACAAAGATGTAGACAAATGCTTCATGAAAATAATGTTGGATTGAGAATCAGAGGATCTGGGTTGACAATTCATGAGCTGTATGACCTTGGTCAGATCCCCTAATGCTTCTGGGCCTCAGTTTTTCATTTACAAGACAATGGGGTCAGACCAGATGGCCTTTGAGGTCCCTTTTGGCTCTAATTCTATGATTCTATGACCCAGGTGTCAGAACCCAGAACTGGACACCAAAATTCTGTTTTCAGTAATGAAAATGTTTGGCTTTGGAATGTTTCTGACCATCACACCCTCACTCACCATCTGTCCGAACTTTCCATTCAATGTGCACCACAGGAAACAGGTCGCCATTTTTGCTGTGTTCAAAGCCCAGCATGATGTTGACATCTTTGGGGTCTGAGGGTGTCTTGACGGGAGGGTAGAGCCAACTCTCTGCCACGCAGGTACCTGCAATGAGAGTAAAACTTTTGTTTGTATCCTGGCAAGAGGGCAGGGAGGGCCAAATTGCCTGGAAAATAGAAATTTGTGGCAGGATAAGCTAAAATGAGAGCCAGAGCATTGGGCTTCAAATAGTGCTCTGCCACTTACTATCTATGTGACCTTAACCTCTCTGAAGTCACTTAAACCTCAGGGGTTATAACTGTCCTCTATGTTTTCTTCTAGCTCTAAATCTGTGATCCTAAATTTAATTGTTTTGAGAGCTGATTTTTCTGACTACTCTAGGCCATGTGATCAGTTTTAAAATATTTAATGATCCTAGGGAGGAGAAAATTTATCGTAAGTGTTGTCACTTAAACACAGTCTGTCTTGGTGTTCTCATGAAGTTCAAACAAAATTATACATACATACATACATACATACATACATATATATATATATATATATATATATATATATATATATATATATATATATATATATATAAAGTGTTCTGTAAACTTGAAGTGCTACCACATGAACATGATGATGATGAAGAAGCAGCTTCCTCCATCCCTGGACTACATGTTACAATGGAAGCACCCTCTACCTCTAGGTCCTCTTCGTCTGATTGGCTGGTTTCTCCTCAAACTTCCATTTTAGGGAGGTTGACCAGGACAGCTATGTCTTCTTCTTTTCTCCCCAAGCTGCACTCCTGGCTCTCTGGCCTTTTTCTACCATCCTGTACCTACCACAGCCACAGACCTTCATTTCTTCATCCCAACTGGCTTCCCTGCCTCAGGTTTTCAGCTTCCTTTTCTATGCTGTCTATCCTCATTTGAAAGTATGCTCCTTGAGGGCAGGGACTGTCTTTTTGCTTGTTTTTGCATTTTCAACACTTAATACAGTGCCTAGCACAAAGTGAGACTATAATAAATGTTTGTTGTTGACCTGACTTATTCTATTTGCCTCTGGAGAAGAAACTAAGAACCAATGGTTGGTGTTATGGGGAAGCAAAATGACTTAATATGAGGTGGAATATTCCTAACAATCAGAACTGTCCAAATGGGGAATGGACAGGTGTGTGAGGTAGTGAATTCTTGAAGACAAAAATGAAAGTGTCCCTGGCCTCAAGATGCTTACATTCTATTGAAGGGGAAACAACACATGCACATAGAAGTATATTCAAAATAAAGACAAAAAAATACAAGGTAATTTGGGGATAGGAGAGACAAGCAGTTGTGCAGGAAAAGGAATCTAGAGATTCTAATAATAGGTAGGGTATCTCATTGATCTTCACAACAACTTGTGATGCTGGTGCCTCCTTTTTTAACCCCACTTTACAGGTGAGGCAACTGAAAGCTGAGTGGAGTTAAGGGACTGTGTTGCAAACTTTCAGTGTCTGAGGCAGGATTCAAACTCAGGCATTCTGATTCCAAGTCCAGCACATCCTAAGTGTCTGAGATTAAGAAGAAGTGCATTCTAGGCATGGGAGGGGGGAAGTGGGGGCTGCCTGTGCAAAAGCATGGAATTGGGAAAGATGAGAGCTGGAATGTTGTATAGTTAGAACAATGAGAAGACCAGTTTGGCTCTACCATAGAGTTCAGGGAGCCCTGGGATTAACATGTAATATATGATAAGGGTGGAAAAGTAGGTTGGAGTCAGGTTGAGAAGGGGTTTAAATACCAAACAGAGAAGGCTATTACTTGGTCCTATGTAGGGATCAGTGTGAGTCTAAAAGCACCTGTGGTGCTGAGGGTCACAGCCCAGTTGCTAAGCTGATGGGGAAGTCCTTCATGAGACCGCTGGCCTGATGAGCAACAGCTGAGACAGCTGGCTCGGCCTGTCCTCCATTGGTCATTCCTCCAGTGCACAAGAGAATCATGTTCTAGTCATGTTACTTCTAGTGTATTTAAGGAGGATGCTACAATACAATAAAGGACAGCTGCTGTACTCACCTCTGGTCTCTTCAGTCCCTCCTGAGAATACAGCCTAAGGCTGGCCCTTAGGTTATTGAGTTAAGTGGCTACAACAGCTGGCACCACAATGTTGGGCAGGGAAGATAAAAGAACCCCTCAGGGCCAATAGAAGGACTCCAGAATGACACCAGTGTGCCCCAAAAGAGATGGGGTACAAACACCTCTATTTGCAGAGGCTCCAAGAGAGGATTCCCAAGTAACAGTGAGATATCTGGGAATCAGAGGCTCGGAGAGTGGTGAGTAAAGATGGGACAATATATAGGCAAAATAATACCAGGGGAGAGAGAGGCTTACAGAATCTGTCCTGAGGACGAGGAAGTCTGGGGCATGGATTTCACAACTTACCACCCAGTAAAAGATGCCTTTGAAGGGGAGAGAATGGAGGTTCCTAAGTTCTCTGCCTGTATTCAAACAAGCCCAGCCCTTCCTAGTGAAAGTGGCCCAAGCAGGGATTCCTCCCCAGAGAGAGAGAGAGAGAGAGAGAGGGAGTGGTTCCCGCACAGAAGCTTGCAGAGACCCTGGGATTACAGAGTTAGGCAAAAGGGAAGGGCTGAAGCAGCTTGATAAAACAGAGTCGGGCAAAAGTCAGGTGAATCAGCAGAAAGGAGGAAGGGATTACAGTAGTGAAAGCTTGCTCATGGTAGAAGAGAAAGTAGTACCAAGCCCACCACCTGAGGAGAGCGCATGTAAAATAGAGACAGGCTGTCAGCCAAGGGATGTAGAAAAGGGAACTATGGCTCAAAATAATAAAATCGATACTGGAGTTCCCTCAGGTATCCCACAGGCAGGCTCTGCATTAGAAAAAACGCTACAGAGGGCACAAAAAAGGATATGATAGGCAGTTGGGAATTCTTCCCAGTCATTGAAGAACCTGACCCTGACCCTTTCAATCTGGGACAGATGAGAAGGCAGCATAAACCTCTTCCTTTTAAGGTACTTAAGGCATTAGCCAGAGCAACTCTGACCCCAGGGCAGGCTGTTTTTTTTGATGGCGGAATACACTGAGCAATGCTGCCTCCACGCAGCTGAATTGGCAGCTGGTGCACCTATGCAACTGGTCTTTCAGCAGTTTTCAGGCACTGGTCCTTCTGCAGATACAGCCCAACAATTGGGCTATACAGAGGAGGCCTATTTAAATATCTCTAATTGTGCTCGCCATGCCTGGAGCAAGATCCCTGTGGCCAAAGAGGACAAAGAAAGCTTTACACAAACATGACAAAAACCAAATGAGCCTTTTACTGACTTTGTTGCCCTAATGCAAGAGGCTGTAGCTAGAGCCATGGGGGATGTGGGAGGCACTGAAAGAATGTTAAAAATCCTGTTGAGAGAGAATGCTAGTGCTGATTGTAAAAGGGCTATGATGGGGCTCTGAAAAGATGCCTCCTTAGAGGAGATGATTCAAGGATGCGATAAGATGGGCTCTCAAGTTTATCAGGCAGAGCTCGTGTTTCCTTTCCTGGCTACTCCAAGGAAAGTTGGTGGAAATTGTTTTATTGGTGTGGCAAACCAGGACATCATATAAGGGAGTGCAAATACAGATTAAAGGAGGGCCTGGTAAAGGGAAGAGCTCCAGAAGGTAGTCGAGGGAAACCCACTACACCATGCCCAAAATGTGGCCGAATGGGACATTGGGGTTCTGAATGTAAACAGAGAAAGAACCAGGGAAACAGGTTTGGGGACCCCTTGAGGGCCCCGCAACCTTGGGTGCTTGTTGCCCAAGAGAAACAGGCACCACAGATGCCTGAGGGGAGGGGTCATTATGCAGCCTTGGCAGCACAGCAACCATCCGAATTTTCCAACTTCAGAGTTTAGATTACTTTAGCCTTCCCCCATACAGTGCCTGTGAAGTCCCAATTCAACCTCTCTCACAGGTTTTTCCCCCTCTTCTTGTTATTGCTCCCCTGACACATATTCTATGGCCACTCCAGTTGTTAGAATATATTATGAGATCCCCAACACCGTCCTCCTCTTAAATACAGATGCTGATTACACCTACATCAACAAAGGAGCTCCCATAGCTCAAGGCATGCTCCTCAATTGCCCCATAAAAATCTGTGGAGGAAACTTTCTTCATGCAACAAATTGAACAAACAAGGCCTATGATGACCCTTAGATCAGGAGGGAGAGTATTTTCTGCCCTGGTCGACACAGGGGCTGACAGAACAATATTCCCCACACAGATGCAGCCTCCTAAATGGGAATCTCTGCCAACTGAGACCCACGTGGCCAGGGTGGGGGCAGTCACCTTGGCATATATTTCAAAATTTCAGTTGAAGTGGGAGAAGGAGGGACTCCAGCATTTCCCAATTTCTGCTGATTTTCTGTGGAGTACATTAATGATATGTTTAGCATCAGAACTGAAAGTGCCAGAGGTGGCTCGAACACTTTGGTGTGATACAGCTGTTTCTAATATTATCAAGTAAGTTTCACCTGGCTTCCTTTACTATCTGGAGACTAGCAACTGTTAAATTTTTTCAGGAGATCTCCTATAAATTCTATGTGAAGCTTTTGGATCCATTCTGTTGTTGTGTCTGTCTGTTTTGTCTCTATGTCTTTATGTGAGTGAGTGTGTCATTTCTGTAAGAAAAGTGTGAACAGAAGTTCTGGGATTTTCAAAGATTTAAAAATCTCCTTCCCTTCATTCCACTTTGGCCAAGTGGAGTGAGGAGACGATGATAAGAAATAATATGGCAATTTTCCCCTTAAATTGAAAAGGTAAACAAATAAGCAATTAACCATTCCCTGCCTCACCTATTAGAGAAAAAATCTTGTGTATCAGTTTGAACTTATTCTGGTCATTTTAAGGGAAATGTGAAAAAGAAAATTAATACCATTCATAACCTCGTGCTAAGATAAGTCAGAATTTATTATACTAATTGGCATTTAGGCAAATTGAAATTTTGCTAAGATATGATAAAGAAACATTTGAAAGGTGAGAGTTTCAAGTTCCCCAGTTTTGGGGAAGTGGAATTTGCACACCTCTGAGAATTTTTTCAGAAGTTCCATTCCCTTTAAGTGGGGGGTTGAGCATATTTCACTCTCTAAGAAATTTTTAGGAATAAACATAGCACTGAAGTACAAGGTAAAATCAGCAGATTAAGAGAGAGACTGCTGCAAAAATAATAGGGAACTTAAGTTTATAATAAATCTAACAAGGATCCCATTAACAAAAGCCCTGAGGCATCCTGAAGCCCACACCTTGTTTAGATAAACAAACGAACCTCTCCATTCCAACCTCTAAATCCACAATAAGACTCTACAGCTGTGAGGAGAGGAGAAAAGCCTAATTTTTTGTTAGCAGCTTTTGCAAGTGATGATTTCGAAATGAAATTGGTGTCCTTGTGGTTTTTCTTAACTATAGTAAAATTCAAGTGTAGTGAAGATTGAGGAATCATTATAAGCCAGAAGTAGTGTTTTATCAGCAAAATTTGTTGGAATCAAAAGATGTAGAATTTGTTTAAAAACAGGTCACTTGCATTTTGTAATGTGTATATGTGCTCTATAGAAAATCAGGTATTTACACCTTTACCTATAGTTAAAAAGGAAGTTATATCTAAAACCATTTGGCTATCACTTATGGAAATTATTATCAAAGTTACATTACTGTTTTGACGATAAAACCTAAAGTTGTTAGTTGATTGCTGTATGTAGAAAGGAGGAGATTAGGTGAAAACTTTATTTGGATTAATTCTGTCCATTCAGCCCATTCCTCCTGTATGTATGTGATTTTGACAAAGCAGGGGCATCACCACCAGCCCCTTCTTAAAGTCCTTCTCAGTTATTCCTAAGTTGTAAAACTGCCAAAAGCCCATGGAAACTATCTCTAGAGGCAAGGTCATTCAGTCTGAGAGGGGAACTTGTTTATTTTGGGATTTGCTAGGAGATTCACAAAATATTTGAAAAGATTTCTGAGATTTTTAAGTTTGACTTTGAAAAAGAAAAATGTTATGTAAGAAAAACCTAGTAAATCCTTATTGTTTATTACAATATGGAGGGGACAGTTAATAGCAATCCTAAAGAAGGATCCAACTGATATCACAGAGCTTTTCCTCCAAGCCCAATAAAATGTTGGAACTTGTGCACACCCAATTTACATTCTTCATGTGCAATCTCACATTGATGGCCTTGGTCCCATTTTTGATGGCAACAATAGGGCTGATCGCTTATTGACAAACATGGTCGTGGCTGACCCTATTGCCCAAGCAACCTTAGCCCCCCAACCTTATGGAGCTATATCTTAAACAAAAAGGGGGAGATGGCCTAGGCCCTGTGAGACAGGACCACATAAACAAGATAGTTTACACACTGCTGAGGATCTCACATCTTCTATGTGCCAGTTCTATAGAGTACGAAGCTAGGGTGCTGGCAAAGAGGTGGCAGTGGTGAAAAAGTAATGTGTAAGACACCCACAGGCACTTGGGAAGGCCCCTATTCCCTCATAACGTGGGGGCCAGGATATACTTGTATCTCTACAGATGAAGGTCAACAGTAGGTTCCTGCAAAGAGTGTCTGTGTTATCTCTAAACCAGCAGTGGAAAAGGAAAAAGAGGGGGTGCCCATCCCGATAGTGGAGACCATGCCAGATGAATGAGCAAGGGATGTGGCTGCTGGCTGCTGTCTGCTGCCTTCACCATCCTTGCCATCTCACCACCTGCTCATGCAGAACAACATAGCCAACCCACTACACCATTGGCTCTATCAGTCAAGCTACAGTGGATGGCCATTGATGGCCCATCATAAACTATACACAATATGTTCTGTTTCTGTGCAAATGTGGAGTCCATCAAGGGACAGAACTTGGAAAGGTCTATGGAAAGCCATGGTTTCCATAGGACCAATTGTGATAATAGCTTGGGACAGCATTGGAGAACATGGCAGCATGTACTTGAGCCTGGGGACTGGAAAGCACAAGCAAATGTTGATGTAGCTTTTATACTTGAACATGTTTGGGGGAAAAAGCTCAGGACAGTTACCATTCCTCTTCAAAGAGTCCTATCTTTAAACAGTTGTGTATATTATAGGCTAATTCTGTTGACAAGGGTATCTTAGGGAAATTTCCAGTGAAGCACTCTTTGTATCTCAGTTGTAATGTGAAATGCCAAAAAGAGGAATTCCTTTGTTGAATTGTTTCATCAGTGTTTATACAAATGTAAGATTTGCCATGGACTAATAATTTGTATAGCTGCTAATAACATTCTTTTGCAAATGGTTAATACTACATTTAGTTAAGTCCTTCACATCCTTTTAAAATGATTCAACTTTGTGTTTGGTGTTTTGTTGTATAGTGAAAATGTGGGGACATAATGTAACAGGAGCTCAAGGGGTGTTTAATGTGACTTGTATGAATTGTACAGTTAGTCTCTTGCTATGTCTATATCTACTGTGTAAAACCAAATGGTGCAAGCTCAATGTGTCAAAAGGCTTTGAAGAACAAGCCAGAATTGATGTAATATCAACAGCTAATTCAAACATCATTGGACTGTGGTTATAAGTATAGGACATTTTGTGTTAATGGCTAAAACCCAATCGTTGAGGCATATTATTATTTTGTGGTTCTCCTTTGTTTGGTTTAATGTTTCTGTAATAGCTTAGCCATGATTCAGGCTGATACTCACTTGGCACTTTTCTAAAACAAAAAGGGGGAATTTTAGGGATCAGTGTGAGTCTAAAAGCACTTGTGGTGCTGAGGGTCACAGCCCAGTTGCTAAGCTCACAGAAAAATCTCTCACAAGACCCCTCACATGATGAGCAGCCCCTGAGACAGCTGGCTTGGCCTGTCCTCCATTGGTCATTCCTCCAGTGCATGAGAGAATCATGCTCTAGTCATGTTACCTCTAGGGTATTTAAGGAGAACACTACAATAAAGGACAGCTGCTGTATGCTTGTCTCTGGTCTCTTCAGTCCCCCCTGAGAATACAGCCTAAAGCTGGCCCTTAGGCTACTGAGTTAAGCTGCCGCAATCGTCCTAGAGCTACTAGAGCTTCTTTAGCAGGGGAGTGACAGAGCCAGATCTATGCTTTGGGCATACCAATTGGGAAGCTGTGGATAAATTAAACCAGGGAGAGACAAAGTTCCTTTAAGAACTTTGATGGTACAAAGTCCCTGAAATCTTTCCAGAAAAGCCCCTTCTCCCTAGTTCCAAACAAAACAAGCAAAACCATAGATATATCTTACTTTACATAATAATTGATATTAATAAATGAATTTAAATGGAATCTTTTAAAATTCACTTGGGAAGTGGCTCTTTAAAGGAAACTCTCAGTGAATTTTTAAAAAAGCTAATAATTATTAATTGTAATCTGTTTTTGAAGTTCATACTAGCATACTTGAGGCATTTTAAAAGTAAGGCATACCTGTACCAGCTTGAGGATTCTCTCTAGTATTAATTGTAACGCATAATGTAAACCTGAAAGCCAAAGTATTGGTAACTAGAGTAATGTGCTGCTGCCAGAACTCAGCAAATTATTATCATTTTATTAATCAAAAAGAAATAAAAGAAAAGGATGACTTACTCTGATTGACAGTACAGTTTAGCCCCTGTGGGAGAAACAAGAAGTTAATTATAGGTAACAAATTGTAGTGTTTTTGAGATTTTCCCCCTCCTTGATCCTCTGAATGAAATTTCCCTCTTAGCTCTGGCTGCTTTCAGGGCATCCATTACCCACCAATCCTTTTTTCCATATTGCCTAAGACAGTGAGAAGGACAGATATGGCAACTGAAGCAGGACAAATGGCCAGAGATAGGCCACCGTTTCAGGACTTTGTGGTTACCAATCAATCAAAAATATTTATTAAGACATTTTGCTAAGTGCTAGAGATAGAAAGAAAAAAGTGACAATCCCTACCCTCTAGGAACTTACATTCTATGGGCGAGATAACATGTATACACAAAAATATATAGCATAATGTAAACAAAATACTAGATGATTATGGGAGGGAGGGAACAAGAATCTGGGGAAATGAAATCAAATTTTTAAAAGGCTTCAAATAGATGTTGTTACTTTAGCTACATCTTGAAGGAAACTAGGTAAAAAATGAATGTATTCCAGGCATAGGGAACACCAAGTATAAAGGCATGTAGATAGAAGATGCTACAGGAGTGTGCTAGAGCCAGCTCTAAGCCCAAACTGTTCAATTTTCAGTATGAGCATTTATACCTTAGAATCAGTACTTGTTATAAATCAGGACTTAATTTTTGTTTTATTGATTGTCTAGACCAGGGGTTCTCAACCTCCCTAATGCCACAACACTTAAACACAGTTCCTCATGTAGTGGTGACTCCCAACCATAAAATTATTTTTGTTGCTACTTCATAACTGTAATTTGGCTGCTGTTATGAATCATAATGTAAATATCTGATATGCAGGATGTATTTTCATTGTTACAAATTGAACATAACCCACAGGTTGAGAACCACTGGTCTAGACTTAAAAAAGTGTTAATAAGGCAAATTTAACTTACAAGTGTGTGTATATAGATTTTTTTCCCTCTAGAGAGCTGGTTGTTAAATATTTACCACCATACTCTTGCGTAGCTCTATAAACATTGCTTGAGCTCAGGAGGAGTGGAGTAGAAGGCTCAGGGAATGCTCATCATCAGACTGGAAGGCTGGTGACAAGATGATGATGATGATGATGATAACTGATATGTTGTTATATGCTTTACATCCAATTACCTCATTTAAGCTCTCATAACTCTTTGGAGATGGAGTGTTCTTTATGTGGAACAGTGAGTAGGTCAGTGTATCTACGACTGGAAAGGGAGGAAGCAACCATATTCCGAGAAGCTTTAAATACCAAACAAAGGAAGTGGTATTTGAGCCTGCTGGCATGGGGGAACCCTGAAGTTTGGTAAGCAGTGTGCAGTGGGCTGTGTGACATGATCACTGCACATTAGGGAAGTTACTCTGGCTGCTGTGTGGAATATGTTGAAGAGGGGACAGACTTAGGGCAGGGAGACAAATGAGGAGGCCATTGCAGTAGTTTGGCCAAGAGGGTTTGAAACAGCCTAAATGGAGAGGGGATGGAGGATTTGAGAGATGCTGTGGAGATAGAAATGGCCAGATCTGGCGACTGCTAGGATACACCAGACGAGAGTGAAGAGCTCAGGCTGACCATGAGGTTGTGAACCTGGGTCTTCAACAGCAGTACTCTTAACAGCAATAGAGAAGCTTGGAAAATAAATAGGTTTTGAGAGAAAGATACTGAATTTTGTTTCGGACATGTCGAATTTTGAGATGCCTACAGGACATCCAGACGAACATGCCTAATAGGCAGTTAGTGATGCTGGACTGGAGATTAGGAGAGAGACTTAGATATACAGATCTGGGTATACTGATTTCAAAGCTATCTGCATAGAGATAGGAACTGCACTCAAGGAAGCCAAAGAAGAGAAAAGAGAGAAAAAAAGAAGAGAGCCCAAGGACAGAGCCTTGAGGGGCACCCCAAAAGTCATGAGTGTGACCCAGACAATGAATCAGTAAACCAGACTGGCAGGAGGCATCAATGCTCAGAAAACCCAGAGGGGAAGGAGTAACCAGGAAAGTGGCCAACAGTATCATTTGCTACAGACCACAAGGAAGATTAATTTCTCAGGCCAGAAATAAATACCAAACTCCTTAGCCCAGCATTCCAGGCCTCTCAATCTGGACCATACCTTCTTTTTTTTTCCCCTCTCTCTTTCAAGGTTTTAAAGTTTATTTTTCATTTATACAAGAATCATTTCCCAATTTAACCCTCCCCATATTAATATCACTCTTTAAATGAAGGAGACTTAGCTAAGCAAATCAATGGTCACAGCAACAGTCTCAGTGTAGGAAATATTCTATATCTGTACTCCCTCACCTTTCCACAGATAAGAGGGAGGTGTGTTTCATCACCTGTTCTCTAGGATCAAGACTGCTTACCTCTTTTTTAGCCTAATCTCTCTCTGGTCCCATACACATTCTCCCCTCTTAACCCAATTGCCCCTCTCAAATCTGCCTTTCCTTGCCAAACAGAACTACTTGCAGTTCCTTGATTTCAACACTTGTTTTCCCACTTCCATGCTTGATACTGTATGACAATGATGGTATAATTTTGTTACTCTTCTTCAGCATCTAACATAATGCTCAGGACCTAGTAGACCCGTGGTTCTCAACCTGTGGGTCATGACCCCTTTGGGGGTCGATTGACCCTTTCACAGGGATCACAGGGGTCACCTAAGACCATTGGAAACCACCACTTATCAGCCTACCTCAGAGAAGAGCAACATTAAAATAAGTCACACCAACAGCTGACAAAGCATTTTAAAAAACTTGTTGTGGAAGGAACTTAAAGGAGAGAAAGACAAATCTTGTTTATTTGCCCGTATTTGTTGGTTATTGTTTTATATTGCACAGTTTACATTCATGAATGGTTTAATGATTAGGCTTAGTCAGAGCACAGTGTTGGCAAAGCCAAAAATGGAGACTTGATCACTAGATGAGATTTATCTATAAAACACAGAGACTGACACCTCCAACTCCAAACTCCTTTGTCTTGGACACAGTCATCTGTAACTGGGGCTGGATTTGAGAATGTGGATGGTTCCATACAAAACATTTCCAAACCAGATAATGTATGCCCTTAGGAAGCACTGGACCTGGAAATGGGAGTGATGAGTTTGTATCCTGAATTCAGCACTGGTAAGTTGTAAGACTTTGGGTACATCACTTAACCAAACCGAGTCTAACCCATTTTAACTTGAAAAGGGTGATAATTACATTTGTATTACATAGTCAGAGAGTTGTGAGATAGGTGATAGACTTCACCCTTTTCTTTCTCCTGACAAGTATCCCAGGGAAATGGGTCTAGAAGAGCTCAAACGTTTGACTAATGAGTACTTCTCGTTTTATATATATATATATATGTATTATATATATAGGTTCATATATACATATACATATATATATACACATACATACACACATATATAGGTTCATTCTCACCATTGTTAGTCCCCTGTTCAGAATTTTTTTTATGGTTCTCTATTGCCTACTCAATAAAGTCCAGATTCTTTAGCTTGCCATTTAAGGTTCTCTCTGATCTGATCCTTACATATTTTTCTCTCTCACTATTCCTCTATACATCATCCATTTATGTATATGTCCATTTTCCCTTATTAGATTATAAGGTTCTGTATCAACAGCTTGGTATACAACACCTTGTATAAGCACACATTGTCTATAGTGGTTTGTACATTATAGGTATTTAATGAATTAATTAAATGAATGCTGACTGTAGATTTCATAAGGAAGCTTTAGAAGCCACCAAGAAGGTCCACTATGTTAGAAAATGTTTCCTTGCCTTGGCTAATCACAGAGGGTCCTATAAAAGCATCTTTTCAAATCCTTCATATTTTTACTTTAAAACACCCAAACTTTTCCCAAACAACCAATGCCTTTTGCTTCTCAGCTGGCAAATCATCCACCAACTCAAAGAGCAAGAATTCCTACTTTTCTACTTCCTATCTTCTGACTCAGACACCAAGCAGAATAGTGAAAAAAGTATTGGACTTGGCATCAGAAGACCTGAGTTTCCGTGCCAGTTATCATTTACTGTGATTTTATCTCTGGCCTTCAGTTCTCTTATCTATAAAACAAGGGGATTGTACTAAATTATATCTAAAGTCCCTCCCATCTCTAATTGTGAGATACTCCTCATTATGAATGTGGTGCAGTAGACTGAAACAATGTTATTTTTTAAAAAAGGATGCTCTCCAAAGCACAGACCACTAACTGACACTTAGGTGTGTCACACTTCCTGCAGGCTTATCACAGCAGATATTAAGAAACACCCCATGTTAACACCACTCACTGGGTGCTGGCCAGGGGCAGAAAGGGGATTTACCTGTGGGCTGGAGGTATCTAATGGTCAGGAGAGCTCTCAAAAACAAACCATAGCTGGGCCATTACTTCTTAGTCACACCTCAATGGGCTCAAGGTCCCTCAATGATGTTTGAGCTGATGCTGGCTTTTGGCAATTTCCCTCCCTCCTCCCCTTTCCCTGAAAGATCCAAGGTAACAAGGAGCCAACCACAGGGGAGAGAATAGCCATCCACTTCTGGGCTGTATTTGTAAGGAACCAGAATTCCACTTTCCAAGTGGACCTTGGAAGACCCTGGAATTTAAGACAGATTGGCCTGCCTAATTATGCAATTTGTCTGTCAGTTACGAAAAACCTCCACTTGGTTTTGCACTCCCCTGCAGCCCCTTGCTCCCAAAAGTACCTTGCACATATTAGGAGCTTAATAAATGTCTGTTGAATTAATGAGCGTCATTTACCCTCAACGCTGTGAAACTAACTGCCTGTTAGATTGGCCCTTTGTTGCACTTCAATAATTTTAGCAACTAGACTGTACATTTCGCTAAGGCAGGCACGTCTCTGAGCCTCAGTTGCTCCATCTGTAAAATTTCGGGGGTTAGTTCTTAACCTTTTTTTTGTGTTATAGACCTCTTTGGAAGTCTGATGAGCCTATGGACCCTGTATTATAACAACAATAACAAAATTTATATAGCACTTTAAGGGTTACAACTGGCTTGTCTCATTTGGTCTTCACAACACCCTGTGAGGTAGGTGCTATTATTCTCCCCACTTTACAGATGAGGAAACTGAGACCCAAAGAGGTTAAGCGGCTTAATCAAGGTTACACAACTTGATAGGTCAGAATTCGGGGCCCACCGAAAAGGTCCGCTAAGCTTGAAAATGTTTGCTTGAACTCAGGTCTTCCACACTCCAAGTCAAGCTTTTCTTGCCCACTGTGCCATCTAGCTGCCTCTATTAAAAGAATTATCCCTTTAAAACGTAAAAAACAAAATATACAGACAAAGGAAACTACTTATATTTTTTAAAAGATATAATTCCACCCCCACCCCTCATCCTAGTTCAGGACTTCCCTAAATCTATCCTGCGACTCCGTGGAAGTTCGCAGACTACAGGTTAATAATTCTCCGATTCTACGATCCGTCTGTAAGGCTTCTTTCAGTTCTAAATCTAGGATTGTGCAACCTCACGGAAGGATCGTTTCCAGACTCCTTGTCCGGGCAGTTGACTCCCTAGAGAGTTTTCTTCCTCTTCGTACTTCTGCCTCCGCCACAAAACTCTCCGTTTCCCCGGCCCCTGGTGCCGCTTCTCTCTACCCTCACTCTCCCAGGCCAGACTCTCCCCCTCAGCTGCTCTCCCTCAGGCTGTCCATCCTTGCCCTCCCACCCCGCTGTCTGCTCGGGGTCGCGGACTCACCGGCTGCGAGCAGACTGGCTCCGGGGTGTCGAGGATCCACAGGGCCGAGCCGGTGGGGGCCAGCACAACCAGGAGCTGCAGGAGGAGCCGAAGCTGCCGCGGGAGTCCGGGCACCTCCGGGAGTAGAATCCCCATAGTCCCGGAGCCCGAGGCAGCCGTGGCTGGGGGGCCCGGCGACCTAGGACCGAGGCGGGGAGGAGCTTTCCCCGCAATGATGACAGCCAGACTCAGCTCCACTGCGCCCCGCTTCCTGCTTTCGGCTAGGGCCAGCGGGCGGGGTTTCTGCTCCTTCACTTTCTGCCCGCCCTTTACCTGCCACACCTCCTCTAGCTCTCTGGTTGGCTAAGTTACTTTTATGGAAGATCCCAGCACACGTGAATAAACTTAGGTTGAAGTTAACTGCCTATACTTTTGCATTAAAAAAAAATGAAGCGTATTGTACAAAGAGTTGGTTTCAAAGGCAGGAAATTCTACGTTCAAGTCCCATCTCGGACATACTGACTGGCCCTATGCGCTTTCAAAGTTTACATCAGTTGCCGAAAAGATATTAACGTGCATTAGCAAGAGTTTCCTCACCTGGGAGTCTCAATGAAATCACAGTCAAATCCTATTCCGTTTAAAGACAGCATTCTACTTTATCTTTTCCCGTTATTTCTTTAGAATCCTCAGAAATCATCTAACCCAAATCCCCTCATTTTATATGAAAATGAGACCGAGAAAAAGGAAATGACCTGTTCAAAGGCCACATAGCATATAGAGAGTAGATTGAAACGAGATCTTACTCCAGAGCTGTTCAGTCGTGTTCGACCCTTCGTGACCTCATTTTTGGGAGGTTTTCTTTAAGGTAGGAAACGTGCCCATTTCCTTCTCCAGCTAGTTCATTTTACAGATGAGGAAACTGAGGCAAACAGGGTTAAGTGGCTTGCCCAGGGTCACACAGCTAGTGTCTGAAGTCGGAGTTGAATTCAGGTTTTTCTGATTTCAGGTCAGGCCACTATATTTACCTAGTTGCCTCTTTACTTGTGCCTCTTTTCACTGCGGTGCTCTTTTTTGAAGAGAGCGATCTTGCTAGATGGCATCGTCTATACCACAGGGTTTGCGAAAAGAAGGGAAAATTTTGTCTTTCTCGCCAACAAGAGGTTGATTTGGTTACTTCTGATTGCAAACTCTTTCATTCACCAGAAGTGCTGACTGTAACTGCCGGCTGTTTCCAGGGCTTTAACTATTTAAAGCGCCCCCAAAGTCTGTCATCTGTCCACCCAGACAATCTGGTTGCCTCCTTCTACCTCTTTATCTATGACCATACTATCTACAAACAAGCTCTGTGTCTCCCCTATTCTGGAAAAAACAAAACAAAACAAGCACCTTCATTTGATTCTTCCATCCCTGCTAATTCCCATTCTATATCTAGTCTGCCCTTTGTAGCTAAAATTCTTAAAAAGATGGTCTACAATAGGTGCCTCCACTTTCTACTCAGTTTCTTATTAACCCATTACAGTCTGTTTTCTGATCTTATCATTCCACTAAAACTGCTCTCTCCAAAGTTACTAATACTCTCTTAGTTGTGAAATCCAATGGCATCTTCTCAATTCTCATCCATCCTGCATTTCCCCTCTGCAGCAGTTGTCACCATCAATCACCCTCTTCTTGATACTCTCTTCTCTAGGTTTTTGTGACACTGCTCTCTTCTTATCAGTCTGGCCATTCATTCTTAGTCTACTTTTCTGGGTCCTCATCCAGGTCACTCCCACTAACCCTGAGTGTCCCACAGGACTGTCCTGGGTCCTTTTCTCCCACCACTGCTTCTTAACCATGGATTGTGATCTTGTGATTGATTGACATTAACTGAACTGGGGGTAGGGAAAGAATTATTCCTCTCCTTCATCACCCATGTCCAATTAGTCATCCTTATCCTCTCCTCTAGACTTTTCTCATAGCAGGTTTCTCATATTCTCAATCTCTGTCTCTCTGTCTCTGTCTCTCTCTCTCTCTGACACTTTTGGCAGTATATTTACTCAGAAGAATAGTGTCTTTAAATTTTTAAATTTAATTAATTAAATTTAAATTATTGAAAGAAATGCTAAATTTCAGTTTGAGGTCACCAAAAATGAAGATGTAATTTTTCTCTCATACAATTTCATCCACCACCTGAAACCTATATAGGAAACCTAAACCTGGATCACAGGTTAAGAATCCTCGTCTTATATCCATCAGTTCCTTCGAATTTCCACTGCCATCACTATAATCCAGTATTTCATCACATCTCTGAATTATTGCAATTAGATTCTTTACATTCAATACAATACATTCTTTACATTACATACAATTATTGCAAGTAGATTCTTAGCCCATCCTGCATACTGATGCCAGATTAATCTTCCTAAAGTACTATTTTTGTCATGTTAATCCTGTACTCAAAAACTCATATTTAGTGATTTCTACTAGTCCTCAGTGTGGCTTTCAAGGCTCTCTGTGATCTGATGCTACCTCACCTATCCATCTGAATTTGCCAGTTCCGGTCAACTTGCACTTTCTCTCCCAGTCTGGTCTCATTGTCTGGCGTATTTTCTACAGTCATTCCCATTTCTGTACCTTCAGTACTTCTTAAACTGTGGGTCATAACCACATATGGGATCAAAAATTTGGCAGCAGTAAAAGGTTTCTGAATACACGACCAAAAATTAATTCAAAATTAAACATGTAATGAATCCGAGGTATTTCTGGCAGCACTTGGCTATGTTACATTGAGCAACTTCACTGCAACCTTGGTTCTGAACACACAGCACGTGCACTTTACACTGCTCATGCTGTCATGCCTCACAATGCCAATGAATGCTGCCAGAAACACCTCAACTCAGATTTAAGACTATTGTATATTATGAATTGCAGTGTTTTTACTATGTGCACAAAGTTTTTTGCTCTTACAGAAACATAATAGTTTAATTATGGAAAATAAAGACATTTAATATTTTTCTATAGTCATTCCTTAGTGTGTAAGTATCAAACTAGTCTATCCTTGGATTGGATTGTGTTAGAATGTTTGATTTTAAAGATTGCTGTTATCTTCTTCTTTTACAGAAACACAAATGTTTAATCGCAAGTAAAGACCTTTTGTAATATTTCTCCATTACCTCCGTATGAGTAAGTATGAATGTCAGTTTTTTAAACTAAGCACAAACAAATGTAATTTCATAAACTAAATTTAGTATTTATTTAAGAAATTGTTAGCAATATTTATTTACATTTTAAGACAAAAATATTTTTTAGTTATGGATAAGTAGCTAAATTTAGACAGAAGAGGTAAAAATACTGATGACAATGTGGCAGAATCTTTGCCAGGTACACCTAAATTGACGAGAAAAAGAAAATATGTTGAATCATTTTTGCAATGTGGATTTACTTCTTTTTTTTTTTTTGCTCTTTGGAGGGGGGAAGGGAGGGCAATTGGGGTTAAATGACTTGCCCAAGGTCACATGGCTAGTAAGTGTTAAGTGTCTGAGGTCATATTTGAACTCAGGTCCTCCTGACTCCAGGGCCAGTGCTCTATTCATGGCACCACCAAGCCACCCTGGATTTACTTCTAATAATGATGATGGTGTGGAAAAAACTCTTTGCTTGATTTCTAATGAAGTTTTGGCTGTAGAAAGCATGAAATCAGCCAAACTAAAATGACATCTTAATGTCAAGCATGCAGTGTACTAGAAAAACCAAAGGCATATTTTGACTGACTTTTAAAATCCTCCAATAAAGAAAAACAATGTTTTGAGAAATTTGTTACTGTCAATGAAAAGTATTTACTTGCATCTTATGAAGCTTCTTTTTTAATTGCAAAAGCTGAAAAGCCCTATGCTGTTAGGAGAAGATCTTGTGTTACCTGCTGCTGTTAAAATGTCAGAAATAGTTCATGAAAAAAAAGTATGGGGGTAAAATTAATAAAGTTCCATTATTGAATGATAGTGTTTCCAAAAGAATTTCTGAAATTAATAATGACCCATTCAGCAGCTTATTACTAGGCTTAAGGGTGGCCCCAAATTTGCAATTCAGTTGGATGAAACCACTGACATTTCTAACATGGCACAGTTGTTACTTTATATGAGATATGTTTATGAAGGAAGCATACAGGAGGAATTATTGTTTTGTTGCCCTTTGGAAGAGCACATAAGAGGGAAAGATGTATACCTTAAAGTCAATGAATTTTTTACAAATGAAGGTTTACAGTGGAAAAACTGCATTGGAGTCTGTACAGACAGTACTAGGGCAATGATGGGAGTGAATGTTGGATTTGTAGCAAAAATTAAAGCTGCTGGCAATGAACATATCACATTACTCACTGTAAAATCCATTGGGAGGCACTTACAGCCAAAAAAAAAAAATCACCAGAGTCAGATATTGTACTTCACAATACTACAAAATCATTAACTTCATTAAAAGCCATGCCCTTAACAGTCATTTGTTTTCAAACATTTGGAAAAACATGGACTCTGATTACAAAAGCTTATTAATTATGCAGAGTTAAGGTGACTCTCAAGAAGGTGAAGTTTAGATGA
This sequence comes from Pseudochirops corinnae, assembly GCA_028646515.1. NCBI lineage: Eukaryota > Metazoa > Chordata > Mammalia > Diprotodontia > Pseudocheiridae > Pseudochirops > Pseudochirops corinnae. The sequence continues at coordinate 398,079,435 of CM053585.1, forward strand.
AGTTGTTATATTTTTAACTGAGCAGAAATCTGATTTTGTTAATTTTTTTCATAATGACTTTCAAAACTGTTATTTGTCAGATATTTTTTAAAAATTCAATGATTTAGACATGTAGCTTCAAAGAAAAATTGTAACATATTTATGTTGAAAGATAAAACTGAAAGTTTTACTAAAAAAGTTAACATATGGAGGAATAGGATGGAAATGGTTATTTAGAAATGTTTATAGCTATAGATGATTTTATAATTGAAAATAACCTTCCCAAAGATTTAATTGTAAGAGTGATATTTGATCATCTGAAGTGCCTGGAGACAGTTTCAGAAATCCTTCCCTTCAAATTTTGATTCTAAAAAACTAAGTTGGGCCCATAAACCACACTCAATTGAAATTTAAAAAAACATCCGTATTCTGCCATTAAAAGTACAAGAAGAATTTGCCAAATTATCAAGCAACATAGATTTAAAACTTGAGTTTCCTAGAAAATCATTCAATGAATTTTGACTTGGGATTAGGACAAAATTTCTGACAATTTCTGAAATGGTCCTAAACGTGCTTCTGCCATTTTGTATTACATATTTATGTGAAATGGTGTTCTCAGCATTGACAATTAGAAAATCAAAATGCTGATCACCTCTGAAAAACACTGAAAATGCTCTATCTCCTGCTGTATAAAATACCCCACCAAGGTTTAATTCTTTATATAAAAATAAACAAGCACATCTGTCTCATTAGTATGCAGATTTGCTTTCTTCTTTAATAAATGGTAAAAAGTATATGTATACCAAACAATTGTTTTAAAATAAATTTCTTTATTATTTATTATCAGTAAATGTTTGATTTATATACCTACTTTATATAACTATATACCTGGGGTCACATAAAAATCTGTTGAGGGAAAAGCGGTTGTGAGTGGAAAAAGTTTAAGAAGTCCTGCCTTAGTTCATGCTTTTCCTCTGCTCAGAATACCTTCTAGTTTTTCTTTTGCCTTTTATTTATCCAAACTGTACCCATCCTTTAAAGCAGCAGTTCTCAACCTGTGGGTTATGTTCAATTTGTAACAATGAAAATACATCCTGCATATCAGATATTTACATTACGATTCATAACAGTAGCAAAATTACAGTTATGAAGTAGCAACAAAAATAATTTTATGGTTGGGGGTCACCACAACATGAGGAACTGTATTAAAGGGTCATGGCATTAGGCAGATTGAGAACCACTGCTTTAAAGCACTTGTCTCACTTATACTATGAAGCCTCTCTTGACTATTCTGTCTCACAGAGGCCTCTCCCTTCTCTAAACTTTGAGAAAATTGATCACCCAATTTTAGCACATACACAATTCTACTTCTGGCTTCTATGGGGAGAAAAGGTTGTGGGAGGAGCAGGAAAAGAGAAAAGGACTTAAACCAAATAAGAAAGAGAATAAAACTGTGCAGGTAAATTGAAGGGGTTTGGACTAGTGAAATAAAATCTGAGATTGAACTTGGAGAGGGCAAATTTGAGAGAAATTAAGTAGAATTTGAAGAACTATCTCTGGTCACAGATATTGGTTTAGATTCTATTTGAAAGAGAGGTTGAAAAAGGAGCATATTCAAGAATAATTAAGGAGAAAGTAAAAACATTTAAAAATAGCTTAGCAAATAAGAGGTGGAAATGAGGAAAGAGAGCATTCTAGGTGTGGGAGAGAGCCAGAAAAAATACACAGAGACAGAGAAATGTTTTGTTTGTCCTTTGTACTTGAAGAGGACCAATGACATCACCATGTTGGGGTCAAGGTACAGTGTATTCAGCTGTGATTGATCAGACCCACACAAGCTGGGAAGACCACAGATGGGCTAAGTGGCCAACTCATTAGAGCTGTGTTCACAGTAAAGTTTGAATACATGGTAGTTTAGCTCAAGAGAGGACCTCAGTGTCTGGCACTTCTCTTATCAAGTCATCTTCAGAATCTTTTGAAGACAATTCAAATTATCTTTGATTTTCTGGCATGACACTGGTAGACGGTCCAAGTTTCACAGGCATAAACTATGAAGTCAGCATAGACTTCAGATATGCAGCCTAATACCTCTTCTCTCCCACACTTTTAGAGCCTCCCAAATGCTGAGCTAGCTCTAGCAATGTGTGCATTAACCTCATCATCTGTGTGTACAACTCTGGAAAGTATACTGCCAAGGTAAGTGAAATTATCCTCAGAATTCAAAATTTCCCTGTTTGCTATAACTAATGGTTCCACATGTGGATGGTGTGATGTTGGCTGGTAGAGAACTTCTGTCTCCTTGGTGTTAATTATCAGGTCAAAATTAGCACAAGCAGCAGAGAACCAATTCATACTCTGTTGCATCTCAGCCTCAGAGGCTGCACTGGATGCACAATCATCTGTGAACAAAAAAGTCATATACCAGCTCTCCCTCCACTTTAGTCTTGGCTTGTAGCTTTTTCAAGTTAAATAGTTTGCAGTGTGTTAGTTGACCTTGATGTTGTTTTTATCCTTGTCTGACTACATTGAAAACAGCATTCTAAAAAGTGTGGGAGCAAGCATACAAGCCTGCTTCACTCCAGTGCTGACTGAGAAAGCATGACAGCATCATTCTTTATCCAGAACTTGTACAATCATATCATTATGAAACTGGCATACAATACTGCCAGACTTTTCTGGGCAACCAAATTTCACCATGATCTTCCACAAGCCCTTACAGCTGACAGTATCAAAGGCATTGGTCAGGTTGATGAATGCCACGTATAGATCTCTGTTCTACTCCTGGCATTCCTTCTGGGCAGCAAGAAACATGTCAACCATTCCTCAGCCCTTTTTGAAACCATCTTGGCTCTTGCTTAAATGACTATCTTTGGGGTGAAGGATTAGACCAGTGGTTCTCAACCTTCCTAATGCCTGGACTCTTTAATAGTCATATGTAGGCGTGTCTGCATGTGGGCTGACCCACCTGGAGACGGATAGAAGAGGTTCCTAAGACCATTGGAAATATGTGTTTTCTGATAGTCTTAGGTGACCCCTATGACCCCTATGAAAGGGTCGTTGGACCCCAAAGGGGTTGTGACTCACAGGTTGAGAACCAATAGATTAGACAATTAAGGAGGACTCTGGTAAGAGTTTTGTCAGCAGTGACTAAGAGAGAGCTCCTCCCTCCCATTGACGCAAAACGTTTCCTTTTTTTTTTTTTTTTAAATAGAGATGCACAATGGAGGTGTCCTTGATCTCCTCAGGGATAACCTCCTCCTCTTGCCATATCACATGGAAAATTTCAGCCAGCTTCTGTGTGACCAGTAGACCCCCTGCCTTGTAGATCTTGGTTCAGTAAGAAGGCAGATGAGATTCAGTTTTATGCTGATGACAACAATTCAGAGTGCTTCTACTAAGCCCTGAAGATTATTTATGGACCAAAGATCTTTGTTATATCTCAACTACTCAGTGCTAATGGAGCCACACTGGTCAGTGATTAAAGACATGATCCTGGGCAGATAGGTTGGACAGTTCCATAGTGTTCTTAAGAGATCATCATTGCTGAAGCCATTGACAGAGATGTAATACCTTGTTGGAGAACAGCAAGGAAGCCAGTGCCACTGGATGTAGAAGATTTGAGTTGGGGGTATGTAGCTCCAGTGCAATATTCACAGCACTGATGATGACTATGAATGTGCCAGCACAGTTCTGAAGCACAAAATATAACAGACTCTCTATATAGAAGACAGAAGCAAAACGTTTATTCAGACACCAGAAAGTCACATTCCAATACCAGGAAATTGAATCCATCATAGCAACAAAGAAGTTAATAAACCATAACACAGTTGGGAGTCAAACCATCCTTTAGCCTTCCCACAAAAAGCACTCACAAGCCTATCTGTCTCCTTGGCTGTGTCCTCTCCTCCCTCCAGCTCTAACTTCTCTGATTCCCAGCTTCTTCTGGGCTCTGCTCCGCCCTTCAGCAAACTCTTCCCCCAACAGGCTCTATGTGATTACATTAGGCCTATTAGGGGGCAGGGAAGATCTTCAAATTCCCATTACCATCACTGGGTGATGGTAGCATAAGGCAGAGGTATCACCTTCTGGATTCCCTGTTGTCCTTCAAATCCTAGCTAAGATGCCCCTTCTGCAGGAAGCATTTTCCCATCTCTTTTAATTATGAATTCCCTCTGGTGATTATTTCCCATTTATCCTGTATATAGCCTGTTTGTACATAGTTCTTTGCATGTTATCTCCTAGGGGCAGCTAGGTGCTGGATCTGGAGTCAGGAAGTCGTTAAATCATTTTTCTTTTCCAATTGTGTCTGACTCTCCGTGACCCCATTTGGGTTTTCCTTGGCAAAGATACTGGGGTGGTTTGCCATTTACTTCTTTAGCTCAATTTACAGATAAGGAAACTGAGGCAAACAGGGTTAAATGACTAGCCCAGGGTCACACAGCTAGGAAGTGACTAAGGTCACTTGTGTTCAAATCTAGCCTCAGAGATTCACTAGCCGTGTGACTCTGGCCAAGTCACTTAACTGCCTCAGTTTCCTCATTTGTAAAATGAGCTACCTGGAAAAGAAAATGAAGAACTATTCCAGTATCTTTGCCAAGAAAAACCCAAACAGGATCATGAAGAGTTGGACATGACTGAAAAACAACAACAGAAACCACCCCATTGTTAGATAACGAGCTTCTGACAAATAGCAACTGTCCTTTGCCTTTCTTAGCATTCCTATTGCTTAGCATGCGCCTGGCACACAGTAGGCGCTTAATCATTGTCTGTTGACTGACTCATCTGTTGTTCCCTAGGCCGTACTCAAAGTTTTTCCAGCTTGGTCAACCTCAGTTTCCTCATCTGTAAAAAGGATTCCCTTTTTATGAAATAACATAGGTAAACCATCCTGCAAGCCTTAAAGTATATAATTGCTAGCTATTTTTATTGTTTTATGGCAAGGAGAGATGTTAAATGACTTTTCCAAGGTCACACAGGCAATAAACAACAGGGACAGGATTTGAACCCTGGTCTTTGAATTGTATGGCATTTGTCCTGCTGTATCAGAGTTTGTCCAGAAGTGGACTTTGAAGCCAGATTGCAAGGAATGAAGAAGGGAGGTGGGCTCAAAGGAAGGAATGGAGGAAGGAATTGGCAACAGAGAAGAGCAATAAGACAACAAAGAGGGATTGGAATTGACGGAATGGCAGGATCGAGGGAAGAGTTGTCTGGTTTGAAATTAAGGGTAGAGGAAACCTGAGCATATTTATGAGTCTGGGAAGGAGGCCGAGGGTAAGGAGTGTATGATGGTATAATACCAAGAGGCTGAGTCAGAAGGGAGACTGTGAACATGTGAGTAACTTTGGTTTTAAAAGAAAATGCCACCAGGAAGTTGGGGGAGGGAAGGGGGCAGACCTGAGAGATAAAGATCTGGCTTTTGATTGGTCAGCTTGTCTGTCTGTCTATACAGTGGCAGAGGCTGTGCCAAAGCGATCAATCAGGAAAGTGAGATCACCGAGGTGAAATTCTTTTAAATGAGACTCGGGTTGGTTTAACTTAGAGGCGTATACAAATGAGCTGGGTCTTTGGCTCAAATCTTTTATCCCCTCCTACACAGGGACTTTCCTGCTTCTTGCAAACTTCAAGTTCAGCTGAGGAATATTGGGCTTCACCCTGAAGATCGGTGTGTTCCTGGCAAGGCGAAATGTGTGGAAACTCAAGAGAGGTAATCACTGGGAGACCAGGTACAGAGGCTAAGGTCACCACTTAAAGAAAGAGCAACACCCACCCCTCCACCCCCCATCCCCAAACCGCTAGGCTATGAAAAGCGTTGGCCATCTGGCACAAGGTAAGTGTGGTGGTAGCTAGTATGAGCTGGCTGGATCATCATCCTTATCAAGCCCTTCTGAACATATGGTTTGTTTATTGAATGAGGCCCCAAGGAGACCAGATTGTAAAACTCTTTGACAGCAGGGATTATATCTAATCAGAATTTTATAACCTGTCAACACACCTAATATAGTGGTGAGACATGGTGTGAGCACTTAGTAAATATTAGGTTATGATATGGAGGAGGAAAGGAAGGGTCCCTCAGAAACACGTGACATACAGCAGCAGTGATTCCTAACTTCTGTGGAGCCTTGTTCTTTGTTCCTTGTCTCAAATGCCATAAGGTGTAGATTTAGCAAGTGATCAAAATTAGTCTTCAATTTAATCTTTCTTTTCCTTTAAGACCCAAGTCAGTTGCCACCTACTTAATGAAATTTTCTTTGGCCTTCCCCAGCCAAAAGTTATCTTCATCACGATGGGCTAACTTGGAGTCATAAAATCTTGGATTTAAATCCTAGTTCTTTAAATGACAACTGTAACCTTTGTGAGTTCCACCCTTTGGGGCAAAGGCATTTCCAAATGAATGATGATTTTATAACTCAGAATCCACAAGAGGAAAGAGAGAAAAGCAAGAAGCCCATAAACAGGACTTTTGTCCATCAAAGATTTACAGTTAGCTGGAGATGGGAGTGGGATGTAATAGTTCTGTAAATTTATGTCCACATTAGGGAAATGGGAGATGCTGTTACCAAAATGACTTCTTAGTTTTTCCTTTTAGGGTGGGGAAAAGTCTCATTCCTGCCACATGTATGAGATGCTTTCCCCTTTAGGGGGGATTCCATGATGGTGACTAGTGGGGAAGAAGGTACCATCTTTTACCTCTACATCCAGAGCTACATTTTAGTATCTTTGAGCTTAGTAATTGGATGATGTTGATGCCAACCTGGGATTTATGCATTTCATAATTTACTAAAGGTTAGCCAAAAAAGCTTCTATATCTGTATGACATCTCTTATATCCATCTTCATCCTGCTTACATGACCACTCCTCTGGTTCAGAATTGTTCAGAACTCTCACTGCTTCTCCAATCCATCCAGTCTAATTCAGTCCAGAGAAATCTCTCCCCTTTCCAATCTTCCATGTGATTTTTCTAAAGGACAGGTCTGACCACAAATTTCAAGGGTTCCTCATTGCCTGTAGGGTAAAATATCTCTCCAGTTTGGCTGTTAAAGCCCTTCACAACTTGGCCCTAACCTACCATTCAAATCTTATTTTGTTACTCTCTTTCCTACCCTCTACAATCTAACCAAATCACCCTATTTTTTTTCCTGACTCACCTATAAAATTTGATCTCCTGCTTTTGTGGCTTTGTACTGGCTGTTTCCTGTGCCTGGAATGCTCTCCCTTCTCACCTCCTCCTCTTAGAAATCCCCATTTCTTTCAAAACTCTACCTAAGCACTTCTCGGCGAAGTCTCTCTTATCTCCCAGTGGCTAATTACTCCCCCCCCCTTGCCAAATTTTGACCGCATATTTATTTTTTACATATTTATTCATACACATATTGACTCTTCCTATAGAACATATGGCAGCCACTAATTCTTTGTATCCCACTATTTAGCACTCTGCCTGCCACATAGTAGGTGCTTAGCACTTGTGCATGGTAGATACAAATGTTTGATGGTTGATTGGTTTACAAGGCAGATATAGATCATCTTAACCATGATCCCAGGAAGAGTCTCACCTCCACCCTTTTCATTTTGGGTAGGATAGAGAGAATTGTATGGAACAAGTAGGCACGGACGGGTTGCAATATGCATTCCAGATCTAATTACATTAAATCTGTCTCCAAAACCTTTTCCAAACTTCCCTATTTCTGCTGTCCTTCCAGTCATCCAGGTATTGATTACTCAGTCTTTCTTACTTGATGTAACCAGTCAGTTGCCAAATTTTATCATTCCCGTCTCTACCATATCTCTTATATGGGTCCTCTTTAGTTACTCACCCTACTTCAGGCGCCTCTCACCTCTTGCACCAGCTATTGCAATAGCCAATTGGTCTCCCTGCTTCAAGTCTCTCCCTCACAACAATCTATCCTCCACATAGCTGCCAAAATTATTTTCCTAAAGCACAGCTCTGACCATGTCATTTCCTTACTCAATAAACTTGATTGCTCCTTTTTGACCAAAGGATCAAATATTATTTCATCTTTATCTCATCCTCTTTTAATTTCTGTTTTTCTTGAAGTTTTATATTGCACAGAATTATTAGTATAATAGTATATACATAATTTATAAATAATGACACATTTTGGGGAGTATGTATTTAACTTTTTTTATTGATGAATTGTACGATCAAAAAGGTTTAGAGACAATTTGGTTTCCTCGTGCTTGTTGGACTTTGTTGTCATTTGAGTCAATGTGCCTTCCTTCCCTCCCTCCCTCCTTTCCTTCCTTCCTTCCTTCTTTCCTTGCTTCCTTCTTTCCTTCTTTCTTTCTTCCTCTTTCTTTCTTCTTTCTTTCTCTTCCTTTTTCTTTATTTCCTTCCTTTCTTCTTTTTTTTCTTGTTTTCTTCATAAAACAACTAATATAGAAATATGTTTTACATGACTGCACATATATAAACTATATCAGAATGCTTACCATCTTAGGAAGAGGAGAGGGAAGGGAGAGAATTTAAAACTCAAACTAAAAAAAAAGTGTATTAAAAAATATTCTGTGGTCTATGCATTTCTCATTCTGTTCCAATACTGAGCCTAAACCACTGGAGTGGCCAGGATTGTGACAGACTAGCCTCTGATAGGGTGTGATTAGAGCTTTTCCCCTTAAGATTCTACATATAAATGCTAATTCAGATTCTTTAGGGGAAGGGTTAGTAAACTTCCAATTCACAATGATTATAATATGGGGAAAAGGCCTCAGTTATTAATATAGTTTTGTATAAATATATATACACATGTATATTTTTCTAGCAAGCAATGTCAGTTCAGTTGCATTCTCCAGAAGAATGACATTTGCATGTACAAAATTCTAAGACTACACATACCCCCTCACTTGTATACATATATATACATACATGTATATTAGAGTATATATTGATGTACATCATAACAAATGTCATAGAAGGGTGGCTAGGTGGTGCAATGAATAGAGCACCGGCTCTGGAGTCAGGAGGACCTGAGTTCAAATCCGGCCTCAGACACTTGACACAAAAACTAGCTGTGTGACCTTGGGCAAGTCCAATTGCCCTCCAAAAAGCAAAAAAAAAAAAAAAAGAAAGGTCATGGAAATAAATAATAAACTGGATAATATATCATGGCAGTCATAATTTAATGGGTCCTAAATTGGGATCATAGGATCAGATATAGAAGGGACCTTAGAGGCCATCTAGGCCAACACCTTCATATTATAGATTATGAACAAGTGAAGTGACTCACTCAAAGTCACTATTGTAAGTTAAAGGGCCAGAATCTGAATCCAGGTCCTCAGACTAAATCTGACTCTTTCTACTGTCCCACTCTGTAATGCCTGTAGCACTTACTTCACAGGATTGTTGTGAAAGTCAAATGAGATAATGTATGTAAAACATTGTTATCATGGAAACACTAAATTGATTTCAATTATCATTCCCTAGAAAGATAAAATGTTTATTAAGCACTAATGATATGCCAGGCACTGGGAATACAGATACTAAGGACTGAGGATACAAATACAAACCACCGATAACTCCTGTCCTCAAGGAGCTTACATTCTAATCAAGGAATATAACGTATAAATAGGAACTGGGCAGTCTACGGTGAAGTTTAGGAAGTGGCATGGAAACCAGATTTTGGATAAGATGAGTTAAAAGCTATGATCAGAAACTAGCTTCCTAAGGGCAGAGTCCAAGGTGTCAAGGTCAATCTTCTATCCATTATGCCACCTACATCTTTTACCTACCAATGTTGCGTATTAATTTATATGAGTATTTACACATAAACCTTTCAGATAACCACAGGATATCTAAAGACTAGTAGTTAATCAATCAAAAAGCATTTATTAAGCACCTACTGTATCCTAGGCACTGTTCTAGGTGCTGGGAATACAAGTACAAAAAATAAAACTATTCCTATTCACAAGAAACTTGCATTATAATGGGAGAGACAAATACACATTTAAATATATACATCATAAATAAAATATGAATAAATACAATTATGAACAGAATAGTTAAATCAATGGGAGATTAGGAGGAAGGTTACTAGTAGTTGTAATGATAATATATTTCAAAGCCAAAATTAGTGTTACTAAGCTAAATAAATCGATTCCCTTTCCTGGGAATTTTATCTTCACTTTTTATTCAGATTCTCACTTAAAATGTTTTCTAAGTATGGTGAAGTTGGTGGTATGATGACTTGCCAAACTGCTTTATAATGTGATTACTTGTCATGTCTAAATAGCAACTACATTGAATTTGTTCTACCCAAAGAGAAAATGATTGTTCCTGTGTTTATAGTCACTACTCAGAGGACCAGCACAAGAGGGCCGCTGTATCAGACTCAATTTGTGCGTGTCACCTTTGTTTCTATATGGACCTGATAGAAGTGTATAGGAAGGTCCCAACCACCAGACGCCCCTCCCTTCAGCTTATAAAATGATACTGACAGCTCTACCATCAGTGCGTTAGGTACGCTGAAAGAATTTTTTTTTTATTGATAGTTTTTGTTTTTGTATTACCAAAATTTCTTGATTTATCCCTTCCCCTTCCCTTATAACAAAGAATAAAAAAGATAGAGAAAAAAATGGTTCAGACAAACTACCCAACACATCAATAAGGTCATAGGATTACGGTCAACTGAGAGACTGGAATGCAAGTCTCAGGAGGACACTTGCAATAGCTTTCAGCTATTTTCCATGTCACCTCCATCCAGCGCAGCCCAATCAGCTCCAAGTGAATTCTTCCCAGTGGTTTCTTCTCTTTGTAGGTGACTCTTTCTCTGGTGGCTGGTCTACCCCTGCTTTTATTGCTTCTGCCACTGCTCTGGTAGGTGATACCCAGTTATTTGGGTATCCAGAAAAGGGGAAAGATGCCAGCTTCCTTTCAATATCTTATGAGGCCTTGTGCCAAAAGAGAGAAGACAAAGTGGATCCATCTTTGAACGGGCTTGCCTAGAAGATCATGAGCTCATATATCATAGCACAGTAGCAGGGGAATGGCATCTTGTAGCACCAATGCATTATTCACAGTACTGATGGTGACTGTAAATATGCCAGCATAGTGCTTAATTGCAAACTAAAACAGACTCTCCATATAGAAGACAGAAGCAAAACATTTATTCAGACACCAGAAAAACCAAATCCCAACACCAGAAAGTCAAATCTTCATAGTAGCAAAGAAGTTAATACACCATAGCACAGCATGAAACCACACCATTCTTTAGCCTTCCCACAAACAAACACTAACAAACCTATCTGTCTCCCTGGGTGCATCCTCTCTCTCCCACCATCTCTCTGCTCTGACTCCCAGCTTCCTGTGAGCTCTGTTTCACTCTTCAGCAAGCTCCTCCCAGCACAGACTCCATGTGATTCAGCCTATTAGGGGGCAGGGAAGATCTTTGAAGCAAATTGCCTTAGGCTTATTAAGGGGCAGGGAAGATCTTCAAATACCCGTTACCATTATACATCCCTCCACAGATCCCCTAGAGCTCAGAGAATTATTCTTAAACCTTAATACTGGCAGGAAAAAGACTGAAAGACAGAAATTGCCCCTTTAGTATAATACCCAGATATTTATAATCTCTTCTGGTTCTTAAGTTCTTTCTTTTATACATATTGCTTGGGGGTGTTGAGCCAGTCTCTCACACCTTAGCTTTGATTGATTGAGGAAGTGTACAGATCCTGCTTATATTCATTTCTAGTTAGGTTGGTTTTAGCTCTACTCTTACATTGCCCCTCCAATTTTAATATTTGCTGTTCTTAGCAAATCTATTAGAGTTTGTTTGGAAAAGTTTATTTGCGTTATCTGATTTGAAGAAGAGTCTTTGTGAAAGTTTGTCATCCAATCCAATAAATAACATTCTGATTCTCTGGAAAATTTAGACTCCAGTTGGGAGGTAGAGTGGTGGGAAGGAGACCTAGGTCCAGTCCTCAGATAGCTTTTTCTTTTTCTGAGCTGAAAAGAAACACAATTCCCAGGATCTTCAGTGACCAAGGCCCACCAGGCAGCCTGTCGAAGCCTTGCCAGAATGACTGCTACATTCATGTGATAATAATATTTGTAGGCTATGTAAAATAGTCAGATTAATTTACCAACAACAAATTATGCATAGTATCAAACTATAAAACATATGTATGCTGCAAATACAAAATAAATGTATTTATTACATATTATTATAATATTATACTTATATGTTATAATATAACACCATATTATAAAATATAAATATATTTATTAAAATAAATTTATTTAAATAAATATATATTTTTAATAATGCATAATATTACATTACAAAATACTTGTACAAAAGAGAAAAAAACAGGAACATTTAGCAATTAATGTGTGCCTCAGTCAATAAGCATAATTTTGTGTAAGGTGTACATTGCCTAGGTAAGCACTGGCATTATTGTCCGGCTACATTTATAATTGCTTCTCTAGTTTAATCTGGCAACCTGCCAGGTATCTCTTTTTCTTCTGTAACTTGCTGGTGTCTTTGACTTATACTAGTGCCAGTTGATGACAAAGACTGATCATATGCCTTATTAGAACTAACGTCCTGTCTTTCTAAATCTGAGTTTACAGAGGGCCCAGGCCACTAAGAGTTTTATTATTTCTTGAGATACAAAGTCTGCAAAGTTTTCTTCATTTGAAATGTCTATTTCTTAGCCATTGTTCAGGTCAGGCTAACTTTGTATGACTGTGAAGTGGTTTCTTTAGAGTCCACTAAGGAGAATATCCATTAATCTCGACTTGTTCAACAGGGAGTTCAACTCACTTATTGCCAATAAGTGATTGTGGTGGGTAGACTTTGTAGGGCCTAGTGCCAACTGTCCTCTGGGGCAATTTACTAAACAGGCATGATGCCTCCTTCCTCCACTAACTAAGTAGGGAGTGGCTTTCTATCAACACACTAAGTTGTACATGTCATGAACACCTAGAATTTTCAGCCTGCTCTCTCACCTTGTTCAAGGTCTTGATAACAAACTTGTGCATCATATTTTTGTTTATTTATTTTAGTGTCCTTACGGGTTTAAGTTATCACGAGATGACAGGTTTCCTTTAGCTTCTCTCTCATCCGAGAGATACACTGGTTGTGAATTGGTGCAGTCTCTCCATCTTCAGAGACACCAAAACACAAGTCAATAGGGAGGCATGGCTCATACTTAGAAAATACTTTGGGGGCCTAGGGTCAATGTTATTCATAGATCCCTTGGAGCTCAGAGAATCATCCTTAAACCTCAAGGCTAGCAGGAAAAAGACTGAAAGATAGGCATTGACCCTTTAATATAATACCCTGATACTCATAATCTCTCCCTCTCTAAGGAAACACATTTATTCAAGCTAACAATAAACATAGGAGGAAGATCAAAGACTATGTAACAGTCAATAGGCTTTTTGTCCGGGAATGAGATAATCGTCCAGCTCAGACCAGGAGAGCATCTCACTGAAGAGAAGTCTGCCCTTAGCCGTCTTCAGGGTTGTAGACCCTGGACGTCTAGGGCTGTACTGGGGGGCTAATTTCTCCTCCCTATCTGCAGCTCTAAGGGCTACTGCTAGTCACTCACAATTTGTGTCTTGCAGCCTTAGATTTATCTTTTTTGAAGTCCTTCAGTCACCTCAAGAAATCCTGTCTCCATTTACACAGGTACATATAGTCTTGGCTCAGGATTCTCTTTCCAGTCAGGAGTTGTGTCTCCTTCAGAGGGATTATCCTTTATAAAAACCGTACAACCTGCCAAGATAATAGTGGTGGGTGTTATATTCAGTTTATTAATTTTGGAGTATAATTCCACTTTACTTTCTGGAATTGAACCAATTGATAGCTTCTACCAACAGCGTATGACTGTCACACAGCCCTTCCAACATTTTCCATTTTCATCTCTTCTATCTGACCAAGAGATCTCTGCTGGCATAGCTACCACTTTAGTTCAGACTCTCACAATTTCTTACATGGATTATTGCAAAAGTCTTTAATTGGCTTCAAATCTTTCTCCCATTCAAATATATTCTTCTACATAACTGTCAAGCTCAGTTTCCTTATGCAAAGAACTGTCCATGTGATTCTCCTACTCAATAAATTGTAGTGGCTTCTTCTTGCTGCTACGATAAAATATGAGCCCCTCAGTTTGGCATTTAAAGCCCTTTATAACTTGACCCCAACCTATATTTTAGGCCTCATGATTAATAACTACCTCCCCCCAACTCCCAATTCAGTCAAACTGGCCTTCAATTCTATCACGTCCATTGTTTGTATTTTTCTATACTTTTGCTGGCCTGGATTGTGAAATGAGTTTAGAATCTAAACTTTAGATCGTTGCATTTCCTACCTCTGTGCGTTTGCAATGGCTATCCCCCAGAACTAGAATGTACTTCCTCTTTTCCTCACTTCTGTTAGAAATATGCTTAGTCTAGGAATAAATAATATTTGTTGGGAAGCCAGGAAGGTTTTCATTACATTTATTTTACATTTTTTCTTTCTGATTAAATGCGTAGCTCCTTTAATGGAGTATGCCAACTCAGACAAATGTGAGCCCTTTCATAAGCTGCTTCCATTAGAATTTCCTGCCTTGTTCTCCACTGACGAGGTGGAACCTCCCTAACTGCCCACATCGTGCTCCCCTCAAACAGTTCATCAAGCGTACATACAAGCCTCTAGTTCCTTACCTGATCAGAAGGCTGGCTCTGCTAGATCACAACTTTGATAAGAACCTCTGACCCACGTTCTGCTGTCACTCAAAGATAGGAGCACTTTTAATTATGTGGAGACAAAATTCCTCCCCTCATTTCCCACAATTTCCCCTCTTTTTTTTATTCAAATTTTCGTTTCCATACCTTTACTACTCCCTGACTCTCTTTTTCATATGAATTCTTCCCCTCATCCATCTCCTCTTTAAGTAAGATTGATGCATTGACAAATTACAAGGGGCTTCATGAGTACAGATACAGAGACCCAAAAGAAAATAACAATAAACCATCCATTCTCCCTTTGAAATTCAGAAGTCTCTTATCACAGAACTGGGGGGGAGTGCCGGGAATGGGACGTCATCTGATGGATGTTCTCTGGTCCTTGTTGCTCCATCTCAGCCATCTTCTTACAGAAATCTGCTTTCTTTATGTCCATTCTCCTACAAAAGTGATCTTGGAACAATCTTAAATTACCATCATACCATTATCATTCTTAAAACCTCAAAACTGGAATCTTTGCCAATTGTCATGTTCATGAAACTCACATTAGAACCCAGTTTCTTACACTTTACATGAATTCATTATTAATTCCTCCACCAGGAGGATGAGATTTCACTAAGGAATTAATAACAGGCTCCAGTACATACATGAATACATTAAATAATCAATTTTAACACAGTACATATCAAGTCATAAAACAATTTCAGCTTCTAGTCATGTTATGCTCCTCTCAAAGCATTTACAGAATAGACCACAAATCATTTTTCTTTTTAACTTTAACTAATGGTAAGGAAACTAAGACAAGTATGATATTAACTAATTAACAGAATAATATTCTCACAATAATATTCTTAAACTAATTGTCTCCATACTATAACAAAGAATTAAAGGACCCTGACTTATACAGGAATGTATACTAGTAACAGATATAAAGGCTAAATAGTTAGTTGTTGTTTGGGCTAAAATCCTAAGCCCATAGCTCAGTCTTATAGTCACCTATGTCAACCTGAAAGTTTGGTTAAAGGAGGCAAACAGGCTAGGTGAAATACATTTATATAATGTATTCCCTTAGAGTTAGCAGAGCCATGCTGCACACAGAGACAAAACGTTAAGTCCTGACTGACTGATAAAAGCCCAGGATACCTGAGCCTCCCTCCCACAGCACACACCTCTAGGAAAGATAATAGAAGTCCCACTGTTCAGCCCTATCTGGTCTTTGAAGTTGCTGACACAGAAAAGGGCACTTTTAGAGCAAAGTGATGATGTCTGATTGATTAGTTCAGGCTTTGGCCCCTATTGGGGTTCAAATATTGTCACCTAACATGTTCCAAAATCAATTATTTAATAGATTTGTTATTATGCTTACAAAATTTTTGATTATAGAAATTTGCCATTAAGAGAGTATGGGCATAACTAAAGCAAGGGAATAACATCTCCCCAACTCCGTGCCAATTCCAGGCAGAAGGTATGTCAAACTGCAGACAGCATTATTGAGCCAGGCCCAAAGACTGCCAGGTATCAATGAGGAAATTAAATGGAGAGACTTTAACTCAGCACGTGAGGAAAAGTTGTTCCCTCAACCTCCCCATGAGATCACCCTCTGCAATTCATAGTTGCATCCTTTCTGGGTTGCTGGCCTCATGCCTTTCTTGATATCCATACCTGGAGTTAGACTCAGAAAACCAGTCAGTTAACAGTCCCATAAAATCTTAAATAGCAAGCTCCAATAATCAGCTTCAGATATGACTATAACCTCATTTTGATTAAGGCACATCTTTAAAGTGAGCCTGCATGTTCTAGAACACTTGTTCTAGTTCATAAAATCAAATCTCCCATTAAGATTATAAGTTATTGAGGCGGGTAGGTGACGTAGTGAATAGAGCACCAGCCCTGGAGTCAGGAGGACCTGAGTTCAAATCCGGCCTCAGACACTTGACACACTAGCCATGTGACTTTGGGCAAGTCCCTTAACCCCAATTGTTCTTCAAAAAGCAAAAAAGAAAAAAAAAAGGTCATAAGTTATTGCGTTAGTAGATTTGCATCTGTTTCCCAAGCTTCTTTACCTTCCTCTGACCATGCTTGATCTAAAGAAAGATATGGAATGAATTCAGATCAAAACAGAAGTATTCCACAAGTCACCTCCAAGAAACTTACACTGAAATCCTTTCCCCCAAACTGAAGATGTCTCAGATTTAGTCCCAGTAATTAAGTCAGTTAATTGTATTAATACCCAATTGCTCTTCATCACTTTGAATTTTAAATGTATCCCAGTCTTAGTCTATGGGATATTTCTTTTCCTTTATCTAATTATTAATGTTCTATTCCATGGACTTTATCTTTCTCAAGACTATATAAGAGTACCAATTTATCCAATTAGTTGATTGAAAACAGCAAGATTTCATGCACATGCATTATGCCCCACCTTTTTATTGATTACTGAAATGTGCCATAAAGATAAAAAGCAGAGACCTGATTGGATAAAGCATCCACATGCAGTATCACATCTACCTTACAGTGAGACTCGGGAATAGTGAGGTGAGAAACATTTCTCTTCAAAGCAACATAATGGGGAAACTGAGCTAGAAGGATTCCATTCTGGCCAGGGCTGCCTTTCGGCTTTTCCCCAGATGGTGGTTTATTGAGTTTAAAACATAATCTGCTATAGTCCCAGAAACTTTTTACATCAGATGGCAAATTTTATTAATCAAAAACCTTACCAGGAGTCATATCTTAAATTCTAAATTTGTACTAAAAACTAATTACTAGAAATCAATTTTGTTGACCTTAAAAGCCAGTTTGGAGACTGGCTGGTCTCCAGCTCCCTGCCCCCCCAGCAAGAGTTGC
Source organism: Pseudochirops corinnae (assembly GCA_028646515.1). Classification (NCBI taxonomy): domain Eukaryota; kingdom Metazoa; phylum Chordata; class Mammalia; order Diprotodontia; family Pseudocheiridae; genus Pseudochirops; species Pseudochirops corinnae. The sequence goes on from CM053585.1 coordinate 398,096,944, forward strand.
AAGGCTTCCTAGCCTTGGGGCCCTTATTGTAACTGTGGCCTGTTGCCTTCTTCCCTTCTTACAGGTGGAGAATGGTGAAGCTCTCTTCTTAATCTGATCTGTGATAAATAGAAAAACACTTGGATTCTTTTTTTTTCTTTTTGGAGGGGGGAGGGCAGGGCAGCTGGGGTTAAGTGACTTCCCCAAGGTCACATGGCTAGCAAGTGTTAAGTGTCTGAGGCTGGATGAACTCACATGATCCTGACTCCAGAGCCAGTGCTCTATGCGTTGTGCCACCTAGCTGTCCAACCCTTGTATTCTTAAGGCAATTCATCTGAACTCCCCATGTCTTGGGGGGTCCCACCTAGAAATGTCAGAAAATTCACACTAAGTTTTAATATCACAAAACTTCCTATACGTAATTGACAAAATTACCAGACATCTTATAAAGCCTTTGGGTAATTGCCAATTTTCCCTTTACAAACATGCTTTTGGAAATACTTGATTTAAACAACAACTCCAAATAGCTTAGTTATTAATCTTCCCAGATGGCAGTTGTAACATATATGCCCTTCAGAGGGTGAGCATTCTCAAGGGATGCCAATCAACCTGGATAGGCCTACATGCTGGGAGGTGGGCTATATTAAAATGAGGTCTTGAGTAATGATCTAGGTCACTGGATCCTGATCAAAGAGACATTGATTTCCATGACTCAACAACAGGGAGGAATTAGCATTTTCCCAGACCTGTCTGGGCATCTCTGTAACAATAGACCCATTTAGATTAGATCTTACTAGCCTCTCTGAAGAAGGACTGGGCTTTGACAGAAAAAGAGAGATGGAGAATGAGGAGGCTGTGAGGACATTGCTTCAAATTCCTTATGCAATTCCTTATTCACTCTCAAAACCTTTGGGGAATTCTAAAGAAACTTTAACCTCAAAAGCTTAAGGGTGGGGCATTGAACTTAAAGCTCCTAGTTTATTCTGTAACCCAAAGGTGCCCCGAAGTGCTCCTCCCACTTGAACCTTAAAATTCCTTGTCTCCCCCATCTTGGATCATAAAATTTCCTTTGTCTCCCTTATCTTGTGCCACCCACCTTCCTCATGCTGTCCTTAATCTCTTAACTCTCTATATAAACATATCTCCCACACATCAATGTCCCACCCAGAGACTCAAAAAATTCACAGTGGGTTTGAATATAAAATTCAATATAATTACCAATTTTCTTTTAGCAAAACAATTTTAACTGAAACTTCCTTCTTAAAGCAAAAATAAACCTTTAAACATTGGAATTCATTAAAACTAATTGGGGGGAACAGAGCCAAGATGGCACTGCAGAAGCAGGAAAACTCCATGAGCTCCCCCCATAACCACCTCAAATACCTATAAAATATGACTTTAAACAAATTTTAGAGCTGTAGAACCTACAAAGTGACAGAGAGAAACTAATCTCCCACAGAAGGCAGGCCAGCAGGAAGGGTCCATCACAGCATACCGGAGCAGAGCCCAGCCCCATGTGAGCCCGTGATTTTAGCCCCAGAGTGGCCCTGACCAGCAGTGGCTGGAGAGGATTTTGGGAGAGTGGATCACCAGCAGCTGTGGCAGTTTCCAGAAATATCAACCCATAAATGACAAAGACAAAGTAAAAGGTCAGTGTAAAACTCTGTTGGAACTGGGTGGGGGATGTGGGATGGAACAAAGGGAACATGGTCTAGCCTCTGCCCCCAGAGCAAGAAGCAGAGGAGTTGTGGCAGCTGTGCAGCTGCCTCTACATGGCTACTTCAGAGCTCTTGGCCTGCAGATCATAGCGGGGCCAAGTGAACGTTCAGAGGGTAATCGCTCTTGCTTTAACCTCTCTGGATCTGGATTATGGTCTTGGGTGGTGGTCCGAAGGTGTGTGACCAGTGACCTAGAGCTTGTGGGGGCTGTAGAGACAGCACCCTCCTAATAGCTCTGGCAGCTGCGAAAACCCCAGCAATTTGGGACAAAACTCTCCCCTCTGGAAGCAGAGTTCTACTGTGGCAAAGAGCTCAAAAGTCAAGTAATTGAGTGGCAACATGAGCAAGCAAAGGAAACAAAGCAAGCACAGAGGTCCAACTTTAGATTCCTTTTTTGGGGACAAAAAGGATCAAAAGGTGGAACCAGAAGAAATCAACAAAGGCAAAACTCCTGCATCAAAACCTTCCAAGAAAAATATGAACTGCTTACAGGCCATGGAAGAGCTCAAGAAGAACTTTGAAAATCAAATAGGAGAAATGGAGGAAAAATTGGGAAAAAAATCAGAATGATGCAAGAAAATCATGAAAAGTGAGTCAACAACCTGACTGAAGAAAATAACACCTTAAAAATAGACTAACTCAAATGGCAAAAGAGGCTCAAAAAGCCAATGAGGAGAAGAATGCCTTAAAAAGCCAAATTT
>CM053585.1:398099841-398125337 GCA_028646515.1 Pseudochirops corinnae
CAAATTCCATGAGAGTAAGGTTGACTCTTTCCCTTTTGCCTTCCTCTTTTCCCCCTCTATTGTAACAATTATCTCTTGCTTCTTCCATGAGATGCTCAACCCCATTCTGACTCTCCTTGTCTCCTCTCAATCTAATCCTCACTGTCCTCACAGAGAAAGCTTTGTTGTGGTCAGTTTGTTTCAAATAAAATTTTGTCTATGCATTCTGGGAAACATTTTTGTTTGCATTTTTTTGTTCAAAAGAAGTATTTTTTTAAAAAAAGTATTTTTTTCTTTAGAGTTACTGGTTGTATCCTAGCAAAAATTTTAACTATATATATATTTGCTTTATTTATTTGTTTATTCATTCATTCATTTATTTATTTATTGAGGAGTGATAAGTTTACCCAGACTGGTTTGACTTCATCTTACTCTTATGCAATTGCTGAATTTATTGATATCCTTTATTTCATAAAAGTCTGAATGCTACTGGAGGTGTAATTAATCGTTACATGTTGATATGTAAAAAAGTCATTGTTTACATGATTTGAATTCATGTCTTTTGTTGTACTCTTTGTATAATTTAAACGTACTATATTAATCCAGTAAGGTTGCTGTTGCTGTGATACTGTTGTTGAAAAAAGAATATTTTTTAAAAAAGAGTAAAAAGTGGTCTATCAAGAACTGACATGGCCAACCCATTTTGTTCTGTATTTGTCCTTTTGTGTGTGGGAGGAGGGGCGGGAGGGGTTTGGGGGCTATGTGACGTCTCAGCAAGAACAGCAGGGATAGCTTACTGCAAAGTATTGTTGTCCTTCAATATTTCCCATTCTTTTACTCATTTTACAAAAGAGGACTTAGTTTTATGAAGTGGTGCCCTTTCTTTTTTGTTATCTGATAAAGTGCTTAATAAATGCTTACTGACTGGCTGATAAAGAAAGTTCTGCTTTCTTTGTCCAAGTGTAAATGGATATGCTAACAAATTCTTTCCTTTGTAAAAATTTAAGCATCCTCTTTTGTTGTGATAAGTCCCTTTTCCTATTTACATTCTCTACCGGCAGACCAAACTAATCTAGAAGAAACACATTTTCTCTTTTATTTTTTTGTTTAGAGGGGAGAACACACACACACACACACACTCACACAGAGGTACTTGTGCAGGCACGCTATGTCTATATATACACATACATACAGTACATACACATATACATGCACATCCATATATATCTGCCATCTGCTGAGTTATCAGACACATCCATCACCTACTAATGATGATTGTCACCCTGGAATATACAAATAAACTGTAGTTTACTTGTCTGTCTGTATTCTTTGCTAGGAGCAAAAATCAGAGATGTTTATTGACAGAGTACCTAGCCTACACCCAAAGAAAATTCGTGCAACATAGCACATTTGTTAATTGCATTAGTATTTATGTATCATTAATGTAGGCACACATGAAGCAGTCAGAAAATATGGGAGCTAAGACAATTGAAGAATAGTATCTTGCTTTTGCAGCTGAGAAGTATAGAGCTCTCTAAATATTAGGAGTGAATCTTAAAAGAATGATGTTTTAAGGATATTGGATAAAAACGTGAAAAAATTGGAAGAGTGTACTATTAAGACGACTGATGTTAAGGCGAGTTAATACAACTCAGAAAGTTTTTCTACTCCTGCATGAGAATTTTGACCACAGAAATATATCAGAGGAATTGAATTATCCTAGGAATTTCAGATTTGTCTACTCTTTGAATAGAAGAAATTGCTTAAATAGGTAGGATCCCTTCTAATCAAAGGAGGCATTCCTAGAAAGAGACTGAATATCACAATTAAACTCAGGAATTCCAATTGATCTATAAGCAAGGAAGAAGCCATAGCCACTGTGTTATACAGATCTCATCATGTGAGAAATGTGCTCAGTCTAAACAAAAACCAATATTTGTTGTGAAGCCAGAAAGGTTCGCATTTTATTTTAGTCAATTATTCTACATTCCTGGTGAATGAGTACCTCCTGAATGGAGAGCACATGTGCTCAGACAAAGGGCCAGCCTTTTTTTTTTTTTTTTGGTCTTTTTGGAGGGGAGAAGGCAGGGCAATTGGGGTTAAGTGACTTGCCTAAGGTCACACAGCTAGTAAATGTTCAGTGTCTGATACTGGATTTGAACTCAGGTCCTCCTAACTCCAGGGCTGGTGCTCTATTCACTGAGTCACCTAGCTGCCCCAGATGCCAGCCTTTTTATGCTGTTCCCAATTTGAATTTCACCTCCTTGTTCTCCATTGGCTAGATGCAACCTTCTGAACCTCCCACTTTATGTCCTTTTCAAACTGTTCCTTAAAAATGCATACAAGCTTCTGATCTTTTACCTGATCAGAAGCCTACTTCTGCTCTCTGATTAGAACCAGTCCCTGCTGACTTATGTCTAGGGGGAGTGAAAACTTCTCAGGCAGTTTTGGATTGTTAACTTCCCTCTTCCTCCTCCATTGCTGCTGATTCCCCTTTGGAAATCTTTCAACCCCCACCTTCAGTCCTTTGTCTGCTTTCCCACCTCTCTGTGGGTCCCTCCTCCCAGCCTGTGGGAGTCAGGAACAGCCCTAGCTGGCTCTAGCAACCAATGGGAGAGTAAGGGACAATGGGGGAAATATGACCCTGTTGTGTTAGGGTATAAAAACTTTGTTCCTCCACACCTTGGGGGCCTCTCCTCCATGATCAGTCATAGGGAAGACTGCCATCTTTTCCTGGGGAACAGAATAAACTCCTGTTCTTATCGTAAGAGATCCCTGTGTTTTTTTTATTAAATTATGGATGAGGTTTTTTGCATCCCAAACACTTAACATTCTGCTATCACTCAAAACTGGGACCTGTTTTAAATCCTTTTCAGAAATCCAAAATTCCTTCCTTTCGTTTCCCACATTCCGACCCAAATTGACATTTTCTCTGGACCTGAACCATGTTCCCCAGCAGAACAATCCTGTGAGGCTTGGGTTGAACAGACAAAGTGAACGCTAAAAAACACCTGAGCCAGACAAAGTAATGAAAATGACAGGAAGGAAACACCCCCAAGCCAGACAAAGTGATGAATATGACGGATAGCCTAAGGGGGAGTAGACAACTTCATAGAGGCAAGGTTAGATGTTCCCTAGCATGACTATATATTGACTTTAGCTGTGATGTTTAGGGGTTGGGATGGGTGGTCAGAAGACCTTATAATAATTTTTTCTTTAATACTGTGTGGTTCAAAGGTGAAAAAAAACCTTTAAGGACTTAATTAAGTGACTTACCCTTGCACTAGCACTGGCTTATGCAAACCCAACTTTTTGTTCTCCACACAGATGCCAACTTGGAAGGTTTGGGAGCTGTCCTATACAAAGAAAGCAATAGTCACCAGAGACCAATTGCATTCGCCAACAGAAGTCTGAGGGACAATGAATCTCTACCCTGTCCATAAACTTGAGTTCTGAACTCTGAAGTGTACCATCACAGAGAAATTCAGACTATGTATATGTACGCATTGATAACAATTCATTGACATATCTTGATCAGTTCCCAATTGGATTCTCCTTGCCAGATGTGGGTAGCAGCACTGGCCATTTATAATTTCAGCGTACATTACCAGCATGATGAGACTTATGTGGATGCAGACTCTTTATCCAGAATTCCACAAAAGTCTAGAACTGTGGTGACACCAGAAGACAATATGAGAGCAAACTGCACCTTGAGGTACTGGGTGGAGGTATAGATAAAGAACTTGGGACTTTTACCAGAGAGTGTGCTGAGTACACGTGGAAGTCTTGTGACACTGACCAATCTTCCTTGCTATAGTTGTCTGCAAACGCCTGGAGGCGAGAACCAGTGGATCGGCGGTTCTCAACCTCCCTAACGCCGTGACCCTTTAATACTCGTGTGTGGGCGTCTCTGCATGTGGGCAGACCCGCCTGGAGATGGATAGAGGAGGTTCCTAAGACCATCAGAAATACGTGTTTTCCGACGGTCTTAGGCTACGCCTGTGGAAAGGTCATTCGACTCCCCAAAGGGGTTGCGACCCACAGGTTGAGAACCGCTGCATGGATGGTGAAGGACTAAGAAAAATTGCAAGTCAAAAAACAGGGTAACGGTCTTACTAAGGTTTCAGACTGCAGAAGGCTCCTTGTGGCTCAAGCAATGGCAGAAACTGGGGCTGTGCAGTGAAGTGTTGTTATTGGACTGTGACTGATGCCGCACCGGGAACCAGGAACAGTTGGTGCTACCCAGAATACACTGCTGTCAATAGCCGCGAGTGCCTTCCATGATGCATTTGGACATATAGGACAAAAAGTGTGTGTGCGTGTGTGTGTGTGTGTGGGTGGGTGGGTGTGGGGGTGTGGGGGTGGGGGTGGGTGTGTGTGGGGGTGTGGGTGTGGGTGTGTGTGGGTGTGGGTGTGCGTGTCTATCTGTGTCAAATGGTGACCTTTTCTAGGAAGGTGTGGGGAGTGACTTTGGGAGACAACTTGTGCCTTAAAATGTAAAAAAAAAAATAGATTAAAAATGCAGGAGTCATTCAGTGAAATAGATCAGCACGTTGTTATCATTGTACAAATTGTCCTCCTAGTTCTGCTCACTTTACAGCAGTTTAGAGTCCTTCTCAGTGTCCTCTGAAACTCTCCATTAACACCCCCCCCCACCATCTTGATGGACTCAATGATAAGGTTCCATTCTTCTATGCTTTTTAAAATATTCAAAGCCTCTTTAGTTTGGTGCAACCCCCTGAGGAAATGAAGGAGATGACCCCTGTTATGTTCTGAGGGGTGTCCACCAGGACATTTGTTTTTCTTGTGCTTCCTATGTAGGCTGGACAGGTGTTTTTTTTGTACAGACTAAAATCCTAACAATGATGCCCATGTGGCATAGTTCACAACCAATTCGTTTTTAGGCAAAGTGCAACAACCCTGACAATAGTGGCCAGGGTTAGAGAGAGGGAACATCAAGGATCCTCAGTTGGCCAATCAGTAAGCATTTATTAAGTGCCTACTCTATGCCAGACATTGTGCTGAGCACTGGTTGGCAGACCTAGGTTGTGGGTGTGAGAGACTAGGAGAATGATGTCCTGAACAATAATAGGGAAAGTAGGAGGCGGGGAGGTTTTAGGAGGAAAGATAATAAGTTCAGTTTTGGATATGTTGAGTTTAAAGTGTCTACTGAACTCCCAGTTTGAACTGTCTGAAAGGTAGCTGGAGATGAAAAATTGGAGATTAGTGGAGAGATTTAAGAATTATCAGCATAGGGATGATAATTAAATCCATGGGAGCTGATGAAATCACCAGGTGAAGTGGTATTGAGGGAAAAGAGAAGACGGCTCAGGCCAGAACCCTGAGGGTTAGAAAAGCATTAATAGAAAGCATGATCTGGAGGAAGATCCAGCAAAATAGACTAATGGTCAGACAGGTGGGAGGAGAACCAGAAAAGAGCAGTATCACAAAAACTTAGAAGAAGATATCAAGAAGTAGAGGGTCATCAACAGTGTCAAAGACTGAGGAGAGGTCGAGGAGAGTGAGGATTGAGAAAAGACCTTTGGATTTAGTAGCTAAGAGACCATTAACTTTGGAAAATGCAGTTTTCCTTTGGAAGCCAGATTGTAAGAGGCTAGGAAGAGAGTGAGAAGAGAGAAAGGGGAGGCACTTATTGTAATTTGCCTTTTCAAGGAGTTTACCACAAAAGGGCAGAAGAGATATAGGATGAGAATTAGCATAGATGGAAGGATCAAGTGAGGGTTTTTCAGAATGGGAGAGACACGGGCATATTTGTAGACAGGAGGGAAGGGGACTGTAGACAGAGAGAAATTGAAGATGAGTGAGAGGATGATAGAGGGAGCATTCTGGTGGAGGAGGGGGAATAGAATGGGATCACTGGTACCGGTAGAGGGATTTAACTTGGCAAGGAGCAGGGCCACTGCTTCATGTGATATAAAGGATATAAAGGATATAAAGGTATATATGATATAAAGGAGGAGATAGTGGCAGAAAGCATCTGAGTAGTAAGAAATGAGAAGAGGAAAAGAGGGAATTCTTGCAAATGGCTTCAGTTTTTTCGGTAAAATACGAGTCAAGATTCTCAACTGAGAGGGGAGATGGAGAGGAAGTTGTGGGAGGTTTGAGGAGGGGGATGAAAAAGGTTCAGAAGAGCTACTGTGGAGACTGGGATAGAGTCCCAGGCAGGCATAAAAGAATTTCCTAGCAGCATTGAGGGCCCAGTTGAGAATCTCAATAGAAACATTATTCTGCCCTAGGAGGCCCTTCCTAGATTTCATAAAACCTTTTTCTTATACTATGTGAGACTCCCCAACAAAGGGATCTCCATCTTAATCTAGCATAACTCCTTTTTAACACCTGTAATCCTCAAAGGATGCTGATTGGTTGGGCACATGGGAGAGGAGAGTTGTCTCAGCCAATGAGATCTCTAGTTGAATCTGAAGACTCTAGAATGGCAAGTTCAAAGACAGTTGGCAGTTGGTGGTGGTGCGATAGAATTAGGGATCTGAACCCGGAAATCAAAAAAGAGGTCCTGTTGGGAAAAAGCAAAAGATCCAGGTGAGATGGATACCCCCCTCCCTCCAGTCCCCAATTTATTCTGGAACTTGACAGTTATGATCAGAATACAGAGTTTGGTTGGCAATCTAGTTCTCAATGAACTGATACCTAGTGCTTTGGTTTTCCTCTGTAGGGACAGAAAAGACACAAGAAATGTGGAAATCAATTCCTTTTTCTCAGTTGTCAGGTGAGAGTGAGGGAACTTTTTCTAGCTAAGACACATGCCCTTCCACTTTCTCTCCCGATTCTCCCATTGGTCTCACATTTTAATGGTGTGACTTCTGGCAAAATTGTTAAGTAGATGAGGTTTGTCTTTGTTGCCTCATTTGCCCCCCAGCATCTGTCCCCCCAATTTGGGCAATCCTCTAGGTATTCTAAAGATACTCCCTCATCTGATTTGTCTCTGGTCAGCTTCTTGGTTTTTTCTCTCCATACTTTGCCTCCAAATAAACACAGTTGTCCTGAATCACAGCAGATAAGAGTTATCTAATCTGACAAATATGAGAGAAGACCAAGGAAGAACCCTGAGGTCATCTGTTATATGTGTACATTTTACTTTTTTTTTTTGGAGGGGGAAGGTAGGGCAATTGGGATTAAGTGACTTGCCCAAGGTCACACTGCTAGTTTTGTGTTAAGTGTCTGAGGCTGGTTTTGAACTCAGATCTTCCTGACTGCATGCAGGGCCAGTGCTCTATTCACTGTACCACCTAGCCGCCCCTATATGTGTACCTTTTAACAATGAACTTTTGGAGACAATGCCTTTATGGCCTATTAATGCCTCAAATATTGGGGATTTGAAGCCTCTTTGAGAGATATCAGGAAGTTAGGGTGGACATATTTTTTTTGAGAGAGTTGTATAGGACGTTTGAAATCCTTCTGTATAGGAGGTCACAGTCTGACTATGTCAGTGATTCTGTGTTAGCTTCCCTTGGAGACCTCATCCACTCTCACAGCTTCAACTATCATCTTTATAGCATGATTACACACCCACATTTCAATAGTGTAATGGAAATCTCTACCTTGATCTACCTGTCTTATTAAACCCATTATATCTTCTATTTTGAGTACATATTTTATCTTTCTTCTTACTGGATTGTTAACTCTGTGAGGGCAAGGGTCATGTCTTTGGTTTCCTCACAGAGATTAAAACAGTGCTTTGCATGATATATGTATGTGTGTATGTATGCATGCATAATACATGCATCTTATGTAGATACACATATTACACATATACACACACACATATATATACATACACATACATATATGTACCTTAGGTACTCAATGCCATTTTAATTTGAATATAAGTTCATCTCTAGTATAGGCTATACCGGTAAAATGAAATCTGTTTGAAAGGAAAAATTATTATGTAAAAATACATTAACTGTGAATATTAAAATTTATTTGAATTCAAATAAAAACATTTTTATTCATTTTATGGTAGTTGATCTTCTTTATCTTCATCATTTTCATTGTTCTTTTCTTTCTACTAAAAGTAAAATTATGGGTCACATTCAGGATTAATACAAGTCAGATTTTTTTTCCCAGAGGGAGGAGAGAAGTAGGGTGGTGGTGGAAAGTAAGCCTTTATGTGAACCAGTAGGATAAATGCTTTCTGAATGAATGATGTTAATATGTATCTATTTAACCTCATAATGTCAGTAATGACTGGGCCATTTTTTCAGTGAACAGGAAAGTATTAAGTATTTAACTATACAAACAAAGTCAAATATTCTGGTCCAAGGAAGGAAACAATTGATCAAATTGATCATGGGATCAAAGCTAATAGCTAATTATAACATGTTATATTATAATAATAGCTAGCATTCATATGGCATTTTAAGATTTGAAAAGTTTTTTTTACAAATATCTTATTTGATCATGTACTCAGAGCCAGAAGATATCTTTGGAGATTTTCTAGTCCAACTCTCATTTTATGCATGCAAAATAATAAGACAAATGCTAACCACGTACATAAAGATGACACAGAAACTAGATTTTAAACAGAGAAGCATTTTCTTTATGTGAAACAAACCAGTAGGTGAATATAAAGAAGCGTTGTTGGGAAGGAGAATCATGGGAGTTGAGCGCTTAGACGAGAAGAAGCCAATTGGATTTTGATATTTCTCTTCCAATGGATTTGGAAAGAAAGAATATTTTCACATCTCGTGGTTTCTGGTGGAGGAGATAAAACAACTCACAAGAAGAGTTCCTTCATAATTAGATTGAATAAGCATTTGCTGAGCCCTTTCTGTAAGGAAGGCACTGGGCTACGTGCTGATGGGAGATATAAATAAAGGTGGATAAAATTTAGTACTTATTCTCAATGAACCCACAATTTAGTAGGGGAGGTAAGACAAAGGTAGAGTATAATGTGAGGTGTTCTAAGAGGAGAACAGCATTGGACACAGACCTTGGACAGCTAATAAATTTTATTCTCTATTGGACCACCAGTTGGGAGGTGGAGAAGGCAGTGAATAGCATGTTTCATGCAGGAAACCTAAATGTTGCTTTTTTGAGGGTGGAGTGGAGGGGCAGGTAAAAATAAATGAAACTGAGGTGGGCTCTGTTGGTGTCTTCTGACCCTTCCTTCTCTTCCCTTCTCTTCCTTTGCTGAGCTGCTGTTAGAATTCTGCTTGATGAGTCGACACCTTCATCCTTGATCCTGGCATCTTGAGGAGATGGCTACATCAGCAGTAACTGGACTGATTCCTACTTTTCTCTCTGTGGCTGGTGATGAAAATGGCTACTATAGTGGGCGACTATTGTGGTTTGGCTTTCTTGGAGTTTATGGGATAGTTATATATGTAGTCCAAATGCCCTGGGCTACAATCCACAATGACTTCTGGTGCCAAGGCAATATCTCCTTGCTCTGCCAGATGCAATGCTTTGAGAGACATTTTAACATGGCTGTGGTAGGCCTTTGGTATTTCTTCGTGTTCATCTTCCTGGCTACCTTTTTCCTCATAGAGTTCTTCATTATTCAGATTCTACCCAGGCAAAGCAAAATGAAGGTGATGGAGTCTATCAGTGAAGTAGAGTTGGGCTCTATGGTGGGAATACAGGAGACTACCCCTTACCAGAAGAAAAATGTACTGAATGTTCACCAAGAAAAGATGTTGCTGGGTTTATACCTCTTCTACTTCTTGCTACAACTCACTTCCCAGACAACATTTCTGTGGATCCTTATATACAGGCACCTGCCCCTGGTGAATGGTTCTCTCATTGACTGTCATACAGACGTGTGTCCTCTCCACTATATGTGCCTGGTGAGGGGTACCTTGGAAAAACGCATGTCTATTTACACCCTGATCACTTTGTCCGCTATGATCATCACCTTCTGTTTGGCATTCTTTCTTTATAGTGCCCGTCTCTACTTAATAAAGGCAGGGTTTATACAAAGTCAGTCACATAGAACTTGGGTAGACTGAGGTTGGGCGATGGACAGTACTGTCTCAACCTCACTCCACTTATACCAAGGAATTTTGGTTTCTGAAAGCCCTGTGTTCTCTGCAAGGCCTCTTTCTATCAGAGGTTTTTACTTTCTTTTTCAAAATAAAATAAAATAAAGTAAAAAATCATTATTGTCTCCAGCGGCTAGACAGAAATTATCAGGCTATTAGGGGTACGGATACCTTTTATTTTCCTCATACTCCCCTGCTTCTACTACAAATACTGAAGTTACTAATGGGATGTTAGTCCAAAATATATTTTTTTAAGAATTCAGTGTGGGCAGCTAGGTGGTTCAGTGACTACAGCACCAACCCTGGGGTAGGAGGGTCTGAGTTAAAATCTGGCCTCAGATGCTTACTAACTGTGTGATCGTGGGCAAGGCACTTAACCCAATTGCACTCCCCCCACCCCAACCCAAATCCCTCAGTCCCTCATTATTTGCTTGTTTAGAGAGTGTAGTGTGATGTGGGGGATAGAGAGGCTCTGGGTTCAAATTCTGCTTCTTACACACCCTGGCCCTGTGATCCCAGACAAGGTACTTAAGTCTTCAGTACCTCAGAGAACTCACTAAGACCAGAAGTTGTGGACCTGTAACTAACCTGAATTAGTAGAGGAAACTTCCTCATTTGGAGGCTCCTATTCCAATGAAATCAAAGTTTTAGAACAAAAAAACCAGGAGGATATGGGGAGAAGCAACTGAAAAGTATGCTCTCAGCTATTCTTCGGAGAGAAAGACCAAGAAAATTTTCCATTTCTATTAGAGACCTGGGGTGGGAAAAGAATAAATTATAATAACTCGGGCTTTTGAAAAGTCTGGTGGTGCTTTAGCTCCTCCTTCCTCACTTTTGCCTCTATCTCACCACTGCAATACATCCTTTGTTGTAAGTAGAGGACTTCCAACTCAGAGGAAGTGTCAAATACAGGCCTCATTTGTTTGTCGACTCCTTCGATTTTGGAGGAATGTTCATTCTGGAGGTAGGATGGCAAGCTGAACTCAAAGACAGGAGGCCTGGGTTGGAATTCTGACTCCAACCTTACCTGTGTGACAATAGGCAAGTCATTCTGTCTCTTTTCAGAATCAATTTTGTCATCTTTGGAGTTGGCATAATAATACTTTTGTATCACCCTCACAGGATTGTTGAGAGAACAATGTGTTGTAAACTTCAGGAGTTAAATGTAATTTGTTATGTAGATTATAAAGGCACTGGGTTCACTTTCCCAACAAACCCTAGCACACTCTGGCTACCAGGTCAGGTCTCCAAAATAAGTCTAATGCCCACCTCAGAGCCATAAGAGGGAGGTGATCTTGAGGAGTTAGAGGTTTCTCTAGTCTGGTATACTCCCCGCAGGTAAACTCGTCACCAGTTAGTGTTTTCCCAATATAATATAATCCATGATGATTGTCCTAATATAAATTTACCAGTTGTGAGCTCAACAGTGGCTAACCAGTGGTTCCTGCCTTGATATCATTGTGATCAGTTGATCACGCTTCAGTTCCTGAACACTGGAGAGAGTGGACTGAGACTTAAAATGGTGACATCAATATTTTCTCCTACTAAATTCATTTCTGGGTATGGCCAAGCCAACAGACGATTCATTCCCTTGCTGGCAGAACATCATGTTTAAGCTATTAGAACAATTTTTCTGGTGCTGGTTTAGAGTTGGTTCCTCACTGGACTTGGCTGCTGCAACTACTGGCAAACTCTGTTAAGGATTCCAGTTGCTGAACCTCTGGTTGCTCTTCTGACTTTCTGAAGTTGTTTCATTCTGTCAATGAAACAACTTTACCTAAGACTAGAAAAGGATAAATACAAAAGAGGAGACAGAAAAACAGTAATGTCATGCATTCACAGCCACATGGCAACCCGGTGAGGGAATAGAACAGTTGACATTAGGCAGTGGGGTGCTGCCCCTTCTGCTGCTGTTACTTCTTCTCTCCCCACCTGGAGGCTTACAGCATTTCCCCCGTAGCTCACCACCAGGAAAGAGGGAGTTTGTTCTTCTGTTCCATCCTTTTGTAGGCACACTCAATTGCAGCTCAGCAAGCCAATTAATAGGTCTTTTGTTGCCTTGAGGTAAGTGGACGGGAAATATTTACACATATATGTATGTGTGTGTGTGTGTATATTCATACACATATATAAATACATGAAATAAAATAAATGTATAAATACACACACACACACACACCTACTCCAAAGTAAATCCAGGAAGTGCCCTCTCCTTTCCTCCTTTCACATTACACATTTCTGGAAACAGGATCATCATACCTCCAGATAGGTTGAAATGGGCAGAGCATATTTTTGCTTGCTCTAAGGACTGGGGTCTCATCAACCAATCCTCACATTATAGTTATTACATAATCTAACACTGCCCACTACCCCACCCTAAAAGCAACTCATTCCATCTTTGGGTAGTATTAATGATCAGAAAGGTTTTCCTTACAACAAAATTCTGCCTCCCTGTAAGTTTCCATCATTTGGGACTATTTCTGCCCTTAGGCAAGTCAGTTATATTTTCTGTTCCTCCACTTTCTGATCTGTGAAATGAAGAGGCTCTGTAGGCCTCTTCCGACTCTAGACCTGTGGTCCTCTTTCATTTTATAGAAGTAACTGTAGGTGAGATGTGAGATAGTTGTCTAGTCTTAAGTTCATTTATAGATTACCTAGAGATCTCTTTGAAAGGAAGAGTACATATGGCTATTCTTTGAAAAGTCATACCAAGCAAAAAACTCAGGTTTTATACTAGCTATATTTGGGGGAAAATACAGCTTAAATTCAAGTTAATTAGGTAGCTAGCTAATTTAAATGTCTACCCCCAAAAAGATGAGTTTTAAAAGTCCACAGAAGATGTAAATGGAAAACTAGGGAACCTTGATTACTTGAGAAGTTCCTGTGCTTTTGGGGAGAGGAGATAGGGAATTGGGGAAGATACAAAGTTAGGAACAGAGAAAGGAGTAATTGGGGAAAATGACATTAAGGCTTTTCAGTTGGTACAGAGTTTTTGGGAATGGCCACCAGTTAACTCCTTCCCCTCCAAAATTTTTCAGTTAAGTCTTTTGGATATTTTTTTATGGAGACATATCTCTAATTCTATGATTGAATTCAGTGGGAAAAGGGGATTTGCCTTATAGCCAGCCATCTCAGAGAAGGGCAAAGTGATATTATTGTAAGAAAGCTAGAGCTGAAGTTAGAAGGACTGGATTTCTTTATTGGCTGTCACTTCAACATCCAGGTTAATTCTCCCTCAACTACCCCAGGCTCATAGCTCCTTAACTTACTCATTTTAATCGTGACCTTGGCTACATGCAAATATGTGATCTTGACTTTGCCCCTGATCTGAGCACAATCTATTGTCATTCCACCTCTCCCTGTACCTTTGCAACTCCAGAATCTGTTCTTCATCCACACTGGGCCTTCTAGCCCCTCAGTTCCTCAAGTCTTTCCCAGACCATCACCTCTGCTCTAACTTCACTCCATCTTGACTCCTAGATGATGCAGTTCAACTTTATATTTTCCTCTTGAGTTGCTTGCCTATCCTGCTCTGCCAAGTTTCTCTCAGCCTTGGTCACTTACCTTCGCTCCTACTCATACGCTGCTAAATGAAGTTGTACTGATTGGGTCACTAACAAATTTATATAACCTCAACTGGGTGCTCACATTTGCAAGGCAATCCTTTTACACATCCCTAATTGACTCATGATCCCACTTCCCACAGCAGTTGTTACAAACCTTTCCATCCTCTCCAAACCTCCCATAGTTCCTACTCCCCCCATCCTCTCAGTTGAGAATCTTGCCTCATACTTTTCTGAAAAAAAAAAAAAAACCTGAGGTCATTCGTAAGAGTTCCCTTTTATCCTCACTTCTTCCAAGATCACATCACCCAAGATACCTTCTGCTACTATCACCTTCTTTACCCCTGTCTCACATGAAGAGGTGGTTCTTCTTGTCAAGGTGAAGCCCTCTTTCTACATAAATGATTCTATTTCACTCCACCTTCTTCACCAGATAGCCCCCTTTATCATCTCCATTCTCTTATCTTCCACTTTTTTCTGTCTTCTGGCTGCTTCCCTACTGCCTACAAACAGGTTTATGTTACACAATCTCAAAAATCTCTCGCTTTGGGGCAGCTAAGTGGTGCAGTGGATAGAGCCAGGAGGACCTGAGGACCAGGAGGATATTTATTAGATGTGTGACCCTGGGCAAGTCACTTAACCCCAAATTGCCTCCAAAAAAATAGTAAAAAACCCTCACTTTATCCATCCCTGCTAATTATCTCATATTTCTCTTCTGTTTTGTGTCTAAATTCCTTGAGAAGGCTGTGTACAATAAGTACCTCAATTTTTTTTTCTACCTATTCTCTTAACTCTCTTCATTCAAATGAAATTGCTCTCTCCAAAGCTACTAATTATCTCTTAATTACCAAATATAATAACCTTTTCTCAGTCTTCATCCTTCTTGACCTTTCCTTGACCTTGGCCTTTGACACTGTTGATCATCTTCTTTTTTTAAGTGAACATTTCTTTTAATCATGGAGAACAATTGTACAAAAATAACAGTACATTGTTCTCATCATTATGCAAGTTCATGCAACATTCCACATCAGTACCTGCAAACTCTCTATTAAAAAACAAACAAAAAAATCTAACAGAAATATATCTTCTCTCCTTCCCATTTCCCCACCCAATTGAATAAAGAGAAAAGGAAAATAAATTCCTTTTATCAAATATGCATAATCAAGCAACATGCGTTCCCTCCGTGTTTGTATGTATCTCATTCTGCTCCCTCAATCTATTACCTCTCTTTCAGAAGGGATAACCCTTTTTTTGATATTTCTCTCTAGGCTCCTACCTCTCTGACTGTGCCCTCTGCCTCTCCTTGGCTGCTTTTTCATTCAGGTCATGCCCACTAATAGTGAGTGTCCCACAGGGCTCTCTCCTGGGTCCTCTTCTCTTCTCTCTGTATTATTATTTCATTTGGTGGTCTTATTAGCTCCCATGAAATTAGAGGTCTATGTAGATGTTTTTCAGATCTACTCATCCATCCCTAATCTCTCTGAAGACTAACCTGTCTATAATTGGAGACTGACTTCCTGGATATCTCAAACTGGGTATCTCTTATACATCTAAAATTCACCATGAACTTACCGTCTTTCCTTCCAAATCTTCCCCTCTTCCTAACTTCTGTATTACTGTTAAGAGCACCACCATCTTCCCCATCAGTGAAGTTCACAATCTATGTGTAAGCTTTGACTCCTCACTCTCTCTCACACCCCATATCCAATCTGTTGTTAAGAACTGTTGAATTTTATTTTTGTAACATCTCTTATATATACCCCCTTCTCTTCTCCGACACCTCCACTACCATGGTGCAGGCCCTCATCACCACAGACCTAAATTATTGCAATAGTCTGTTGACTGATCAGCCTACCACATGTTTCTCTTTACTCTGTCCCATCATTTACTTCTTTGTCAAAGTGATCTTCCTAAAATGTAGGCCTGACCATGTCACCTTATCAACTCCAGTGCCTCCCTCCTCTGTTTGACATTCAAAGTCCTTCATAATCTGTTCCACCCCTTCCAGCCTTTTTACACCTATCCCTTGACTCCCTGCACCATGTAGGTGAAACAGTGAAACAGGCCTCCTGGGAGTTTCTTGAACAAGACATTTCTTTTCTTGATGTAATGTTAATGGAATAGGAAAATCTTCCCTGCTCGTTAATAGGTGTATGTGACCTGCTTTGAACTCTGGCCTAGCTCACAGTTGTGATATAGCCTGAGTCACGTGGAGCACGGTATGGGAGAAGCTTGCCCAAGAGAATGACTGAAACAGAACAGGAAAGGCAGAGAAGAGGGCAGAGGGAGGAATTTGCCTAGTAGAACTTGTTCGTGGGGAGGCCTGACAGAAAGCATGCTTAAGATGTCGGGCACTCTCTGGATTAGTGATGAGTACCTTGCTAAATCTTACTTCCTGGTATCCTAATAGAGATGTTTCAAATAAATATTTTGGATTTGCCTTTGAGGAAGAGAGTTTATTATATTTTGCAAATTTACCCTAGAAATACACATGCATATTCATAGCAGCTGCTATGGGTATCACACTGGCATTACACTTGGCTCCAGGAATTTTCACTGGCTGACTCTCGTGCTTGGAACGCTCTCCCTGCTCATCTTTGCCTCCTGGCTTCCCTGGCTTCCTTCAAGTCCCAAGTAATATCCCACTTTCACCAGGAAGTCTTTCCCAGTTCTCCTTTAATTTTAGTAAATTTCCTCTGTTTATTATTTCCAATTTATCCTTGTTTATAAACATGCTATAGCTTGTTCATAAACATGTTTTGTATGTTGCCTTCCTATCAGACAGTTCGTTAAAGGCAGGAACTTTTACTTTTTTTCTCTTTGTATCTTGAATGCTTAGCACAATGCCTAGCACAAGTAAGGGCTTAATAAATGTTTATTTATTAACTCAATAACTGACCATGCTACTTTGGATAAGCCACGTGGCCACTGTGCCTCTGTTTCTTTAACTATAAAAGGAGGGAGTTAGATCAGATGATCTCTCGGATTTCTTAAAATTCTAATATTATTGGGTTCTATAATGATACCCTTATTCCATAAGACAAGTCATATTTTTAGACTAGGGTAAATGGCATTAGTCCTGTCAGATGATCCCCCCTAAATGCAGAAACAGAGCGTGAAGGTACTGCCGATCCGGTGCGTTCCATCTTTTGGGAACCCACTTTCTCCGTCTGTGAAATGAAGAAGTTAAATTGGATGATTTTAAAAGTCTTTTTCATCTTTAAATTTTATTATCGATTGGGAGGCAAAGTTGGGGAAAGCTGGCTATTTCTCAGGACTTCCTCTGGGTCCTCCTCTTGGAGAAGATTGTAGAGTCATTTCCACTCCTTTTGTTCCATTTTTGTTCACATTTTTTGAATATAGATACTCAGAATCTCTTTCCCTTATTGAACAGTTTCCCCTCCCCTTGCCTCCACCCGAAATTCTGGGACAGCCTCTCCCTTTTATACAAACTGCTTTGGGCGTCAATCACACAAGGCTTTGATTGACTGAAGAAGTGGTACAGCACCCCCTTCTGCTCCTTTGGTTCAATCAAAAAGTGTTCTTACTTAATCAAAGCACCTGAGTCACATGGGAGGTTTTACCCTAACTCTTAGACCCTCCTCCCAGTTTTTATATTCATTGTTTTTAGTAACACTTCCGGAGTTTGTTTGGCAAAAGGTCAAATCCTGAATAGTGCTTTAGTGATTTGAGAAGGTTTTCTGAATTGAAGCCTTTTCTGACTCGAAGAAGGGTTTTTGTCCAACATGTAGTTTGTAATCCAGTCCCATAATTAGTATTCTTCCGTCTTCAGATGATTTAAACTTCTAGGAGAGGGTTTTGAGAGTATTCCATTTCAGTTCCAGTTCTGAGATAGTTTTCTCTTTTTCTGAGTTGGGAAGGTATACGATTCTTAGGATCTTCAATGACCTAGGACCTTTCGAGGCAGCCAGAATGATTGTTACATTCACGCAATAATAACATTGCTAGGCTATGCAAAATAGTCATTAATTTGCTAACAATAAATTAAGCATAGTTAACAAACTGTACATTATACCCAAGCAAAACAATATATCCAAAATAATAAATTAATAACGTTCAGCAATTAAGATGTGCATCAATCTATAAATGTAATTTCTTGCAAAGTGCACATTATCTGGCAACTTGTCTGTAGCTGTTTTTCCAGTTTCACCTGGGATATCTAAGTTAGTCTGGTCACAGGTCGGATAGGCTTGATCTTCTATAACCTGATGCCCTATCTGCCCCTATTACCAGTGGTAGCTGATGGTACCAGCTGAGCATCTTCATCAGGACTAAAGTCCTGCCTTCCTAAACCTGAGTTCATGAAAGATTAATTACTTCTTGCTATGACTTTACATTCTGGATCCCTTTTTTTTTTTTGCCTTTTGGAGGGGGGAGGGCAGAGCAATTGGGGTTAAGTGACTTGCCCAAGGTCACACAAGGTAAGTGTTAAGTGTCTCAGATCGGATTTGGACTCAGGTCCTCCTGACTCCAGGGCTGATGCTCTATTCACTGCGCCACCTAGCCGCCCCTAGATCCCTTCTAATAGAAATTGCAGTCTAATGGGTGGGCACCTTGCAAGAAAATTTCCCCTGGCTTGCTTATAGGAAAAAGAAGATGCCAAGGTGGAAAATGCATTTTTCTAAAGGAGAAATAAGGGAGTGGCCAATACAGGGCGAGAGGGTCCAGGGACCTTTGGCCTTCAGGCAGGTTGTTCTAATCCTTTTGATAGCTGTTTCTGAACTTGCAGTATGATGTGGTTGCCAAAAAAGCTAATGGAATCTTAGGTTGCGTTAACTGCATTAATATGGTGTCTAGATCCTGATAAGAATACATCTGGCACACTATATCCAGTACTGGACACCATGGTTTAAATGTACAAAGTTGACAAACTGGAGAACATTTCCAGAGGCCATTTTTCATTTATCTGTTTTAATTTGAAATTGATTTTGACATATGCTAAGATTATTCCTGTCAGTAACCATTAGTTTCTTGCTTGCCATGATATAGTTAGTTTCACTTTTTATGATGCTGTTTGTTGATTTCTATGCCCAATACCATCAGATTTTTTTCCACTTTAGAAACAAAAGGAGCCTCAGTCCCTACAATCCTTTGCAGGGCTATTCAAATAATCTTCTGAGCACCCAAGATTAGATGGCTGGGTTCTGGGTGGCTCTCCACTCTCCACTTCCCATCTGCAACTCAGTTTGGTTTGAACTCCAGGGAACACGTTGATCACTTGAAATCTTATCATTGTCACACCAGTTAACTCAGCCTTGGATACTCAACCCCTCACCTCCCTGAGCATCCTCTCCCTTCTGATCGAAGGCTGGAGGGTGGAGGGATGATTTCCTCCCAAAGCTGTCCTTGAGTGAGGGCTGGGATATGGACTTCTCCATTCTGCTTTTTCCATTTGCATGGTTTCACTTTGCATCTTCCTCTTGTGTGTTAGATTATAATCTTTTTTCTCATGTGCATACCCAGCACATAGAACAGTCACTGACACACTGTATTTATAAGTACTTAATAAATGTTTATTGAATTGAATTGCTCAAAAATGTTCAGGGATTCCCCATTGTCTCTGAGATAAAAGTGCAAACTCTTCAAGTTAGCATGCAAGACTCTTTTATACATCCGGTATAACTTTTCAAGTTTATTCTACATTTTTCCCTCAAACTCTGTGTTCTGGTCAAAATGACCGACGTACCGCTCGCTGAACTCTGGTGACTTTGCAATGTTGTTCTCCACTGTTGGCATTACTCTTATCATTCAAAGCTCAGTGCAAGTACCACTTCCCTCCTATGGAAAGTCTTTCCTGATGCTCCTCATTATTAGTGCTCTTAAAATTATTATTATTGTTATTATTAAAATAGCTAGCATTTATATGGTGTTTTTTCTTTTTCTTTCTTTCTTTCTTTCTTTCTTTCTTTCTTTCTTTCTTTCTTTCTTTCTTTTTTGCTTTTTGGATGTTTGGCACAGTGGCTAGAGAACCAGTTCAAGAATCAGGAAGATCTGAGTTCAAATCTGGTCTCAGACTTTTGACACTTACTAGTTGTGTGACCCTGGGCAAGTCATTTAATCCCATTTCCTAACCAAAAAAAAAAAAAAGACTAGACCCTATCTCCTTCTGGAATTCTTTGGCCTTGTGTCCTGTTGTGGGTCATATCCAGACCTCCTTCCCAGATGCTGACTTGGGCTAGAAGTTACTCTGATAAAGGTTTGACAGCCAAGATACTTAAATAACTGATTCAAATTTCTTTTTTCCCCCCTTTTTGGTGAGGGGAAGGCAGGGCAATTGCCCAAGGTCACACAGCTAGTAAGTGTTAAGTGTCTGAGGCTGGATTTGAGCTCACATCTTACTGACTCCAGGGCCAGTGCTCTATTCACTGTGCCACCTGGCTGCCCCCTGATTCAAATTTCTAAGAATAAGAACTATCCCCAAATAGATAAAGGATCAAGGGATATGAATGGGAAGTTTTCAAAAGAATATATTCAAGCTACCAACAACCATATGAACAAATTTTCAGCATCACGACTAATTAGGCAAATGTATTTAAAACAGCTCCAAGGTTCTACTTCACACCCATCAGATTGTCCATGGATAATTTTTTAAAAAGGTAAATGATAATTGTTGGAGGGGCTGTTTTGAGTTGTGAACTGGTCAAGTCATTCTGGAAAGCAATGTGAAACTATGCCCCCAAGGTCACTACACTGTGACCCAGGAATATCACTGGAAACTTAGAACTTCATCAATTGGGGAATGGCTTAACAAATTATATTAATATATGCTATATATAATATTATGTGTAATATTATATATAAATGTAATGTCATGTTATTGCAAAATTATATGATGCTGAAATGAATGAGTTCAGAAAAAATGAGAAGATTTATGTGGACTGATGCAGAGTGAAATAAGCAGAAGTAGAGTAACAATTCATATAAAAAGAATATTAAAATGAAAACAACTTTGAAAGAATTGAGAAGCTTGACCAATGCAATAAAAATTATGATTCCAAATGATTGATGATGAAGTATGCTGCCTGCCTGAAAAGTGATGGACTGAGGTAGCAGAACGAGACATGCATTTCTGTAACATTTCTGTATTCTATCCTTCCTTAAATTATCTTGTATTAGCTTATGCAATGTATATGCATTCTTCCAGTAGAATGTAAGTTCCTTGAGTGTTGGGACCATTTTGTTTCTGTCTTTATATCCACCAGTATAGTGTTTTGTAAGCAATAGTTACTAGATGAAACAACCAAAAACTCCAGGAAGAAATTGAGAGGCTTTCTAACTCAGAGTGTCTAGATAAGGGATTCCCAAATACACAGATATATCTTGGTAGGCAGACAAGAATCTGACTGCTGTTTCCTCAATTGTTTCGGCCTTAAGGGCTTCCTGTGTTCTAAAACAAGGGCATCCTTGCGGTTGGTTTGGATAGTCTTTATTGAAGAATATAGAGAGGAGGAAAGAAAGAGAATTTAGCATAATTCTAAACAACATAATAGCTCCCCATAACTCCTCCTGAACTAGAAATTGAAGGGAAGAACAGGAATTTGCTTTAGAGAGATTCAGATTTCTGTCAGGGCTGAGGAGTCCGTTCCCTTGTGGTCCGTGAGGGAGCTGGCTGCTCTAGTCATGGACAATGGGATCATAGATTAAGGAAGGACTAGTAGAGACTGAAGAGTCTAATCCTTTCATTTTACAGATGAGGAAAATGGAGAGATTAAATGCCTTGCCTGTGTTCACAGCTACCAAACAACAGAATTGGTTTGAAACCGAGGCCTTCCTGATTCCAAGTCCAGCACTCTATTCACCGTACCACAGTGTATGGTGTGTTTCCCTAATTTAAAGATGGTGGTAAAGGTTAAATTAGTGCTGAGGGACTTTAGTATAAGGGAGGTGCCCATGCTTCTTAGACCGTGAAGAATATTCTCTACCTGGTACCAACCCATAGAGTCTTGGAGAACCTGTACCTGGAAATACGTGATTTGGTAGAGGGACCTCTCCCCTCTCTACTTCACAGCATGTACAGGTGTCCTATGTTTCTTGCCAGCTTGTTTCATGATGGTGAAAAGCCTTTTAATTGGCTACTGAGCTAGAAGTGGGAGCACATAAAAAAGGCTTGAACAAACAAAAACCTTCTCTCTTAACTTTCACTTGAGGGAAAAGGAAAGCTGCTAGGGGCCTCTGAATGGGAAGATTGGGGTCTTTAGCCCCCTCATCAGATCAATATGTGGCTATAAATTAAGAAATGAAAGATGGCTAGGTGGCACAGTGAATAGAGCACTGGCCCTGGAGTCAGGAGGACCTGAGTTCAAATTTGGCCTCAGATATTTAACACTTACTAGCTGCATGACCTTGGGTAAGTCACTTAACCCCAATTACCCTACCTCCCCCCCTCCAAAATGCAAAAAAAAAAAATTGAACTGAGTGAATGGGGAGGTTTTTATTGTTCTGTCTGTCTGTCTCTTTAGCAAAATTAAGCAACATATAAAAAAAAATCCATTGTTATATGCAGCATTCCACATCCATGTTCTCTTACCTCTGCAAAGAAATAGAAAGAAGTACTTCTCACGTCTGTTCTTTGGGACCAAGCATGGTTATAACTTTGTAGTGTTCAGTTCCAGTTTCAGTGGCTACGGTTATGATTTTTCTTCTTTCCATTTACATTGTATACATTTTTTTTCTCCATTCTGCTCACTTTGCTTTGCATCAATTTATATAAAGCTTTCCATTCTTCTCTATATTAATTACATCCATTGTTTCTTAGAGCACAGTCATATTCCGTTACATTCACGACCCAAGATTTGTTGATTTGGAAATACCCCTATTGACAGGCATTTACTTTGATTCTAATTCTTTGGTAACATAAAAAGTGCTACTTTAACTATTTTGGTGTAGGACTTACTTTTTGTCGTTGACCTCCTTGGTCAATGTACAATCTCTTGGTTAAGGGTATGGACTCTCTTCACATAATTCCAAACTGATTGGTCCAACTGAATGGTTGGACCACTTCACAGCTCCACGGCAATGGACTCACATGCCCTTCTTTATTCTGATGTGTACTTCTCCTACTATTAGTAAGTTAGAGAATTCCTTCTTATGGTTATCAATAGTTTGTAATTCTTCTTATCAAATGAGCTAATATTTGCAAGTGCTTAATAAATGGTGGTTTAACTGCTTTCCTTTCCTCTGTTGTGAACTTTTTGTTCATAATCTTTAACCACATCTATTGTGGAAATGGATTTTGGTTTCCTACTTATATTAGTTTGCATTCTTATCAATCAATAAAGCATTTGTTAAAGCTAGGCACCACAATAAACACTGGGGATATCAAATCCTAATCAGAGATTTTTGATATTAAAATTTTTTTTCCCCAGTTGACTATTCCCATTCTTATCCTAGATGTGTTAATTGTGCTTGTGCAAAAACTTTTCAATTGCATGAAATCAAAATGATCTGTGTTATCCTTTGTAAATGCCTCTATCCCTTGTTTGGTTAAGAATTGAATTCTCTTTCAATTTTTCCATGGTGTTACTTATAATGTGGTTTATATTATATAGTACTATTTTTAATATTAGGGTCACATATCTGTTTTGAATTTGTAAGAAGCTTCTCTAAGCCTAATTTCTGCTAGACTCCTTTCCAGTTATCCCAGAAGTACTTATCAAGTGGGAATTATTTTCGAGGTTTATCAAA
Source organism: Pseudochirops corinnae (assembly GCA_028646515.1). Taxonomy (NCBI): domain Eukaryota; kingdom Metazoa; phylum Chordata; class Mammalia; order Diprotodontia; family Pseudocheiridae; genus Pseudochirops; species Pseudochirops corinnae. The sequence goes on from CM053585.1 coordinate 398,123,111, forward strand.
TCCTAGGCTTATTTAATTCAATTGTTTAAAATCTTTCTTTGTCTGGTCTGTTCCATTGATCTACTTTTCTATTTTTAAAAGCAGTGGCAAATAGTTTTTAATAGTTTCTGCTTTATATTTTTGTTTGAAGTCAGCATATATGATTGTTTCCCCATTCATTCTTACCTTTTTTCATTATTTTCTTTAATATTTTAGATCTTTTGTTCCTTCAAATGAATTTTGTCATTATTTTATCTCACTTTCTAAAGTATGCCTTTCATAGTTTGATTGGTGTAGCATTAAGTCTATACATTAACTATGGTAGTTTTATAATTTTTATTATATTGACATGGTCTAGCCATGAACACTCAATATTTCTTCAGCTATTCTACTTGCTGCTTCTTTAAGAAGCATTTTATAGTCAAATTTATAAAATGTTGAATGCACTTTGGTAGATCAATTACTAAATATTTTATCCCTTTTAGCTATTTTGAAAGGGACTTCCTTTCCCGTTCATGACTTCTGGATTTTTGTTATGTAGCAATGTTGTTGATTTTTTGTGAGTTTATTTTATAGTCTGAAACTTTGATGAAGCCATCATTTGTCTCTAGTAAGTCTCCATTTAGGTCTATATCTTTTGTTTGTGCATTTTGTATTGGTTGCTATATTTTATGTTATGGTCTTTTAATGATGTGTGTAGTTATTTCTGTATTTTTACATCTATTTGCAATTTCTCTGTACTCTCATAGATGATTCATATTTAGATTCTGTGCCATTTGGTATATGTTTAACATCAATGTTGGCTTAGTCTACTATTACTTTAAGAATAACATCAATTTTTTATTTATGTCTATTTTTCCATGGATTTTTCTTTTATAATAGTCTGACTACAGTTCCTGCTTTTTGGATTCACCAGACGCAAAATGAATTTTATTTTATACTCTCCTTTTTATTCTATGTAGACCTTTGCTTCTTAGATGTGTTTCTTGTAATTAACACATTGTAAGGTCTAATGCATTCTGCTATTCTCTTACATTTTATTGGATTATTTAGTCCATTTACATTCAAATTTATGAGAGTTAGATTTGCATTTTTTTCTTTGTGTCTTTGGCATTAAAAAAAGTGCTTTTTTTTTTAATCCCTTCCACTTCTAAATAAATACTTTGTCTCTATGGTTAATTGTGTTTAAACTAGTTCTAATCCTATTCCCACAGGTTCTCTTCTGCTTTTTATTCCCCTTTCCTGTTCATTAACCTTTCCCTAGTTTGTGGGTTTTACAAATCATTGGCTTCTTTTTGTTTCTTTCATTTATTTACTTATTTCTTTCTTCCCACTTTCCCTCCTTTCCCCAACCCCTGACAGTTAAGTGGTTAGTTCAAAATCCACTCTCTTCTCCTCCTTTTTGATTTCTTATGCAATTGCTTTTCTTTTATCTATGCCCTTTCTAAGAATATTTTGTTCTATTTATTAATTCTCTTCCATCACTGTCTATCCTGCAATTTTGTTCTCTGATTCATTGTCTATGTCTTGATGCCTTCTTTAATCTCTTTGTATTCCTCTTGGAGGCAAATCTGCTGAACGACCAGGTTCAGTTCTCTTTTTTAACTGATTTCTATGTGATTTACTTTATTGCACCGTTCTCTTCCTCTCTCCCTCTCAGTATCGGTTCATGAGGGAAGCAATGTGGATAGATGTAGTTCCCAAAGCTAACAATTGCCCTGTGTCTTAAATTGTGTAGTATGATTTAAGCCCTCCCCTTCCCCGTGTCATCTCTAAGTCTGTGTTCCCCATTATTCTGAGTGCCAGCTTCCCCAGGAGCTCGCATATCCCATCTCCTGCAGTAGGATGTTGTCAGTGAGCCACAACACTTTCTCAAAAAGGTAGTTTTCTAGTGTTCCAAATGCCCACCAATTAAGTCCATTATGTGAATTCTTCATCCACCCTTTTATGGTCATGTACTTTTTCACTCATGGGAATGCTCCACATCTTTTATTCTCTTCCCTTTGATTCCTCTTTTCTGCTGTCTCTCCTCTGGACTTAATAAGAGTATATCACTCATTCCCTCCTATCCTTCCATCTTCTTTCTCCTCATTTATGCGTCCCCCTGTAATAGTAATTGGTTTAGCAGGATGCTTAGCACTTAGTACTAAGTGGAGGGACAGTACTAAGTGCTAAGTGTGGAAGGTGCAAACTCTGTCCCATTGTTGAGAAGGCATGAACTCCCCTGTTGATGTAGAAGAAGGGGATT
>CM053585.1:398125837-398157794 GCA_028646515.1 Pseudochirops corinnae
TGATTTGTAATGGAATAAACAGAGTGTTCACTATATTTTGTAATCTGAACTCTAAAGGCTGTTCACAGTAGCATTCCTTTGGGAATCTGCTGGTGCATGGCATTACACCCCCCACTTTATAATTTTGTCTCACAAAATACATGATTAATTCACTTGTAGGGGATTGTGAAGTTCAGTCCATAGTGACTCCAGTTTCATTTCTATTATTTCTTTAAATTCTGTTTGCTTCCTTATCCCCTTGTGTACTTAAAACCCCCTGCCAAAACCAATCCTTGATGATCCTTCTTAGTTTATTTGTTTTTTTAATCCCTTTCTCTTTCTGTCCCTTTCCTTAGCAGTTCTTAGTTTCTGTTATTTGCAAACCAAATGTTCTGCTCATATTTTCTCTGTCCCCCTCCCCACCTGCTCCCAGGAATGTCTCAATTGCTTCTCTTTTGTTCAGTGTATATCTTTTTTTCATTAATTATGTGAGGGATAATTTATAGTGAAGTTTCCCCATTCTGAAAAATCAAATCTAGAATGGCTTCAGTATTCACTAGGCCTAGGGTTAGGTCACCTGACCTTCAAGTAATCTGGGGCTTAGAGCAATGGAGACCCTCCCCCAGAGCCAACTCAGCAGAAAATAAGCCAAATAAGGTTAAGACTGCTTTCACTGGACACCCACATGTTTCCAGGTCCTGATAGATTCCCGCACTTAGGTTGTGGGACAGCCCCCCTACCAATAAGAGTGAAGGCCAGTTGGGGGGGTTGGGTATCTGCATTGGAAGATTATATAACCATGAACTGTCTTCTACCTGTCGCTGTCTCCCTGCAGACACCATGTTGGGCAACAGGGGGTAGAGTCCTTTCTCATGAGAAAGAATAAAGACCTTTTCTGACCTTAGATTCAGACTCCGAACTTTCATCTCACACAATTATGTTCAGGTATATCATTTCAGGTGGCAGCTTGAGAGCCTTTTTTTTTTTTTCAGAATATACTATTCCATTCTTTTCTGTAGGTAAGAACAGCAGCTGGTACAGGAAAGGAGCCAAATGGATGCATTTTCACTTTCTTTTTCATGGCAGCAGCTATTTGCTACATTAAATTTTGGATAGAAAAACATGCCCTTGCAAAGGGAGAGAGAGTGAATTTCTTTGCAAGGGAAAGCCATGCCCATACAGGACAGTGAGCTGCTAGAGAATATCTGCCCACAAGATGGGAGGGGGTATTGGAAGGGCACTTCAGGTTCTATGTTGGGACAAAATGAGGCACTCACAAGTCATTGAACAGTTAACCCAAGGAGGTTTACTTTACCCTAACACAGTAAGGATATTTAACAAAGATACAGTTTTATTTCTTCAGACATAGTCTTTCCCCCACCCTCCCTGCCAACCCCATCTCCATATAGAAACACAAATCTCCCAAGGCTGAAGGGCCCAGAATCCACGTGCTTGGGACTTTGTAATGCCCTTTTGTGACCAGGAAACTGCCAACCAGTTCCCAGGGATGTCAGGCAGGCCTGGCCCAGGTTGGCTGGGAGAAAGAGGAGGGTGGGAAAAGAAGCTGCATCAGGTCCCAGGGTCAGCTTAGCCTCTTTTTAATAGGAAGGATAACTAGTTTATAGAATGCCCACTCTATGCCAGGCACGGTGCTATGTGTCTTACAAATATCATCTCTTTTGATCCTCACACCAACCTTCGGACACAGGTGCCATTATTCCCTTTCCATTTCATAGCTGAGGAAACTGGGAGAAGGAGAATTTAAAGTGACTTGTTAAGAGTCATGCAGCTGGCGGGTGCCTGAGGCTAGACGAACTCAAACCTCCCTGGCTCCAGGTGCTATTCTGTGTGTAGGAGAACAGAGGCAGCTTCAGGGAAGTGGCTGATGCTGTCACGAGGCAGTGAGCGTGTGGGCACACAGTGGGTCTGTGGGTGTTTGACAGCTCGGCCTGTCCCTGCAGCGCTAAATTCTATAACCCCATGGCTATGAGTCCCTGAGATTAGGGCAGAACGGCTTGGTAAAGAGAGTGCTGCGATGAGAGATGGGAAGAAAAGAGCCTTGGAAAGGGCTCGCAGAGAAGGAGAGGAACCGCTCTTAATGAAGACCCGAGGACAGCTGGGATTCCATAGTGGGTTTTTTCTCAGACCAATCATACATTTGCCTCGTACAGGCCTGTGGTTCAGCCTGCTCTTTTTAATTCTTTTCCAGGGAGAGGAGTGAGGGGAAAGCCCTGGACAGGCTACTTTTTGGCCTGGGGTCCTAAAGATTCAGTTCAGCTGTAGCTCGGCCCTGGGGCTGACAAAGTAAGGCAGCTCAGGGGATCATGGGGTGGAGGGCTAGACTTGGAGCAGGAAGAACTGAATTCAAATGGGAATTCAAACACCTATTAACTGCGTGAACTTGAGCAAGTCATTTAATCTGTCTTCATTTTCTCTTCTGTAAAATGAGGGAAATAATATCCTAGCAACTACTTCCCAGAGTTGTCGTGAGATATAATACCTAGCTCATCGGAGGATTTTTTTCTGCTTTTTTTTGGAGGGGTAATTGGGGTTAAGTGACTTGCCCAAGGTCACACAGCCAGTAAGTCTGAGGCCAGATTTGAGCTCAGGTCCTCCTGACTCCAGGGCTGGTGCTCTATTCACTGTACCACCTGGCTGCCCCTTGTCATAGTTCTTAATAGAGGCTTGTTAAATCTAAAATCTATAAATTCTTGAGAAGTGTCACTAGGGCTCAAGGTTTAAGGTGTTTAAGAAATACATGAAGATAGGGTCCTGTGGTGTAAAACCACCTTAAGTCATTGTTTCCCTATTTATTTTATATGACTTTTAATTACTGAGTATGTTTTTTTTTTAAATTAAAAACCTTACCATGTGTCAATTAAATTAGGTAAAGCAGGATTTTTGACCATTTTTAGAGCAAGAATACTGGAAAATCTGAGTTCCCCACAGGCCAGGAACTGATAGCAGTGAAGACAGGGAAATTACCTTTCTTGAAAATCTGCAAGAAGCATTGTATTTCGAGTTATAGTATTCACTTTTACTTAATACCCATTTGAACTTGGCCAAGTCCCTTCTCTTTCCTCTTTCTTAGAAAAAAAACGAGGTTCAATGGAAAAAAAAAAAAAACAACCAAAACTGGAAGCAGAATGCTTGGGTTTAATTCCCAGCTTAGCCTCTTTGTGTCACTCAAGACCTGGTACAAATCATTTATTCTCACTGGTGCTTAGCTTTCTCATCTATAACATGAAGGGACTGGACTGCATGGCCTCCAAGGTCACTTCCCTATGATCCCTCTCTGGGTCTCTGTTTCCTCATCTGTAAAATAGAGTCTGATCTAGAAGATCTTCAGGGTCCTTTCAGGTTGGAATTTCAGCTCCTGTGTTTCTATACGGGGTAGGGAGCAGGGATGGAGGGGCGCTGTCAGGGAGACTGTGGCCTGGGATTTAGTAGTGAATGATGAAGATGTCTCAGACTAGGGTGTTTCTTTTCTCAAGTCTCAGAGCTAAACCTCCAAAGGAAGAGTTCCGTTGGCTCCAGTTTCATTTTGTGAGCACTGCAGAAGAGCTTGGCTTCGAGCTTGAGCATGTGCTAGAGAAGGATCACACCAGCCTCGATCTAGCTCATTCAGAGGTAGTTTGCTCTCACTTGGTAGTAAGTGTGAAGAATGATTTGCCCAGTGGTCTTCACAGTAGAACGAGGTCTTTCCTGTCACTGGAGGCAGCCTTACTCTGAGTTCTGCTAGTACCAGCAAGCTTTGTAGAACTGCTTTTCAGGTTACACTGGCAATGATACGGTTGACTGGGAATGAAATGAATGGCAGTCCCCTCTTCTCTTCTTTCTCTTGATTATAGCAGCCCACGCCACCCCCTCCAAAACTGTGAATTGCTCAGCCCATCTAGAGACATGATTTAACTATTCACACTTATTAATAAAAAGTTCTGTCATGCTGTGTAGGAATAAATGTCACCACAGGTAATTCAAGGACCCAAGAGGGGACAACTAGTGTGCAAACACAGCATCATGACCTTTAATGTGGTTTATATAAACAAGGCAGTCAGCCAGGTTAGTTAGCTGAAAGTGTGGACAAAGAGCCCTTTTTAATAATAACTAGCCTTTACCTAGCACTTTAAGGTTTGTGAAGCTCAGAACATGTTATTTCAATCTCACAACAATCCTGTGAAGTGGATCCTGTCATTATCCCCAATTTACAGATGAGGAAACGAGTAAGTTTCTGAGGCAGGATCTGAACCCAGGTCTTCCTGACTTTAAGTCGGCACTCCTCAAAATCCACCTGCCATGTCCTCCTAATTCCTTGGTTATTCAAATTGAGTTTATCCAGTTCTCCTTGGGGACCAGAAGGAAATGGAGACCGGATGCCAAGACAGAAGTGAGGAGGCACTAGATAAGCCAGCAAGGGGCAGATGCCTCTTGTACAAGTAGAGAGGGCCCTGAAATCAGAAGACTTGCATTCAAATCCCAGCATTTCCACTTACTAGCACTGTGACCTTGGGTAAGTCATTTAAATGACTCTGTCTTTTGGTTTCCTCATCCACAAAATTAGGCCAATACATCCCACTTCATAAAGGATTTTTTCTTTTTGGTGAAGTTCAAATCAGAGAAATGTATATAAAGTGTTTTGTAAGTCAGTAAGTCACAAGGAAATGAGAGCTATGATTATTAATTCTTAAATTAATGAAAGATGAAGAAAAAAATTATCTTCCTAGCAGAGCTGAGAATTTGCCCAGATTAGCAGACCTGCATATCTGTATTAAGGGCCACCTCTAGGTAGGAATTAGTATCTGGGGCAAATTACAGCCTTTACTTGTATCATTCAACGTGTTTATACTGGTGAAATCAGACTAAAATGGATATCAAGGTTTTATTAATTATTACAATTACAATATATAATTACTAATATTGAAAAGGAATAAAAGGCAAAATATGGGGGTTGGGGGTGTTGTCGCCAAGCAACGTCACATTGAAGCCACTGTGGTCATGGTGGGCATATGTAGACAGTTTTTTTGTTTTTTAAATAGAGAAGCTCCAGGTATAAGAGCCTCAAGTCTTTCCTGGCATCAGCTAGTCTGCCACCTCCATCTCCCTGGTCTTTTGGCCTCCTGAATTACTACCCAAATAGCCACCCTCCCAAATACAGGTCTCCTTCCCTTTAAATTTACCTTATGCCCTGGAGAAATTATCTGAGAATTCAGGATGAAGTATGTAGCCAGGAAGATTTGAAATGAAGAATTGACTTGATAAGACTCTAAAATTGACTTGATAAGACTCTTTTTTGGAGGGGGTAAGGTAGGGCAATTGGGGTTAAGTGACTTGCCCAAAGTCACACTGTTAGTGTTAAGTGTGTTTGTTTGTTTTTGCTTTTTGGAGGGAGGAATGCAGGGCATTTGGGGTTAAGTGACTTGCTCAAGGTCACACGGCTAGTAAGTGTTAAGTGTCTGAAGTCGGATTTTAACTCAGGTCCTCCTGACTCCAGGGCTGGTGCTCTATTCACTGTGCCACCTAGCTGCCCCAGGAAAATATTTTAAAAGAATTTCCCCCAAATCTTCCGATTATATTGAGGCAGACTGAGGATTGACAGCAAAGCAAGGCACACTGAGAGTGAACTGGGGAGGGACAGGTTTTGGCTCTCTGACCATTTTTGACTTCAAAATCAACCAGCTGGGCTTACCTGCTCTATGGTCCTCTTAGAATTAAGAAACAAGCATATACATATACATACATGTATACGTATACACATATGTATACACAGACACTATTTTTTTTTCTTCTTCAGGGTAACTGAATGGAAGCTTAATCTCAGCCACTTTGAATTGTAGTTCCTAGACTAGAGCACATGGCAGGGCACTATGGAAGGTTCAAGGGAGAACCTTCCATTTTGTGGTTTATGTAAGCCCTTTGTTTTCTATCCTTCTCCTAACCAGCCTTAGCCACGCCTGTTAGCACCTTCACTAGATTTGGGTCCTATCACTGAAGAGAAAAAGAAACTCATTTTGCTGCTCGTGAGCAGGATGACAAGGTCTCATGGGAAACTGTTTGTTGATATCGGGTCATTATTGGATTCCAAGTATCCCGGTTGCCCTCCCCCTCTCCCCACCTCCCTTAGCATAGATTTGGTCTTTATTTTTTTGTTGCCTCTGTAAAAGAGGAGTTGAAAGGAGAGGGGCATGGAGTAGTTAAGATACAATTAAACCAATCTAGACATTGTTAAGAAATTTATTTGCAATTTTGTGGTTTTTGTTTTTGTTTTTTTTTTAAATAACATCATTCCTTAGATAAAAATGCAATCTTACAGGAATATACATAGTGTCCCACACAGAGATGACCCTGAAACTTTCCTTAAAGGTTGGCCCTTTACAGATTCCCTTGCCTTTCACACAGGGTGAGAAGGTGAGGCCTCTAATGACATCCTTTAATAACAGTGACAAACTGTACAGCAATATTTACAGGAGCATTTCTGTGAAATCATGGAGACTGGATTGGGTGAAGGTGTATGTGGAAGTTGGTAATGAGGTGGTGGTAACAATAGAGGCACTATTTATGTCTCTGAGTTAAGGGAGGTTAGGGACATGAATGTCATCGGACATGGAGGGAGAGGTGGTTGGTCAAGGCTGAGGAAATTAGGCAAGGAATAGGTCTGGCGCCGTTTATTCCAAAGGAAGGTTTTGTTCAACAACTCTGTGATATTAAAATGAAACAGCAAAGTCACAAGACTAGCATTTGCAACAGATGATATGACGCTTGACCAACTGGAAGACTCCCCCCAAGTCCTCCCCCGCTCCTAGTTTCCTGTCCCAGGGAAGGTATGCATTTTCCCCTTCATTCTTTCTCAGTCACCACTAGCACAGCCCCACCAGCAAGAATGAATTCCCAATACGGTCATACATGTGGTGCTGTGTGCCATTGAATCTTCTTCCCAAGAAGTTTTGTGAAAAGCATCACCTGTTCTGGGAAGGGCAGCTAGCTGTGGAGGGTGAGCTAGGGAAAATCCCAACACGTATGAGTCTGAGTCTAGAGGGAACAAGATGAAGTCACAAAATATGGTTGGGGGCGATAAGTCTTTGTTAATGCAGATGGTGAAAAGAGTTCGTAGCATTTAGTTCAATGAAGATGACTTTCTGAGGGAGCCCTTTAGACAGGACTGTTTGCCCTTGATTCTCAAGTTTTATAACTTTGGTGAAGTCTTTTCAAAACGGGAAGTTAGTGAATGGTGTACCATAGGATCCAGTGATCAGTTCCCCTCTAATATTTACTGTAGCTCTCTAAATCAGAGTCTGTCCTCCTTTCTGCCCGAGTGAAAACTCAAGTAATACTTTCTGCAGATGAGTGAAACCAGTCCACTTTCAGCTTTTCTCATCACCCAGCTGTTTCATTCCTGTGCCTCTGAATCTCCTTCTTTCTTGTTATACTGCCAAGACTTTTCATATTCTTAGGAAAAGAAATGCCAAAGACACTCTCCTGGCATGAAAACTCTCACTAAGAACCTGTTCACTGGCTATCATATTCCTTCTCATAGAAGTTGTCCTTATGTAATACCCACACATGTTCTATGTAGAAGGCTCTATGGAACTATTTTTTTTTCTGCATATGAGTTATACACCTGATTTTTGATCGATGAATCAATAAGAAAAAATGACGCATTCTTCTAAATGCTATCTTTCCTTATCTAGATGACTTATGGAAGCTGAGCTATTTTGATTTGAAGAATGGTGGTATTGTATGATCCCCCCAGAAGAAGGGGGTTAGTTTTGCTGTGATGATGCTTCAAGTTTTTACTGAATTCATGGTTGGGCCATCTATGTCTTACTGGAGGGTAGAGGAGCAGAGAATTTTCACAGAAAATCCTACTCCTTTCATTTCCCATTGTTGAATTGATCTCTGTCTGAATAAATTCAATTTTCATTCTTTTTTAGAAACATAAAAAACTATCATCCAAATATACCAGAAAATCCATCTAGCCTTTGACTCCTTGATCACCTCATTTCTCATGAATCACAGATCTCTTAAGAAAAGAGGTGAGGAAAAAAAATCACTTGATTTTTAGCAGCACGAGAATTTTTCAACCTAGGTATTTATTCATTTCAACCAACCTTTGCTGTTTCAATATTCTGGTTTTCTCTATGTGCCACTTCATATAGCATCTGTCATAGCAGGATCATAAAGTCACTCTATCTGTCTGGGGCTTTGGCTAAGCTTTTGGCCCATGTTTAGTCCTGCACAAGATCATTTGTGTGTAGATATGCTATTTACTGGCAGCTCAAACGTTTTTTGAAACAACTCAGAAACACAGAAGACCCACCCATATGCTAGGCTGGTGTTAATCTTAACAAAGCAAAGAAACATTGCCTTGAAAAACATCAAGAGATATTTTTAAAAATGCATTTGTCATTGGTCATTGTTGGCAGTGATATCATTATGGAGAGGTTGAAGTGAAAATCAGAAAACAAAGCAAAACATGTATAGGCTACTTCTTTTATCTCTGTCTGTAGTACGCGTGAGGATTGGGAAAAGGGGTAAGGGAAGAAATGAGGGACCAGACGAGGGAAGGGAGAAAGAAATTTAACTCTTGGTCATAATATGATGCTGCCTTTACCCCATATCCCCCCATATCCCACTAAAAAGGCAACTGTTGGACAACTAGATCTGAGGGGTCAGGAAATTCTATGAATTCAAGCTCTCTTCCCACCTGCCATTCCTTGATGGGGAAGAAGAAAGAAATACATCTGATGTGAGGGGCTGGGAGGTACATTAGAAATGCCAAGAGGACAGCCCAGGGAAGGAAGAGATTATAACGGCACCAATATAAATGTCCATTTCCTTCTAAATTGTATGATCTTGCTGAGAGGATGCAAGGACAAGTCAAGAAGGAAATAATTTCTTAGTTCTTTTCTCTCCCAAAGAGACCCTTTAGGCCTTTAGAAAGCCATGCCCGTAGTTTCTGTGCAGTGATTAGACTAAGAAAGCAGGCTTTCTGAGACCATGGCTTTCTCTTTCACCTCTTCCCCTTCCTAAAGGAGGTAGGAGCTTTTTGCTCAGGCTCAGTACTATGTGTGTGAAGTCTCTAAATAGAAACAATTTCCTTAAACTTTAAGGAATTAAATTTAGTTTAATTCTTTAAGGCTTAAAGAATGGGATTGGACCAGATAGCCTCTGAAAATTCTATTTGTGACTCTACCAGTTTTCTTTGGAACTGTAGTTACAGAATCTCTGACTTAAGAAGAATCTCTGGGTCTAGGATAACATTGATCTCTCTTTTCCATAATTCCAGGAACGGAGATGCCGTCACTTCTGATTAACTGCCTGATGTTATTATAGGATTGAACTTCTGCCTACCAGTCAACTCTGCCTTAAGTCTTAGCTAAATCTAGTATGTTCATTTTTTCTTGTCTTATCCTTACTGGTGATGAACAATAATTAGCTACTAGTCTCTTTAAAAAAAAAAACAACTCAGCCTTTTAACACTGTAAGATCATGAGGGCAGAGACCATGACTTATTTAAACTGCATCACTCCTAGAGCCTAGTACAGTGTTCTTCACACAACAGGAGATTAATAAATGTTTGCTGACTGATTGAAAGAAGGAATGGTGTGCTCTTTATTTTTCACAAAGAATTGATAGAAGGAGATGGATTTTTTTCCCCTGTCCTTGTATTCTATTTAGGGGACTTGTGGGAAAAGGATAGCTCTCATAAGGTGATGGGATGGCAGCAACATTGCTGTAAAAAACTTGAAATTTGAAATCTAAGCATCTGATGAAATATAAAATAGGTGGAGAGAGGGGAGAAAAGATAGAGTCCTGGTAGTCTTATGCCTCAGTCAGAATCACAAGGACCCTGGTTCCCTGAAAAGAATGAATGTTCACTATTTTGACAGAGCTGGCAGTGTATAGCAGCAAGGCCTAATGCTTCAAGTTAAGGGAGTATTTATCAATGAGACTCAAATCATAACAATGAGTTTCATTTTTGCTTTCAGTCCAAAGAAATCTTGTAGAAACAGTTAGCTAAGGGAGATAATTTAAAAGACTTTGTTTGATTCATAATATGACAAAAGAATCTTTCCTTTCACTATCTGAAGTAGGCCACAAACCAATGTCTAGAAAGAAAATAGGCTCCCTCTGAATTTCGATATCTGACAGTGGGCAAATAAAAACAGAGCATATGGTTCCTAAACCAACATAATCTATACTTCTTTAAGCTCTTACTATCTCCAACCATTGCTTTGCTTTTGCCATCCCAGATGAATGTGCAAAAGGCTGGTGAATGTACCCTGCAAGGTAGTATCTGGTCCCTGGGATCCAAGTAGAGCTTCTATTCTACCTTGGGAAGAATGAAACATTCTGGTTTTCTTCTTGAATGTATGCAGATTTTACCAAACCACCATGATTGGCATAAAATTGGCAGACCACAAAATCAGGTTAAAGACTCATTGATCTAAAGAGGGAGAACTTCTTTCTGAACATTAGGGCAGTTTAAGCATTCAATAAGACATTATTAGTACCATTGTTACTGCCTTGTAGGTTGCAGACTTGAGTTACTATGATTTTCTTGAAAGTATTTTCTCTAGGGAAGACTTGGGACTGTGGATAATTTGACATGAGTTAATTGTTTCATGCTGCAATATATTATGAGTTAATCAGTAAACAGCATGAAAGGATAAACATAATACTGTAAGATCTCCATTTTTTTTATATAGGGACCCATTGTATGGAAAGTACATCAAGCCCTAATGAGTTCCTCTCCTGATCAGAATATAGATCCCAATAAAAGTTACTCTAGGGTAGTAGCCACAGGATATCTCAAAAGACCTCTATGTCAATAAACAAACCAGAAAGCTCAAATCTGAAGATTTTTGTCTAGAGGAATGTCTTCCTCAGGAAATGATTTTTCTGAATTCTTTTAAGATCCTTGTTGAGCCCTACCTCATAGGAAGACTCATCCTCTCCACTGCCCACATTGTTCATATAGGAAGGACCAAAGATTCAAGAACCAAGCTTCATGATCCCTGATTTGGCCCCTTTCCTACTACTGGGCAAAAGTGTTGGGAAACACGTGAAGATAAATGTACATTTCAGACAGATTTCAAAGGGCATAGACAAAAACGCTTCCAGCACGGTCCCTTCTTCCAAAGACATTCTAAACTCTGCCTGCTCTAACTCTGTAGGTCTCTTTGTTACTTACTCCCTGGTGATATGAATTAGTCCAGGACAATTCTCTGGTGTGGAACGTAAGGAGGGATAGGGTAATTTAGTCTTCAGGAGGCAGGCAACAACAACAGTCCAGGCCTTGCTCAAGGCATTACCATAAGTTCTTGAGAGGAGGCAGATCTCAGAGTGACTGTACTAAGTAACTATTCCCCAGCATTCTTATCCCTCATTTCTCTAACATAATTTGCCCATGAAACTGGTAAGCAAAGTTTCTGCTGAGGGAATTAAAAGAGACATTAGCCACATCCTTGAATGGTGTGGGAAATGGTGGATATTAATTCAGCTATCATGGAATTGAAAGTCAGGCTTATGGCAAACAGACTTCCTCAAGCATGAAGGATATGGCCTATTTTTAGAGGAAAAGCATCAATTGAATGGATCCGAGCAGAGATTGTGAAGATGGGAAGAAAATTGGAGAATGTGAAGATGGGAAGAAAAAGATCCGGGTTTCCCAAAATCAAAGCTCTGCACTAAGTTATCCAGCTCTACCATTCTTGAGGGAGAGAGGGAAGAGAGAACACAAGATATGCAAAATCAGCCATCTCCAACCTATCTAGCTGAGAACCACAGAACAGTAACTTAATCCAGTAATGCTTTTGCTTATTGTACATATTAAAAAAAAAGTCTTTCCCCTTCCCCAATTACGCCAAAAAAAAAAAAAAAACATTTAAAGAGTCCACAGGGAAAGCTTATCACGCTCCAAATACAAAATGGTTTACTTTACATGCAGCCAAATATACAAGAAGTGAATTCGAAAACAAACTTAATTCAATTCATTATATTTGCTTGGCACAATTGCAATTCAGTTTTAAAAAAATATTTGAAAAATACTGAAACTGACCTGAATTCAAGTATTACGGTTTCTTCAACAGAAACATTATCAATGCAATAAAACATCACATGGAATATATATCGAAGCAAAACTCCTTCTTGGGTTGTTTTTCCCCCTTAAATTACTGTTGTTGTTTTTCATCTCTATACAGTTTTAATGCCAACATGACTCACAACTGTAGTTAAAATTAATATTATTGCATTGTTTTTGCATATCTTGTGGAACAGAAAATGCAGAGAGTTACTGATTTCCCTTTCAGAAACAGAGACAGTGGTTTGTTTTTGCATTCAAATGGCCCCAGAATCAGATCTCCCTGTAGGGCTAAACCAAAGAGTGGAGAACTGCACATGCATGCACGCATACATACACATACACACCCATGCAGTATCACCCAACTCAACCTATTAGGCACATCAACACACACACATACATACCTCTATCTCTGGCATCCATGAACACATCCAACTGAAAATGAACCCAACTCGAGCACTCACATGTGCAAGATTACATCGAGTGCACTGCCTACTATCTTTAAATTATAGAACAAGACACCCTACCCCACCCCCCAGGTTTCTGTTACTACCAAAGAAAAAAAATAATAAAGTCTTGGGCATACACAAATGTTGGTAAAACTCTCCTATAACAGTTTCTAATGAATCTCCAATGGGGAAAAAGAACCCCTCCTCCCAACATCACCAAAAATAAACAAGAACACAACTGTTTAAATAATACAATGAAACCAAACCTGATTTACATTTGCCAAAGTGAAAATGATAAGGTGGATGGCTTAAAAGCCCGTAAACACTCTCCCTCCTCCCTGAACCCTCAGAAATAAAAATTAAAAATGGAAACTGGAACATGCTGCCAAGAAAAATATCAAAATGGCAAAAACAAATGAGCACTCTACAGAAGCCCTGTGCCACCTTACTTGTAAGGTGAGCTACATTGGTGGGCAGTGCCAACCCCCTAGAAGCCTTGACTTCTCAGTACCACTGCTAGTGCAGAGCTTTAAGTGGCTTGTGCAGGCAATGTGACCCCAACCTAAAGGGGTAGGCATGGTCAGAGCTGCCTGCCCAATCACCTGGGAATCTTGGCTTGTAGCTGCAGTGGTACCTCTCTATGTACTTCTCCTACTGTCCCCCTGCTTCCTTTCCTAAAAGCTTCTCCTGCCATCTTTCTTCCTCTTCTTCCTCCCCCTTTGGCAAAGTGTTGGGATCTTCAGCAGAAGTCATGCCGCCATTTCCTTTTCCAAATCCATAGGGCCATGGCTCTATGGAGACAGTGAGGCTCATACAGAATATGTGCAAAAATGATTTTTTTTTTTTACAAGCAAAGTTGAAAGACACCCATTTGATGCAGGGTCCTTTTGGTGAGGGTGGCCCACTGGAAACTGATATTATCCTTCTTGCACAGTAGGCAGCTGTCACTTTCTGGTATAGGGCCTGAAGTAAGGAGGGGGCAGGTACCTGTTCTCTTTCTCTTCCCTCCCTTATTCTTCCACCTCCTCACCACTCTACACCTGTGGACTGGGGTTGTTGCTTCTCTTTCCCCTGAAAAGCTCTCTCTCTCTCTCATCACCACCCAACTCTGTCTCTCATCCCAACAGAAATGAATGAAGAACGCTGTTCCGGTTAACTCCAGGTCACGAGAACAGTGAGGCACTTCTGAAACGAACCTATTAGGAACATTGAAACAAATTAAAAAAAACCCCGAATCATGACAGCCCCAGCAACTACAGGCTGCTGATATAAAGCCTGCTGTCCTGGAGTTCCTCCTCGCTCTTTCGACATTCGGGGTTGGGCACTCCCTCTTGCTCCTCACCACCTGCTTGGTCCTGCCCCGGGTCCCTGCAGTTAATAAAAGGTAACAGGTTGCCATTGGGGCTTTGCTTGCTGCTACCACTGAGGATATTGTCAGCTGCATTCTCCATTTCCTCTATTGTCATATCACAGGCATCAGCAAGTTCTTGGGTTGTGACTTCGATGAACTTGGGATCTTGAGCAAATTGTCCCAGTCCTTCTGAAATCAAGACCTGAGAAGGAGATAAAAAGAGAAGACAGAAGAAGCAAATAAGGAAATCATTATAGGAGGTGGGCTTCTTTCCTCAGCATGGTGGCAATGGATTATTTTTCTGACTGACTGTGTGCTTATGTTAAGTTCCTGGGAACTCTGCTTAGGGATCTGGCATCATCAACCAGCTATGATCATAGTCACAGCTGGAAGGGACCTGGGTAACTAGTCCAACATTTTGTGGATGAGGAAACTGAGTCCCAAAAGAAGCTAATGGATTTGTCTAAGGTTTCACAGTTAGTGACCAATAGGGATGGGTCCAGGCCTAATTCCAGAACTCATTCCACTGTATTAGGCTCATTAGCCTTGGCCTGCCATGGTTATACTTAACATTCACTTTGTCCCCCAGCCACCTAAGCCAGTGATATCTAGTACTCACTCAAATGTGGTAGAATCACAGACTCGTAGAGAATCTCCAAGCTGGAAATGATTTCAGAGTTTTTCTACTTCAACCTGTATCTTCAGAATAATTCCCTCAATGACATTTTTCACAAGTGGTCATCCAATATCTGCTGAAGACTCTCCAGCTGCTAATGTTGTTCCTTTTCAGGTTAAGCTTGTATATAAGCTTATGTATACATATATATAGTTATGTATATAACTCTGTATATATCTTGGACATACCCAGTTATCGACATGTCACCTCCCCAGTGAGTTCCTTAAAGGCAAACCTTTGCTGTTGTTGTTGTAGTCTGGCACAACTATAAGCACTCAATAAGTGCTTGTTGACTGACTGACACGAGAAACTCCCTACTTTTTGAGATAGCCCATTCCACTACTGGATAGCTCTAATTAGATATTTTTCATTACAACGAGTAGAAATCTGTTTCTCTGAAAATTCTGTTTAGGTCTTCCAATGGCACCATGCAGAATATACCAAATCCTTTCCCCACATGATTGAAGATAGTTATTATAATAACTTTTTGTGATAAATATAACAAGTACAGTAGAATGAGTGCTTGATTTAGAGTCACTTCTGCTACTTATTATCTTTGTGAGGCTCCTCTTTCTTTTTAAAAAATAACATTTTATTTTTCCCCCAATTATGTGTAAAGACAATTTTTAGTATTCATTTTTACAAGATTTGAGTTCCAAATTTTTCTCCCTCCCTCCCCACTCTTCCTAAAATGGTAAGCAGTTTGATGTAGGTTATATATGTGCAATCACGTAAAACATTTTCCTATTAGCTTTGGGATGCTTTTCTGAGCCAAACACTCAAGTTCCTTCCTGCTCTAAGTATATGAGCCTATGTTGGCAGTGCTGTGGTTAGAGACAGTCTGTTCTAGGTGCCTCATGCTGGAAAGAACTTAGTAATGTATTTCCTGTATTCTTAACACTTGGGCTTGGGAATGAAGGCATTGGTTCCCAATTCCTAGAAGCCTATTATAACTCATGTGTTATTTGGTGGCTTTCAATACTTCAGTGAGAGAGGTCGTAATCATAAGAAGAAAAATGATTTTAATAATAGCACATTAAAACTGGCTAAAGTACTTTGCTCATGCTGTCTCACTATGTTCCTAGGGGGCGCAATTTGAGCTGCAGTTACCTTTAGTAAGTTACTCCCTGTTCTTTGGGAGATGCTTGATGATTTTACTAAATTCAGTTTTTCTCTATTTTGTATCAGGGCCCACTTGGTCAGTTAGAATCCCTCATAAATCTGAAAAGCCTTCATTCTCATTACCCTTTATCCCCAGGGAAACTAATTGGTAGACAAGTCGACTTTATATAGATCAGGGTAGCATTTTAAGGTTAATGTGAAGCTCAAGGCCATTTTGGTTAAGTGAGTTTATATACAATTCCATTTGGGAAAGAGCCGAGTTGGTCCTAATATTTGCTTTACCCCTTTTCTGAAGACCCCTGGAAAATCCTTTCCATTTCCAATGGCTTCTGAGAATAGTGCCACGGCCTCTCCCTCCCCTGCTCCCTAGTGGGTTGATGCCACATACCGCTTCAACTAGACTACTCGCACTGCCGTGGAATTGTCTGCCAGCTGCCCCAGACTGGCTGGGCACAGTGAGGGAGACTGGCCGGGCTCTCCGGGAGGTGCTGCTCCTGCTCTCTCCACAGTTGGCATTCTCTGCATACCAGGAGCTACAGTGGATTGATGGGAAGCTGCTGTTCAGCTTCTCATTGGACTCTGCTCCTTCTAGCCACAGTGTAGGAATGGGCTGGAGGGGCCAAGCTTGGCCATGAGGAGTGGCTGGGGGGGTGGTACTTGGCCTGGGGAATGTGGTGTGTGGAGA
Organism: Pseudochirops corinnae; assembly: GCA_028646515.1. Taxonomy (NCBI): domain Eukaryota; kingdom Metazoa; phylum Chordata; class Mammalia; order Diprotodontia; family Pseudocheiridae; genus Pseudochirops; species Pseudochirops corinnae. The sequence goes on from CM053585.1 coordinate 398,142,179, forward strand.
ATGGCTTCTCTGAAGGAGAGGGCTGAGGCCTGTCACTGCCAATGCCTGTGGACACAAAGGACGCAACTATGGTCAACAAATAAGACAGAGATTGTAGACCCTTTGTTTCATCAGGTAGTGGTGATGAAGACCTGAAGATGAGATGCTAATTCTGTTCTACCTCCCTGAAATGCCCACCCAGCCAAGTTCTTCCCTTCTCCTCCCTCACCCATGCCAGCCCAAAGTGATCTCTTCTTCCTCTGAACTCCTGAAGAAATTATCTCTACCATTCATCCGGCAACTAACCAGGGCCTCTGCTACTGCTGCTCTGCATTGCTATGGAAACCTTATTTAACTTTTTACTTGTTCATGTCCCAAACCAAACTTAGACTCTGTCTTCCTGATGCCTTGTAGTTATAAGGAAGGCAAGTTCTGCTTGAATGCCCTTGAAGAGTAGTTCAATCCTTACGACAGATGATTTGTGGCAGCACAGGGTGAGAACTGGCATCCTGTCCTGTGCCACTGACCTTCTTCTTCCTCAGAAAGAAAGCCTCAACAACGAGGTTCCTTTGTTCCTTCCCAGACTTATTTCCTATTCTCTTCACAACCTCTCTATCCAAACTGGATCGTATGTAGCTCAGTACTCCATGTCCCACCTGTGTGTATTTAAAGCTATTCCTCATCCCTGGATTGCCATCCGTCTTCCTCACTCCTCACAAGCTTTATCTTCCTTCAAAGTTCAGCTCAGGCCTCACCCCCTTTGCAAAGCCTCCTTGGATCCCTCAGGCTTTAGGGTTCCCTCTATCTCTGACTTCCTTCATACCATACTTCTCCCCTTCCTAGGACACAGCTTCCTTCAGAACAGGGCTTCTTTTCTTACCTTTCTTTTCTTTTTTTTTTTGGCCTTTTTGGAGGGGGGAGGGCAGGGCATTTGGAGTTAAGTGATTTGCCCAAGGTCACCCAATTAGTAAGTGTTAAGTGTCTGAGTTTGGATTTGAACTCAGGTCCTCCTGACTCCAGGGCCAGTGCTGTATTCACTGTGCCACCTAGCTGCCCCTCTTATCTTTCTTAATAAGACGGCCTTAATGGGAGTTTGTTGAATCACATTGTTAGCTGGGTATCCACCAAGGGAGGTTTTACCAGGGCTCTCATTTACTTAGGGAAAATTGGTGACTCTACTTTGAACATTTTCTTATGGCAGCTCTTCATCACGGGTTAATAGCTTGAAAGGCCCTGGAAACTTTAGGAGAGCTTCTCCATTATGGTTTTCCAATAATGAAAACTCACACTTCTACAGTACTTTAAAGTTTACAAAGAACTTACCTCATGACAGTTTAGTACAGTACCTAGCATACAGCAGGCATTTAATAAATGCTTATTGACTGACTAACACTAGTGCAGATATTACCCTCATTTACAGAGGGGAAGCAACTTGCATATAGGGTCACGCAGGTTGTGTCAGAGCCAAGAAGATTAGAGTACAGGCATCCTAACTCTAGCTAGGTCCATTGTCTATCTATAACACGATGTCATCTCTCTAGAGCAATCCCTGCCTTTGCCACTCTTGCAGAAGTAGGAATAAAGCTGGATAGGTATTAGCTTGTGGAAATTCTGTCAAAGGGTTTCACATCCTGAGGGCTTGCTCAGCTGCTCTTCAGTGTTCTTTAGCCCCAGGGGTTAGTGATTTTCCTAGAATGGTTACCTGGTGATGAACCAGATGCAAGGGCAGCACTGTCTTCTGAGAGATGTCTCCCCCTTGGTTCTTTTGTCTCTTTAGACACTCCAAGTGGAAGGAGGCTCTTCTACCTGCAATACCAATCCCAATGAACTAAGGTCAGAGTTGTATCATCCCAGGAAGATTTCTTGGTGGCTTGTAAGATATTTCATGTCTTTCTGGAAAGTATAAGGGGAGCCAGTGATGGCTGGTTGCTAAGCACCACCTGTTCTCCCACCCTTAGCTCTGAGGTTTAGTGACATTTTGTAGACTGTCCTTAAATCCCAAAGCCCCATCCCTTTGAAGTCTTGTCCCTGGACACTCTGCCCAGCGGTTCAAACTTAGCAGTTTGCCTAATCTCTGCAGTGGAGTGTCTGACTCTGACTAGAACCTTTCCCAGCTAGCCCATAGTGCCTTGGACAGTATCATCTTGGGATCCCAGGGAGGAGGACTGGATTACACACAACCTGAAGTAGACAGGAAAAAACACAAAACAAGTGGAAAGCCTTTTTACGTTAGCACAGTTGAAGATAGGAAGAAATGGAGTGGTTTAGGTATAATTTCTCAGTTATGTTTTTTGGAACAATGCAGTTTCAGAAATGTGAACAAGTTTCTAGGAGAAATTTTTCCCTCTTAAAATTGTAAATAAAAAATTATGTATATATTGAAAGTACTTGTTAGAGGCAGCTAGTTTCTAGTATGAAAACATGCTTACCCCCTTAATTTTGTTCCAAAATTCCCGGTTCCTTCTTTATACCGGATATATTATTTTCCCTTGGGCCAACATCATGTCAATATATTTCAAGCTCAAAGGTGTTTTGTGGCTCAAAGGCATTCTGTGGCTAAATTAATTTAGAAAACTATTGTCAGTTAATTCACCCAAATTTTTAACTTCTCAATGCCGTCCTTCTCTTTTCCTCCAGTTACCTTCACATATACGACCCTGTATTTTAAGCAATGGGCAAGGCCGAGGAACGAAGTTATTAGGGCTCCTGAGAGAGTCCCACACCTCAGGTCACCTGCTGAAAAGAGCTCTGGGAGATGTGTGGCCACAGCAAGGGTGGGGCATGATCAGTTACCTAGTGAGGAAGAGTGGAGGAAGCCTCTTTTCATGGACTGCCTGGCCTTGTCTTCTGGTGGTGTCAGCTGTCTATTCTCATCATCCTGATAGGGTAGCCTGGAACAAAGAGAACGCAGGATTTGTTTGCCAAGGCCAAGTTATACCATTCCCCACAGTGAATTACGTGTGCTCCTGTTCAGGGTCAGATAACCCCAGAGGGCACTGCTGGTATTGCCAAATGATCTGCTGGGGAATCTGTACTTTGTGTACTTTTTCAGGGCAAAGAAGGGAGTAGTGATGAGATGCTAACACTGGAACCTTTGCCTTGTTACCTGCTTGGTAGGAGTTCTCACACATGCTTTTGCCACTTAACTCACTTTGGTATCTAAACATCTCACTATTCAGCAATCTGGCCTACTAGCTACCTTGATCACCATATCAATCTTTTCTTCATAAGCCTGACTGGCTTACAGGATACACAAGCTTTTCAGGAGAGTAATGGACAAGGTCTAGCGTGACCAGCATCTCCACGTATTCCTTGCTCATGGGGACCTCTGCTGTTGAGCTGTACATTGTGCTATCAAACCAGCACAGATGTTCTACAGAGGTCATCCCCCTCTACAATCTGCCCCAATTAAACTGGGCAACACAGAAGAATTTCAGGCATGTTTGACCTCCTTGATCTTTCATTCCTAAGCTCAACTTCTCTCTGACATGAGCTGGTCCCACCCCTTGGGCAAAGGGCCACGGGGCTCACATCTCAGTGGAGATCAGGCTGGGCTCGCTGCAGTATTCTGCATCCTCATTCACATTCCCTTCATAGCTCTTGTTGGGGGCTGCCTCCTCGGGGCACACCATGGCTATCCGGCTGTCCCGGGAGTGGTACCTGTGGAGACACAGAACAGAAGACAGTCAACAAATGCCCATCCTGGGCTAAAGTCATGCTCTGGAAAAAGAGAGATATTTTTACTGTGAGCTTTTCATCCCATGAGAAACGAGTATGAGAGATAAAGCACATTGGGTGTTGCAGAATCACTGAGTTTCTTTCCTAGTTCTATCACTAAATTGTCATGTGATGCTGGTCCAGTCATTTTACTTTCCAATGCCTCAGTCCTTCCCTTTGTAAAATAAGTATGATGATGCCTGCCCTATCTACCTCAGACAGTTATAACGCATGGGAAAGTAGATGCAAAAAGGCTTTACAGGGTCAAACATGACTTGAGACTTTTGAGTGCAGGACTCTAAGAAGACCCCAACTTCTTCTTCTGCTTCTCCTTCCCACAGGTTAGGGGGGGAAATGTTCCTCCTATGCATGTAGAGGAGTACATCTGAGCATAGCTGAGTGACTGGAGACTCCTCCAATCGGATATTATTATCCTGCAGGCAAAAGCAATTTGGCAAAAGGGTCAAATGAGGAACAAGGAGTTAAGTTGGAGGACTCTGCCTATGGAGAATAGGGTTGATATCATCCTCTAGAATTCTCTGTTTGTCTGTCTTGTTTTTGTTTTTTTAAATACAGAGTAGTGGCACAGTATTGTGAGTAGAGAGTGGGCTTTGAAGTCAAGGAGACCTAGGTTAAATTCCTGCTTCTGACACACACTGGTTGTGTAACCCTAGGCAAATCACAGCTAGGTGGTGTTAGGCCTGGAGTCAGAAAACCTGAGTTCAAATCCAGCCTCAGACACTAAGCAAGTCACTTAACCTCTGTTTACCTCCATTTTCTCAGATGTAATATGAGGATCAGAGTGGCACCCACCTTATAAGATTGTTGGGAGGAACAAATGTGATATTCATAAAATCCTTAGCACAGTGCCGGGTATATAACAAGTGCTTCATTCTCTCCCTCTCCCTCCTCCCATTGGTTACAGTCCAGTGGAAATCAGCAGTGTGAATTCAAATTCATTTCTGGGAATTTGTTCATTATTTGAACTAATCAGGACCTGGCTCAGAAAGATTAAAAAACTTGCTCATGGTCACCCAATAAGTGTCAGAGGTGGGATTCGAACCCAGATCTATCCTGACTTCATTTCCAGGGCTATATCGATCACACCACGCCATCCATCTACCTTCCTTACAGTGCTATTGTGGGGAAAACCTTTTGTAAACCATAAACCATTATATAAATGTGACCTACTTCTTATTACTTAGAAAACTCAGCTGTCTGAACTTTTCTCTGACATGAGCTGGTCCCATCCCTTGGGCAAATAGCCCTGGGGCTCACATCTCAGTGGAGCTCAGGCTGGGCTCACTGCAGTATTCTGCGTCCTCATTCACATTCCCTTCCTGGCTCTTGTTGGAAGTTCTCTGGAGTGGTCTACCAGAACCTTAGCATTACAATTTTAAAATACAGCCAGGTCCTGATTAATTCAAATAATGAACAAATTCCCTGAAATGGTAGCATCATCAAAATTCAATAGAGATATTATTATCATCCTCGTCATACAGATATCTCTATCTAGCACCTGTCTCACAAAGTTATTGTGAGGCTCAAGGGAGATAATATATATAAATGTGAATTATTATTGGTCCAATTATGCCCATATTCTAGATGAGGAAAAGAGAGACTTGGAGAAGTTAAATGATTTTCCAGATTTTGTGTCAGATTTGTGATTAGAACCCAGATCTCTCCTAACCCGTTGTCCAATGCTTTTGGCACTGTACCAGCATGGGGAAATCACTGCAGTTGGTAAATGCGGCTAGGAAAGACCTGATCCAGTATTTCTCTGCTATATAAATGAAATCTAACCTGAAAGCTTCCCTTAGAAGAGGAAGAGGAACTGAGATGGAGGTCTAAAGGGGAAGGGGATGGGTTTGAAGGAAGATAGATGGCAGTCTGCTTCTGGCTATGGGACACAGTTGATGAAATGTAGACAGGTTCTGAAGACTAAGGCTGATTAAGGGACAAGAACCAAATGCTGACTTGGAAAAAAAAAACAACCAAGTGAAGGAACTAAGTTTTGAACAAAGTCAGAATCAGCTTTAACAATCTATTGAATGTGCTTCTGGGAGGCTGAACTTTTTAACAGAAATGTAGTTTGGAATAGGATTAGGGGAGGACTTTCCAAGGGTCTAAAGCCACAGAAACCTCCAAGGGAGTGAAGGAAGAAGGTCAGTGCAAAACAACTTGAAATCCAGGACGTCTGAAGAGGAAAATGCCATTATTGGTGGCAGGGGTTTAGGTTAAGGAAGGAGCAGTGTCTTTGAATCGGATTCTATAAGATGAGCTTGATTTCTCTCTTTCCAAATTTCAACCCCTCCTTATCCACCGGCTCCTTCTCTATTGTTTACAAATATGCATAGATCTCCATCTTTTAAAAACATTCATTTCAGTCTGCCATCCTTTCAAGCTCCTGTCCTATCTCTCTCTTGCCGTTTACAACCAAATTCTGAGAAAAAAAAGCCGTCTAGACTTGTCACCTCCACTTTCACAGTATAGACACATGGGACAACACTGGGAGCAGTCTGGCTTCTGACCTCATGGTCCCTCTGAAATGGCTTTCTGCAGGGTTACCCGTGACCTTTTAATCACCACATCTGACTGCTTTTTCTCAGTCCTTGTCCTTGACCTCTTGCAGCATTTAACATTGGCGACCACTTCCTCTTCCTGTATCGTCTCTGCTCTCTGGGTTTTGGTCACATTGGTTGTTCTCCTACATGTCTGGCTGCTCCTCAGGCTCCTCTGTGGGAGAATCCTACCTCCTATTCAAAAGTGTACTCCAGGCCTCTGTCCTAGGTCCTCTTCCCTGTCCTTTCTCTACCCTTCCTCTTAGCAGTCTTATCACTCCCACAGGCTTAACTTTCATCTCTATGGTTTTTGTTTTTGGTCTTTTTGGAGAGGGAAAGGCAGGGCATTTGGGATTAAGTGACTTGCCCAAGGTCACACAGTCAGTAAGTTTGTCTGAGGCTGGATTTGAACTCAGGTCCTCCTGACTCCAGGGCCGGTGCTCTATTCACTGTACCCCCTGGCTGCCCCAACTTTCATCTCTATACAAATGAATTCCTGTTCTTTATGCCTAGTGCTTCAACAACAACCATCTGCTGGATATCTCCAACCAGCCGTCCAATGGAAGGAAGGAAACAAACATGCTATGTGTCAGGCACTCTACCTATAGCATCTCGTTTGATTAACAATCCTGGGAGATAGGGGCTATTAGAATCTGAGGCAGAACTAGCTTAAGTGAATTGCCCAGGGCCACATAGTTCGTGTCTGAGGGCAGATTTGAACTTGGATCTTCTTGACTCTAGGCCTAGTGTTCTATTGCGCCCCCTAGCGGCTTGAGCAGGCATTTAAACTTCAGCAAGTCTTACACAGAACTCAGTCCCTGCCTCTTTGAGTTCCCCAGACTCTACTCTCCACTCTGATTCCTAACTACCGTATTTCTTTGTAGAATACCCATTACAGCCTCAGGGTCGTCTTTCTCCCTTCCTTTCCCTCACTCCTCACACCCAGATCATCTGCCAAGTCTTCTTAATTCTGCTTCCTTAGTATATCTTACAGCTGTCCCCTTCTCTCCTCTCACACAGCCGCCCTTCTAGTTCATTCCCTTTCATTTGGACTGCCTCTTTTTTTATAATATTTTTCCCCAACTGCATTTAAAAACAATTTTTAACAGTGTTTTAAAAAATTTTTTTGAGTTCCCAATTCTCTCCCTCTTTCCACCCCTGCCCCCTCCCTGAGGCAGTAAGCAATTTGACACAGGTGATACCTGTGCAATCATGCAAAATATTTCCATACTGGCATGTTGTGAAAGAAAACACATACAAGAAATCATGAAAAAGAAATAAAGTGAAAATAGTATGCTTCAATCTGCATTCAGGCTCCATCAAGTTATTTCTCTGGAGGTGGGCAGCATTTTTCACTGGGAGTCCTTTGGCACTGTCTTGGATGCCTCAGTCTCTCTCCCTCAGAACTGTCTCACTGCTCATCCATCCTTTCCCCAGGTGCTAACCTGCTGTTCCTAAAGTAGAAGTCTTGACCATGTCACTCCCCTGCTCAGCTGCTATCTATAGCTTAGCCAATAGAAGAAAATATAGACTTTTTTGTTTGTCTCTTATAACCCTTTAAAATCTGGCTCCAGCCCATCACTGCTCTCCTTCAGGCCTCCTTCAGACATTCATTTTAGTGACAATATGGCTCCCCATAACGTGACATTCCATTCTTGTCTCTGTACCTTTTTACAGGCTGTCGCCCCCACACTTGCAACACTTTCTTCCCTTCTGCCTTGTAGGGTACCTAGCTAGCTTCCTTCAAAGTTCACTGCCACCTCCTAGAGCAGTGGTTCTCAATCTGTGGGTCGCGACCCCTTTGGGGGTTAAACAACCCTTTCACAGGGGTCGCCTAAGACCATCAGAAAACACGTATTTCTGATGGTCTTAGGAACCGAGACACCACTGCTCTATCCGTCTCCAGGCGGGTCCGCTCACATGCAGATATGCCCACATAGGAGTGGCATTAGGAAGGTTGAGAACCACTGTCCTAGAGGAAGTTTATCTTGATTCCCTATACCCCTACCGAGCCCACTGTTCCCCCTTTAAAATATAAAAGTAATACAAATCACTTTGCATATATTTTGTTTTTACTTATCTGTGTATATGTCGGGGTCTTCTTCCCCATTCCCGTCTGCCCTGCAAAGTAAGCTTCTTGGGGGCAGGGACTGGTTTTCCCTCTCTTCCCCCTGTAGGGTATCTGGCAAGTGCTTCTTGAATTGAATTGAGTAGTCAAAAAAGGGGAGAGAAGGTATCCCAGGGAGTTTATTTTTTTTTCTTTATCAATGGATGAGGGAGAAATTCATTACAGAGAATAAAGTACAAATTTAATTTTAAAAAATAGTGGTAGAAATAATAGAGAAGAAGAGATGGATGGGAGGGATATCGTAAAGCTAGGAGTAATAGAGGTTGGGTAGCTAGGATAGTGAGAAAATTAAAGACAACACTCAGGTTTATGGGGGATGGAATGAATGATGGCACCACTGACAGAAACAGGGAAGTCAGAGGGAGGGGTGTAGACTACCTGAAGGGGGCTATGAAACAGAGATAATATTTGCTGTACTCCTTCACAGGGGTATTGTAGGAAAAAGTGCTTTGTAACTTTTGAAGTGATATACAAGTGTGAAAAAATTCTTTTTGTTATAATTGGATTACTTTTAGGAGGATTAGATTGTCCACTGGACACGGTCAAGACAAGGTAAAGTTACTTAAACTTGTTTTCTTATGTTTCCCTTGGTTTAATTTATTATTAAAAAAAAAAAAACACCCAACTCATGTCAGGGTTTTAGTATTCAATACTGCCGTAGATCCATGATTTTATTGCTGGGGATGAAGGGAATGATAGAGATACAACTCATGCCTTCATCCTCAGCTCATTTAGAGTGGATTCACACTTACTAAGTGTTTTCTATGTGTGAGGCACCATGCCAGACACTGAGGATACAAATATGGAAAACGTCTACTCCTTTCTCCATAGAGAAGAATGAGAACTCCTATTTACACGGCATTTTGAGGGTTGCAAACTTTCCTTACAATGTCTGTGTGAAGCGGTTTGTCTATAGTTATGTGAATTCAATTCAGGTCTCCTGACATTAAAAACTATGCAAGTACCACTACATAGCTCTTAGTGAGACTCGGCATGTACATGACCGTATGACATAGGGTAGAATGTGATGGAGGCAGAAGAGAGACAAAGACAAATGGTTACAGGAACATTTGAGGAGGGAGAGAATGCTTTCATGGGGTGTGTGTGTGTGTGTGTGTGTGTGTAGGCATCATGGAGGAGGTTGAGTCTGAAATGGCCTTTGAAGGAAGAGAAGAATTTGGACAGAGATGGGGAAGGAGTGTGTGCCAGGTGTGGGAGATGACTTGGAGGAATACTTGTGCCATCCTTATCTATATTTTCCCATAATTTCTCCATTGAGGGTCAACTTAACATGCTGGTATCACTTCCACAGTTATTATTTGTTTGTTTCTTTTTTTGCTTCTTGGTTTTTTATTTTGTTTTTGCTATCTTAGGAAGGCATTAATACGTCATTCAGGTGAGGTGCCTTTTTAAATAGAATAGGAAGTGGACCTGTGTTTACATTCATATGGGGGAATTCCCAAAAGAGGAAACTCCCTCTACTAATGTAGGTCAGCACCTTCTCTAAGACTGCTAGTCTCACGGAATTACCTAGAGTCCTAAGAGGTTATGACTTGTCCAAGTTCACAAAGACAGCATGTGTGTTCATGTCTGGGGTGGCAGTGGGGGGTAGGTGCACTTGAACCCAGACCTCTCTAGCTCTGTTCTCATATCACCACATGGCTTTTTGCCTTTAGATAAATGCAAAAAATCAGACAGTCCACTTTAACCCATGATCTCCCTTAGATTATGCTCCTCATCCTCCACAAAGTAAGGTCAAAAGATTATAGTCTTAAAACAAAAACAAAACATCTCTCTCTCCCTCTCTCTCCCCCCTCCTCCTCAGATATTGTTGTAGATCCTAGACCATGTGATTGTGTAACTGTCTCCATATATGGATTAAACAGTGGGTAATAAAAAGAGTGAGAAATTGTGCCTTATAGATGGAAGCAGCATAAGCTTTCTCTCCCCAAACAGGGCACTCATCTGGTAGCCTGCAGGATAATTTGTAATTCTTACATTTATTTCCTCCTGGACCAGAAAGCAGGGAAAGGAAAACAGAAGAGACCTGGTTCCTGAAAACTCTCTGGTGGCCAGACGTCATGGTAGTTTGTTGAGCCTGCTACATGCAGGCTGTCTCACTCTGAAAGAACACTATATAAGTGTGTGTGTGGTGGGATCCCTCTTTTCTTCTTCCTTTCTTCCTTATGGGATATGAAGCTGCCAGTATAGATCGTGCTCTGACTCTCCCAGGTCCTAGCTATAGTTCCAGAGGTGCACGACAGAGGAGATGCCTGCCATCATAACATTCTACAACAATGCATCCTGGTGCCGTTAAGGAGCCAAAGTTGAGGGGAGGGAGAAGCAAAGAACAAACCAAGAAAGAAGACAGCACAGCTGAGATCATTAGGATAGGGCAAATCTTGTTGTATTAAGGGGCAAAATAGGCAGGTTCCCTTTTCAAATCCCTTCCCCGCCAGACTTAGGCAGGTATTGAAGCCTTTGAATTCACTAGTGATCCAGGCTAAAATACAAATTGTTCTGGGAGAGGAGACACAGGGACACCTTTATACCGAGGTATAAAGGATTGAGAACAGATCCCGGGGAGAGCAGGTTTTGTGACCCAGAGAGAGGAGCTCTGGGTCACTGAAACAGAGAAGAGGGGGTAACAGTGGTAGTAGGAGGGACAGAAATAGAATGGGCTTCACCCTTTGTAGAGGCACTGACTAATTCACAGTTTTGCTTAATAAACAATTATCAGGTTTTTCCACAGATGGGCTTTTCTCTGTGTTTTGGTTTTTTTTTTACAATTGTATAAGATGTCAGTTGGGGTTAGTGGGGTAGGGGAGGGAAAAGGAGCAGCAGTACCATACAGTGTAGCTACTTAAGGTTCTGTCCAGTAACCTGGCATCACCGAGATTCCCTATCTGTGGTGAAGAGGCTTTACTGCTCCAAGAATATGAAGTGGAATAAAAGATTCTTCAAGTCAGGTATGAGGCTAATTTGGTGTCCACCTCCTTCCCAGGATATCATTAGACACACTACAAGCCTAAGGGAAAATGGGCCAACTGAGGGGTTGAGGTTTCTATCTTTTGTCTCTGTCTCTTTCTCCCTTACTCCCCTCCTCCCCTAACTCCCTTGGCTAAGTTCCCACCAGACCACCTTGCTTAGGCCCCACATACTTCAAACCCAGATCTCTCCACCTGGCTTACCTCCTGGAGCTGAACTTCCATGCTGTCTCGTGCACCTGGATGGCAGGGGACAAGGGGGTCCCATGGCCCTCCACTGTGCTGACCGTACTGGGGTAACCGGTGGGACAGGGGAAGCGGCCCAGGGCAGTGTTGTTGGCGTTGTTGATGTTGGCATTGGAACCAGAGGATGAGTAGCTGCTGGGAGTGAATGTGGAGTCCACCAGTTTCTCATGGGATGGCGACTCCGTGTCGCCTTGGCTGTTACCCGCCTTGTTGATATGCAGTGGGCGCTGGGTGGTGAAGGTCTGGGGGAAGGAGCTTCGACCATCGCTTTGGTAGTAGCTGACATGATTGCCAAACAGGCCACCGGCCCTCTGTAAGCAAGACAGGGTAGGAGTTGGGGAGAAGATAATGTTCCCTCAGCTCTCTCCTCCCCCTCCTTTGGAGAAATAATCCTCAATCAGAATCCCAGGAGCAGAAAAGTTTTGCCCTATTAGCTACTTCTGGGGTTGCACGTAGTAGAAGCTGAAATACCACATAGGAACAGGACCTTATCACTTAGCACAGTGCTTGGCGTATGTAGTTAGTGTTTAATAAATGCTGATTGACTGATTGATCTATTGACATGGACACTCAAGAGCCCTTTGTGAAATAACTAGGAGAAAATTAAAAAAAAAAAAAGATAGAATTAAAGGGACAGAAATTAGAGGCTAACATCCCAATAATTCTAAAAGTCGTCTAAGGATTTAAAAAATAAACCCTTTAAAGATGGTGGTGACTTTCAGGCCTGGATCTGAAAAGTATTTCCAGATGGTATGCCTGAATATCAATTAGGTTCTTGGTCGGACCCTGCGCCAGTGATGGGGAGTATAGCTAGATTTCAAGAGAGGGCAACCAATAGACTCATATGGTTACGATTTTTCCATCCAGTCTGGGAAGATCATAAAGACCCACAATCTGCTAGGCCATATTGGTCAGATACAATCTGTCCTTCTCCCAGGAGGTCCCTCAGAGAGTTAAAGAAATTCAGCCAATATCCTTTCCCAATAGTCCTTTCTTGTCTTGACGAAATTTAAAAAAAACAACCAACTAACCAACCAACTTCTTGAAAGCAGGTATTGTTTCATTTTTGTCTTTGAATCTCCTGAGCCTGACATAGTGCCTGGCACTTAGTAGGTACTTCTGAAATGCTTGCTGACTGATCGATTATTCTGGGTGGATGGGTGAGTGGCTATTCACGAGGTGATTACTTTTCTGACACAAAGAGGTACTACAGCTTTGATAGGAGGCCTTTTTCAACCTGATGTATTCTAAAAATAGTGAAATTATCTGAAGCCTTGGTAGTAGTCTCCAGCAGAGATCTGTTTCCTTAAGTCAATTTGCTTTTGATTGAGGAGGAAGGGAGGGAGGGAATAAGGCAAGGAAGGGAGTCCAAAGGATATCATGGCACAGTTCAAAGTACATGGAATCTGGAGTCAAAGTAACTTGGTTTAAAACCCAGCTCTGCTGTTTATTGCCTGTGTGACCCTGGACAAGTCACTTGAATTTTCTGCACCTGAGTTTCCTCATGTGTAAAATGAAGGAGGCAGAATCAGTGATCTCTAATATCTCTTTAAGCTTAAAATCTATAAGCCTATTTATGAGCCTACAAGAGTTGGGGGAAGGAAAAGGAGAGAGAAAAAAGGGAGATAGGAAGATGATGATGATGATGATGAAACAATAGTCTACTTAAACTAAAGAAGGGCCTCCCCTCCATCCTCACTCTTGCCAAAGCTCCGGGACAGAGGCTGCTGGGAATGAACCCTGACAAAAATATAGTCAGGAGCTCTTCACTGCTGTCTCTATGGAGAGATCCCCCTTGAAAGATCCACCTCCAAGTGCAGAGGAAGAAACCATTCCCTGCACAGGGTACACTCCTCCCAATCCAGGAGCTGACTCTTTCCCATTCCCTCTCACCACTCTCAGTTGGAGATAAATACAGAGTATCAATGGTATGGATTGGAGTCAAAGAGGGAGCAGAAGGTGGGTGGAGCAGATGGGGAAAAGGATGAGAAGTAGAATGACAAGAGTCCGACACACAGCAAACCAGGCCTACTCAGCTGGTTCTTTTTCTCTCTCCAATTTTTTTTTTTCTCTGTCCAATTTTTTAAAAAAATGGTGTATTAGAGATCTGTGCTGGAGGGTCAGGCATCCACCTACCCTAAAAATGTCATCTTCAGAGGCAGCAGAAACAGCTTCCTTCATAGCCTTGTCCAACTCCTCTTCAGCTGTCAGGTCGCCAGAGATGGCCCGACGAATCTCTGGTCCGATGTCATGCAGTGTACGGAGACCAGCCTAGAATACAGTCAAGTGGTGTGAAGACCCTTTTTCCTCCATGTTAGCCTCCCACATCCAGGTTACATTAAGCCAGTAATCTCCGGATTACCTCGACTCCACCCTTGACCAAACCAAAGCTACCTTTCTCTGTTTAGCAGATGATCTCTGTGTACCTGCTTGTATAGTTGGTGTGTGCGTGTGTGTGTGTGTGTGTGTCTATCTATCTATTTGTCTCTCTGTCTGTCTATCTATGTAATCTACACACACACACACACACACACACACACACACACACACACACACCCGCTATATCTGTCTGTATGTATCCTTTCTTTTATCGGCTTGTGTTCCCATTGAAAGTAGTACAGTGTGGGACCTTCCCTGAAGTTAAGCGATCTGCTGTGGACTGGTCCAGGTGCACAGATCCGTGGAAGGGAGAAAGTCCTTCCCAATTCTTTTTAGTTTAGCTGTTGACTGACAGTTTCTATAGTGAAGTATCTATAAAAAGTGACATGGCAGAGAAACAAGGATAGCCATATACCATCTTTGGGAGATCCCACATCCTAGGATGAGAATGGTTAATTCCAGCGCGTTCAGAGTAGGGTGGCATGTCAACCTTTAGAGAATAAGTAGATTAAAGGGAAGCTTTCAGAGGGTTTGGAAACCTCTGATGTCTTCACTCTGACCTTGAACCCACAGGTAGTGAGGATAAAGAAGGATGAGGGATTAACTCTGCTGGGTAGCTAATTATTCTCTTCAGCCCAGAGCCTCTTAACTTTGGGGATCCTACTTGGGATCCATGGGTACATTTCAAGAGTCCATGAACTGAGATAAGAAATAATTTTAATTTTTATTAACCTCTGTCTGAAATTTAGCATTTGATTAGCTTTTATCTGAAAGTTGGCATTTCCTTCAATTATGAATTAAAAAAAAGAAAACCAACCCATTATTCTGAGAAGAGAGGTTCATAGGTTTGTCTTTTCCAGACGGTCAAAGGGGGTCAATGACACACAAAAGGTGGAGTCCCTGCTCTAGTTTCTTACCTGCAGAGATAGTGCATTCCTTTGGGAGGGCTTGCCCACTAGCCCTTGCTCTTTGCGCTTCTTAAATTTTCGGAAATACTCTTGGATCAGGAAGGTGGCGTAGAACTTCCCAACAGTCACTTCATCATCTGAGAGGGTTGTGTAGTGCCAGGGGAGGAGGAGAGGCAGGTTTGGGAGGAAGCAAGGTTAGTGTGGGCAACAAGCAATGCAGTTTCATGTCTATTATCAGTCATTCCTGAAAAATTCTCATGATGTTTCAAACTGCCAGAAAGCTGCCAGGGACTCCACTCGAACTCCCTCATTTTACATATACTAAAACTAAGGCCCACGGGAGTTAAATGAATAGCCCAAGACAACTGTTTGGAGTTTCAAGAAGGGAGTAAAAGGAAGGGAAAAGACTGGAGCCCAGACCTGGCTGCCTTTTTCCCCTTTGAGCCTATTTTCTAACTAGAAAGCCTGAGTTTTCCTAAAATTAAATGAAACTACATCCTCCAAAGTTACCAAGTCTTATTTCAGTCAATCAATACGAATTTAGTAAGCACCAATTATGTACTAGGCTCCATGCTAGACGCTGGAGATACAAAGACAAAAATGAAATGATCTCTGCCATTAAGGAATTTATATTACATTCTATTTGGGAGATGGTGCTGACACAAGTAGGTAAATAGCATATATATGCATAGATGTATATACACACCAAAT
>CM053585.1:398158294-398204802 GCA_028646515.1 Pseudochirops corinnae
AGCAATATAAAATACTTGAGAGTCTACATAACAAGACACACATAGGAACTATATGAATACAATTATGAAATGTTCTTCACACAAATAAAGATAGATCTAAATAATTGGAGAAATATTAATTGCTCATGGGTAGGCCAAATCAACATAATAAATATAGAAAACTACCTAAATTAATTTGCTTATTCAATGCCATAACAATCAAACTACTAAAGAATTACTTTATAAGAGCTAGAAAAAATAATAAAATTCATCCGGAGGAACAAAATGTCAAGAATATTAAGGGAATCAATGAAAAAAAATGGGAAGCAGTTGGGCCTAGCAATACTAGATCCAAAACTATACTATAAAGATGTAATTATCAAAGCAATTTAGTCCTGGATAAGAAATAGAAAGTTTTATCAGGGGAACAAATTAGTTGCATAATTTACAGAAGTAAATGAGTATGACAACATAGTGTTTAGTAAACTTAAAGATTTTATGTCCTACACCAGAACTCACTATTTGACAAGAAACTGAGGGAAAACTGAAAAGTAGTCTGGGAGAAACTATGTGTAGAGCAACATCTCACAATGTATACCAAGACAAGCTCAGAATAGGTACATGATTTAGACACAAAAGGTGATATCATAAGCGAATTAATGGAGCATAGAAGAAATTTTCTATCATATCTATGGATAAGGGACATGTTAATGACCAAACAAGAGATAGAGAGGAGGTAAAATGGATAATTTTAATTACACAAATTAAAAAGTTTTTATAAAAACAAAACCAGTAAAGCTAAAATTAGAAAAAAAAAGTTGAAATATGGGGGGAAAAAAATCTTTGACGCAAGTTTCTTTTATAATGGTCTCACATCTAAAACATCTAGGGAACTTAGTCAAATTTACAAGAATAAGAGCCATTTTCCAACTGATTAAAAGGTCAAAGGACATGAACAGGTAGCTTTCAAAGGAAAAAAAAACCCAAAGCTATCAATAGCCATATGAATAAATGCTCTAACTTACCAACAACTGGAGAAATGAAAATTAAAATAACTCTGAGGTGCCACTTCTAATCCATCAGATTTGCTAAGGTGACAAAAAAGAAAATGACAAATACTGGAAGGGGCTTGGAAAAATGGGTATACTGTTGGTTGGTTGTTGTCCTTCATTCTCAAAGTGTGCCAGAATTATATCATTATGTTAGAGTGGAGTTACAGTGTGTCTGACTGGTTGATCAGACTAATACAAGCTTGGAATCCTCTACTACAGGTTGGGCACAAATAGTCCATGTGAACATTCGAGGTAGATTCTTTAAATTTGCTCTTTTCACATTTCTTTTGAGCTACCTAAATTCTGCTTTGCTCATAGAGCATGGCACCTTCTCTGATGAGGGCATGTCATGCTGGGTGGTCCTGTACCAGTGTCTCCCATGTCACACAATCAATTCCAAAGTTATTAAGAGAGACCTTGAAAGTGTCCTTGTATCACTTTTTCTGACCACCATGTAAGCACTTGCCCTGTGTGAGTTCTCCATAAAATAGTCTTTTAGGAAAGTGTACTTTTGGCATTTGAACAATGGCCCGTCCTCAGAACTGCACTCTGTGCAGTAGTCTGAACACTTGCCAGTTTGGTTCAAGAAAGGACCTCAGTGTCTGGTATCTTATCCTGCCAGGTGGTCTTCAGAATCTTTCTAAGACAATTTAAATGGAAGTGATTCCTTATCCTGTCATGGGGCTGATATACTGTCCAGCTTTCATAGCCGTACAGCAATGAGGTCAGCATAAGGGCTTTGGGTGGTCAGTCTAATACCTCTTCTCTCCCACACTTTCCTTCAGAACCTCCCAAACACAGCCAGGTCTGGCAACGTGTGAGTCAATATCAATATCCATCCCTGGAAAGTATAATGCCAAGGTAAATAAACTCATCCACACCACCTGAACCTTCTCCATTTGCTATAACCGATCATTCCACATATGGATGGGATGGTGCTGGTTGAGGGAGCACCTCTGTTTTCTTGGTGTTAATTATTAGGCCAAGATTAGCACAAGCAGCAGAGAACTGATTCATACTTTGTTGTATCTCAGCTTCAGAGGTTGCTTTGAGGGCACAACCATCTGTGAACAAAAATCGTACACCACTATGCTCTCTACTTTAGTCTTGGCCTGTAGCCTTTTCAAGCTGAAGAATTTACCATCAGTGCAGTATCTGGCCTCAATGCTATGTTTGTCCTCTTTGAAGGCATTTGATAACGTGACTGAAAACATCTTGCTAAAAGGCATGGGGGCAAGCACACAGTCTTGTTTCACTCCACTGGTGACTGGGGAAATGTGAAATCATAGTCTATTATTCAGAACCTGGGCAACCATGCTGTCATGAAATTGATGTACAATATTGATCAACTTCTCTAGGCAATCAAATTTTGACATAATATGACATAATTTTCCATAAGCCCTTATGACTGACCAAAGACAGATCTACAAGTGTTATGCACAGACCTCTGTTCTGCTCCTGGCACTTCTCTTGGAGTTGTTGGGTAGCAAACACCATATTGACCGTTCCTCGGCCCTTTCTGAAGCCATGCTAGCTCTCAGGATGACTATTTTCCATTTGAAGGATCAACCTGTTAAGGAGGACTCTGGCAAGAATCTTGCCAGCAGTGACTAAGAGACCCTCTGTGATTGCCACAGGACAATCTCTTTTCTTTACCTTTATAGAGATGGACAATGGAGGCATCCTTGAACTTCTGGGGAATAACCTCCTCTATTAGGATAACCCATAAAATTTCAGCCAGCTTTTGTATGAGCAATGGACCTCCTACCTTATAAAACTCAGCTGGAATAGAATCAGCATCACATGCTTTGCAACACAAAAAGAGCCTAGTGGCATTCAAAACCTCTTCTTCAGTTGGAACTTCAGCTAGCGAGGGACTGACTTCAACCTAAGGTGAATGGTGAATGATGTCAGCACTGATTGATGATGGTCTGTTGAGAACACCATGGAGGTGTTCAGCCCGTCTTTCTAGGATCATGTCCTTATCACTAATCACCAATAACTAAAAAAAACACATTGGTGTCTCCATCAGCACTGAGTAGTTGAGGTAAACCATAGGTCTTTGGCCCATAAATAGCCTGCAGGGCATTATAAAAGCACTTTGGATTGTTACTCTCAGCATAAAACTGAATTTCATCTGCTGTCTTAGTGAGTCAAGAATCCTGCATCTCTCTAAGATTTGTTTGTACTTTACTTTTGATGTAATTAAATGCTGTCTTCTTAGAGATGGATGAACTATTCTGCTGGTAAGCCCTGTGTAGTTTTCATTTTTCATTTAGGAGCTTCTGAATTTTTCCATCATTTTCATCAAACCAGTCTTGATGTTTATGAGTGTTCTGACCCAGATGAGCAAATGCAGTGCTATACAACAAATTTCTGCAAGCTGCCCATTCCTTTTCTACTCTACTGTTGCCAACTATGTGTTGGTTCAACTTTCCCTCCAAGTTAGCAACAAACTGTTTCCATTGCTCACTCTAATTCCTTGACATGAATTCTTCTGGTAGTCATTTTGCCTTGGGGCTGCTGCTTTTTTTTGGAGAGGATTATAGTCTATAATCAGTTCAGCACTCTGCAACACACATTACCTTGGTCACTCTTACATCCTGTCTCTCTCCACTCCTTACAATCACATGGTCTATTAAATGCCGATGTTTGCTGCAAGGGTGCACCCACAAAGTTTTATTGTGTTTAGGTACATGGAAGACAGTGTTGGTGATGAGAATGTCATGAGATGCATGAGTAGTAAATGACCATTGCTGATGCTGTTTCCAACTCCATTCCTCCCAAGGATTCTCTGTTATGTCTGTTAGTCTGAGCCTACTCTAGCATTAAAGTCACCCAGAATATAAACTTGTCCTCTTTTGGCATTGATGATAAAGGTCGCCAGATCTTCATACGTTTTTTTCTTTGACCTCGTCAGGGTTCATCATGGTAGGAGCATAAGCACTGATGATGGTGGCAGGGTGTTTTCCTGCAAGTGGCAATCCCATCGTCATGAGCCTGTTGTTCATTCCTTTTGGTAGTCATACAAGTTTGTTGACTAGATTAGTTTTGACTGCAAATAGTACATCAGCTTCATGGCACTCCCCTTCACCGAAGCAACTCCAGAAAAATGTCTATCTAACTCTGACTTCAGTAAGCTGGCCTTCATTTTCTAGCCTTGTTTCACTCAGGGCTGCTATTTGGATGTGATACCTACCAAGTTCTCTTGCAACAAGAGCAGTTCATCTTTGAGGTCTACTGGATTTTGTGTTGTCTCTAAGTGTGTGCACATTCCATGTCTTGATGGTGAGTGGAATCATCTTTACAGAAGTTTTTGTATGTTTTTTTGTAGGTGTGTTTTGACCGCAAGGTGGGATTTCCACTGGCCGTAGTAATCAGACCATGGTTGGGTAAGCAAACAATATTTGGGGCACCTTTTCTAGCCCCTTCCTCACATCAGGAGGTGAGCAGTGAGGTCTTTAAAAGGCACTCAGAAACCCAGGGGCTGTCAAATGCCACTGCTGCTTCCAATGAGAAGATGACCCTATGGCGGGGGCTGCCTCTGTGCAAGATTATGGCTATAGCTCCCAGTGTCTCTGTCCTGATGCTTCATCACTTGCCTGTCACCACAGGACTTTTAGATAGGTAAAAATTTTTGATTTGTGCACAAATTGGATTTAAGTGAGACAGAGTTCCACGAAGTCATAGGCCTCACTCTCCCTGCCAGAGTCATCACAGTCCAGTGGCAGGACAGAAGCAAGATAACTGGTGATGGCTTAAGATGCAGCGGATGACCTTGGCATCTTCAATGTCTAACTGAGCTCTAAGTGTTCCACAGTGCCTGCTTCAACTTCAACAAACTTGTATGACTACCTTCATACCTTGTATGACTGCCTTCAACTGGTCATTAGAACAAATTGTCTTCATCCACTCATTCCACCAGGGGAAATCTTCACATGTTTGTGGGTTTGAGCCCCCTCAGTTACCCTCAACCTGGTTTAGCCCATCTGCCAATATGGTTTGACGGGGTATGACCACTGTACATGCTATAGCTTTTTGGAGACACAGGTGAGAGTTAAGTGGACATCAAAGGTGGAAAGTAGCCCCGAAAAGCAGCAGCTCTCATACTAGAGGTACTAGTCTGAACACGCCCTATACCATCCTTTACCATAGAACCTCTTGTCTCTTGTTCTATTATTGATCAATCCTAGTCATTTCCCAATGCTGGATTATTCTGACCATCTGACTTCCTCAATCCTATTCATGAACACAAAGTTGGAAGAAATTACAAAATGTGCTGATTGGTTCCACTACAAATTTATGTCATCTAATCTCAACTGGGCCCTCACAGTAGCAAGGCTGAACATTTTATTCCTCCCTAATTGATTTGTTATCAAAATCTCCACAGCAGCTGGTCCAAATAGACTCATTTCTCCTCAACCCTACCAAAACATCCTCTCCCCCAACCCTCTCAGCAAAGGACCTCACCTCATGCTTCACTGAAAAAATTAAGATCATTTATTCAAAGCTCTCACTTCTTCCCTCCTCATTTCATGTCATTCAAATATATTCAGATTATACCAATGACTAAGGAGAAATCTAGTCCCAATATCTCTTTTATTCTGGTATCAGATGAGGAGGTGGCACTTCTCCTTTCTAAGGTCAAACTCTTGGCATATACCCCTGATCCCATTCCCTCCCAACTTCTTCAGTAAATTTCTCCTAGTCCGTCTGTTATCTCTAGTCTCTACTTATCTACTGGCTCCTTCCTTCCTGCTGATAATATATCTATTTCTCCCTGATCCCTAAAAAGCCTTACTTGATGTGACCATTCCTATTGGCTAGTATTCCATATCTATCCTTTCCTTCATGGCTAAACTCCTTGAGAAAGTCAATGCCTCTACTTTCTCTCCTTTCACTTTCTTCTACAATCTAGCTACCTACTCTATAATCTGGCTACCAATTTCATCAATCAACTGAAATGGCTCAAACTTACCAAGGATCTTTAATCACCAAAATAACAATCTTTTTAAAAAATCCTGATCCTCCTCCTTCTTATTTTTTTTTATTACAACATTTGACATGGTTGATCACCTTGTCTTGGATATTCTCTTCTTGCTAGGTTTTCTTGACATTGCTCTTTCATAGTTCTATCTGTTTAGCCTCTCCTTAGCCTTCTTTCATTAGATCTTCATTCATGTCATTCCCAACAATGGTGCACATCCCCCAAGGCTCAGTTTTGGGTCCTCTTCTCTTTTCCAATCTATACTATTTCATTGGGTGATTTCATCAAGTTGATAGCTTCAACTGTCAACTTCTATGCAGATGATTCCCAAACCTATATATTCTTCCTTAATCTCTTTAGTCTCTTTCCTTAGCTACAATCTGACATCTCCAATGCACTCTGGATAGCTCAAACTGGATATCCTGTAGGCATCTCAAACTCAATAAGACCAAAACAAGAACTTACCTTCACTCCCAAACCTTCTCTTTCCCCCAACTTCTGCATTATTATCGAGGACATCACCATTCTCCCAGTTACTCAGGCTCCTAATCTTGGTGTCAACTTTGACTCCCCTCACTGTCATTCACTTCACATATACAATTATTACCAAAACTTGTCCTCTCTACCTTCAAATCATAACTCCAATTCAGGTCTCTATGTCTTATCACTTAGACCAGTGGTTCTCAACCTGTGGGTTATGTTCAATTTGTAACAATGAAAATACATCCTGCATATCAGATATTTACATCATGATTCATTAACAGTAGCCAAATTACAGTTACGAAGTAGCAACAAAAATAATTTTATGGTTGGGGATCACCACAACATGAGAACCTGTATTAAAGGGTCGCGGCACTAGGAAGGTTGAGAACCACTGACTTAGACTATTGCAATGACCTTCTAACTGGTTTCTCTGACTCAAATCTCCCCCCATTCCAAGCCATCTTCCTCCTGGCTGCCAAACTGATTTTACTAAAGTGTAGGTCCACTGCTCAATGAGCTTCAGTGGCTCCATATTACTTGTGGGACCAAATATAAACTCCTTTAGTTGGCATTTAGAGTTCTTTATAATTCTCTCCACTTCTACCTTTCTGGTCTTCCTTAACACACTCTACAATCCAGCTACTTGCAGTTCCTTGAACATGACACTCCTCCCATTCTCCATGTTTTTGTACTGGTTGTGTCCCATGCCTAGAATGATGTGTCTTCTCACAGCTTTCCTGGCTTCCTTCAAGACTCAGCTGAAACCTATCTTCTGGTGTAGGCTTTTCCAGACCCTCCAGCTGCCAGGATTATTCTTCCTTTTAGACTACTCTCATTCAGCTTTGTATATATTTTGTATGTTTCTATTTATGTTATTTCCTCCATCAGAATGTATGCTTCTTGCTGGCAGGGACTGTTTTTGTTATTGTTCTGGTCCTTGTTTGTTATCCCATTGTTTAGCATTGCCAGAGCTAGCTCAATGTTTGGGAGGCTCTGAAGGAAAGCACGGGAGAGAAGAGGTATTACACTGACTACCAAACTGAAGAACTACAGAGCCGTTGTGCTGACCTCATTGTTGCATGCGTGTGTACCAGTGCCGTACCAGGAAACTGAATCGCTTCCATTTGAATTGTCTTAGGAAGATTCTGGAGATCACCTGGCAGGATAAGGTACCAGAGACTGAGGTCATTTCTCAAACTACACTGCCAAGCATTCAAACTCTGCTTCAGAGAGTGCAACTCCGATGGGCTGGCCATGTTGTTAGAATGAAAACATATCCTTGCCAAAAAGACTGTTTTATGGAGAATTCACACAGGGCAAGTGTTCACATGGTGGTCAGAAGAAGCAATACAAGGACACTCTCAAGGTCTCTCTTAAGAACTCTGGAATTGAGTATGTGCCATGAGAAACACTGGCACAGGACCACTCAGCACATGCCCACCTCAGAGAAGGTGATGTGCTCTATGAACAAAGCAGAACTGAAATAGCTCAAAGGAAACACAGAATATGCAAAGTTAGAGAATCCTTCCAAATGTTCACACAGAGTATTTGTGCCCAACCTGTGGCAGAGCATTCTGAGCCTGTATTGGTCTGATCAGCCACAATGGGACACATTGAAACTTGACTTTAGCATAGTGATGTCATTTTGGTCCTCTTTGAGAATGAAGGACAACAACCACCACTTAGCATGGCATCTGACACATGGTAAGCTCTTAATAAAGCCTTTTTACTGACTCACTGGATAAACACAGATAGTCTATTTATTGATTTCAGGGCTGGAAGGGATAGGTAACACATTGGATGATAAAGTCAGGAGCCAA
Organism: Pseudochirops corinnae; assembly: GCA_028646515.1. Classification (NCBI taxonomy): domain Eukaryota; kingdom Metazoa; phylum Chordata; class Mammalia; order Diprotodontia; family Pseudocheiridae; genus Pseudochirops; species Pseudochirops corinnae. The sequence goes on from CM053585.1 coordinate 398,166,616, forward strand.
AAAGATCTTGACAACATCAAGAATTTGGATTGATCTAATAAAACGAAATTCAAAAAGGATAAATATAATGTCTTATACTTAGGTTCAAAAAATTGACTTCACAAATACAAGGTATAGTATTGTGGGGAGGTATGTTTAGAAAGCAGTTTGTCCTAAAAATATCTAGGGAAATTAATGCAAACTCAATATCAATGTCATAGAATAGTTTAAAAATTGATGTGATCTTGGTTTGCATGAAGAGAGCCATAACTCCCAGGAATAAGGAAGTGACAGTCTCATTGTGCCAGAATTAGACCTGATCAGACCACATATGGAGCACCAAATCTGGAAACCATATTTAGGGTATGCACAAATAAGCTGGAAGACTTCAAGGGGAGAACAGTCATGATGGTGAGAGACTCTGAGTTCATGCCATATGAGAATATCAGGAAAGATCTAGAGATGTTTAGCTTGGAGGAAAGAAGACTCAGATTAGCCTATTAGACTTCTTCTCTTTGGCCACAGGAGCAGAATTAGAAGCAATGAGTAGAAGCTATAAAGAGGCAAATTTAGGTTTGGTATAAGGAACAATTTCTTAGCAATGAGATCTGTTCAGATTGGAATGGGCTGCCTTGAAAAGAGGTCTACAGCTAAAGACTAGTGGACCACTTGTTGGATAGCATATAAAATAATTTTTTTTTTCAGATATGGGTTATTTTTTTAGATAGGGTCTTTGAGTTTTTTTTTTCCAACTCTGAAATCTGATTCTGTGGCCAGGTCAGAGACAATGAGTCTGTGACAGTTCTTAGAAAACATCTGGGTTCATAAGGCTCCTTACCTTTCCCACCAGAGTCCCAGGACAATGTTTTAACAGAGAAATGAGAAGCTAAGGATCTGCCATGATTACAGTGCCCTGAATACCATCAGCTTTGGGAATCAGCACCTCCCCTCCCTGCCAGCTGGTAGAGATTGTTGTAGTCACTAAATTGGACTCTTGGGGTTCAGATATGAAGTGGCGAGGAATGGAAGATGTTTTTCTCAACCTAGTATGGTTATATCAGTTTTATACTACATACATTAAGTAACGGCTTACTTACTTAAGTAAGTAGAGTTTCATGAATTTGTTGTTTCAAGATCTCCTAGACTAAAAGTTGGAGTTTTAATTCTATTATATCCTGTTCTATTCTTGGGATCCAACTGGTCTAAACCGTCCTCCAGAACAGCATCAATTTAAGAAGCTAAAGCTCCACAGCGCAAAATAGATAGGCAAGGATGCCATATGGATCCACATAAGGTACATGTACATGTAGTGAGAGACCATTATCTGCAGCACTTTATTGTATTAGCATGGTTTAACACTGTTAACCAGGGGTTTGTGCTTTGGTCTCTCATCTAGCTTTCCAGCAGATTCCCAGGGTAGAAGGCACATTTAACGATGCTGTCTCCCCCCACAAAAGCAAAACCCCCAACCCAAAACCTTAGTTCATCTCTGGTCCTCTCTCTCTCTTTTTTTTCCTTTTTGGAAGGCAATTGGGGTTAAGTGACTCGCCCAAAGTCACATGGCTAGTAAGTGTGTCAAGTGTCTGAGGCTAGATTTGAACTCAGGTGACTCCTGACTCCAGGGCCGGTGCTCTATTCACTGCGCCCCCTAGCTGCCCCCTCTGGTCCTCTCTTGATGCAACTAGTTCATCCTAGTGGTTGATGCAGTCAACATTGCTATTTTCTCATAGGTCACACTGCCCTTCTCTATACCCCAGTCCTATGGACACTTCTCTTGAAAACTGACTGATGTCAGTCTGGTCAAAGGAACTACTCCCAAAGTTACATCTGAAGCATGAATGGACCAGTGCAAAAGGGCATGATATCTGATCATTGGCCACTATAACTATACAAACTTAGAGCTCCTTTAGACTACCTAGCGACTCAATAAGTACCCTATTCACTGGACATGAAATTCCAGTATGTTTAAACTTGCTATCAACTCTTCCTCATTCCAATCAGCTAGATGTCCTTTCATTAAAACCTAAATCTGAACATCTGATGGGTATATCACCTCAAGAGAGCCTCTTGCAGACTGTAAACTTTCCAGCCACTAAATTTCAGCCAGAGCTACTAGATCAAATTCATGGGCACTGGTGAGAAACCTACCTTCAGGCCTAATTATCTGTTCTCCAAATACATACGACATCCACTCCCAAGGAAGAGTTGGTGTCAGCTGGGCTATTGCAAATTAACTTGTTTTTTAAGTACCCCTTAAGAGGACAACGAGATAGAGATCTCTCTCTGCCAGGAGAAGCCAGAGACCAGCTATCTGGCATTGTTCAAGATCATATACAACCAACGATTACCTATGACTTCTGGGACTGCAGTTATGACATGACATCCGCCAGTGTGTCAATCAATGGATAAGCATTTATTCAGCGCTTAGTATGTGGTGGGCACTGTGCTAGGTGCTAGGGATACAAGTATAAAAAATGAGATATCTCTTTTCTTTTTTTTTTGTTTTTTTGGAAGGGGAAGGCAGGGCAATTGGGGTTAAGTGACTTGTCCAAGGTCACACAGTTAGTAAGTTTGTCAAGTGTCTGAGGCCAGATTCGAATGGAGGTCCTCCTGATTTCAGGTCCAGTGCTCTATTCACTGAGCCATATAGCCGTCCCATGATCTCTTTTCTTAAGGGGCTTATGTCTTGCCACCTATTCAGGCCAGTTGTGCAATGACCAGACAATAGGCTTGTTGCAATATCTGCCAATTCCCTTTTGGGAATGAGTAAAACCAGAAATCACAACTTGCCTTCATCCAACAGGATTGGTGTCGATAGACTGCATTTTGGCCTCAGATCTTGTAGACTCCCTAGGTTTTCTTTTTTTTATTTCAAAAAATAGACTTTCTGTTCCTTAACTTTTAGATCATAGCATTTGGGAGATTCTGTGGCATGAACTCAGCCTGACTTTATAGTATATATATTCTGTTAATAATGTCCTTCCAACCTGAACTCTTTAGCCCTAGTCAGGGATAGAATTCCCTTCACTCCACCCCTTGTCCCACTTTGAGGATTGCCTAATTTCCCATGCACAGGTGATAGTTTTGCTTTTTCTGGAAGGATTTCTATCCAGCTTCTCTGAGGTTTCTGCACTGGTTTCTGTGTGCTGAATTATAAGAATAAGAGTCATTCTTCAGTTGACAAGTGGTCAAAAGATATGGACAGGTAGTTTTCAGAGAAAAAAAACTCAAAGCTATAATTAGCCATAAAACTACCCTAAATTACCAATAATTAGGGAAATTAAAATGAAAATAATTCTGAGGTACTACTTCATATCCATCAGACTCACTAAGATGACAATAAAGGAAAATGACAAATACTGGTGGCAGTATAGGAAAATAGGTATACTACTACAGTGTTGATGGAGATATGAATCAGCCCAACCATCCTGGAAAGCACTTTGAAACACCATTCGTCTGTTCTGCCTGGTGGGTCTTCCTATATGCCATACTTCTGGGACGCCTTTGTTTTGGGCCTGGTTTCTGTTTCTGTCTGTTTCTCTCCGCTTTTGATTTACTCTTTTTGAATTTCATTGAGTAGCAGCTAGGTAGTGCAGTGGCCCGAGCTTCAGTCCTGAAGTCAGGAAGACTCAACTTCCTGAGTTCAAATTTGGTCTCCGACACTTCCTAGCTGTATGACCCTGGGACAGTCACTTAATTCTGTTTGCCTTAGTTTCTTCATCTGCAAAATGAGCTGGAGAAGAAAATTACTTTCACTGACATCAAGCAGCGTTCAGCTACCTCATCCAGCCCTTCTTTAACCACTTGATCCCTTGCTCCTTGACATGTATCAATTAGGCTCCGATACTTGGAGAATCTTGGTCTCAATATCATGTAAGTTCCTTCCAGCTCTTTTAAAATCAGGAGAAATTTTATTGCCATGTATCCTATGATGCTAAGAAGCAGGAAAGGACCTTAGAGGGCATCTATCCAACCACTTCATTTTAAAGATGAGAAAACAGGTTCAGGGAGGCTAAGAAATTGCCCACAGTCACAGGGCCAGTTAGTGCCAGGACAGAACTAGACCTCGGGGCTCCTGGTTCCCAAGGCACACGTTTGCTCTGTCTCCAGTGGCTGGATAAGTTAGTTGTGTGGTAACTAGTCAGACTACAGATGCCTGGAGGGACTGAATCTCTTATTTCTCTAAACATACTTTAGATGGTGTCTGGCACATAGCGAGTGATCACTGAGTTTTTATTGCTGCCAGTGACAGCACGGTGGGATGTTACAGTTCCTCCCAAGTCATTTACTTACTTTGACTTCCCTGGTTATTTCCTTCTACCAAAGGGCCTTCTGTTTTCTAGGATAATTCAACATCAGCTGGTGCATGTGCTTGTGGGATGAGGTCAACACACCTCCACTTATAACTGTTTTGGGACTACTTTAGGCCACACATCATCTCCCAGGCCTTCCCCTCTAGTGCACCAGAAACACTTCTGGCCTTTGCTGTAAGGTACAGAGGCTGGAAGTAATAGGGCTATGGTATCTGTGCGGTGGGGGTGCAAAAGTGAGGTGAGTCTTCCAACAATCAGAAAAGTGTAAATCTATAATTCTGGATGCCAGATTCAACCTGTCCCTAGGATACATTTGTTGTTCAATGAGGAGATGGACTAAGTCTTTCAGGATGCAAACTCAACTAACTTGAGTGCAGTGGATGGGGGAAGAGGTATAATCCTTTATGCTTTAGAATAAGCAAGGTATTCAAGCTGCATTTCACAAATACATCTGTTTAGGGTAAGAAAACCCTATGGGACTCTGATTATATGATTTAGAAGTAGCTTAGATAAGAATGCACAACAGGTTCAGTACAATTTCTTTGATATTTAGTGATCTATACTTACAGATTATACCTATGCAATCAGGCTATTTCTGTCTTTGTTTCTCCCCCATTTCCTATGGGATAGGCACCCTCTGGGAGAAGGGAGTGAAGTGTGACAAGACTGCCTTACCTTCTGTTTTGATCCTCAAGGCTGTCCTGACCAGGGCAAACAATGTAGCATTGAACATAACAGTTCCATCACTGTTCAGAGGCATGTTCATGGACACCAGACGCTGTAGGGAAATGGAAAGACCAAAGCCTTTGGTCCTATTATCTTTCTCCTGCCCCTCAAGAGCTCTTTCTGAAGTTCTTTCCCTCTTGACAGATTCACCATACTTGATATTTCCAATCTATTAAACTGTTTGAAATAAACAGTTCTCAAAAGATTCGCTGAGCTAATATGACAGAATAATTATGGGGCCCCACAGTTCTGGAGCATCAGGGAGCTTGGTGAGTTTATTTAGAATCTTGTAAGCTCCTTGAAAGCAAAGGGTGTGTCATTTTTCATCTTTGTATCTCCAGGATACAGCATAGCATCTGGCACATAGTAGGTGGATCATAGTAGGACCAGACAGAATTAAATTGATGCACAGATGTAGTCCTTTGCAGCCACTCAACTTGGCATTATCCAAGAGTACATAATCTCTGTACTATAGTATGTCTTCTCTGTCCTCTCATACCATTCTTCCCACTGGCTGTTACTCAGCTAATGAGAAACTCTAGCTAATGAGCACCTTAACTAAAGGGTAGGAATAGGGAAAGGAAACTCAAATGAGTTTTTCTGGCTTCTCTACGGACTGTACCATTGGTTATGATGCTGCCACTGTTTATAGCCCCAATCTGAGCAGGGGATGGAGGGAATGGAAACCAAAAACCTGGGAAGAAACCCAGTACTGTTCTTAAGTCTATGTAGGTTTTAAGAACAGAAGTAATATTCATAGGAATGTAATGGAACAGCTTAAGCTTTCATAGAGGCATGAAGATGACCTAAATAACCTTTGCCTGCTTCTTTTAGCTTGAGAATTATATGGCAATGGTTGGATAGTTAACATCCTCAGTTAGGAGGTGGAAGAAAGAACCAAATTAGGAGATACTGTTATGTATCAATATACCATATATCCCCAGAAACTATAAAAAAAGAGCTAAGGCCTCCTATTCTGGAAGCATATCTGAACTCTCAGATGAAGTCTTTGGGACTCTCATCAGGGTATCTCACTCTCTTTGGTCTCAAATTGGTCCTCTGGGTGAAATTAGAGGAATGTGAGATGTTAGCCTCATTCACTTTATTTTTCTGTTTTCCCATTATAGATCTTAATAGTTGGAAGGCACACCAATGGATAATTTGGGTCAATCTTCTTGTTTTGATGTATATGTTTTACAAATCACATAATTAAGACCCAGCAAGATTAAATTGACTTGCCAAAGGCTACACAGCTAGTAAACATCTTGTCTCCCACCTTTTCTCTCTTCTCACATTACCCAATTGTGTCTTCCTTTATACACCTATAGATGTGGGCATTCTTCCTCCCTAGCCCTACCCCAGTCATGCTTACTTTGCATGCTACTCGATGAGGGCACAGTTTTCCAAACCCTAGCGGGGGTTGGATCCTCCGGAGTAAGGTCACCACATCCAGGTGTTTGATACGACCCCTGGAAGATGAAGAGAAGGAAACAGTTAGGAGAGCACAGTCCCCACCTCTGCTCACTCCTCCCTCAACCCCCAACCTTTCAGAAGCTTCATCACATAGTAGCGTAGGCCTCCAGGGGAAAGCACTCAGCTGGCCAACCTTTTTTTCAAAATTAAAGAATAGTATGTGATACTCTGTCAATGGCTGCATGCTGAAGACTTAAAATACAAATTGACCATCACTCTAATGTTTTAAAGAGAAGGGAGTTTTGGGGCGGCTAGGTGGCGCAGTGGATAGAGCACTGACCCTGGAGTCAGGAGGACCTGAGTTCAAATCCGGCCTCAGATACTTAACAAAAACTAGCTGTGTGATCTTGGGCAAGTCGCTTAACCCCAATTGCCCTCCCCCCCAAAAAAAAAGAAAAAGAGAAGGGATTTTAAATAGTTCAACACAAATTCTTATTAATTCAATCAACTGATCTATAAGTATTTACTTAATGTCTTCTTTTGTGCTAATTGAGTGCTTTTTCTGGAAGGATTTCTATCCAGCTTCTCTGAGGTTTTGGCACTAGTTTCTGGGTGGTGAGTTAAATTTATAAGAATAAGAGCCATTCTTCAAAATGAAGAGGTATAAGTAGGGGGGATTTCTAATGAAATCCTTTCTAGGTTTGTCATCCGAAAAGAATTACCAGGCTTAAGCAATCTTGGCAGTTTTATAAAAGTTTATTACACTTATCAGCAGGCAGGAGAGAGTTAAGAAAAAGCCTGCAAAGTGTGACACCCTGCAGTGGGCAGGAGGTGTGATAGGAAAAAGCCTGCAAAGAGCAGGGGGTAAAGATGCAGTTTTTAAAGACACAAAACTGTCAGTCATAGGTTCATTAGACTAACTAGGTGTACAAAGGTGGAGTTAGGGAGGGGCCTGGGAGGAGCCAGGGAGTGACTAATACTTAAAGGAACACGTACCCTTCACATCAACTGTGCATGTGTTTTGCCTGTAATTCACTGGGAGAAATTCCAGGGGGCTAGGAGCAGGAGGTGTGGTTTTTGCCTTGAAACATCATAAAGTCAACCAGCGGTCAAATTTGAGGTCAAATTTAAATGAGAAGTACCCATCCAGTCTGCAAATGGATGAGTCTTGTTTACTAGAACAAAAGGAGGTAACGGTTTTAAAGGATTCTTGTTATCATAGCTATAGAGTTAATGGTTTCAGAGGAAATACCTCTAGGCTGGGGGCAGGGAAGGGACAGAGTTAATGCTTTATAGCTGGGAAGAAATGTGGCTTTTACAACTTAACACAAGACTGAAATTACAACAATGTTTCAAAATTATAAAATCACCCTCAAAAATATTACAAAGGCCACTCAGCACCACCTCAAAACGACAAATGGTCAAAAGATATGAACAGGTAGTTTTCTAAGGAAAGAAAATCCAGGCTATCAATAGCCATATAAAACTATTCTAAATTACTAATAGAGAAATGAAAATTAAAATAATTCTGAGGTACTACTTCATACTCATCAGATTCACTAAGATGACAAAAAAAAAGCAAATCAATGGATTTATTGTCCATGACTGAAGTGTTTCTATATTGGTGTGTGATGTAATGTAAAACACACTGGAGGCAGAATCAAACCTTGCCTCTGATACTAGCTTTGTGATCATGGGCGTGTCATTTAACTTCCTCTGTTTCAGTTGATCCTCATCAACAAAATTGGAATAATAATACTCAGATGACTCGCACTACACCATTGTGAGTAAAGTGCTTTCTAAATCATACTTTTATCATTTCAAGGATCTGAAATTTTCCCTGTTGCAGATCACAAACTCTGGCTTATTTTGGTCCTTGAGTTACTGTGACTAAAAAATTCATTCTCCTATGGCCAAGATAGAGATAAACCTCTCTGAATTTTGCTAAGTTGGTGTGGAAAGAATGTTTTATTATATAGTTCATAAAAATTATCATATTGTTTAAATTCAACTTTATGTGGTCAGAGGTTGCTTGTACCCAGAATGTTGCCTGACCTCAGTAACTCTCTAGGAATGCTGGAAATAGCCACAAGGAATTTTGGATCCTAGATCCACCCAAAGCATTCTCATTTAGGTCCTTCACATCTAGAACTTGTTTTGGGTCCACCCAAGCTTGCATTTTGGGTTCCTTTCATGTGATTTGTATGTGACTCATGTCTCTGTCAGATGATTTATGTGTGACTTTGTCAAATCTGAAATAATGTAAAACTTTCAGAACCTGGAAGAGGGGGCTACCCCTTCTTTCCCACTCTCTCTCTACCAAATGACCTAATCAATTTTTTTCTAAAACTATTTCATGTTTTGGGGTTTGTTTTCATGAACAATGCTGGTCCTCAGATAAGAAAACTACAGGCTGTGCCTAGGTCTGTACTAAAAACCTTTCCAATTTGAGAGACTTTCCAGAGGTGAAGCTCCACTGGCATTGTTTTCAAGAGTCCCAGGTCACCTTACTTTATTGATGAGATATTAGGAGAGGAATTTTCTGCAGGTTATAAGTCATAAAGTAATACATAAATGTGAACTTTTATTAATTATTGTAGTCTTGAGATTTTCTTAACACGACTGATCTTAGTTTCTTTCTTTGTTTCTTTATTTTTTTGCTTTTGTTTCTTTTTCTTTCTTTCTTCCTTTCCCTCACTCCCTCTTTTTTCCTTCCTCTCCTTCTTCCTTCCTTCCCTCCCTCCCTTCCTTCTTTCTTTCCTTCCTTCTTTCCTTCCTTCCTTCCTTCTTTCCTTCCTTCCTTTTTTCCTTCCGTTCTCATCTCATCTCCCTCTCTCTCTCTGTCCCCCTCTCTCCCTCTCCCTTCCTTTCTTTTTGAACACTGAAATTCGAGTTAGAAGCCTCTAATCTGAGGGTAATTTTTCTCATCCATAGCCAATACTTGCGCCATACTCTCCACACATTCAGCATGGTTCTGTCTAAATATTACTAAATATGAATACAGATACATCACAAGTTTGTGACATATGTTTCTTTGTACTTACTTGGCTTCAGGGTCATATTCTGCCCAGATCCTTTTGAATTCATCTAAGTGATGGGGACCTAGGATGGACCAGTCTCTTGTCAGGTAGTCGAAGTTGTCCATGATGACAGCTACAAAGAGGTTGATGATCTGCAGAAGGTATAAGGAAGGGTTTTCAGTGACCCCACCTGTGCACTCCTGCCATGGTTATGCCATAATATGTTTATGCCAACTATAGTAAGGCCATAGTTCTCTGTTACGAGGTAAGGGAATAGGAAAGTATGACATGTAGCCCTGTCGTCTGGGTCCCTGAAGGGATAATGGTGCTTCTTTTCCCCTTAGAAGAGTTCATCATTTGAGATTTTTGAGTGGCGGGAGTAAAGATTTCAAAAAACTATCTGGTACCAGGAAACAACTGTTCAAAACCCTGACCCCTGCAATTTGAATGTTGGTGGAAATATTAGCCTTCCAAGGAAGCCATGTGGTAGCCAAACTAGTAGCAGTATCCAGGGGCTACAGGAAGTTCTCTCCAATAAGTAAACAAAGCATGAAAAGTCATTTTACCAAGGTCAGCAGGTAAATGTTTCATTGTTTTTGTGGGTCCCAGAATCTTAGAAGACACCACAGATAACATCTAACTCAGTCCCTATCCGAAGCTTCTAGTCCAGTTCTCTACAAGGAATCTTTCTGCCTCTGCCTAAATATTTCACGTTGGAGAACTTACTACCTAATGAGTCAGCTTATTTCCAGTAAACTTAGAGTCATGGGACCTGCACTGAAATCCCAGCTCTGACATTTACTACTTGTATCATCTGGAACAGGCCACTTAACCTCTCTAGGCCCCAGTTTCCTCATCCGTAAAATGAGGGGGTTAGACTAGATGATTTCTAAGGACCTCTTCGGTTTAGATCTATTTTTCTAATTGTCAGAAATTTCTCCCTCATACTTTCCCAAAATTTTGCTCATATAGGTTATGCTACCAATAGTCAAGAAGGAAAATGTATACCGTTTGGGCTGCATGGACATGCTTCTGAATTTCTTACTGTCTTTGGAGAAGCTTGCTCCAGCTTCATCTTCCTAAGCCAGGTCCTTCCGTGGCTGGGATCTGCCTGATCAGTGCTCCTCTGAGGCCTAGCTACCCTGAGGGCTTGGGGAACTCTAGAGCAGAATGTTCATTTCCCTAGCCTTGGCCAGATTGGGGCAGGGGTGGGGTGAGGGTCCACAAAAGGTTTGCTTTCAGAATTAGCTCACCAGAAAGGCACAGAGCATGTAGAAACTGATAAAATAGAAGACAGCGAAGCTGCTGCCACAGAGTGCTTCTTGTTCAGTACTGTTACTGGGCTCTGACTCAGGGGCACACTTCTTTCCTGGCAGACAGGCTAGCATGATATCTTGCCATGCCTCCCCTGTGGCACACCTGTAGGGGGAGAAGAGAGATAAGGCAGGATTAAAACTCAGGCTTGGCAAAGAGGGACTAGAAGACAATGGTGCCATCTCCAATAACATTATCAGATGCATTTTGTGATATGGGAGCCAGCCAGATTCAGGAGGAAGAGATACACATCTTTGTTATGGGAAAGAGTAATGCCTGTAATTGAGAAATTCAGCTGGAATTATGGAAACAAACTGAATATTCAATGACTACCACTAAAAGTTCCAGATCAAAAGGAAAAAAAAAACTATCATATTATGTCATCATTATATTTACAAATCACAATAATTATAGTATCATCAATAGGGTCAACTCTGACATTTGTGAAATAAGAACTTTCTTACGTACTACGATTTGAGGGACATGCAAAACATTCTCAACCACTGGTCTAATACGCTGCCTTAAATTGCATCATTAGACACTAGTTCCTTTAGTTCTATCACAGTGTCTCCAATGCAAATACTCCTGTGGGTAGATAACATTAAAATTCATCTTAGTATGAATCAGTTTATTGAATTCTGTGTCTTAGTGACCTGATGAGTTGTTACCTCCTAAGTGAATGTTGAATCAACGAGTACCAGAGAGCTCTGGTGTAAGGACTATGTGGTGAGAAAAACGGGAGAATGCCAGGAGAGTAAAGACTAATTAATTAGGTGGGGATGGAAGAGTAGGAAGGGGGCAAAAAGAAACTCTTAGCTATTCAACAAAAAATAAAGCAGAAGCAGAGTTACGTTTAAGATCTAAAAGTATCATCGTGACTGGTTCTGTAAATGGAAGCACATTGGTAGTTTAGGTTGAGAGCCAGGGACGAGCAGGGGAAGCTGTTCACAAGGCCCTGGCTTTCAGTTCTTGATTAGATAAAGGTTGGAACTTACTGGAAGAGGGTTTTGGTCCCATTTATTGCCCTTTAGCGACACCTAGAGCTTAAGAGAGGTGAAGCAGCTCAGAAATACCTGTCCAAGATTTTACAGCGGCATTGCCCCAAAGGAAGAGACCCTGAGATCTAGAATCCTGATGAGTGAAGAGTTTGCAAGGCTTGTTTGCTTTGCCCAGAGGGTCCACCTGAGCTTTGTTTGCTACAACCTGATTAAGTGATGCAACATCCTGCCTGAACTTTTCCTGCCCACAGGGAGCCTGCATTTGCTTTAATATATGAGTACCTCTGATGTTATTTCTTTTGCCTTATTACTAAGCAAATAGTTATGTTTATGATCTCAAAGTATCATCATGACTGGTCCTGTAAATGGAAGCACATTGGTGGTTTAGTTTGAGAGCTAGTGTTGAATAGGGGAAGTACATTCCCTCACAATAGGGTTATCCTAGGACCTTGAGACAATCTGAGTGAGCAATGTGATGGTGGTCCTTTCTTAGGAACCCAGATCTGTCATTGGGTGAATGAGCAAGCCTAGAAGATGAAGAGGCATCTACATGCCCTGTATGAGAGTTATGAGGCACTCCAGGAAAAGGTGACATTACACTAGGGTTCACGTTTTGCATGGCATGAATGTCAATAAGAGAAGGGTGTAAAGTAAGGACAGAGCAGGAATAATGGATAAGAAGAACAGGAATATGGAAAGGGACTGAAAGTTGAAGTGAGGATGGATGACTGAAGGAGAGATGGATGGATAGGAGGTTGTGATTAGAATGGGGGAGTTCCAGAGTTCAACATCATAGCTTAATGGTAAGGTTTTAGACGTGACAATCCCTGTGAGTTTCTAAGTTGGAATGTGGGTATAGGTACCCCGTTTTTGGCCACATTCACAAGGGGAGTGACTTGAGAGGTGTGGGATCCAGGTGCTTGCCTGCTGGCTGGAGTGCCCCGTCCCCCTAAAAAACAAACAAGCAGATCAACCGAGGGTACTGCAAATTTTCAAGGTTCCTGAACAGTAGAACTATAGTGAGTGACTGCAGTGATGCCTGATCCCAGGAACGAGAGGATGACCCAAGCATGAGATATGTCCTGGGTGAAATAGGATTGATTCTGGGCCAGGAAGAGAGCTCTTACTTCACTTCTTCCCTTTCTCCAGGGAGAGGCATAAATGTATTATGAATTATCTACTCTAAACTTCCTGCTTCCCCCTGAGCTTAGGAGGCATTAGCCTTTGTTCTTAACATGCACGTTTACTTCTAAGCCTTTATATGTGATTAAAATGTTGCTCATTATAAATCTAAACTGTCTTTTAAGTATTTTTAACTTGAGCCTTACTATACTTGAAGCAGGGGGAATTCCCTGATTTAGAGATAAGAATTTAGTTCAGTATTTGGTTCAAAATTTGGTTCAGGGGAGAGGGGCTTAACCTGGGGTTTAGAGCTATGTATTTAATGGAGATGAGTTTAATGGATTTAAAAAATAAGTGCCCCAGAAAGGGATTTGTCAGGGAAGCTCCAGTCACAGGAAAGGAAGAGGGAGTGAATTCCTATACATGGGAATGAAGATCATTCTCCTGGATGGAATGTGATTCACATCTGAATCTGCCTTATTCTCCAATGCCACCTGGTGGTTTTAAAATATTTACAGCTGCATTCCTGAGTTACCCACCTGAAGAGTAGCAGCACAGCTTGAGGGAAGGTTTGAAAGTTGTTATTCCGATTGATTTCCGTGGTATCATTCAGGGCAATTTTGCCAAACACCTAGCAGAAGGAAGAAGGAGTTGGTGACAGGGTTGATTGGAGTCCTAGTTCCCATCTACAATCCATAAATGCTACTTGGCTTGTCAAAGGCCAGATGATTTTCACATGGTAGACAAATTCCTATGATACCTAGGCTACCAAGCAACATTTCTAGGGATAGCAAGCCACAACTGCACTTTCTAACCTTTATCCCCAATTTTCCCCATCTAATTATTCCCCTCCCCTCTGCCATCCAAGTGCCCAATTGATTTCTGAAGGATCCTGACTTGGTTTCTGAGCCTAGGATTTTCTGCTATTAGGCAGCACCAGAATCAGAGCTATAACTAGCAATTTATACTTAGGGCAGTCTCTTATTTTTCTCTCTTAATTTTTCTTGCAAACTAAGTGCTAAGCTCAGCTATTTCAACCGTTACAGGACTACAAGTAGCACTGCTCCCACAGAATGTCAGCCCCTGTGGCCAGGGGCTGTGATTTTTGTCTTTGGATCCCCAGCACTGAGCACAAAGGCTTGCACATGGTATACACTTAATGTTCGTTGACTCCAACTGTCGTCAGTGCCTTTAAAATTCGGCATCCTGGGGCAAAGCCCTGGTTGGCCTGCCCGTAGGATTGGACAGAATGTCTGGCCCCCAGGTCTCCTGTCTAACAAACATCTTTCAATTTTAGTTCTAGAAACATGGGATTACCTGAATTTAGAAAATGTGGAAAGGTTTAATTGGGACCCAAAGTCTGGGCAAGTTTGACTTACCTTTTGCATGTCAATTTGCAATGGTTCACTTTTGAATTTTCTAGGTGTACTTCACATTTCATTTTTATATACTACGTGTGTTTGTTTTGTTGAATTGATTTGAATCCCTGAAACAGTCAAGATTTATGGGGCATGAAAGTTGTGAGAAGGAACTAATTTCTTCTTGGCTTTAATTTTTAGGGTCTTTGAGATCAGAGACCAGGGGAATCTGTTGGATCTACTCACAACATGCTATAAGTCAGTGCTCTTGTCTGGGCCTGGCTTGGCTCTTCAATTTCCCTTTAGGAAAGAGGCCCTCAGTTCCAGATAACAACCCTTTTTTGTGCAAAACAAAAACCACCCAACTTAGTCCAAATTGCAGCTTTGGGGTATGGAGGAAAAGGCTACCCAAGTGCTTGAAGACAGCACTGTTGGGCCCTTAGGTTGCTTGCTGTAATGTTTTTGGGGGGCATGTTTGGCTAGGACAGAGATCCCTTTCTTCATGTTGGGAGAGGACAGTCCAGCTTCTCTTAGTTTGGTTTAGTTCGATAAGGTTGTAGAGATCACACTGTATATGCAGAATTAAGGGATGTTTCAACACGTCCAAAGAGAAATCATTATCTTCTCTTTTAAATCCACTATTATCCAGTGGCCTTTATCAAGGCCATCCCCGTCTTTCTAGTTATCCAGGTTTACAACCCGAGAGATGTTTTTATTTATCTCTTCTTTTTCTTTAAGTCCTCTACCTCCAATCCATTGCCTATTTTATTGACTATGCACAATACCTTTCATATCTGTTTGCTCTCCATTCAAATGATCAGTTTTTGTTCAGGCCTTCTTTCTCTTCCTCTCTCTCAGGCACTTGTTTCTGTTTCTGTTCTGCTCCCTTCTATCTGTTCTCTTACACAGCTGCCAAAATAATCTTCCTAAAGCACAGGTTTGACCCCTTCACTTCCTTGCTCATAATGCTTTGGTGGATCCCTATTTCTTCCAGCATAAAATACGAATCACTTGGCCTGTCATTTAAAGCCTTCAACAATTTGGCTTCAACCTCCTTTACTAACTTACTTCATGTTATGGCCCTTCACATGCTCTGTGTTCCAGCCAAGCTGAATTACTAGTCGTCCTCCACATTTCTATCACTTCTGTTTACTTACATAGTCACCCTCTTCCCCCACCTGCTTCCCCATACATTGCCCCATCTCCTTCATTTCTTAGAATCCTTAGTTTCCCAAGGGTCAGCTCAGGTTCTCCCACATACACAGAAATTTTCCTTATTTCATCCTAACCCCAAATCATTTATTAGTATGCTGTCCCTTTTCAAATGACTTTATTTTTTAATGAGTTATATCTTTCACTTTTGAACTAGAATGAAAGCCCCCTCAGGATGTCTCTATTGGCTTACTTAGTGAATGCTGAATTGAACTTCAGGCATTGATTAGCAAAAGGATATGTGCCTTTTTAACACATCCTTGGGGATGTACCTTCCAAAAGGGGTCTGTCACAGAATTTGGCATAATCCTTACTGACAATAGCAGAAAAAAAGTTTTGCAATCACAAGGAAAATGGCTCAGAGATCTCATCCTATCTAAGATTTGCCTAACAGTGATATACAAATAGTATATACATAAATGTTTGTGGAATTTATTTGCATCTATTTGGTCACCCACCCACGCTGACAGTAGTGATTAGATCTGGAATGGAGAATTCTGTTTTGGACTCCAAGGAGGGAAAAAACCCGTGGCCATGCATTGTGGAGGGAGAGAGTTGAAGAGAGAGGAGGAGGAAGAATAGAGAGGCAGGAGTGGTAGAGAGAAAATGAAACAAAGAGAAAAAGAAGGAAAGGGAGGGAGAGAGAGGTCTGTGTGTGGGGATGGAGGCAGAGGTATGTGAATTCTTGGTATATCTCCTACCTGCATTCCAATGACAGCATAGATGAAGAACAACATCACTATCAGAAGAGCCACGTAGGGTAGAGCCTGGAAAAAAATGAATAAGGCTGCGGCCTTTCATGAAAAAACTGGTCCACTGCACCCTGCCCCACTCCCAGGAAGATGCATTCTGCACAGGCAATCAATGCTGGAGACAAGATGCAGTGCAGGATTCCACCCATCAGACTGAAGTTCTGGTGGACCTCCTGACACAGCCCTGTGGTCCAAGGTACCACTGGACCTCCTGACGTAGCCCTGTGGTACAAGGCACCACCCCTCATAACAAGGCTGTGCTGGATCTCCTGATGCAGCCCTAGTGGTACAAGGTACCACCCACCATAACGAGACTCTGGTGGACCTCTAGGGAGGGAAGTCAAAGATCTCAGCAGAGATAGGTTGGACTGCATGGTATTGTGAGTCCTTTTTAATGCTGAGATCCTGTTACTGATTTTCTGAAGGAAGGACCAAGAGATGAGCTAGTGAGATTCTAAACCCCAGCTTGTATTTTAATCACTTGCTGGGCAGCCCGTAACTGGATCTCTGCAGGTCTCAGTTCCTTCTCTGGAAGACACTAAACAAGCAATGGGCCTTGGGCTGGAGAAAAGCCAGCACAAAACACAACACAAAACAAAAACATTTTCTCTGAAAGTGGTAGCGATCATTTATCACCACCACTAGATGTCACTGTAGATCCACACTGAGTAAGCTCTAGGTCCAATCTCCAAGTTCTGCTCCTCCCCCTTTAACTGGAAGAAGCACCTTCACAACTCAGCCCAGGTTGGGCTTTGTCCCCTTCCAGGAACTCTACCCAGAGATGCTGGATCTTTAGGTCCCATAGCTTCCACAGGATTGAGTCCAGGGGCCACACTTGGCTGTTAGTCTTTGTTGTAGCTGACTTAGGGATATAAGGCCTCTGTGACTTCCATGAAACTTATTTAACTTCTCTGGAAATCATAGGACCATAGACTGGGAGCTATTAGAGACCACAGAGGTCCTTTAACAAACACACTGGATAACACTCAATAATCACCCTGTTTGAGGTACCGAAACTGGCATCAGCTAGAAAACGATGGAAACACTCTCCTCCTCTGCCCTCTGGTCCCAAGCCTTGACACTTGAGAGACACTTGTTTCTCAATTCCAGCAAAGGGACTGGCTGATGGGGGTGAAAGGGTATTGTGCTCAGCAAGCCTGGAGCCTGGAGTGGCTAAGAGTAAATGGTAAAGCTAGTTAGAAGTAGCTAGGCCCCCACTCGTTTTTTTTTCTGATGATCTTAAGACCTTATATTACATATTTATTTGTTAGAAGGACATTGTTTTGACTATGCATACTTGTTACAAGGCTAAAACAAATGCTTAGTAATTGAAAAAAACCTGAAGAATTTTTAAAAATCAGGTTTTTGAATTTAGGGTCATAACTTTGGTCTAGTACTGGTTTATGTCTCTCAGCTTTGACTTGGGTCAAGGCAGATGTCTGATAGCCAAACAGATATTCCTTTCTGCTCAGGGTCAGAAATAGATTCTAGGTCCTACCACCTTTTCCCCAATGGTAGAGTCCAGTTCTGGGAACAAAGAAAGCCATATTTTAGTGCTGTTGGGTTTCCTTGACTTGAGATGACTGAGAGTGGCGCTGACAATCTGGGATAAAAGTCTTCCCACCCTCTGCTGCACTGTCAGGGCTTCTCTGCAGATGGAGGCCAGACAACTATAGTCGGGGCTTCTATACCACATATGTTCAAGAAATTCAAAGTACTTAACATAAGGATGATGTTTTTTTCTTAACCTTCATGTTTATAACTTCATTTATAGCCAAATCCTCTTTTTATAAACATTCTCCCTCTTTTTATAAATAGAGGAAATTATGGCAGGTAATTAAAATAAGAATTACCTTGCCATACTTAGTTGAAGAACCCAAGCAATCCTATGCCTATTAGGTCAAATGGTGCTCATTCTTCTTTATTAGGGTGATATCAGAACTCCTCTCTCTTTCTTGGTAGCATTTAATTAGTTTAATGAATAGGTACATATGCTGAAATACATTCATCTCTGAAGAGGAAGGTATAATAGACATATCAGATATGCAAAGTATGCCTTATTTAGGGGAAAATAAATTTCAATGAAATATCTTCCAATACCTCTTCTCAGTCAGGTAAGAAAATCTTTCCTTAGTAAAGTTACTTTTAAGCTGTTGCTGGTAGGAGGAGAAAGTGAGAATACCTGGAAAGATTTGATGAAAGTCCAGAGCAGGGTCCGGATACCCTCCCCGCGGCTCAGCAACTTGACAAGACGCATTACCCGAAAGAGCCGGAAGAAGGTGATGGAGATCCTGGAGTTCTCCTCTGCGTTCTGGAATCCATTGGTAACATGAGGTAGTAGTTAACATAGCCAGAGAGAGGGGGGGGGGTGGGGATGGAGGGTAGGAGCCCTCCTCCAAGAAAGCAATGCCTGCATGGGGCAGGGGATTGCTAAGGGTGGGGTGGGGTTAGCTGCACTCTGTTTCTTTCCTTGGATTCTCTTTCCTATTTCCCAGAATCTGTCCTCAGGTTGTATACAGACTGCTCTCTGGTGAGTCTCCATGCTTGGTCCTTCCTTTGGTCCATGCATGCTCCCTGGCAAACCAAGATCAAGTTGTCTCTAGGCAGGGTTCTTGGAAGAGTAGAGTCATGCCTAGGTATTCCTGAGTGCATATTCCCTGGAGTCAGTATTTTATTTCTGAACACTTCCTCTCTCATCCTCTCACTTAATCCTCTCTCTTTTTAAACCTTCAGTATCAAATTTTGGGGTAGTTGAAAAAGCTTTCATTTTAGTGACTGAAGAAGGTTCAGAAGAAATTGCTATTATGAAAGGCTCTTGTTCTAGGACTAGTAGTACTTGGCCCCTCCCCCCACACCATGAAATCCTTGATTTCATTATACTGCCCTTAATCTGCCATTGCCATGGGGTTCCAAGACTTGAGTGGGCCTTGTCTGTGGACCTATTGGCCTACATCTAGGACTTTTTCCACAAAGGACTGGCATTTTTGCCTTCTGCTGCTGGCCCTGGCTTTCTTCTGACTAATAGGTCTGAGTGGATCTATGGGGAGGTAGAAAGGGGCATTGTTCTAGGGGCTTACATCCTAAGATTCAGAATTCAGTAGAACTGGAAGAGGTAAGGATTATGGACAAGGAATGCCCATAATGAGTAGGGTCTAACTTTAGACTAATTGTCCAGCCAGCATTGTTCCAGGCTCTCCAGCATGTCCTCTGGCTGTAGAGGCACTAACACTTCTCACAACCTGGTTCTCAACTATTTCATAGCCTTTACTTAAAGCCTGGTCATATCCTTATAAACAGCCCCACACCCCACCATATATATGATTTATCTAATCTATCTAATTCTCTTCCTTACTGTTTACCATTTCCCTTCTCTTCTTGGGCCCAGGGACCTGTGTCTGACTGCAGCACTTTCTAAAGGGAGTCACTATTGCCCTTGTTGAACCGATCCATTTCATCTTATTTGAAGAGAGAAGTTCTGCCTTGGGGAATGCCATCTTTCTAAACAGTATCCTTGAGGGAGTCTATTGGGCTGGGGGGTTGATGAAGGAAAAGATGGGCAAATGAGACCAAAATAGGCTTAGGGTTTGTGGCTCTGATGGGAGCTGAAGGATGGACTTTCAGTTTTGTTTGTCCAGGAAAGTGAGATGGGATATTCCCTTCTCATTCTCTGCTTCTGAAACTCAGAACTACATAGAAATATGTATACGCAGAGTCTTCCCTTTATCCAGCTTGGCTGCTGTGCTCAGGTGAGAAGTATCTCAAAGAAGGTCAGTGTATCTGTCCTTACTTCCCACCCTCCCACCCCCACTCCAAAATGGTGCAGCTCACCCAACCCCTGCCACTGCCCCTCCTGCTGTCAGGACCAGGAGAGAACAGACTCATTAGATTTCCTGTTGTTGCTTCCAAGCCCACATCTCTTCACACCTCCCACAAAGAGGAAAACTCATCAGCCCAAGGGCAGCTGTGTTTATCTTACTATTGACCTCACCAACATACCATTTCCCCTGGTTGCTTTGCAAAAGATATTAACTATTTCCTAGCAAGTCACTCTTTAGCTGTGTCCAAGCTTCAGATATATGCACTGAAATGCACTTGAGATCTTAAAGGCAATATCTGTCCAACTTCATGGCTTGTTGCCCAGCAATAACTTGGAGGCATAGCTTTATTTGTACCTAATCCTCACTCCTATTCAAAATGGGACAGAGGACTCGATAAAAGACTAATAAAAAATTGGAGACACAATGGAATGGTGTTTATGCTCTTCTCTGGGCAGGATCATATTTGAACCACTTCATTAAATGGATGTCTGTTCTACTCCCCAAACTCTTCGGGAAAAGATACTTCTTTCACCCCATTATTCTGCCCACTCCAGGGGACAGAAAGTTTAGAAAACCACTTCTGGCATTTTGGTTCCTTCCAATTCAAACAGTCTGGGCATCTCTGGTGGACTGCAGAAGACACCACTGGGGGATGGTAGGCAACCAATCTCTCTCATATCCCTAGGTCTCTAGCCTGTGTATTTTGAAGTTTTTGACGTCCTTAATCTCTATTTCTATCACCTGTGTATCTGCTTGAAATTCTATGTTCTTTTCTTAAAAAGAGGTTGCCTTTCCCCAGAGGTGTTTGAAGAGAAAACTTAAGATTTTGTAGCTTGGCTGTCAGTTTCACCATGTTCAAGAGGGAAGGAAAAATGTAAAGAGAATAATCCTGAGTGGGAGATCCAGCTGTGTGTCAGGAGTTTGAAAAGTTGGTGCCACTGGGGCATCTCATTCTCATGAGTTAAAAAACAACCAACCCCAAACCAAATCCTGCAGAATGAACTCTATTCTATTTTTCAGAACTCTCCCTGTTGACTATAATTTGCTAATGCTTCTCAGTTTATAGGATAAACACATTTCTTTTTGGGCCATTATAATTTCTTCTAATAAAATGAATTATGATGTAATAGGAAGACAGTTTCAAAGGCCGATCACTGTGCCAAGAGCTAGAAAAACCCAAAGCACAGGTTCTGTCAGTGTCCTCTCACCTGAGGCAAAGGACCCAGGATAGACTATATTGGAGAACTGTTCAGTTGAATTGATTAATCCTAATGAATCCCTAATGTGTCTGGCCTTTAGATGCTCAGTAGTTACTGACTACTGCACAGGCTAGAACAGGGAATTAGAATAGGGAATTGGTTTGGCCTTTTCAAAGTGTGTGCATCTGCAAACATTACCTTGGAGGTAATTCCTCAGATAAACACAAAGATTAATATCAGGTCTCATGACTTTTTTTCCCCCTAGGGGGAAAATGATAGGATCCTCAGGTAAAGTAGCCTCCTCCTTTCTTCCCCTCCCCCCATCATTTAGTCTAGTCCACCATCCTCATGCCTCCAGGTTAAGAGAGAGAGATTTAGCTTAATCTTAAAGAAGGCACAGACATGTCTGAAGCTCCCTTGGCAATTAATCCTAGTTTAAGAAGCTCCTTTTCCTCCCTGGATCTAGCCTTAGGGGAAATGAAAACCAAGTAATTACTTTGAGTAATTTATTGGATCTCTGATTTAATGGTCTCTGATGCAGATTGCAATCCCTCCTTGTTTTCTTATCCTGTGTAATTCTTGTCTGTTTTTGCTCACTCATAAATTCTGCATATAGGAGTACTCTACTATGTTGGAGGCCTTCTTCTCTTGTTCTTTTAACATCTCAAGGGTGACCAATATACCACTCAGTTGGACATATATTGTCTTTCAGTCTTGTAGCAGGAGCTCCTTAGAAAGGGAGATAGGCAAACAAGTGCATTAACCCCTAATATGCTTTAAATAATTAATTTTTTTCAGCTTTCTTAGCCAGTTGGACCAGCAACATTATTTCTTCCATCTTGAATCAAAGCATAGCCAAATAGCATAGCCAATTGAGTCACTAATGTATGTAACAGGAAATGGTCTCTGGGTCTTGTTCTCTCCTAGTAGCTCATTAGAAAGGCAGGACAACAGGGAAGCTTCACCCAAAGGAAAGCTCATGACATATGAAGGTAAGAAACACCACCACATGTACAGCATTTTCACAGCTCATGTGACACCAGGCAGGTATGGAAACATGGCATGGTGGGTTCATGCAGAGGGAACTCGGGGCTCAGAGAGATTCTTGTGACCGGGGTGGACAACAGAGTGAGAAGTGTGTTAGGAGGAGTGTCACAGAAGCTGGGAGCGTGGTCTGTATGTTTGGTCTTACCATAGAGGGAGAGCATTGGGTATGTTCAGCTGGCTTTAAAGGAAGGCAGACAGAGATAAGCTGTAATAAGTCTCCAGTGAAGAGGCCCTAGTATTCTAGGTCTTGGCTAACACAGGAGCAACACTGTGGCAGAAGAAGGCAAAAGGAAGCAAGTGGCAAAAACAAAAAACAGAAAAACACGAAAGAGTAGGCCTGTCCAGTTCCAAGTTGTCCCAGGAATTGTAAACTGTCTGGGTATGGCTACCATTTTAGAGCTCTCTTTTGCTCCTTCTTGAGCAAGAATTAGGAAGAACTTCCTTTACATGAAGACTATATCCAGGCACTAATTAGATAAATGGAATGGTTTCTGGCCCAGCCTATCTTCAATATGAAAATCATATTATCTTCTTGTGGTTCCCAATTCAATATTTGAGAGCTTGGGCTACGGGGCTGTCAACTCTCTCTGGGGAAACCAGTTGGGGAAAGTTTTGCTTATGCTTTATCCTCACCTTTTCCCACTTTTCTTTAGACAAAGAAGCTTAAACACTCGGCAATGGGCATCTGGGTCTTGAGGAGGGCTGAGATCTATTGATTTCCTGTGGAATCTAAGGAAAGAAACCCTGATTCCCAGAACTTAGTCTTTAGGCAAGATATTGATATCTTTTTTTAGGCAATAACTGACCTCAATTACTAGAATTTAGGTCCATATGTCTGCATGGTACGTCAGAACACTCCTTAAAAATCATTCTCTGAGGTTTGACTGCTGGATTCATTTGCAATAGGAGACTCAGTAAATTGAGTTAGGTCTCCTATGCTAACATCTTTCTACAATGCTTTGGAGTTCGGTTTGGAGAAAAAGATTATTGGGTGCCCCCATTCTATGGATCTGAAATTAACTGTGACAGGCTGCCTGCAGAGGCCACTTCTAGTTGATCTGAATTGTTGATCCATAGTTATGTTTGTTAGTTTTTACCTTCCTCTTTCAGGTGGTTGCTCTTGTGTTTTTGTTTTTAATGTACAAACAAAGAAAACACGGGATGGAATTTCTACACAATGAAAATGTGCCCAGCTAGACATTTTTTTTTTAAAGACTGAAAATAAAATTCTCTGTTATCAGGTTTCTCAACTGATTTTTTTCTTTTCTTTCCATAGCAAGTTGGTAGCTTGGTGGCTTTTTGTTTGTTTGTTTGTATTTGCAAAGGTGAGGGGCCAGTAGGTCAAAGGAAGGAAAGGAGACAGAGGGTCTGCAGGTCATTTAGAAAACACAGTTTGGACTTTGGGTTTCTGCTTCACGATCATCACTGGATGCCAAAGTGCTTTTTGGTTGATCCATTTCCCTGGTTTGTCTGGGATCACTGGTATTTGGTCAGTAAGCTAAAGAATAGCCCCAAAAGGACAGACAAGGAGACAGACAGACGAGCACACACACACACACACACACACACACACACACACACACACACACACAGAAAAAAACATTTTATTATGTATCTTGATAACGTATGAAGGAAACCTTTTGCATTGATTTGGAGCTGGAAGGGATCTTGGAGGTCATCCAGTCCAGTTACTAGGGATCTTGGCCTGCCTCTTTCTGGGTGGCCAGTGGCATGGAACACCAAAACAAGCAAATTACTCTAAGGCCTGATTATCCTTTGGGCCATCCACTTTTGCAATATGATCAAAATGGAGACTAGTTTGAAAACCCACTAAAGTCATTTAGCAAAGTCATCAAATCAAAAAATCCTTATTGAAAACCTAAAATGTGTATGATATTGAGCTAGGCATTACATGCTTGTCCTCTAGGACAATCTGGTTCATATATTCATTGGTCCCAAAAAGTTACTTCCTGGATACTCTCCTTGTCCCTTAACCCCTGTTTGGTGGTAAATGACATTCATTGGTTAAGTGAAGGATAGCATTGGGTTTCATTGTATCTACTGATGGTAGCTTTTTAGGTCAGCATTTTGGGAAACCATCTGCCAACAGTTTGCTGGTAATTCATTCATTCATTCATTTTTTCACTAATTCATTTTTTATGGGTCCTTTCTGGAAACACTGAAACCTAGAAGGAATGTATAAATAGTGAGTTTCCTTAAAGCCTCCTATTATGGAATTCCTGGGCCCAGTGACTTTTTTAAGTCGTAATACCTTCTCATGGAATCCTTAAATGCTAGCTCTCTCAGTCCACTTAAAATGGCCAGGTTTTAATGGGGTAATGTCTCCATGAGCACTACCCACAGGGTGAATTACTGAGCAGTCATTCCCTCACATCTCTCTTTCTTAACCAGACTACAATTTTCTGGGGCTGGGAGATACTAGAGTACTTAACTCCATTTGTAAATGCAAACAGTGTGACTAAGAACAGATTATTATCACTCTGGATCTAAGAGACAGAGAGGGGAAATTTTCCAAGACTCCTAGTGACAGGTTCCAGCTGTAGGTTAAGAGCAAATTTAAAAAAAAAAGGAAATTACTGTACTTCAATTTACTTGCGCAAATTACCCTCATTTGGCATAACTACAAATTGCTATATGGACAGTGGTGGAGAGTTAATAAAGGATCCACTTCCCCCTTATGGCGAAGAGTGACTTTCGTTCCTTGTTTATAAGCTCCAGTGGGAAAATGTAGAGATCGCGAGTCATCCCTCAGAAGGTGAAATCTCTTCTAGGACAGCGTTTCAGGGACCATGTCTTTTCTACCTTCTTCAGTATCCAGCCCAGAACTCTATACATAATGGGTGCTGAAGAAGTGTCTCTGGTTGCTACTCTGTTTCCTGACATTTCTCAGTGTTCCCTGTGTGGGATCCCAAGGGATAGGGTCCTAGAGGTCAAAAGGCAGATGAGGCAAAATTCCCATTAGGATAGAGATAGAGAAAGGATGACTGTGTGGCTATTCAGCTGTGGAGAGAGGTTTCCTAATCATTGCATTTTCCTCCTGGAGCGAAAAATATTATCTCATAGCTATTGGGAAATGGATCCTTTGTTAATTGTACAAGATCTAGTAGGATTGTGGGATGAGAGTTACCAGGGTTACTTGGTCTCTAGGCAGGATAGTTCTATGTGACCCATGACTGCCACTAACTAGTCAGGAGGTGCTGCATAAATCACCCTAGCAGTTTTTTCATATGTGAAGTGAAAGGTTACACTAGACCTGGGGTGGGGAACCTTTGACCTGGAGGCCACATGTCGTCCTCTAGGTCCTCAGGTGCTGCCCTTTGACTGAATCCAAACTTCACGGAACAAACCCCCTTAGTAAAAGTATTTGTTCTGTAAAACTTGGACTCAGTGAAAAGGCCACACTTGAGGACCTAGAAGGCCACAGGGGGCCTTGAGGCTGCTGATTTCCCACCCCTGGAAGGTTCCTTCCAGTTCCAAGACTTTCTATGTCAGGGGATTCACTTGGAATCCACTAATCCTCAAGAGATCTGTTGATAGATTTTAGGGGAGTCTGAGAGTTTGGATGAAAAAAAAGTATTTTTACTGACCTCTAATGAAATTTAGCAGTGCCTTCAATGAGGAATGCAGGCAACAGGTATGATTCTGAGTAGGAATTCACAATCTTCATCAGATTGTCAAAGGGGTCTATGACACAAAAAAGCTTAACAGCCCGTGGCCTGTGTCTGAATTGGGTCTCAAACAAATCTGGATGCCTGTCTAGGATTTTCTGAGACTGCAAGTCACTGCTGCCTTCTTCCCCTATCTGGAAAAAGGTAAAGTATATAGATGACCTAAAAGAGCAGCTGGCAGATTCTGAGTACTTTTGGGGGACAATTGACACGTTTGGGCAATCTTTACATGTTTGAAGGACTTGTTACATGTAAGAGGGCTTCGATTTGTTCTCATTGCCTTAGAGGGCAGAACTAGGAGCATGGGGTAGAAGCTGCAGAGGAGAAGTAGATGTTTCAGGTCATGGAAAATATGTCTATGATTAGAACAGTCCAAAAGGGAAAACGAGTGACTAGGAAAGAGTGACGTCTCCACCTCCCCAATGGAGGTCTTCAAGCACAGGCTGGAGATGTAGAAAGAATTCCCATAAAGGTGGGCTAAAAAACCTTGGAGGTTTTTTCCAGTTGTTGGTTCTGTGACCCTGTTGGCCCACAGTGGCAAAGGGCAGAATGAGGCCGGGCCCTTTGAGATTCCGAGCCACTGGTAAAAGAATACAGACTGTTGAGCTCATCTGGAAAAGTCCACTTAGAAGTACAGCTGTAGGTAGCCTCTCTCTAGTCCCCTAATTGAACTCTCTGGGTTACTTTGTGGACCATCAATTCTGCCAGGCTCTAACGGTGTGGCTGGAAGTGAATCCATGTTATTTTAAGGCCTTGTTCCAACTTCCTCTGGGTCTTCCCTCTTTGCTGCCACTGGACTGCTTCTAACCTTGCCTGATCGGCATGAGAGATTAGGTGTATGGGAAGAGAAAGTTGTTTGAAGTTTCTGGAGACAGATCAGAGCTAATCCTAGTTTGGAGACATGGGAAGAAAGGGAGAGGACCAAAGGGACTAGAGGACATAAGATATACTTGGCACCAAATTTTGATAGCCAGCGTGTAAGCATAAGCAGCCCTCATCAATAGGAAAGAAGACACTTAGGAAGGGGGATGTCAGGATCACTAAGCCCAGAGAGGTAGGCGAAAGGTCAAATGCTCTCTAAATTGTGAAGGATGATGGAACAAAGCAAAGTGCTTTAGGATGGACATTCTGATTTTGATTGTGGAATGAGGAGATGGAGAAATGATCAAAGGCCAGGAGTGAGAAGAAAAGGAAGAGGGATAAAGGACTAGAAGAGAAGGGAAGAAAACAGGAAAAAAACGAGGGGAAAATAACAATGAGAAGGGATAAGGTCTGAAAGAGGCAGCTTACGTTCCTCCTTTCTAATCTGTTGTGTTATGCTCTTGTTACAAGTGTTCTTGGCTTTGCCACATATGGCAGCAGAAGGGTGTCCCTTATTAGGTGTCCATTGTCACAGTGTCCAGACCACCAACCCAGCAGGGGTTCTTTTCCTCAGGGGTGACCACTGAGAAAAGCTAGGGTTTCTGGTAGCTTCTCAACAGTGATGTCTTCCTACCTTATCCTTTCTTTACGTCCTGAAATGCTGAAGTCTGGCCTGTCGATCTGGCCTCTATTTTTAGCTTCACAGCTGACAGCTCAAATAGTTGGAACTAGATGAAGCCTCAAGGATCACCACATACCCCTCCTAGCAACACGATGAGTTCTTTAAACTGGGACAAGTTCCTCTGTTTACCCAGGAAACATGTAGGTAAAAAAACTTTGTTCACCAGCCCTGGAGTCAGGAAGACCTGAGTTCAAATCTGACCTCAGACACCTGACACATTTACTAGCTGTGTGACCTTGGGCAAGTCACTTAACCCCAATTGCCCTGCCCTCCCCCCTCCAAAAAAAGACAAAAACAAAAATTGTTATAAAATTGCCATGGTGGTTTTTTCCCCCTTAGGGATAATAAACAGCACCCAAATAATTTTTAAAAATCCTTAGAAAATCCACATGAAATAAATGAACACAATGTGTTTTTCAGTAACACTAACAATATTAAATAATTAAGGATTCTAGAAAGAGTTAGTTACAAGGACAGTGAGAAGAACAAAGAGATGTATCTCAGAAAATATAAGTAATCTCAGAATACTGTCAATCAGGATGTGGGTTCATGGCATGTTAAAGGAAATGGCTATACTTTTTCATCTGTCTACAATCTGTTATGGGGGTTTGGTTTACCATTAGACACTTGGGAGAGGCAGAGGGACACTGACCTCTTCTCTCTGGCAATGTTCATTCTTGGTGCTTGTGTAACCTCAGGTAAACCACTTATATCTTTTTGCTCTGACAGTTTTCTGGCATATAAATCAACACAAACCCAATCTGCTGAACAGGCACTGACCCATAGGTAGATGAACACAGATAAATGATTCTATAGTTGAATTAAGCATTGGGTCCCCTTTTATCCCTCTTTTCTCTATGGAAGAATTCTGCAAAGCTGGGAGAAAATGTGTGTGTGTGTGTGTGTGTGTGTGTGTGTGTGTGTGTGTGTTAAAGGAGATACAGGAAAAATAAAAAAGGGAAGCAAACTTATCCAGAGATAAAAGTAGGGATGAAGGCACTAGAGAGCTCCAGCTCCATTTAAAAATTAAATTTAAGATATCCTCAAAAATAGAGGGAGCCCTATGAACTTGGAATCAAAGGCAGCAGTTCTCTTTCTAAAGCAAAGGTTTTGGAGAAGATTCCTTGTGATTTATTTGGCCTACTTCTATTTCCTCCAACTATATTTGACCTTAATGAACTTAGTTAGTTTGGAGCCTATAAAACCAGCTGCATGATCTTCAGAGACCAAATATTCATACCAGCTACCTCATAAGGCTTAGTTCTTTCTAAAACTTAAGGTGCTTTATAAATATGAATAATTATTCTGTGCTTCTGGGCCAGACACCTTTCTTTTTTTATTTTTAAAATTTTTTTTAATTTTTAATTTTTTTTGCTTTTTTTTGGAGGTGGGAAGGTAGGGCAATCGGGGTTAAGTGACTTGCCCAAGGTCACATGGCTAGTGTGTGTGTGTGTGTGTGTGTGTGTGTGTGTGTGTGTGTGTGTGTGTATGTGTGAAGTGTCTGAGGCCCAATTTGAGCTTAGGTCCTCCTGACTCCGGGGCTGGTGCTCTATTCACTGTGCTACCTAGCTGCCCCCAGATACCTTTCTTTAACAGTCATTTGAGGCCTATGGACCCCTTAGAATAAGAGTTTAAAGAGCATAAAATAAAATATGTAACATTATAAAGTAAACCAGTGATTTTCAAATATAGGCAGCTAGGTGGTACAGAGGATAGAGCACTGGGACTGGAGTCAAAGACACTTGAGCTCTGTATTGTCACTAATACCCTGTTTTGTCACTAGACTCCTTTGTATGAATGAATTTCACACATTATTTTTTCTACCAATAAAACATTTATTTAAAAAATAATATTAGCCCTCCTCTAGGAAGGATCAAACTGATCTCTTTTACTCAGAAATTTTAAAAGCTCCTAAAGAGGAACTAATGATTTTGTATACCTTTGCCACAATAAGCCTTGAAGACTCATTTTTCTAAGAAGCTGTCTGTATAAGCATCTAAAATTTCAATAGTTAAACAAACTAGATCAAACCCAGTTGCCAAATTACCATTTATCATGTTTAGATTCCAGCAAGCTATTGCCTAACTTAAATAGTGATATTATCTTCCTCTGAGATAGAAACTGGCAATAAAAAGACCACCAGGAAAAGTTTCAAAAGGGGATAGGGAAGAGGATGACAGAAGTCATCACTCCCTTCTTCCCATTTTTTCATAGACTGGGCCTGTCTTCCTTAACTCATGACTAACTTCCTGAGCTAAGTAAACTCTCTCTCTTCTCTGTAATTCATGCTAACACAAACCCAGCGGCACATGAGAAAAAACAACAATACAGTGAGAATGCTAGACTTGGGAGTTAGAAATCAGAGTCCTGGTTCTGCCATTAACCTATGTGCTCTTGGGCAAGCTACATTATCTGTTCAGGCCTCCATTTTCTTTTTTTTTTTTTTGCCTTTTGGACAGGGGAAGGAAGGGCAATTGCTCAATCTTTCCCCTTGCTGCAGCTCTGGCCACCAAGAAGGATAAAGCCAGGGCCAACCAAAGCTGTTCCCTCCCCTCAGTTCCCTCCCCAGGAGGAGGGAAGGGCACTCAGGCTGGAGCTGTGCTCTCTGACTCAACTCTGGCTGGGTGGGTGGATGCTGTCAGCAGCTCTGTCTCTGACTCAGGCTGTCTTTCTCCCATCACTCTAGAAGCAGATGCCCAGAGTTGGGACCAAACTTCATCCTTTCCTGCTTTGTGTGTACATTTCAAAGGGATCAGACAGCAAAGGCAGTGGGGAGGCCTGGTGAAGCACATAGTTCCTGCCCAGCTAGGCCAGAAATATGGGGCCGACCCCAGGGACTGGAGACAGAATGAAGAGCTATTTCTGTAGAATCTGATGGGTATGTTTTTCTGTTTTGGAGACTATCTTCTGACAGCTGCACTACTTTTTTCCTTTCTGCATGCAGTTTTCTCCTTGGTTTCCTCCTTCTCCTATTTTTTTCCCCAAACCTCAGAGGTATCAGGCATGTCAATAGAGCTATGGATAGCTGGCGTGCTTCCCTCATCCTTCTCGTGCCCAAGCACCAGTCGTTAGAGAAACTGATCCTGTGTTCATGGAACTCCTATCATTTGGACATCCTCAAGAACTTATTAAGGCTTTTCTTTTATTTTTTATTTGGTGGTGATGGTGGGGAGGCAATTGGAGTTAAGTGACTCGCCCAGGGTCACACAGCTAGTAAGTATCTGAGACCAGATTTTAACACAGGTCCTTCCTGACTCCAGGGCTGGTGTTCTACCCACTGTGCCACCTAGCTGCCTCTTGTGGCTTTTCTTACTGAACAGGGTTGATAGGCATTGAGAGGTTAAGTAACTGTCTCAGGCATAATGCAGAGTATTTAGAAAGTCCTGAGCCTTGGTGAGAAAGCCAAAATAAAGCAGGCAATTCTCTACTAATAAATGCCCACTTTAGATCCATCTATACCCTACTGCTACTCCATCTGGGTGGTTGCCACAAACCCCTTCCCTAATGTGATAATTTAGGAATTCGTAGATTAGAAAGAACTGGTCTTCCCTCCTTCTCAACACTGCTCCTCTCCTAGCCTCCGCACTCGTCCTCTCCTGGTCTAAGCAGACTCATAGATTACTAGAACTGGAAGGCACCTTATAACTCTACAGAACTGACCCCCTCCATTTTAGAGAAGAGGAAATGGGCCCAGGAAGTTGATCAACATTAGCAGAATTGTAGCAGAACTAAGACTGGAACATGTTTCCTCACTCTTAGTTCAATATTCTGTCTATTTCATCATGATGCCTCCCCCATCTAATTGGCAGCAGCCTTGGTCCCAACCCATCCTAGTTAATGTGATAAAATAGTCTGAATCTCCTTTTCACCTGAAAGACAGATGATAAGTCTCATTTCTACCTACAGCTTTTCCTATAGAATTTAAGTGCATCCTTTGTTTCCCATTGTTATCAGCATTGAAAGCTCTTAGGAAACATCTTAGGGGCTCTTTATTTGATTGCAGGACATATAAATCTGCATTTATTACTCTGGATAGACACAGCTGGTGGTGGCTGTGGACAGAAATGAGGGCAGGCTTGAGTGAAGACCATTATAAAAGAAACAGAAGAGGTGCCTGGGGGAACCAGGCGAGAACTAAGGAGAGTCCCCTTTAGACAGGGGCGAGCAACTTAAGCTTTCTGGGCCTTGGTTTCTTTATCTATAAATGCTTGTACTAGATGACCTGAGTTGAGGAGGTTGAAGCAAAATCACTCAAATTTCTATCTGGGCTCTCTCCCCCATCTGCTAGTCAATGAATGGTTATCAGCATTTTAATTGTCTAAGCAAAAGAAAGTAATGGAGGAAAGTCTTGGAATCCTTAGCCTGCTTTTTGCAAGTCGTAATTTTGGAACCCTTGACCCTACCTTGATCTCCAGGGCTTGGAATAGTGGCTTATCCCTTTTCCTGTGTTACTTGGTAGGAGAGGAGAAATATGTTCCAAGCTGAGACTTCATTGGATTCTCCTATAGAAACATTAGGGGCAGCCTGGTGACACAGTAGATAGAGCGTCAGGCCTAGAGTCAGGCAGACCAGAGTTCAAATTTGGCCTCAGACACCTACGATGTGACCCTGGGCAAGTCACTTAACCCTGTTTGCCCCAGTTTCCTCATCTGTAAAATGAGCTGCAGAAGGAAATGGCAAACCTCTCCAGTGGCTTCTCTGCCAAGAAAACCGCAAATGGGGTCACAAAGAG
Organism: Pseudochirops corinnae; assembly: GCA_028646515.1. Classification (NCBI taxonomy): domain Eukaryota; kingdom Metazoa; phylum Chordata; class Mammalia; order Diprotodontia; family Pseudocheiridae; genus Pseudochirops; species Pseudochirops corinnae. The sequence goes on from CM053585.1 coordinate 398,198,851, forward strand.
TCAGACATGACTCGTAGAAACATCCTTGTATATTGTGATTAGATTCTATGGTGCTGTCAGTCTGGAAGTAGACCTTAGTTATGTTACAAGTTAAGGAGTCTTTGTGGGCTAGTCTAGCAACCACCATTTATAACACCCTTACTGTGGGGAAAGCTGGTCCGTGTTCCAAACAGCATCTTTGTTTATGAAATTTTGGAACAAAACCTTCACAAGTTGGGGACTGATTCTATGGCCTTTCGAGAGACATGTATGGCATGTTGGTCTTTCCCATTCCAGAGCTATAGAAGAGTTTATGCAGAAATTAGTCATAATTCAGCAACTTATTGCAGAGGTTCCAGGGAATTCAGGTGTTGCTCAGAAAGGTAAAGTCCCAATTCTGAGTTCTTTTTTCCCAGCCATGGCTTCCTTTTCGGGTTAGAAGGGGATCTCAGAGGTCTCTTGGTTTAACCTGAACCTGAACTGGAATCTCCTCTGCCACATCCCCAAGAAGTTGTCACACAAACAGCCTCTATTTGAGGGCCTCTAGAATGAACAGATTTATACAGATGGAAACCTTGGCAACTGACCATATCTTCCTGATGTTCCTTCTTCAGGGGTTTCTCAAGGCTAGAACCATCTGACTCTTCTCCTTTTTCCAGAGTCCAAATCCTCCCTCTCCCCCTCCCCCACCTCATCAAGGTGACTCCAACACCTTACCTTCACACATACTGTTGTAGAATCCTGTAGGGAAAGTACTAGCTCTGGAGTACTTAACTTCTAATGCTTATAGTCATAGTCAAAGATTGAGAGCTGGAAGGTATCTTAGAGGGTAGGTTTAGCTCCCGAGGATCTTGAGGGTGGGGAAAAACAGTATCCCTTGGGTCAGATGGCCAAGCCAAATGCTCTGGGATGTGTCTTCTCCTGATTCCCTCCCAGTGAGGAATGAATGAATGAATGAATGAATGAATGAAAGACAAAGCATTTTATTAAGTGCTTACTTCACACAAAGCACTGTGCTAAATGTTGGGGCTACAAATTGAAGAATGAAACTTATGACTTTGTTCTCCTCCAACCTCACATAGCATAACTTGCTTATGAACTTATCAAATAACATTGTGTGTTATAGTCATCTGAGTTTGTGTATTATCACCCTAGATGACTGGACTTCCTAAGTATAGTAACTACATCCTATCGAAGTTTGTACCTATGAATACAAACCTTCACCCTGGCACTTAGCACATAGTGCTTAATCAATCTTTGTTGAATTAAGAGGAACAACATATGGGATTGTATCTCTGGCATGGCTGGGAGAGTTCAGAGGATCACAGAATCAGAGTGGGAAGGGACCTCAGAGGTCATTTTATAGATGAGGGAACTGAGACCCCTAAGAGGTTTTGGAAATCTGCCCAAGATTACAGAAGATAGTGAATACCTGGCGGAGCTGTAATTTGAACAGCATCTCCTGACTCTAAATCCAGCACTCTGGATTGCTCCAGGACCTCCAGGATCCAGGTTGTCAGACTCCAAATCTAATGCTATTTTCCCTAAGGAGCAGCCATGGAGGCCAGCACAAGCTTCTGCCCTCATTTACAGCCTCCCAACCCCACCATCCACTTGGATCATGTAATTAAACTAAAAGTGGGGATTCCAGGGAAGGTATTTTGGGGGCCCTGGGTACTTTCATTCAGTCATGAGGCTAAATTCCTTGGGTATTCCCCCTGAAAAATATAATTACATATGTAGGGGGAAGAAAGGATATGAATGTGAGGGGCCAGGGACTTGACTCTTGTCTTGATTTATACATTGGCTTGAAAGCTTTGTGGCATTGTTATTGTTGTTTAGTTGTTTCAGTCCTGTCCAACTCTTTGTGACTCCATTTGGGGTTTGCTTGGCAAAGACCCTGGAGTGGTTTGCCATTTCCTTCTCCAGCTCATTTTTTTTTTTACAGATAAGGAAACTGAGGCAAAAGGGTTAATGGCCTTGCCCAGGGTCACATAGCTAGTAAGTGTCTGAGGCCAGATCTGAATACAGGAAAATGAGTCTTCCTGACTCCAGGTCCAGCATTATATCCATTGATAATTACGCCTGGGAGAGAAACCTGGATTTTTGAGTGAAGACTGTCCTGGGGGAAAGGACCCTAAAGCAGTAGCTGTTCAACTTATCTGATGTGTGTGATTAACCATGTGGTGACTGGAACTCCATGGGTGAAGTCAGAATAATTATACATAACCCAGACTTTTGATCTATTTCCAAATATACCTATTGAGTGGATAGAGGCATCTTGCAGAACTATAAAAATGGTAACTATAAGAGATCTTGAGTATGGAAAGGGTGGGACTCCTGCACTCTGAGCACAAAGTGGGATACATAAAAGAAAAAGGTGGGGGAAGAGAGGACACTCATATGTAGGGGAGGTGACTAGTTGCGGATCATGGTCACATATTAGGTCATTTTGGAATTTACTTCTGTTTGTTCCTTCACTCTCAATCATATTTACATAGAGAGGCAGGTCCACAAAGACAGAGCACCTGTCAATTCCCCTTTCCTCTAGCCTAGCTGATCTATTTAGGGGCTCAGGAAGGGTTAGGTAGGAGGAATAGATAGACAGGAATGGGATTGTGGGTGAGTCACTTGTTTCCTCTAGATCTCTTTCTTTACCTAAACCTCTTCTAAACAAAACCCTGTAGCTCCCCCTCTACCTTTAGAGAAGGGGTGTGTGTGTGTGTGTGTGTGTGTGTGTGTGTGTGTGTGTGTGTTTTAAACATACACAGTAAATAACTGGAGCATGGGCAATGCTGGTCACCTTACTGATTACAATGTGCCCTTAGTATAGGTAGCCTGGAGTAGTAGAAGGGACTGGGGAATAGGAGTCAGGAGACTTGAGTTCGAATCCAAGCCTTGACATTATTAGCAGTATGATCATAGTCAAATCTCTTTGAACCTCATTTTCCCCACCTATGAAATGGGGATAATAATACTTGTACTATTTAACATGTTCTGAGAAAAGCACTGGTCCACCTTAAAGTGCTATGTGAATGAGCTCCACTGTTCCATGTCTTCTCAGTAGTTGGATGCTTTGAATTCTGGGCACTCATATTTCTACTTTCCCACCCATGCCATAGACACTTGTTTCCCTGCCAATTTTTTATATCTCTCATCTTTTTCCCTGTGTTTGTCTCAGTCCTGTTTAAAGACTATAAGCTTTTTGAAGGCAGGAATTCAATTTGCTATTTATATTACTATTTCATAAGCCATTCAATATGCAACTCACTAAGGGCCAGGCACTGAAGACACAAAGACAAAAATGAAAACGGTCCCTGCCCTCAAGGAGCTTATGTCCTCTTCTGATAGCCCAAGGATCTCTTCACATAGTAGGCGATTTTTTCACACTTGTTCATTGAGTGACTGGCATTGTATACACACATTCAAATAAACAATGAAACACTCAAGGGGCCAATCTCTTTTTCCTCCACTATCTGACACAGTCATGGTCATCTTAATCAGTGAAGCATCTCTGGTGTTCCCAGCACCATCTTGGATGCATATAAAGAGGTTTAAGATATGGTTCCTCCTTTGGATGAACTCACCCAAGCGCCACTTAACAGTTATGCAGACACAGTCAGACACAGGATTCTTTTCCTTTCACAAGACAGCAGGGACAAGCCTCAGATCTTTGACAGAAAGGGCTTACCTCAGGAGTTCTCTCCCTAGAGTTCATAGTCAGGAGCTGGGGATACATGGCAGCCCAAGAATAGACTTGGTAAATAGACCCAGTTCAAATAATAGCCGTAGGCAATGCCACCTAGGTGCCACTCATGTGCCTATATATACATAGTATCTCCTACCTTCCTTCCCCCCAACCCCATACCTCAACCCCTCATCATGACAACTTAGGCAAGAAGTTTTACCTGTAATAGGCTAACAGGTCATCACTGAGGGCTAGTGTTAGGGTTAGAATAATATCTCTAGGGCTGTTATTAAGCTATTGCAGCTAGAGACATAGATATCAGAGGGTCTGAGAACTCCAGGGACTTTGGAAATAATTCAGGATTCCCCAGCAGACAATATTGATGATGGTAGGCAGGGGACTAGGTAGGGTAGAAAAGGAATTTTAAAATTATCTGAGGATCTACAGCCAAAGGAACATGATGAGGAGGTACACACACACACACACACACACACACACACACACACAAGACAAGATGGGGTCGCCATGGGGTCCCCAAAGATAGACAGCTCTCTAGGGTCAGAGGAATAGGGTTGACTCCTTAAAGATCTATCACAGCTGTGATGACAAAATGGAGTTGGGGCAGGCATGGGAAGGGAGGTGAAACAGAGCTGTAGGCAGGGAAACAAGGCATCATTTTTCAACTTGGCTGGGGGTATGCAATAGGGAGATAGTAGGGATTGTTCTGGGGGTGTGGGGTACTTTCAAACATCATAGGTCAAAACTCATTCTAAAACTACCATTTGATGCTGTTATTCAACCACTCACTAGATCAGAGAAGTGTGCATACATTATTAATATTCTTAATTAAAGAAAGATAATAACAAAAAAACCACACGTTAAGAAAGACTTGCCTATAAAGAGAGAAGTTTTAAACATGCCAGGTAACAAAGAGACATGTGCAGAAATCGATAGGAACTGTATAGTAGGAGGGAACTCTTTAGAGGGGATGTGGCAGAAGGCCGCAGAGTATGGGGTGCCAGGGTCATCTTCCATCTGAAGCTAGGGTGAATGGGGACAGAACTGTGAAAAGTGCCAAGGAACCAGCTGCCTGGTTTTATGATCAGAGCCACATGGTTTTATTAAGGCTCTAGCAATGTGCTCTTGTAATGGGCCAAACAGAGATCTGAGTGTGATATCTGACCACTTGAATCATCAGCTGATCCAGAGGATAAAGAATCAAGGCTCCCCAACTTGAGGACGGATTCCAGGAGGAGGAGCCAGACAAGCTTCTATTTCAAAGGCTGTTGGAGCTTAAATTAAGGGGGGCCCTATTCAGGATGCTCCTTGGCTTATGGAAAGCTAAAGGAAGTGAAGTGGATTCCAGCTTCGATTCCTTGCATGGCCCACCTCGAAAGAGTTGATGCTCAGCAGGCTGTGGGGAGGAAAGGGCTGGGGTGCGTAGGCAGTGCTGGCCTTCCTCTGAAGAAGGAGGGTCAGATTGGGTACAGATCCTTGCCGTAGCAGCTGCCTAGTGGTTGGAAAACTCCCATCTCTTTCTCATTCCACATGCCCCTGGCTACTTCCTGCCATACAGTTTTGATTCATGCCAGGCTGATTATGAAGGGGGGAGAGGAAAGGAAAAGATGCAACAGTTAAAAAACAAAATAAGGAATGGGGAGAAAAATCTGAACTCATTCCCAAATAAGGGGGAAAAATAATCAAATGAAAGCAATAACAAAAAAGAATCATTTAAATGAACAAGAAAAACAAAACCCAAACAAACCAAACCCCCTTAAAAAAAAAGAACATAGGAGGGGGAGGGGAGGAAGAAATTGCTAAAGACAAATGAGTGTTAGAGCAGGCACGGACAGTTAGGTACAGACGCCATTTACTTACGTTTACCTCGGTGATTGCTATATCAACAATGCTACCCACAACAATCAAGGCGTCAAATGTATTCCATGCATCACAGAAATAGTGCTGCATGTGGCAGAGAAGCCCAGGAGAAAAAAAGAGAAGAGAAAAAAAAAAAAACCAACAAAACAAACCAACAACAAAGGAAGAAAAGAAAATAAAAAAATTAAAAAAAAGCATGAAAGGGAGAGAAGAGAAAAAAATAAGAAAAGAAAGAGGTTACGGTGGGCATCTCCAATCACCTTTTTCTTTTTCTTTTTTTTTAAACCACTCTATAAGTCTGGCAGCTGAAACCTGTGTCACGCTCGGTTCGGAGGGCAGGCGGAGAGGACTGACAAAAGGCGGGTTAGTTCAATGGTTACACACACTCGGATGTGTAGGCCCCTGTG
>CM053585.1:398205302-398279946 GCA_028646515.1 Pseudochirops corinnae
ACAGGAAATAAAAAGAGAGAGAGAGAAAGAGAGAGAAAAGGAAACAGAGGAAGAAAAGGAGGAGAAAGTGGGAGAAGAAGGTGGTATCCTGGGAAGGGTAGAGTAATACTCACATTAGTCTCACTGAGAATGACGTCAATAATGCTGCCAATTACGATCAGGAAGTCAAAAACATTCCAAGGATCACTAAAGTAACCCTACATAAGGGAGGGGCAGGCAGGATGGGGATTAAAAAGGAATGTTAGACAGACAAAAACAGTGTAACATCACCATTACCATCACCTTCTGCTGCTGGAGTTTCAGACCTCAACATTGTGTGGCCGGGAGTGTGAGTGTAAGGAAAGAGAGTGGTGTGGGGTGTCTACCCTAAACCCTCTGCCTTTACCTTTTCCTCGTCATCCCTCCTAATCCCAGCACCCCTCCCTAAGAGCAGGCAGAAGAAAGGCAACTGACTTCCTTTTCAGGTATACTGTGCTCGGGAATTAAGGGAAAATGGGAAGGAATAGGAAGGGGAGTGGAAAATTTAAGTTGAGGTTATCCAGGGATATGACTGGTCTCTATGCTCCACTCAGTTCAGCATCTCCCTGGCCTTTACCCTACCAACGCTTACTCCAATTCTTAGTGGTTAGCAGGGCCCACCTCAGAGACTGCAGTGAAAGGGAACTGGCAATCATGACCAATGGGGCTATGGCCCCTTGGATGATGCTAGAGGTTAAGAGAAGCATTAAAAACCAAGATAACTGCACCCAAATGGAATAGCTCATCTACTTAGCTCTGAGATAGCTCACACAGAGGGTAAGTTGAAAAAAATACATGATGGCTTAGATGAGGAAAACATTCACAATGAGCCAGACCCTATTCACATCAAATACAAGTCCCAGCTTTCACAGGCTTTGCTATTGAAAGGAAACATAGTTCCAGTTAGCTGCATGCGTAGGCAGAGTGTGGGTATCATTTCAGGGCTGATAAATACCCCTCTTCCTGCTCCCTACCCAGTATCTGCTGATGCCTGGAATTCCACAGTTAGATATTGATTCCTGGGGAGAGGTAACATTAAACACCTCAATGTGAGTAAGTTTATCAGATTGTTCCCAGGGACTAGGTTTCCTTAGGGATAAAAGTGAGGGAAAGAGCAGGTCACTGAACTTCTAGAGATGGTAAAGGGAAAGTGGAGGTATAATTAAGAAGGAAAAGGGCACAGAAAAAGGAGGAGGGAAACTGAGAATGTCTAAAAACATTCACCTTCCTCAGAATTTTGTCCAAGTTGGTGCTGCACAGCATGTGAATTTGGACATGGATCTTATGTTTTAGATCTAGAAAAGGGAAACATCACTATGTTTCCAGATGACAACTGTGGATATGAGGATTGCCTGACAACAAAAGGAAGGTGATTCCATAGTCTCAAGACTCTATCCTCAAAGCTGTAAACTGATGGTTTGCCACCAGGGAAACCTGAGGCTCTCCCCTTATCTACAAGTGAAGGGTACCTACAATACTATATAGTCTATCCTATCAGGCTATATTTTTCCCTTTTGCACTCTCAAGATGGCATTCAGGAGGATACCTTGAGAACCACAACCCTCAAGTTTGGTGCTTGGTATTCCAGGTAATTATGACTTGTGACTAGCAGAATCATTACCATCACCCCTCTAGCTAGGATGAGTAGCATGAAATGTGCCCACAAATCAACTTTGAAATTCATGGAAAAAAATAATGCTAACTAATTAAGCCAAAACCAGTAGGATGAGCTTGAGAATTAATTTCTATAGTGGTACAAGGATGGAATCTCAGACTTGGAAGGGACCTTGGAGGGATCCTACTCCAACCTTTGGGGATTTGGGATCCCATCATAAGCATGGATAGAGCACATATCAAGTATGCTGGCAAATGGCAGCCTGGGGGGGGGGGGGGTGTTGCTGAGGAGAATCCTGTTTATCATTCCCCTGTAGCCAAATGGGAATGCTCCTCAAGGATGTCCCAGAACACCCTTGGCTACTGCCTATGGATTCTGTTTTTTTCTATTCCATTAGAGAGGGCTTTGGAAGGTAACACTGGGATCGTTACTTGCTGAGAGGAAGTATTGCAGTTTGTGGAGGGTGGGCTAGTGAGAGACTTGTCTGTCTGGAAAAGTAGAGAAGGGAGGGGGCTGGGCAGACAAGTTGGAGATTTCTTTATGGTATGGGGGGAGGATGGAAGGAAGCTCCCCACAGCATTCTTTCTTATACTTTAACAGGCTCCTGGTTCCCCGCCCCCCTCCTTCTTTTATGTTACTGAAAGAATACATGTATTAAATTTTTGCACCCTCTGAATCCCCCATAACCCCATAGGTGGAGCTTCTAGGGGTGGGAAGTCTAGAGGCTCAGGCTGCACTATTCATTTTCCCTGTGCCTATCTCAGATGTGTGGCCATTAGGGAAATACCCAGATGTGCCCTGGGACAGTTGTAGTTTGGTTGAGGCTAAGGCTACTTCTCTAGGATGAGCTTATTAGTTTTTTATGGAACATGCCCCTGTAATTTTAAAGTTAGCTCTTTAAGGTGTCTTATCTGATAAAGAATATCCCCCTCCCCATGCCACTCCTCAGATTGAAAATGGGCCCTTGAACAATCTCTTAAATTAGCAGGTGCTAAGTATAAAAGAGATCCTTTGGGTAATGTGAAACCCAGGAATCTGATTCACAAATTCTTCATGAATAAACATCTCTTTACCACAGACTCATTAAGAGTCTACAAGATATTTTCACCATTTCCATCACTTCCTCAGTCAATTTAATAAATATGTATATCATATATATTTATGTTATATATATGAATATACGTATATGTATTTTCATAAGGCAAGAACTTGGGTTCTTTTATCTCCGCCTGACTATATCCAGTTCCTTTAACCTCCTAACTTCCCAGCTGTGCCCTGTTTCCAGAGGGAATGAAATACATGTTGTCCTAGGCGGCTGCTATTCTTAACGTGGAAAGTCAGGTCATGGGGAAAGGGTGAGCCTCCATTCCCAGGCAGTTCTGCCAAGGGGAAGTAAAGCACAGCCTCCAAAGGGGTTTGGGAAGAGCCAGATGGTGGAGCAGAGGTTAATGGGGACAGAGGTTAGGTGAAGGTCAGATTGTGTCATGGCTTTCTTACTGGCCCTCTGGAGCATCTCAGAAAAAGCCAGAGCCTCTGAGATAGAGAGAACTCTCTTCTACACACCTAGAACAGGAAACACAAAACAAATTCCCCTCGATTTTCTAATTTTTCCTTTGGGGGGAGAATATCGAGAGCCCTTTTACTTCATGGAAGGGAACTGGGAGACACAGAAAAGAAAGATTCATTAGTACTTTTTCCCCCCTACTCTTAAAACTGGATATTTTGAAAATACTATCAAGTATTTCTGAATACAGATGCCTTCACTGTGGGCAGAACAGACTCTGACTCAACCCAGGGGGATCCCCACCACACTGCCCACACATTAAGTTTTATAATCTGATAATTCAGATTCTCTTAGAGAGGGAGGGGGAAGGGAAGAAAAGAATGGAGCTAGATCAGAACCCAGAAATGCTTAGTGTCCCACCTAGAACACTTTGTAACAAAACATTATGTGGTTGAAGGGGATGGGGCAGATATGTGATATGTGAGTGGAGGGGAACCATGGTGTCAAAAGAGTAATGAACTGGAGTCTCTCCATCCATCTGAGGGACCTGAAACAGAACTGGTGAGATGGGCCCTGGTCTGCCATGTCACTGAAAGAGGGAAAGAGGGATAGAGGGAAAGAGGGAGAGGGAGGAAGAGAGGTAGATAACAAGACAAAGGAAAGATGTTGAAAACCAGACAAACAAGGAAAGGTTAATCAGAGTAGTTGCCCTGTGCCAGGAAAGCAGATGAAATTTAAAGGGACTCTGTCAACCTCCTGGTTTACTATCAACTGTATTTTTCTTGGACTTTGGGGTGGGGCTCAGGGTTATGAAGCTCCAAGAAAAATGTGCCAATTATCCCCTTTTCCTTTTCATCTAGTTTGGCCTGACTGTCCTTGGGGCAACGCCTCCTGCCCCACCCCCACGAGGCTGTGTTTCTTGGAATGGCAGGAACCAGCTGGCTCCCGGGTTGCCTTTTCCTGCTTTGTGTCAGGCCACTTGAGCAGACAGCTTCCATTGTTTTACTGCTCAAAGTACCTTTATCATTTTTCCCAGTCTTTGGAGGCTTTCATCAAACCATACCACAATTCTTTGGACTCAGCCCTCTTGGAGTTTACAAACACAGCTTGAAAGTGGGGGAGTGGGAGGGAGGGTACAGGAGAAGGGAGTGTTGACAGTGTCCCTTTAAGTAGCAGTTTATCTTGATGACCTACTACCCATCCAAACTCCCTTCCCACACCCTTGCCATTTTCAGCCCCTTTCTTCCTGGCCAGCTGACTGTGATTATCTTCAGGCCAAGCCCGTTTTCTCTTATCTCCTTTTCATTTCTCACTCCTATTCCCAGATGCAAGGGCCCCCCTCCCTGCTTCCCTCCCAACCCACTGCTCAGGTTGTCCATGGAAGCTACTTGGCCAACCTCCTAAATTAGCAATCCCTGGGCAAGAGAGGACCCTGTGGTGTATGAAACCCAGGAGAGGCTAATTCACCAAATTTTCTTTGACAAATATCCCTTTCTTCTTTCCCTGGGCCTTTTCTGGAAATGTTGGACAGGAATAGGAGAATTAGATATTGAAGGTCTTCTTTTTGGGGCTGAGGTTGGGGATGAGAGCATCACAGGTACATTCCTTAAAGAATACTTTCCACTTGGAACTAAATTATATTTGTCATCCTTCCTTCCCTTGGAGAGGTCGGGGAGGACTGGCATTAAAATTTTTTTTAAATTTTAAATGTTATTTTCTTTTATGGGGGGGGCTGTGGTCTTTAGATTAAAGCTTGTAAATTGTGCCATATGGAGAATGTGGTGGAACTGTTGATTTTGACTTCACTAGACCTCTCTTTGTTCACTTTCGCAGAGCCAATATGCCTAAAGGGTTGCTCAGATGGCCAGCTATGCCTTCTTCCCTCTTCTCCCTTCTTTCCAGTCCCCATCCCTGAGGTTCTGGGAGATCATTAATTTCTTTCCTCCATCCTTTTTCATCCTTCTCTTAATCCTCAGGATATGGAGCCAGGAGACAAGATGCCTCTTTTTCCATCCTGGATGGGAATCATACCTTTGAATCCAACTCCAGGGATATAAAACCAACTTTCAATGATCCACACCATTAAAAAAAACCAACCCAAAACTTTTAACCCATTTCCTCTTATCAGTCAGAAGACACTAGAATTGTTTTTCTTTATCTTCCCTATCCCACCCCAGCCCACACATCCTGACAGAATTCAGATTAATTTATTTTGAGCAAAACATCATTATTAAGATAAACCTGCTTTAAAAAATTGTATAAAACACTTCCAAATCTAAAGAATTTTTAGGTTCATCATTGTTTTGGATTATTTTTCATCAGTGAAGATGATGTTGATTTGGGAATTGCTGATTCAAAGGCCCTCTCCTTGCCCACCCTCCTGCCCTTGTACCCAATTTAATTCTTCTATATCGTCTTCTTTGCCCTTCCCTGAAGGTCAGTAATATACAGTGACTGGAAAGGAATTTCATCAGCTCTAATGTGGAAATAGGTGAAGATGTTGAAGCTAATATGAGGATGGTAAAGGGATATATGTTGGGGTTCTGTTGTTGTTCAGTTGTATCCAACTCTTCATGAGCCCTTTCGGGGTTTTCTTGGCAGAGATACTGGAGTGGTTTGCCATTTCTTTATCTAGCTCATTTTACAGATGAGGAAACTGAGGCAAACAAGGTTAAGTGACTTGCTCAGGGTCATGCAACTAATAGTGTCTGAAGCCGGATTTGAACTTAGGAAGATGAGTTTTCCTGACTCCAGGCCCAGCATTCTATCCACTCCACTACCTAGCTGCCCCATATGGAATGGTAGGGTGCAATATGGTGACTACATGGGCTCTAGTTTTAGTGAATACTCAGCAGCTATTATCACTACTATCAGATTTCTGCTATTCTTTTAGTCAGAGGTATCAGAGAGGACTTTCTGTATATAGTAGTTTAGGACTAACTGGGTTGACTGCTGTAAGTTTACTATAACCTAGACTATGTTATTAGGAATCTACTGTAGCATGTCTGGAGATACTTAGGGCTTTTGGAAGGCTATGCCAGAAGAATGTAAACTCTTAAATGGTCTTACCTCCTTCAAAAGGCTTAGAGAACAAGACCCATATATGTTATTTGAGAACTAGACTAAGTTGGAGGATCCTTCTTACCGCTATGTTGGTGGCAGGATGGTATATTTTTCTGCCATACTCACGAAGACTACTAACCCACGGAGTGGCTATGACCTATTTCAGTGGAGGTGATGTCCATCCTGACATGAATCCTTTGAGTACTGAAGTATCACCTTTACTCTTGGAGCCTTAGCGCCTCCTCATTCCCATGGTGTACCCACAGTAGTGATATACACTAGAATTTTCACAGCAGCCTTATAGCGGTGTTTCAAATAGGAATGAAACCACCATGGATGCACTTGTATGCATTTTCACGTACTTCCTGAGATTATATTGTTAATTCTTAGGCAACTTTCAAGTTATGACTTATTCCACTGTAGGAAATCATTACCTGATTAGTCACTTTATTCCTTTTAACACACGTACATAAGAAAGCACCATCAGAGAAAAGGTAAAAGTTCAATGGTATGGGGATGATGACTATAAAATTTTGTTGGGTCACTGATGTCTTTGGTGTTTAGAATGCTGGTATAAATTCCTCCCCCAATTCAGATCCATCTAACTCTAAAAACTGGTCTTTTCAAGTGATACTAAGCAAGAAGCCAATAGATAAAAGCTGGGAAGCTGTGATTATCCATTAGCTGGGTTTAGGTGGACCTGAATTGAGGTCAGATGATTCTTGTTGGAAGCCAAGTCCCTGCAGAACTGCCAAAATGAGAGAGCTGAAGCAAAGAAAAAAGGCAGCACAATTTGAAGTGACTGCATGAAAGTGAAAGAGAAGTGAAATCTAAAAACCAAAAATAATTGGAAAAGCATGTAAATGGAGATACTAGCCAAGGGAGAGGGGGCAAAGATAAAAGGGAGAAGAGAAAAGGAGATGCAAGAAGGGAGACAGGAGAGAGAAAAAAAGAGAGATGAGAGAAGCAGATACATAGAAAACAAAGAGGAGGAGAGAGAAAAAGAAGAAAAAGAAGAAAAGAAGAAACAGGAGGAGGAGGTGGTAGTATTGGAAGAAAACAACAAAAGTTAAAAATGGAGAGGAATATTGAATAAGCATATATTGAAAGAGGATGTTTGGATGGGGCACAAATAATTGAGAGAATAAGAGAAATGGGAAGAGAGGTTAGAGAATAAGAAATTGGGAAAGTGACAGAAATGAAAATTCACCAGACAAGTCAGGTCTCAGTGTCTCTGAAGTAAACCTGCAGGCATAGACAAAGTAAAGAAGTATTAGTTATGAATTAGAAAAAGAGGAGTAAGATAGAGGCAGGTTAAGAAAGAGGAGGGAAGGGGTAAAAGCAGACATTTATGAACTTCTAGGATATGTTGGCTCCCTGAGGACTCTTTATATTGCTTGAGCCTAATTCAGTGCCTTGCTTATGATAGACAATAAATAGTTGTCAAATTGTAGAACTTCCAAGTTAGACAGGTCCTTGAAGGGTCATTTGGTCTAAACTGTACCTGAAGGAAAATCCTTTCTACAACATCCTCAACAAAGAGATATTCAATCTCCTCTTGAAAATATCTAGTGATGAAGAACCTACTGTCTCCTGTAAGGAGAAAGCTCATTCCATGTTTGGACAGCTCCTTCCTTTACATTAAGCCAATGTCTTGTCTTTGCAATTCCCATGTATTCCTCCTAGTTCTGGGGCCAAGCAGGACAAGTCTAAACCCTCTTCCATATGAGAAGCCTTAAGGGAATTTAAAATGCTTAAAGATAACTATTATGGCCTAAGCCTCTTTTACTCCTTTCACCCACAAGTTTTCTCTTAATAGAACTGAATAAGGTAGTTTGGAAAGAATGCAGCTGAAAAGGTTTAGGGATGAAGATGTCTGAAGATGCTTTCCAGAAGCAGGATCTCTCATCAGTTTCTCTCCTGTCATTACTGTGGCCCTGGAAAGGTAAGCTGAGTGAGCCTGGGAAGGGAAGAGGTGCCAAATGAGACATGGAAGCAGTGGCAACGTCTCACTGCATATCTGGGAAGGGTTGATCCCACGGAATATCGACATGACAATGGCAAATGACTCCAAGCAGAGATGATATAAATTCTACTACATTAGAAGATGCCACTTAGACATTACAGTAATCATGGAAATTAGTGACATCTAATAGAGGAAGAATAATTGAACACTCAGTGGTCCCAGGATTCCTGAGAGCCTAGAAGGGAATTGTGGAGACTTGTGCATTTATGTTCCTACCTTGTGATATATCTATTCATTAGAGATCAGTGAAATACTGTATGGTGGAAAGATTAAGGGTCATGGAATGGAGGAAGGGGTCAGTTGGTATGCTACATGGAGCTGTCTTTCCTTCTTTTTGAGTTTATCTTTTCCCACCGATAGAATGATACTCTTGAGTTTCTTGAAGGGTATTGGAGAGAAATCTGCTGTTGGCTGAATGAAGGCATATACACACTGAAGTGACAGGAATTGATTGCATTCTTGCCTCCAATTTAGCTCTGAGCCTCCACTTCCTTTTTTTTTTTTTCTTTTTCCTTATCAGGAAACACCAAAGGCAAACCTAACAAGAGGCTGAAGCCTGTTGAACAAAAGCATGATAGAGAATTGGGGTAGGGAGAAATATCCCTATCTATTGATGTCTTAAGGTGAAAGAGAAAAGTATGCAAGTGGGTCATATCTTTTAAGAGGGAAGCAGGAGGCTTTTCTGTACCTGTTTTGCACTTCTTTAAAATAGAGGCCTCTGGCAGCTTCCTGAGACAAATGAAAAAAACCTGAGAGACACAGTTTCTGTATAATTAATAATCTATTAATTGGTTATATTCTGCAGTGCTTAGGACTCCTCAGCCCTCAGCAAGTATGTTAAATAGTCTTTGAAGGAATAAGGTGGGTCAAATTGCACGGTGCTACATCAACCACAATCTTGCAGAGGTCACAAAGACGTGGCAAAATAGGCAGTCTTAGAGATCTCTGTGGAAGGTTTGGAGGCTTCTTGGCTTACTGCAGGAAATACAGCAACTTCAGATATTTTTTAGTACTAGTCAAGGCCTTATCATTTAAATGAGTTCTGCCTCTAAATCTTTCCTCAGCAACCTAATTACAATGGGAAGGTCCTCTAAAGGGCAATTGTCCTAAGCATTTCCCCTATTTCACAGCACTTTATAATGGGCTTGGGTTCCCTCATCAACTGTGAATCTGAATTGCTCAGAACAAGCCTTCCTGGATTGATGGACTTTTGGAAATTCAGTCTCTCTAAATCAGGCAGAATTTTTCTGGGCCAGTTCTCTTGTTCACAAGATTGTAACTGAAAACCGAAGCGTACCAACCCATTGGGCTTTTCTTGTGGTGGGAATAATTTTACCTATTAAATAATTAAATGTAATAGCTAATACTACCCTTCCCACAGCACCGCTTTTTGTTAAGTCACATAATTAAAAAAAAATCATTTATAGCAATGTTCCAGCTTTTAAGAGCCAGGCAGGAAAGAAGCCTATCACAATGTTGCAACAATATGCAAATTTCCTGGGTACAGAGGCTGTGACAGGCAGGCCCCTCCTTAACAAAGCCCCTGCTATTACCATTCATGCCTGTCAGTCTTATACTGAAAGCACCAGGTACCCTGTTGTCATGCCATAAATAAATAATAATCATGGTAATTGTGTCTCACTAATCAGACCTGTAGGCAGTGTGTGTGTGTGTGTGCGTGTGTGCGTGTGCGTGCGTGTGTGTGCGTGCGTGCACATGTGTGATGGTGGAGAGGAGGGTTAGTTACCACATTTGATTCTCCTATACCCCTCCCTTCCATCTCCAAATCCTTTTCTTTCCTATTTCTTTTAGACTGTGATGGTAAGTTTTGGAGACAAGTCAGACTGATGTCCTGAGGAACCACAAGTTGGTTTTGAAATAAATAAACATATAAACACACATATGAGTATGTATAGATACACATATGTGCATATACACATCATATACCTATGTGTGTATATATGTATATGAGAATATATAGATAGATAGACAGATAGTGTTGAGTTAAAGATAAAGTGTGATAGCCACTTTAGCTAATGTTCACTAGTTAATAGTTTGAGTAATCCTCAATGGAAGCCCTTTCCCCTCTTGCCAAAGGTTTCTTTATTTCTTGAATGGCAAAATGTTAAATTTAG
Source organism: Pseudochirops corinnae (assembly GCA_028646515.1). NCBI lineage: Eukaryota > Metazoa > Chordata > Mammalia > Diprotodontia > Pseudocheiridae > Pseudochirops > Pseudochirops corinnae. Next base: position 398,215,664 of record CM053585.1, read on the forward strand.
AGGAGAAAAGACACTCATCAATTCATGACAGGGCCACCACAACATGAACTGTACTTTTCTTTGTATGTTATCGTAATGGTAATGGTAATGTGAAGATCTTCCCTGCCCCTTAAGAAGCCTAAGGGAATTTGAAGATCTTTCCTACTTTGAAGATCTTCCCTGCCCCTTAATAGGCTGAAGGTAATCACATGGAGCCTGTGCTGGGAGGAGCTGGCTGAATTGGTGGAGCAGACCCCAGAGAAAGCTGGGAGTCAGAGCAATTAGAAAGGAGGGAGCAGAGATGATGCAGGCAAGGAGACAGCTAGGCTTCTGAGTGTTTGTGGGAAGGCTGTGGAATGGTGTTGTGCTCTGAGGTGATATTGTATATAGATTTCTTTGTTGCTATGATGAATTTGGTTTTCTGGTATTGGAATTTGGCTTTCTGGTGTCTGAATAAATGTTTTTGCTTCTGTCTCCTACATGGAGAGTCTGTTATATTTTGTGATTCAGAACAATGCTGGCATATTCATGATTGCTGTTGGTGCTGTGAATATTGCCTTGGTGATATAGGCATGTTTTTCCTTTTCCCTAAACTCAGTCCTCTTTTGGACTTTCTGATTTCTCTTGAGGGCACCATTGTCCTTTCAGGTTTACAACTTCCTAGTCACCCTCTTCAGTCTTCCTCATTCCACCTTCACCCCCCTCCCCTGTCATTTCCAATAAGTTGCCAATTTTTTTTTGCTTTTTTGGAGGGGGGAGGGTAGGGCAATTGGGGTTAAGTGACTTGCCCAAGGTCACATGGCTAGTTTTTGTGTTAAATGTCTGAGGCTGGATTTAAACTCAGATCTTCCTGACTCCAGGGCTGGTGCTCTATTCACTGTGCCACCTAACCGCCCCAAAGTTGCCAATTCTTGTCAGTTCTATCTCCATCTACACTCCTCCATCTGTCTCTTCTCTACTCATAAGACAACATCCTAGTCAGGTCTCTAATTACCTCTTGACTATAACTACTGTGACAGTCTTTCAATCAGTCTCCTTAAGTCAATGCTTTCTTCTCCAGTCCATACTCCACATAACTCCCAAAGTCTCTCTCTCTCTCTCTCTCACTCACACACACACACACACACACACACACACACACACACACACACCTCCCTATATATCAGGGTTAAATGACTTGCCTAGAGCCACACAACCAGTTAAGTGTCTGAGGCCACATTTGAACTCAGATCCTGCTGACTCCAGAACCAGTACTCTATCCACTATTGGATCACCTAGTTGCCCCCTCAAAGTGATGTTTGTAAAGCACAGTCTGACCACGTTACTTCTCTGCTCAAGACTTCAGAGGCTTCCTATCGTTGTCAGTATAAAAAAAAAAGCAAACATTTTTCTCTGTTCGGCATTTAAAGTCCATCAAAGTCTAGCTCCTACTTATGTTTCCAGATGGATTTCACATTCTTTTTCTTCACGAGCTCCATGTTCCAGCCAAAATGACATAATTGATGTTACTCATACACAGTATATTCTTTCTGCCTCTTGTGCCTTTTCATGGATTATTTATTCATGATGCCTTGCACAGCTACTAGGAATCACTAGCTCCTTTCAAGGCTACTTCCTCTGCAAGACAGCTAGTTAGCTCACTGGGCCTTGGGTCAAAGATCTGAGTTCAAATTCAGCCTCAGACATTTGCTGGCCATGTGACCCTGAACATGGTACTTAGCCTTTGTCTACCTCAGTTTCCTCAACTGTAAAGTGAGCATAATAACAGCACCAGGGTTGTCATGAGGATCAAATAAAATCATACTTATAAAGTGCTTGACACATAGTAGGTACTTAACACATGTTTGTTCCCTTGCCTAGAAGTGGCCTTTCCTGATTTCCCCAGTTATTAGCAGTTCCATTCCCCCTGAAATTACTATATGTATATATGCATGTACATATGCATGTGTGTATATATGTGTGTGTGAATGTTATCTCTTCCAGGTAGAATATAAGTTCATTTAAGGCGTGGACTTCTTTGCTTTCGTCTTTATGTTCCCAGAGCCTAGTATATATAGTGCCTGTCATCTACTAGGTGCTTAATAAATGCTGGTTGAATTGAACTGGGGTGGGAAGTGTTGTATTGTGGAAAGAGGATAGGCTCTAGAGACCTGGGTTCAGATCTGCCCTCTGATATTCACTCCACCTATGTGATCTTTGGCAGTTCACTAAACTTCACAGTTTCCTCATTTGTAAAAGGAAAAGGTTGACTAGATGACTTCTGTGGTCCTTTTCAACTCTAAACCTATGATCACATGAGTTTGGTTCTCCTCATAGCTATCACACTATCTTGCATGTCATTGATATTTCTTAAATGAAGACATTCTGAGCTATTGTGAACATTGAACATTAACTAGGTCTTCAGGAATATGTTGTACAGTAGCCAATTACTGAACAGATCAAACTGGACCCAAGAGAAAATTAAGTAGGCTCTGCCTTTTCCTCCCTTCCCTGTTCCTCTCTAACAATGTAATTTGTACCCTAGTGAATCAGCACCAGGTTTTGGAGAACATTTTGGGGGCTGGGAAAAGGGAAACACAATACTGATTTTTCACATTCCTACAGTTTGCTGTTCAGTAGGCTCATAGCCTACTGTTAAATGAGGGGCATGGCCACATACCATTTACACCTTGTTTATTAAATTGTAAGCTACTTTAGGGCATGAATGCCTTATCTTTGTATCTTGCCCAGTTAGGTATAGTTTCTCAATGAATGTTCATTGATTAAATGAAGGGGATGCATTTTAGGCGTGTTACCAATATGTTCTGTGTCATAATGGCTATGACTCTAATGAGTAACTTTATAACTAGGAGAATGCAACAGAGCTTCAGGAAGCAAAAGCCCTGGATTGCTATTAATTGCTCTGCTGTTCAGAAACAGAAAATAAGGAAAGCTCAGAAAGCTGTAATTCAGATGTTTTTTGATAGTGTCTTACAAGCTTTCATCCCAACTCAGTCCAGTCTTGAACATACTTTGTGGTGGAGGCATCACTAGCAACCCAGTCACCTTCCTACTCCCTTAGTCTCTATCCTGTTATCTTTCCCATCAAATCCCAAACATACTTCCAAGATTCCCAAGCTCACACTATCAGTATTACTTTAGCTAATACCAAACATATAACCACTGAAACAACCTTTGTTCTGAAATTAATTCCTGAATGTACTGCTTTCTCCAATGTATGCTTAATGTATACTCATTGGAGTATCCATACTTAACCTAATCACTGAAATTCATTCCATGCTACCATATTCACTCTTCCCACACTATTCTCTCAACCACCAAATGACCTCTTGAGTCTTCTTTCTAATGCTCTTAAATATTTGTCATGAAATTGCAGACACCTATGTTTCTTCACCTCTCCAAAGACATATATTTTTGCCTCTTTCTTTGCTGGTTCTACAACATCCTAAGCTCCTGATACTTTCTAATTACCAAATTCCACGAATGTAGCAACTTTGAGAACCAGCATAAGATGCCCTTCTGTGTTAGTTATAAATAGTTTGGGTCCTTTTCTGCTGAAAGAGAAACACTAGGGCACTTCAAGCTTGGATCTCACTATCACTGAAATCCACTCTGCAGAATCCAGTGTCTCTTTTTCTTGTAAGTCTCTGGGATTCCTTCTGTAAAGGAAGGTTTTTTTTGTCTTTGGACCAAAGTCTTGGGATTTGGTCCTTTGGGTCTCTGGGGCAGTAGAGTACCTTTGTAGGTCTGTTTGTGTGTCTGTGAGTCTGCATAAAGGCCTCAAGGCCTTCAGATTTGGATTTAGAGCTTCAGCAGGTGATTGCTGAGGAAAGTTGATTTCAGCTTAGTCTAGATTCTCTTGTCAGAGAATTTTCCTAAGGCTCTACTTGCGTCCAACGATGAAAGGAACGATCAAGGCTGATCCTCAATGTGTTTTTTTCCAATAGTCTAGGCAAGAGATAATAAGGACCTGAGCTAGACTGGTAATAGTAGGAACAAATAAGAAAAAACAAGAGCAAAAGTTATATAGAGAAAGCTTACAGAAAAGACGTGGCAGTTACCAAATTATGCTAATTCTTGTCTTTTCACTCCAAATCCTTACCCTAGTGCTAATACAACATTACTTTCTTCTTTTCTAGTGACCGTCTGGGGCCATTCATAAGCCATATGCTCAATTTTCAGGCACATAGCAACATCTTGCTAACTAGGACAGACTTGATGGTGTTTTGCCTAAAACTAAACATTTGGGGAGGGAAACCACTACTAAATACCAAACAGTTGAGGAGGGACCTAATACTAAACATTTATGGGGGCAGCCCCAAAGCACACATTAGAATTAGAGAGGTCTGGGTGCTTTGCAGAGAAACACTATTCCTACCTTGCTTTAATGAGAAAAAAAACAAGACTTTGAATAGCATAGTAATAATTGCCCTGATGCTCCTCAGAAAATCCCCCAGACAATGGAAGCTTGAACCACCTGCCTATCTGATTTCAAGGGGCAGGATCATCCATACCCATTTCGGTCATGGAAAGGGGAAAAGATAGCATTTTTTAAGATAAGAACTGAATAATATATTTCTTTCTCTTTACTGTATACATCCCCTCTTCAGGAAAAAAAGATCCTATTTTTAAGAAAAGTTTTGTGAGATATATCTGCTCTGGAGAGCCTTCACTTTTGTGGAGTGGCCTCTAAGGTTCTTTTTAATGAAGACTCTGTGATTCCTCTTCCCTTTCTTTCATTGGTCAATTGCTCTCCCATACCTTTCTAATCCCACTATGACATCAGTGCAACTGTACACTGCATTGTGTGTGTGTGTGACCGGGGCGGGGGGGGGGGGGGTTGGGGGGGTGGGGGGGGGAGGCGGAGGTGGATTTGTTCAGTTTATTTTTCTAAAATTATTGGTTGATTCTTCTGCAATAAAAACCTGAACTTCAACTCTGGAAAATGAAACAGTCAATGGAATCTATTGTAACTTAGCACATGAGCAGAATGAACAAATGGCAGAGGAACTTAAAGGGGACATTTTGGGGCAGGGGAGGGGAAGGTATAAAATGAAAAAGGGAGGCAGGCTCACTAATTACTGAGTAATACTACTGGGACAAAGCAGGGTTTGGCTTATGCTTATTTTGTAATAACATTAGTAATGATGAAAAAAAGATATTCATGTACAGGGGCTATCAAACTTGGTTAATGAACTAATTGATTTTTAAAAAGTGAATGACAATATCAGACAAGATGGAAGGCATGGCAATGAAGGATGAAATGCCACCCCTGTGTGTATAGCACTTTAAAGTTTACAAAATGCATTATTCTCATGATCTCAGGTTGCTATCATTCTCACTATTTTACAGGTGAGGAAACCAAGGCTTAGGGCTCTTAAGTAGTTTGCCCAAAGTTACACAACTAGTGTCTGAGGCAGGTTTGGAATCCAGATCTTCCTGATTCCAAGTCTACTGTGCCAAACTGCTTCGAGGCTAAGGATTGAACATGGGTTTGGGAAAATTCTAGACAACTGGGGAACCCATTGAGCACTGGGTCAACATGGATGTGGTTTTCTCTTTAAAATGTCAAATAAAGGAATTATATTCGTTTTTTTCCCCTAACTAGTCTGAGTACCCTACCCTGAGGCAATAAGAGGTAAATATAAACAAGAAAGTAGATACTGAGTAACAGGGAGGACAAAAAATATCGAGCAGCACCACAGATAGAGGCTGGATATCCAGGACAAACTTAATTCCAAATTAAAAAACGGTAACTTATATGATCATGGATTTGGCACTGAAAGTCATTGACTCCAATTCCCTCAATTTATAGATGAAGAAATTGAGTCCTAGAGAAGCTAAGCCAAAGTTCATCATTTAACTTGTATGTGTCTGAAGCAACATTTGAACTCAGGTCCGGCACTCTATCCACTGTATCAACTAACTGCTAATCAGCAGCTCAGGTAATGCTTCAATGTTGTTATTGTAGCTTCAATGTAAATGGCTGTAACGATGTTGGGTTGCAGTTAAAGTAGTTGATTGTTTTTAATAATGTGGCTGATACCATGTCTCATAAACGAAATAAAATGGATTTTGAAGTCAGGGAGACTAAAAACTGACTGAAAAATTATCAGCTGAGTTGGCAGCTAGGAGGGCTGACAAGTCAGTAAGACCTACTTTAGGTTTCATTTTGAATGATCACAGAATTATGATTCTGTGATCATTTGCTGAACATTTCAGCACTAGAAGGGGACCCTAGATTAAAGGCTACCTAGACAGAGCCAACATGTGGTCATTCAGCTTCTGCTTAAGATATCCAACAAGGCCTCCAACAGGAACCTGAGACAGTCTGTTCCACTTTTAAAAGACTTTGTGATCTGGGCAAATAGTTCAATAAGGACATGATTCGGAGTCTCCTTGGCAGTTGGGCATGGGATGTATCATTCACATCCCATAGACACAGGAGCACTAGCTCTCAGAAAAGTCCAGATACCCTCCAAGAGTAATCTTCTTATGATTTCTTTTCCCTGTTTACTTTCTCATGCTTCTCTTGCTTCTTGTATGTGAATGTCAAATTTTCTATTCAATTCTGTTTTTTTCATCAAGAATGCTTAAAAGTCTTCCACCTCATTGAATGACCATATTTTCCCCTGAAACATTATACTCAGTTTTGCTGGGTAGGTGATTCTTGGTTTTAATCCTAGATCCTTTGACTTCTGGAATATCATGTTCCAAGCCCTTCAATCACTTAAAGTAGAAGCTTCTAGATCCTATGTTATCCTGATTTGTGTTTCCACAATATTCGAACTGTTTCTTCTTGGCTGCTTGTAATATTTTCTCCTTGATCTGGGAACTCCAGAACCTGGTTATAATATTCCTAGGAGTTTTCTTTTTGGGATATTTTTCAAGAGTTGACTGGTGAATTCTTTCAATTTCTATTTTGCCCTCTGGTTCTAAAATATAGGGCAATTTTCCTTGAGAATTTCTTGAAGGATGATTTCTATAGTAGACCAGACTTTCATGCTCCCCCTCTTCTATGAGGCAGATATGCAGGAAGAGTATAATCTTGTTGGGTGGATGCTTTCATTGGATCTATGAATGACTAAAGAAGTTTCAGGGTAGTTAATTAGCAAGTCTTGTTTGTGACTCCCTGTTTGTTTGTGCTTCCACACATGGTCCTAGGTTGAAGTCTTCATGAATAATTAACCTTGGGCTGGGGCAGGAGTGGTCAATCCCTAAGAAATGACCGTGCATTCCAGGAATTCCTGCTATGGGGAATATAAGCCTTATGATTTTCTTGTATCTTTGGCTCTGTATGAAATGGTTCTGTAATAAACAGACTATCAAATACATTCCCGTCTCTCTCTCTTTTATTCAGCTGGTTGCTGGGCCATATTACTGTGCTGGTCACAGCAGATTTCTAGGTTCTTTTTTTGGTCATGGTTGTAGGTAGTCCAACAATTTTTAAATTGTCTTTCCTGGATCTATTTTCCAGGTCAGTGTTTTTTCAAGGAGAAATTTCACATCCCTTCCATTTGCTCCAATCTAATTCTGAAGGAATCATTTTTTTAAGTGAGCTTTTGAAATTCTTTTTCCATCTGGCAAATTCAGCTTTTTAGGGCATTCTTCTCCTCATTGGCTTTTTTGGGCCTCTTTTGCCATTTGAGTTAATCTATTTTTGAGGTGTTATTTTCTTCAGTCAGGTTGTTGACTCTCTTTTCATGATTTTCTTGCATCATTCTCATTTCTCTTTCCATTTTCTCCTCCACTTCGCTTACCTGATTTTCAAAATCCTTCTTGAGCTCCTCCATTGCCTGTAACCAGTTCCTGTTTTTCTTGGAAGCTTTTGGTGCAGTAGTTCTGACTTTGTTGTCTTCTTCCCATTCCATGCTTTGATCCTTTTTGTCCCCAAAAAAGGAGTCTAAATGGTCGCTTGGCCCCCCCTATGATCTGCAAGCCAGGAGCTCTGAAGCAGCCAAGTGAAGGCAGCTGCACAGCTGCGGCACTTCCACTGCTTCTCGCTCCTGGGGCAGAGGCCGGACTGCACTATGTCCCCCCCAGTTCCAACAGAGTTCTACAATGATCTTTTACTTTTTCTTTGGCATTTATGGATTGAAATTTCTGGAAACCACCATAGCTGCTGGTGATCCACTCTCCTGAAGTCCCCTCCAGCCACTGCTGGTCGGGGCCACTGTAGGGCTAAACCACGGGCTCAGGTGGGGCTGGGTTCTGCTCCCAGCATGCTGTGATGGATCCTTCCTGTCCGTCTGCCGGGCTGCCTTCAGCAGGAGGTTTGTTTCTCTCTGTCACTTTGTGGGTTCTGTAGCTCTAAAGTTTGTTTAGAGTCATTTTATAGGTATTTGAGGTGGTGATGGGGGGAGCTCACAGAGTTTTCCTGCTTCTCTGCCACCATCTTGGCTCCCCCTCCAAGCATAATCTCATTCAACCTCACTGCATGACTGTTAAACAATTACTCATATTTTACATAGGAAGAAATGGAGACAGAAAAAGGAAAACTAGGCCACCCAGCATACTTGAGATTATTCATGAGAACTTTCTGCCTCTTTGGAGGGAAGCAGGATTGTTAGAAAGCCAAGGAAAGAAATAAAATAAAGTTAGATTTTGAAGAACACAACCATTACAAAAATCTAGTTCACTTTGGGGAAAGTCATTCTAACTCCATTGTTAGGGAAAGAACAATACTCAATTCAATTCAGCAAACACTTATTAAAAAAAAAACACCCACCCTATAGAGAACACTTTGCTAAGGGGCTGGTTGGGAGGCGGGGAGGAAGGGGACTTGGAAGAAGAGACTGGAAAGCACTGAAGTGGTGAAGCCAGACAGGAAAGAAATGACAATATAAAAGTAAAGCAGCTAACTGTAAGAGTCTGGATTTTCAATGAAAAGACAACAGTCCAAGTAGAGATGTTTAAATCCCTCTTTTTGGATTTCTGGGAATGTACCTTAGAGTTTTCATATCTGGCTTCCTACACCTGAGAAAGTGTCCTTCTCTCTGGAGAGAATGCCACAATCATGGAGCTACCCCTTCAGGTAGAGAAACTGAGGAAGTACCAGAGGCTTAAAGGCTCCACCTTTATCCTCTTTTGTTAGGGTTAGCCCTTTGGTCTTTAGATTTTGTTCTGGAAAATGTTATTTTTGAAAGAAAGGAACAGAGAGAACCTAGAACCTCCACGTGAAAGAAATTCTATCAAATGACTCTATTGGGTAACACACAAACAGGGAACTTCAGGCTCAGGTGGAAATGACTCCTCATGAAGGCTGCTGATGGGGAGATCGTAAGTCCATCACTATAGATCAAGACAAATTTAGTCTATTTCACTTTTTGAAATTCAGCAAAAAGACTTCATTCATCTTGGTTGCAAGATGGTGCCTGGGCAACTGACTAGCAAAGTCCCACTTGCAGCATTCTCTAAGCTCTGAGGGAAAACTACCTAGAAGGCCTCAAACCCTAGCCTTTGGCAGGGGCCTCTCAGTAAGAAAGGCAGAAGTTGAGCAAGGAGACAAGCAGGTGGGAGAACGTAGATGGGGGCCTCAGGAGCAACTGCAGGAAGTCTTCAGGCCAAGAGCTGGGGACAATGCAAGCATGAGGCATGTCAGGGTAAGCCCTGAATTGTTTCGAATGTTGACTGGGATCAGTGACTAGTGACCTTTCCCTCCTTTTGGCCCTCCTCCCAGTCTACTTTTAAAATTGCCAACTTTGTAAATGATATGTTTTAAGTGTCTTGTCAGTTTGCCTGGGATATCGCATTAAAATCCAGCTGGCCATTCACATCTAGGCCAATTCTGCTTACTTGAATGCTAGTGATGAGATTGGGAATCAAAGGAGGACACCTGGAAAGGAAGCAGATTTAATGTTTTGAGGTTTTATAAACTCAATTTGGATTTTGTCAGTGCAAACTGGCTGGGAGTTTGGGTTGCATATTTCATAGAAAGTACAGTGTATGAGAGGGAAGAAGAGTATAATATTCAGGGCCAGATTCCTCCTGATGCAAGAACCAGCAAAAAGTCCCAGGCTGTACCTGGGCAAAGCACAGCCCTTTTTCTTTTCTTAGGGTCAGTCAAAAAAGTGGGTTGAGTTTGAAAGGACAACCATGTTTTTAACAGAGGAGGAAGATGAAAGCAGGCCCTGCCTCTCCACAAAGGGAGAAGGAACTTTCTCCTCTCAGGACATGAGACAACTCAGGTTATCTTGCTCACTAGTACCACCCGATGCTTATATATTTGAACTACATGTGGTTGCTCTGTTGTTTTTAAGTTCTGTTTGGATGCTTTCAAGCTTTGAACTGAATTTAGTTTTATGTGTTTTTATTTTTACTTTTACTATTTTTGGAAGAATCTTCTTTATGTTATAATTTTGATTGACTTTTCCCTTACAAAAACAGAAATGTATTTACTGAAATATTACAATCTGATTTAAAAAATCTTATTAAACATACACACATATTTTTTGTTTTGTTTCATTTTACATTTGTTCTAGTCTCTCATTGATTAGTTTTTCTCTCTATCATGATCAGTTATATTCAAATGGCAAATATAAATGTGAAGTTTCAAGGCTGCTAATCGATGAATTAGGTTTGGTTTTGATGAGAAGATGGGAATCAGACGATTCATGATTTATTCAGTGCTACATATTTCCAATTGAATGAAGGTCTATCACTGTTAAAGTGCCACTTATTTACATATTTATTTTATAACAGCAAAGTGAATATGCAAATTGGTGTTTTTACCTGATAACTTACTAGTATTTTACTTTATAAGTTTTATATAGGAAATTTACATTATAGTTTATTATTTATTAATTAATATTTATTATATTTACATAATTTGCAATTTACTTAACTAGTGAATATGCAAATTATTAGCAATGTGACAGTGACAGCTCTTTATTCAATTAGTAAATGCCCATTTACTAACTGAATTCACTGAATGTATCAAGAGTGGTTTCAAATTCTCATATCCTTATCAAAACCTTAATTCATCTATTAGCAACAATGAAGCACAACTTCATGTTTGTATTTGTCATTTGAATCAGTTGTTAACAAATCATGTCATACTGATGGTCTGGTACTTAACTCAGTATTGTTTGTTGCCTAAATGTGGTTATTATGGATCAACCTTTTACAAATATGGAAATTGCGTGTGAAATGTATTGTCATACCTTAAGGTTGTGGGTTACTGATATTTGAAGTATAAAACTATGGATATTTCAAAAGTTTTAAAGTTTATAAAAAGAGCTGGTGGACAGTAGCAGGACCAGATCAGAAGAATACATTAAGGATATACTCTATGAATTATCAGACTCATTTGATCATTCCAAAATTACTGATAAAATCTCAGTACCAGGTAATTCGTTTGCAAATCTCCATTTGGAAAGGAGGGGTCTTCCATGAAATTTTCCACTTTAATGAACAAAGGAGGTACCTTAGCAGACTTAGAACTAGATGCCTCATACGTGGGTGAGGCTAAGGCAAGATTCTTTCTTATCTGGGAGTGTGAGGGGAGACAGAAGTGGAAACCATATTGTCTAGGTCAGAAATTAAAAGCCTCACCTGTGAGTTAAATGAAGTTTTAGATACCTGGGATCATATAGAGGCACGTCACCTATGGGGAATGTAAGCACCAGATTCCATGAATCGTACAGCAGAGAAGCCTGGTCTGAGGGGAGGACCATGACTAGATAGATATTTTACTGCAGACAGATCTTAGAGGCTCAACCTAAGAATCTTGTCAAGAGTCTGTGCTTAATGTACAACAGAACTACCACTACGGAGCAGGCAGACATCTAAGAGGGACATGATGAATTGTTTGATGGAAGGTGTCAGGAGTCACTTTTGAACAGACAGTCTCTGAGGAAAAGAAATACCAAACTCACATGTTAGGAATGCTCTGGCCTAACTGCTGAGATTGCATTTTCTAAATTTGGTGATTCTCATTTAGCACAAAGGGAAATTGCTGTGTAAATCTGTGATGCAGGTGGATAGCCATCTATTCAGACTGGTGGGAAGAGGAGTGGTACCCTCTGAAAGATGAGACATGACCAGACTATGAAGTGACCAAATGACAGTGGGGATGGGTGGATTTAAGGATATCCCTAAAGGATATTATAGCACAGAAAAAACTGTGGGCTTATGATAGACTAAGTCAAAGCCTATAAGTAGTTGGAACAGGTCATACCTGAAAGTCCACTTCACAAATTCAGATTTTAACCACGTTAGGGTAGTGCTGACCAAGAAATCTAACTAAGCAAGACAGCTATCCTACAGATGCAGGTGAGGATAATATATTACAAACTCACAGAAAATCTGGTGAGAGGTAGCCTTGTGGATCAAGCCATTCTTGGAAAGATAAAGGGAATGGAGACCATGACAACCTGATATATGAACACCACCATCAGGGGATAATCAGAAAGCGGAGCTTAACCACCTTCTGCAGAAAGACGGGCATCCCTCACAAACGAAGTCATATTTGCGAAGCATTTGCTACAGCGCCATGTAAATGATTACTCCCTTCGTTCCTTCCCTTTCCTTCCCTGTTCCCAGGTTGGATGTATTCTTTTTTGTTAACCAGAGAACTTATAATCTATTGGAGACCAAAATACATAAATAAAATATATGAATTACAAAATAATGATTTAACATATGCATTGAAAATAGAGTATCAATTAAACGTATAAATGCCAAGGAAATAGAATAAAGGATTGGTCAGGGTCCAAAAGTGTTGAATTGGACAGGTTGGATGCACTTCCATTTTTTTTTTTTTGGTCAAAGCAGTCAGGGTTAAGTGATTTGTGCAGGGTAACACAGCTACTCAGTGTCAAGTACTCTGGACTCCTCCTGTCAGTGCTCTATCCACTGTACCATCTAGGTGACCCTCTTTGTTTTGTTTTTGTTTTTTGGATGAAATCTGGATAAGAAGACCATGTGAGTACTGCAGAAGCTGAGATCTTTGCAAAGACTATGAAGAGAAACTATTGAAAGTGCTGACTCAATCAGAGGGAAATGATCTGAAGCCAAGTGATACGCTGGCAGAAAACTGACAAATGCATTTGGCAGAGTCTTGGTCAACTACGGTGGTCATTCAATGTCATAGAAAGATGTAAGCATTGACCAGAGAGGACAGAAAGGAATTCCAAAATGACTACATTGAAAGAACTTTTGAAATCTAAAGAGTTTTATGGGATTTGTTGATTATTATCACAAATTTGCCAAGAGCTATGTTTCCACAGCTAAATCATTGCTAAATGTCACTTGTGCTTATGTGATTTAAGAGAACCAGAAACTGAAGGCTGAGTTGTGTTAAGCAACACAGCTAATTAGAGATCATTGGATGCACAAATATGAACCCACTTTCAAAGACTTGGTCACACATGTACCAGTGTGGAGCTTATGCAGACCCAAACAAACCATTTTTCTTGTACACAGATGGTAGTCTGGAAAGCTTGAAGGCAGTCACGTTACAAGAGAAAAATGGTTACCAGAAACCAATTGTATGTGTTGGGAGGGGACTTAAGTTGCTACCCCAACCACAAGCTGGAGTTCTTAGCTTTGAAGTGGGTTATTACTGAAAAGTCTATGTACATAGAGCAAATATTGACTAAAACAATCCATCGACATATTTTGACCAGTGCCAAGTTTAATGCTGCTTGCCTGATATGTGTAGCATCACTGACTAACCATTCAGCATTCATCCTTGCCTGGGGATTAATGTGGTTGTAGATACTCTGAGCTGAAGGTCACATGACACCAAAGCTGTGATGTGAAAGCCATGTAAGACATGCAGGGAGGTGGGCCACCATCAGAGAGAAGTGTAATTGAGAGCTTGGGACTTTCACCACAGAGTGTTAGCGTAGCATACAGACATCTCCTTTCATTGAACCAATCTTCTCTGCTTCAGTAAGTTGCCTGTGGGTAACTGGTGGTAAGAACAGATGGTTGATGAAGGACTGTGAGAAATGATATAAACCAAGAAAAAAGGGAAGGTTGCTAACTAAGAAACTCAAATTCTTATTTTTGAGAAAGTGCCTTACTATTGAAGCAATGATAGAAGTTGGAGCTACTCAAAATGTCTCTTGTACTTGACTATGACTGATCCCACACATGGTACTAGGAAGTGATTGATACTGACCAACATGGATTGTATCACAGCTATGAAATCACTTGCATGATGGTTTTGGACATGTCAACCAAAGTAAGATTTAGAGCTAGAAAGAAGTAGATTTTACTGCCCCAATGTGGCAGTAGACGTCACTCAGAAGTGTGAGACTTGTATGTTTAAAGAAAGACATTGCCAACTTATGTAGCAAATTTGGAGAATATAAGCACTAGAAAACCTTTAGAACTTGTCTGCGTTGGTTTTTCATCTCTGGAAGGAGAAGTCATATTTTAGTAAAGACTGATCATTTCAAGAGGTATGCATAAGCATACTCTGTCAGGAACCAGAAAGCACCCATAGTTATTAAACTCTTATGGAAGAAGTATTTCTCAGTGTATGAATTTCTTTCCAGAATTCGTACTGACCAAAGCAGAAACTCTGAGATCAAGTTATTCAGGGAAATGAAAGCTTTGAAAGGGATCAAGAAGTACAAAACCCAACTTTATTGTTCCCATTAGTGGCCCCCCCCCTCCCCCAGCCCGAGTATTTCAATCACATATTGTTGGACACACAGTTAAGGAACACTGAGACTAGAACAATCTCAGTGAAGTCAACAGATGGCATTTCTAGAACAGTTGTACAGCTCCACTAGAAATGATGTCACAGGCTTTACACTATTCTTACTGATGTTTGGAGAAGAGCCATACCTAAACACACATAGACACACATGCTTTGGGGTCTCAGAGGATGGAGAGAATGAAGACACAACCAATACATCTCCTGGTTTAGAGGCTAAGAGATGCCTAACAACTAGTCAAGTCTTTAGCTCAGAAGAGCTCTGAGAAAAATAAATCAGTCTGATGCCTGGGTTTATTGTGAGAAGACCACCAGGAAAAAAGAATATTGCTGAGAAACTTGGGTACTCAGGGGACATACAGGTTAGTAGATAGATGGAAAGTTACCTCATACCTAGATGTGGAAAGACTGGACAACTTGCCTATATCCAGAACAGCCCTAGAGATTGGTGGGGCCTTAGAAAAACAATTAATGAAATGTGTAATGGTCTCTAAGAGAGTTATTGCCTATAAGAGAGTGAGTTGGACTCCTAGAAGCTGTCATTACTGTTATTTGTCTTTCATTTCTGAAGAGGACCAACAACATCATGGTTGATGACAAGCAGCCCCCATACTAGTGTTTCTAGTCTTCTCTTATCATCCCATACATTCCACTCCCTGATACACAAGTGGAGACAAGTGATAGACATTTATCTCTGCAGTCCAAATAAAAGATATAGCCCACTGGTTATACAGAGACTATCTGAACCAGAATATCCTGAACCACTTGTTCAAGAAAATGACAGTTCTAGTGAAGAAAACTGTACACTGTAGCCCAATAAACACGAGTAGGCTGAACTACCTGAGCAGTCTGGTCATATCTCATCTGAACCCAGAGGCAATACCTTTCCTGCCTGGAACTTTAGCCATATTGACTCCTAGGGTAATGAGATACTCCAAAGAACCTAGCAATACAGGTAGTGTTCCTGGTTCCTCCACAAGTTCCAGACTATAGTTCTAATTAGGACTATGATCAATCAATTAACAGGCATTTATTAAGTGCTTCTATGTACCTGGCAGGCCCATACCATCAATTCATCCAGGGGCAAGTAGATCAGCTAGTCACAAGACTGTGAGATCTATCCAACCAGTCTCCAGGTTAAGTTATGACACCACAAGTAAAACTGAAGAAGTGGTTATACTAATGTTTACCCAAGTAATAAGTGCCTTGCATGTATTTGCATTTGACTGATGTACTATTAATTACTGCATGTTCTGAGTTATGTTTTTCTTTCAATTCTTGTGCTATTTATTAGATTATATAGCAGTATTAGGCAAGTATTGTAAGTATATTTATTAAGTACGTGGCTATGTTTATTGTGTATCATAATACTGTTTCTTTATTCATTTATACATTGTACGTTCTGTTATTTTGTAGGCCTACTGTTGCTCTTACTACATGCACCATGCTTGAATGTAATTTGGATGTAGTCATTGAAACAGCCTGCGTAGCACTGTGCTATGCCTAAGCAGGGCAGCTGGGTGGTACAGTGGATGGAACACCATGTTTGGAGTCAGGAAGACCCAAGTTCCCTGAGTTCAAGTCTGGCCTCAGATACTCATTAGCTGTGTGACCCTGGGAAAGTCACTTAACCCTGTTTGCCTCAGTTTCCTCATCTGTAAAATGAGCTGGAGAAGGAAACAGCAAACTACTCTAGTATCTTTGCCAAGAAAATTCCAAATGGGGTCATGGAGAGTTGGATATGACTGGATACATACATGTTCCTATAGCATATACTGCTGAATATTTTCTCCCTAAGGAGATTTTCTGGGATGCTGGGAAAATCTTCAGTGTTTAAGTGTTGATGTTTTTACTTTGTTGCTTGTGCTGTACGTTTGTTGATGTCAAGGATAGCTTAGCTGATTTTTCAAGGGCCTGCCAAAAGGTTTGGACGTGCAGCTGATGGAGGTGGGGACTAAGCTGCTTGCTAGTGGTCATTTCCATTTCCAGAATCCTCTGAGGGGATTTCAGACTTTATTTAAGGGCAAATTACCTATGGGGTTTTGGACTCTGATCTTTAGCATGGGGCCTATTGGTAAGAGAGGCAGAAAGTAAACTGAGCAAAGAGGTACCAAGAATAAAGCAGCGAGGAGGAAAAAACAGATGCTGTGGTGAACAGATAGGCGGTCAGGAACCAGGAAGTTGAGGACAATGCAAGCATGAACCATGTCTGTGGTGAGCCCTGCCCTGCTCTTCCTTTGCAGACTCCCTTTCTCCTTCTGGTGGCTACAGACTGTGACTGTTGCTTTTACAATGGCTATCTTCATAAAGGACATTGTTTTTAAGCATTTTCTCAGCATAAATGTGAAAAATCTGTTAAAACTGATCATTTAAATCTCTGCTAATTTTGCTTACCTGAGTGTTAGTGGTCAAACTGGAAACAACGGATAAGGAAGATAAAGAAGCTGATCTAAAGTTTTGAGATTTTATGAACCTTACTTCAGATTCAAGCTAGATATTTAAATGAAGATAAAATACATCAGAGAGAGAAAGACAATAATATTCAGAGTGCAATTCTTTCTAAGACAAGAGCAAATAAGAAGTCCTCAGCTGCAAGTAGGCAAATCTCAGGCATTTTGCATTGTTGGGGTCAGTCATATTGGTTGGCTGGTTTTAAACGAAAGCCACATCCCTGAAGGCAGAGGGAACTAAAAGTCAGAAGAGCCTCCACAAAAGGAGGGAGTTTCTCCCTACCAATACATTGACAATTCAGCCTATTTTGTTCAGTAGAACATTCCAATGCCATTCATACACTATTCGGCCCACGTCTTTGTCTTGGGATAATGGAAGGTTTTCTACCTAAGGACAAGAATTCCATATCATCAGTGTCACAACTCCTCAATCTATGATGCCTTTCATGCCTAGGCGAAACTGTAGAGCCTTTATTAAACATTTATTCTATGCCAGGCTCCTCAGGGGAATTATTTCTAGTTTACCGGGCATTGGGAAGGTCGACCTCTCCCCCTTCAAAGTTTGTTCTTCATGGGTACCCAAAATTTCACTAAAGCCATTCTCTTTAGCTATGCATTACCTTTTCCCATGACCCATTTTAATAGTTACATTGTCACTAGTACCTTTGTGTATTAGTGCTGAGAAAGAACAAGGAAGCATAAGAACTAGGTTCTTGGAGGGGTATTCCTGAAAGTTTGTAGAAAGGAGAGGTGAGGCAATGTTTAAGACAAACTGCTATTTTATCATTCTTTCCTGGGAATCTCTTCCGCATATTTGTAGTACCCCCAAATGATGCATTTAGGGTTATGTTGCTACTAACTTTCTTCTCAGTTGACTTATATTTGGTTCGGTTCTCTCAGAGTGCTTTGTAGGCCCATAACTGCATTTGTTGGAAGTTTTCTTTGTGGTGGCTTGAGGCATTCTTGAAGGATGTGTATGCTGTTCTTTCACCTTTGTCTTTATTTCTCTTAGGATTCTTTTTAGGAACCTATCCAGTTGCCTGTCCTATGCATTATTTCCTCTGGGGACAGACTTTGGAGGCTCACCAAACTGGTTAGCTACTGACCTAGTGGCTGCGAGGCGGGGAGTGGATAGAGCCCTGGATTTTGGATCTTGTTTCAGATGCTTTACAACTGTTTGACCCTGGACAAGCCACTGTTAGCCTCATTTTCCCCATATGTAAAATGAAGATAATAATAACACCCACTTATAGGTTTGTTGTGAGAATCAAATGGTATTTTGTACATCTTAAAGGGTTATGTAAATGCTGTTGTTATTAGTCCTACCTATTATTACTCTTACTTATTACCAGCAGCTCAGATCAGAGAAATCAAAGCATTACTGTGTTGGGCATTCAGACTTAGTTCAACGGTATTTTATATTTTCAATTGGGCAGTGTTTTATAGTATTTAAGAGACATATGGTTTAAATATAATGAAAGCTGACCCACGGTTACCTCTATGTTATGCTAAGACAGCAAGGTAAACTTTTAATGAAAGTCTCCTGCACAAGTGGGGCATGAATGAGAAATTCTGTTATTTGGAGCCTTCCAGCATTCCTCAACTTCTTAGACTTTGATCAGCTCTCCTGATGAATAAGGAAAACTTAAGATAGAATGTGGTCAGGGTAGTTTAGTGTGTACCCTTATTCTGAGTCAGGAAAGACTGTTTGCCCCCAGGGTATTAGAGCTGAGGGGGAGTGTGAGGGTGGAAAACTGCTCTGAAGGAATCAGGAAAAAAAGTCTTTCTCAAATCATAGCTATTAAGAGTCTTATTCCTTTATGGGAGAAGCAACCTAGCACAATGGATAAATAGCTGGTCTTGGAAATGGGTTCAAGTCTCTTCTTTGACATCAGCTAGTTTTGTGACTCTAGGCAAGTCACTTAACTTCTCAGTACCTTGGGCTGTAAGCTAAGACTATAAGCTACAGAATAGCTACTTGTCTGCTTTGGCAGGTGAAGTTTGCTCACTGGCTTTTTCCTACATCAATAAAATCATACATCCCAAATCTTGTTCCCCTGTGATTAAGCCTGATCCCTGAATACCTAGGCTGTGTTCTGAATGCCTTTTTGTTATTTTGCATTGTTAACTCACTAGGTACAATTTGGCCCCCACATTGTTACTCCAAGTTCCTTCATGTGACTGTGACTACTGTTAAGACAATGTTTTTTCCTAGAAGTAGCTTTGTGCCGCTTGGCATGGAGCATCAAAGGCCAACTATTATCAGCTAGGTAGAGCTGACCATGGTGCTTGGAGATGGAAGACACCTGGAATTACAGTCTCTCAATTCTCTGTGATAAGGGCAATAGGGAGAAAGAAGAAAGTGTGGGCAGAGTGGAGGCGCAGATAATTAAAATCCATAGTCATTCATTCTTATGTCCTCCATTTTAATCAATAATTATAACTTTCTCATCTAACCAAGCCTTTTATGAGAAAGCTGTGAGCAAGGAGTAAAATGGGGAGATTTGCGAATAATCTGCTTTTCTGGTTGTAGTGGATGTTAAGGAGCCCTTGTGTGGTTTGAAGGTGGGCAGTGGCAACAGTAGTAGGATAAAAACACAATCAACCAAAGTCAAGTCTTTCTGACAATTAAAGAGTTTGCTATATGTTATGAGGGGGTCTGTGTGTAATTGATGTGTGGGGAATGCCATGGGAGGCCTGGGGTGACTGGGGTAGAGAGTCTTGATTTGCTCATTTCTGGGCATAGTCCTGCTATAGTCATTCCCCATGAGTCACTGCCCTTAGTGTGTATGGTAGAAAATGGGTATAGAAGGACTAATTTTGTGTCTCCCTTATAAGAAGTAGCTCTTTACAGGGGGAATTTGTCACCTTTGCACCCCAGTTCAGGAACTGGCATTAGCTGAGATTCCATTCCAGAGACCCCATGGTCCCGTTCCAAAGTTAGACAGGTTTAGGGGTAGTCCTTTCACTGCATATTTCTGCCTCACTTCTTCCTCGTCACACCCATCACCCCTCTAGCCTTTTCCTCTATGATTTTCCATATGATTATTAGACGACCTTTTCCAAAGGCCCACCTACCTTGGGTTTGAATGCAATGAGCTTCAGGATCATCTCAACGGTGAAGAGGCCAGTGAAGAGCATGTTGAGAATGTTCATGGCGATTTTGAAAAGACAGCTCTGACCGTAGTGCTGGGAGGAAGGAATTCCCAGTGGACAATGAGAATGGGACTAAGATTCAATGGATGGGGTCTGTGCCTCACCCAGTTCTTTAGCCTAGCCTTTTCAGAGTTCGACTCTTACCCCAAACAACAACAATATTAAAAAACCCCTCTCACACCATTTTCAAACTCCCAAACAGCTGGTCCTTTATAGACTGTATCTTCTAATTTACAGGTAGATTTCAGACCTCCTTTCTGTCTCTGATATCACTGAAAAATCTGAAGACCTTAGTGGCCTTGGGTCCACTTTCCTTCTTAGATTGGCAAGGAAAAAAATATGATGGAGACCCCATCAACTATTTCCCTAACGTCACAGAGAGCCTTAAGGCTCTCTGTATTAATACAGGACTGTGTTCTGGCTACAGAGAGGGGTTGTTGACTCATAGGCTTGTAGTACCACAGCTCTAGAGCTATTAAGGACCCCAGGAGTCATCTAGTCTAAACTCTTCATTTTATAGATGAGGGAATGGAAGCTTATAAACTTGCCCAATGCCACAAGGTGGTAAACACTAGAGGTGAAATTTGAACCCAGGTGCTCTAACTCTAGAATCTGACTTCTTTCAAAATGGCATCTATATTCCATGCCTTGTTAATAGCAATGAACGTATGGGCTAAATTCATAATCTCTCTATTTTCCTTTTGCCTGTCTTCCCTGCCTTTTCTCAAAGTAGGAGTCCTTTAATAGGACACACCCTGGGGAAGGGTCATATCCTTCTCAATGTGGCAGTCAGGGCTGTGGGTAAGAGAGCTGCTATTCTTCATTCTTGCCTTTTCGCTATCAGCTGAAAGACTAACTAGTGAGGTACACATAGTTTTTCTCATTTCTGTCTCTTCCCTAGTCTCAGGGAAGGGGCCATAGCTCCTTCAGGTTTTCAGTACCAGACTTACCTGCATAGCCAAGCAGATGGTGTTGAGAAGGATGAGGACGAACATCAAGTACTCAAAATAGGTGGAATTAACCACATACCACACTTTGTACTGGTGTTGGTTCTTGGGGATGTACCTTCTCAAGGGTCTAGCTTTGAGAGCATACTCTACACACTGTCGCTGTTAGAAGTAGGGGTCAGGGAATGGAAGGGTGGGACAAGAGGTGGGAATGGAAGAGAAAAGAAAGGTCAGTCAGTGAGGCATGGAGTGATAGGACAGGAATTGGGGTTTGGGCATGTGTTCAAATCCCTAGGTTATATGGGAAACCATCAATGACTAGTCCTGCTATAGGAAGTGATAGGAAGCTGAACCTTTTGCTTCTAGTTTACTTTTTTCATACATGCGATGTCTTATTTTTCTGGGATCTTTAGGGTTTAATTTTATTTTTTTCTTTTTTAAAATTTCATTTTATTTTTAATTTATGAAACAAAACAAGTGAAGATGTTGTTTTAAAAGACCAAAAAGATAAAAGTAATAGTCTCCTTGTTGATTGTTCTCTTTGCCACAGTCTCCTCCAAGGCCATCCAGGCACTTTTCCTTTCCTTCCTTTCTTATATCTTTCCTGTTCTGCAACCCAAGAAAACACTCCCAAACCATTGACAGGTGATGAGAAGAGATCACTCTGTGACTAAATCTTTTTTACTGTAGTTAGCTAGATCTTTGGCACTTCTGCACGAATATATGTTAATTTTTATTCCTATGCCATAATCCTGAGCCTGCGGCAAGATTGTTGTTTGTTTTTTTAACCTTCCCATCCAACCCCTAATATCATTTGATATTTCTTCAGCCAACTGAATATTTATCAACATTAGTGGCTTGATTTAATCTTTCTAATGTCCCCTCCTTCCCCCTCCTGCTCCTCTCCCTGAGGAAGTTCCATGCTTCTCAGCACATAGCTCTTATACTCTCAACCATCCTCAATGAAAGAGTTCCTATATTGGAAGATATTCCAGTTTTTGTGACTGGAATATCATATGCTCAAGTTGAAACTCATTCTCCTTGGTCTTGGATAAATGTTTCCTCAAGCTTCTTTGCTGCTAAGAGATACAATTTGTCTCTTCTCTCCCCCACCTCTATTCATTGGTGTTTTTACTTGATAGTAGCAATATTTCTCTCATAGCTGGCTGAATTGGTATTTCCATTTTTCAAAAACTCCTTAATCCAGAGAGCCATCCTTGATTCCCCCACATGGCAAAGATCCTCCTGTTCAGAGCTTACATTGCATCCTATTTTGTTCTGTAACTCTCTAATGCACTTGTTGTATAGTACAGCATATATTTCTGATGAAAATGCTTGTGCTATTGAAGGTGAGATCTGGTTTTTGTGGTCACCAGCCTGGGACTCAGATTCCCTCCAAAATAGTTTGGTGTACTAAAGATGGAACACCCCAAAGAAACCATGGAGGCTGCACAGGTCACAGTGTTTTTTTCCAGATTCTGGCTAGGATTCTTTCTATCTGATTAGCATTTTTCACTATTTATTAATTTTTTCCATTTATAAACATGTTCAAAACACATGTCAAAAGATCTAGAGATAAGAGTGCTTCATTTTCTCATGTCACGTGTTTCAAATTAGGTGCCTTAAATTTGAAAATTTAAAAATAAATTCGTCTGTGCTATGACTTTATAATATTAAAGTTATTCTGGGAAAGGAGTCTAATTATGTATACTGGGTAAAAGAACTTGACTTTAAAAAACCATGAATGTTCAGTTCACTTGGCATGTTTAGCTTAATCCAAGAAGGTTTTCAATTTTGTTTAAATATAAGTACATTTGCTTAACTATTTTAAATTTCATCAATTGTTTAGTTAATCTTTGTCATGAAGTATACTTCATTTGTGTTAAGGTATATTTCTACCATAACTACTCTATTTTTGTTCAGTTTTCTTCCCTTATAAAAGAAATCTTATGATGTAATCTTTTAAGATATGTATATGTATATATTTTTATTTATCCATCCATCCATCTATCTATCTGTCTATCTATCTATTTCTTTATTTATCTATCTCTCATTCCTCCACTAGATTGTAAACTCCTTGAAGGAATGAACAAAGTCTTACCTAAATTGTATAAATTTTCCTAAATTTTTATCTGGCTTAGAGCTTGGTATAGTGTTTTGCAATCAGGTTACTTAATAAATGTTAATTTGTTGTTGTTTGACAGTTATTTGGTAACCATTTGCTTCTTACAAAGATTTTGTTTCCCTTTATTCCCTGGTGTCCAAAGTTTTTCCTTAATAATTGTTTCTGAGGCTCTTCTCTCCTTCCCATCTGTATGTACTCCTAGACAGAGCTGAAGTTAAACGTCAAATTTGGTGACTTGTAGGAGTTTGCAGTTCCCTTGCATGTTGTTTCTCAAAGGCACCCCCCAAACAAACAAGCAAACACACAACTTTAGCTCTTTTTGTAATAGAAAATAGGAGAGGTTATCTTAGCCCTGTAGTTTCTCTCTTCTGACACTTCTCAGACTGGAAGTAGGGTCATCGGATTTAGTCTAGGAGGTACTTTATAGAGATCATCTATTTAGCCTTCACAATGTACAGATACAGACTCTGAGGTTAAGAGAGGTTAAGTAACCTGAACAAGAACCCAGATCCCGACTCCAAGCCCACTGCTCTCCCCATTCTAGTGTTGCCCACCCTACTGTTATCTTATCCTTCTTAGCAGCCTCTCTTGCTTCTTGAATTGAACTATTAACTGCACTTTCCTTCCCTCTCCTGCTCTCTTCTTCTTCCCTTCTCCCTTAGGAAGCTACCTGGTTCTTGTCCAGCTCACAGTTCTTGTACTCCTGTTCTCCCTGCTCCTGGAAGGTGACAATGACGAAACCCACAAAGATATTCATCATAAAGAAGGCGATGATGATGATGTAGATGATGAAGAAGATGGAGATCTCTACTCGGTAGTTGTAGATGGGTCCCTTATCTTCAGTGTGTGAGTCGATGGATCGGTAGAGAAGCCTGGAGGAAGAGATGGATCCCACAGAGTGAAATGGAAAGACAATATATCTCTGGGGACTTATGATGTCCTTGGTGCTAGGGATACCTTGGAATTGGAGTTGTGGACACTGACTCCAAAGTTTTGTAAATATGAAAGGAAAGTTACTGAAGATTGGTGTGAGCCCATAGGCCTACATCTTGAAGGGAACGAGGCTGAGTCTAAAAGCTTGTGTGTAAAGAAGTATTTACATAAAATGACACTGTGATCTTGAATGCTTATACCATACTTCTTTAGAATGCTAACTATGGAGTTGTTATTATGCTTTATGGTAGTGCTTTCTAAATAGTATCCTATGGAGTATGAATAGGATTTCCATAAGAAAATATTGATGCTAGCAGTATTTTCCTTTCTAAAGTATTAGGAAATTATGTGTATATCAAAAATATATCTGTGTACAATTTTCATTATGAAAATAGGTTTAATTCTCTTTCTTTTGTTTAAAAGTTTTTTAAGCTCCTCTTTATCCTGGGGGCACTTCACTTCATAAACTCAGATTTCCTGTATAAGCATTTTTTTTGGATGCAAATACATTTTAAGTCCCAGAAAAGCAGCATGGTATAGAAAAACGAATATTTGATTTGGGAATCAGCTC
This sequence comes from Pseudochirops corinnae, assembly GCA_028646515.1. Taxonomy (NCBI): domain Eukaryota; kingdom Metazoa; phylum Chordata; class Mammalia; order Diprotodontia; family Pseudocheiridae; genus Pseudochirops; species Pseudochirops corinnae. The sequence goes on from CM053585.1 coordinate 398,240,496, forward strand.
ACTTGGGTTCTTGGGCCTCTGACACTAGTTATGTGTCTTTAGGCAAATAATTTAATCTCTCTGAACTTCAGTTCCATCATCTATAAAATGAGGATAATGATACCTGTTTCACAAGGGTGTTGTGAGAAATATGCATTATTAGCTGGAAGCACTATTTGATAACTACGGGTTATCAAATACGGGAAGTACTGCCTTTTTACATTACTTTGCATCTGTGTTATCACCCTGATTAAACTCTAAATTTCATAAGAGTTGAAACTTTCCCCTCTATTACCCTTGTAGCTTATCACAGTGCCTTGTACTCTGTAAACAGTGGGCGTACAGTTCATGATGCCAACTACTGGTTTCACCACTATCTGAGCTGCTCTCTCGTAAGTGAGAGATGTGCTGAAGAGGGGATATGTGGGTTAATTCTAAAAAGTTAAGAAGAATCTCTTCTTAGGCCCCGTCCTAACTTCACCACACAAATAATGCTGACTTGTCATCTAAAATCTATTTTTTGCCATAAAATATCAGTATATTTGTTAAAAGAGTCAATTTGGAGAGTTTTGACAGGGTTAATATTAGAATAAAAAGGGCAGGTGGCCTCTCAGACACATTCTTAAACATTTTAATGGAAAAGCTGATAGAGAAAGATAGAAAGTCTGGTTCACTGTTCTTCTAAAAGTGTTTGAATACTGCTTCTGTTCCTAGTCTAGATACAGTCTCTCTTCTATTGCTAGTATAGACACAGCCTCTCTTCTATTGCTAGTCTACATATAACTGCTGTTCTATTGCTAGTGTAGTTATAGCCTCTCTTCTATTGCCATTCTAGATACAGCCTCTCTTCTACTGCTAGTCTAGATACAGCCTCTCTTCTATTGCTAGTCTAGATACAGCCTCTCTTCTATTGCGAGTCTAGACACAGTCTCTCTTCTACTGCTAGTCTAGATACAGCTTCTCTTCTATTGAGAGTCTAGACACAGCCTCTCTTCTATTGCGAGTCTAGACACAGCCTCTCTTCTATTGTTAGTCTAGACACAGGCTCTCTTCTATTGCTATTCTACACACAGCCTCTCTTCTATTGCTATTCTAGATACAGCCTCTCTTCTATTGTTAGTCTGGACGCAGCCTCTCTTCTATTGCTATTCTAGATACAGCTTCTCTTCTATTGCTATTCTAGACACAGCCTCTCTTCTATCGCTAGTCTAGATATAGCCTCTCTTCTACTGCAAGTTTAGACACAGCATCTCTTCTATAGTTAGTCTAGACATAGCCTCTCTTCTATTGCTAGTCTACATACAACTTCTTTTCTATTGCTAGTCTGGATATAGCCTCTCTTCTATTGCTATTCTAAATACAGCGTCTCTTCTATTGCTAGTCTAGATACAGCCTCTCTTCTATTGCAAGTCTAGATACAGCTTCTCTTCTATTGCAAGTCTAGATACAGCTTCTCTTCTATTGCTGTTCTAGACACAGCCTCTCTTCTACTGCTAGTCTAGACACAGTCTCTCTTCTACTGCTAGTCTAGACACAGCCTCTCTTCTATTGAGAGTCTAGACACAGCCTCTCTTCTATTGCGAGTCTAGACACAGCCTCTCTTCTATTGCTAGTCTAGACACAGTCTCTCTTCTATTGCTAGTCCAGATACAACCTCTCTTCTGTTGTTAGTCTAGACACAGGCTCTCTTCTATTGCTATTCTACACACAGCCTCTCTTCTATTGCTATTCTAGATACAGCCTCTCTTCTATTGTTAGTCTGGACACAGCCTCTCTTCTGTTGCTATTCTAGATACAGCTTCTCTTCTATTGCTATTCTAGACACAGCCTCTCTTCTATTGCTAGTCTAGACATAGCCTCTCTTCTATTGCAAGTTTAGACACAGCCTCTCTTCTATAGTTAGTCTAGACAAAGCCTCTCTTCTATTGCTAGTCTACATACAACTTCTTTTCTATTGCTAGTCTGGATATAGCCTCTCTTCTATTGCTATTCTAGATACAGTGTCTCTTCTATTGCTAGTCTAGATACGGCCTCTCTTCTATTGCAAGTCTAGACACAGCTTCTCTTCTATTGCTATTCTAGATACAGCTTCTCTTCTATTGCTAGTCTAGATACAGCCTCTCTTCTATTGCTAGTCTAGATATAGTCCCTCTCCTGTTGCTAGTCTACATACAGCTATCTAGATACAGCTAGTATAGTAGGTAAGGAAGCTCAGAGGTTAAATTAGTGAAGTAACATTTTAACCTCTATCACCCTAACCCACTGAAGGATCTCCTGTTAATTGGAGCATCTTTGAATATCAAAGGATCTAGCAGAGTTGAGGAATCTATGGCCTCTAGGCCACATGCAGCCCACTAGATCCTCACATGTGGCCCTTTGACTAAATCCAAACTTCACAGAATAAATCCCCTTAATAAAAAGATTTGCTCCATAAAACTTGGACTCAGTCAAAATACCAGAACCAAGGACCTAGGAGGCCACAGGTTCCCCACCCCTGACTACAATCTCAGGAAGTATCTAACCAGATGGCATGGTTATCCATGTTCTCTGATCTATGGACATCTTATAATTACATCTCGGACTGGGGTGGGGGTCTGATAAAAGTTAAGGCTATACCTAGGATGATAAACACCTTCCTGGATCATCAATTTGACACAGAAACTCAGAAAGTGTTGAGGTTAAAAGGGATCCATGAGGTTATCTCATCTAGTCCCCTCAGTTAGCAGATGAAGTTTAGAGAGGTCAAGTGATTTGCCCAGACACCAGCTTGTTCATGGCAGACCCAGGTGTCCTGACCCCAAATCTGGCATACTTTACACTCTGTCATGCTTCTTACCATAGACAATTTGTATACCTGAGGCATTGCTCAGGGAAGTGCTGGGATAGTGTGCCTACTGTAGAATAGATGATCTACAAAGAATATGAATATGCATGGCTGGGGAAATGATGTGGTCAGGGGACTAAGGCCCAATTTCATCCCTGGGCATCAAAGCTGTGGGCACATTGGTTTTCATACTCACTCTGGCCACCCCTCAAAGGTGGAGACGGTGAAGAGGGCCATCATGGCTGTCAGGACATTGTCAAAGTCGAATTTGCTATTCTCCCAACTTCGAGGCTGAATGATGGGATGGTCTACCTCACCATCTTTGTATGTAATATAGTTGCCCCTGAGAAAGGAAGGATAAGTTAGCTCATTTATTCAATCAACAAACACTAAGTTTTTACTAAGTGGTTAGAGGGAGGTACAAAGACAAAAGAAAAAAACTACAACAACCATACTTGAGACAAGTGACTTGGGGGATATCTCATCATTCCCCACCATTTTTGTCAATGAGACCTGGACAATGAACAAAGTCATTAGACTCTGGAGACTTGTGGGCTAAAAAACAGACAGCTGTGCATGGGAGACAAAAGAGGCTTGTAGCTGCCCACAATTGGTGATTATGTTCCAAGTTATCAAAGTGTTACTATATTCTCTTGAACTGTGTGATTGTTGCTTGTCATTGTGACTCCAGATCTGGCTCCTGGTTGTTTGTTTTGGAGCCTGGAGCATTTGTTAAGTGTATGAAATGAATGGGAATATGGTATTAGAGGAAGGAGTGAAGTCACTAGTGGTATGAGCCTGTAACAGAAGAAGAGTGAATAAAAATAGACATGTATGGACACTAAGAGTGCATGTTAGTGTCAAAGGTAAAAAACTTCTGGCACAAATCCCTGGGGGCTTGGGTTTGTCCCTATGGTGTGCCTTAATTCTGGAAGCACAGCAAGTAGATATTAGGCTTAGTTGGATGGCGGTGCCATCTGCTGTGTCTTGAGACTGTGTGGTTCTGAGTCTCCACGTGCAGTGATATCACCATCTGGGGACATTGATGATATACCTCTGACAACTGTGATATGTGAATATCACGGTTCTGAGAACCCTGTAGTCTCCACATAGGAAAAAGGATTTGAGGGTGATGCAATCAGACCCCCAACTTGGCAAGTGGTTGCACTTGAAAGTGCATGTAAGTGGGTTTGTAACAAAAACATGTTAGGCATCTATACCTCTGCCCAGTAGACTATGCAAATTCCTAAAATATCAGATCAAACAGTAAAATTTCTGTGAGTGGAACAGTAATCAATGGGGTTCCATGTAATGTCACTAGGGACAGATTCCCAAATGAGGAAAAGGAAGAGGTCTGTTGAAGGCCAGATTGCTCCTGGACAAAGAATAGGATGTTCTCTCCCCAGTTTCCCATCCCAGGCCATCAAGCATATATATCTTCTAGGGCAGACTGACCTTTGTTTTGGGTTGACTCCATACTAGTTTGTACTCACTTGCATTCTGCCTCAGTCTGTTTGGAACTGTCTGTACAGGTGTAGAGTTTGCCCTACAGGATCAAGGAAGATTTTAATCAATCCACAAGTATTTATTGAGATGTGCTAATGCATAGTTTTCAGTACCATGGAGATACAAAATAAATCAGAATTATAAATACAAGTGGAATTCAGGAAGAGAAAGATGATCAGCATAGGCTGGCCCAGTAAGGAAGCTTTCATGGAAAAGTTACTTGTACTGGGCCTCAAAACAAAGTAAGATTTGGAAAGAAGTGATTTTTGGATGGAGGATTAGGATGGAAGGATTATAGAGTCACAGAATCTTAGAGCTGAAATGGATTTTAGAGACCACCTAGTCCAAGAGTTCTTAACCCAGGGGCTTTGAACTTGTTTCTAAAATATTTGGATAAGGATATTTCAATATAATTGGTTTCCTTGCAAATCTATTTTATTGTATGCATTTAAAAACATTATTCTGAGGTGTCCATAGAGACGATCATAAATAGCTAGCTATAACTTATATAATGTTTTAAGTTTTGCAGAGTGCTTTATGAATGTTATCTTGTTTAATCCTTACAACAAACCTGGAAGGTAGGTGTTATTATTATCCCCAGATATTATTATCCCACAAAGGAGGAAACTGAGGCAGACAGAGGTTAAGTGAGGTGATCTAGTTCCCCAACAAGGCCAGAATTGAATTCAGGGTCCTGTGGCCTTTTCACTGTCTTACTCAGGCTGTTTCTAGGGGTTCCATGACACAAAAAAGGTTAAGAATCTCTGTTCCAGTCCAAACCATAATTTAATAAGAGTCCTCTCTGCAACATCCCCAAGAAGAGATCAAGCAGTCTTCATTCCAAGATCTCTGGTAAGTATAAATCACAGCCTTTGGAAAGCTTTTATTATTAGGAAGTTTTTTCCTTTTATCAAGATTAAATGTGTCTCTCTGCAACTTCCAACCCACTATTCTTAGTTCTGTCCTCTGGGGACAAATAAAATAATTGAAATCTCTCTTCACCATGACAGTCCTTCAAATACTTGAAGACAGCCCTCATGTCTCAACCTCTCTCCTCCTGAGGTTTCTTTTCTTCAAACTAAACATTTCCTGTTTCTTCAATCAATCAACAAGCATTTATTAAAGACTTTCTTAAGTGCCAGTCACTGTGCTAAGTGCTGGAGATATAAAAAAATGGAAAATCAGTCTCTACCCTCAAGGTACTTATACTATCATTTTCATGGTACTCATATTCTCATATACATAGTGGGTAACATATTTATGAATAGACACATACAAGATATATGCAGAGTAGATGGAAGGTTACCTTAGAGGGGAAAGCACTGGCACCTGGGAATGGTTTCCTGAAGAAGCTGGTATTTAAACTGAATCTTCTCTCTTTATTTTTTTGAAGCAATCAGAGTAAAGTGACTTGCCCAGGGTCACAGAGCTAGTAAGTATCTGAGGCCAGATTCTCAGGTCCTCCTGACTCCAGGGCCAGAGCTCTATCCACTGTGCCACCTAGCTGCCCTAAAGTGAGTCTTAAATGAAGTCAGGGATTCTGAAATGAGGTGAGCAGGGACAGAATTCTAAGCATAGGGGATATTTAATGCAAAGGCACAGAGACAAAAGAGGGACTGTTGTGTGTGATGAATATAGCAAGCAGGTCAGGATGGCTGGATTGGAGTGTGTGGAGGGATATCATATGTGAGAACACCAGAAATATGGGACAGAGTCAGGTTACAAGGAACTTTAAATATCAAATAGAGGAGTTTATATTTGATTCCTGAGGAAATAGGGAGCCACTGGAGTTTATTGATCAGGGAAATGACATGGTCAGAACTACACTTTGGGAAAATCACTTTGGTAGTTGTGTGGAGGGTGAACTGCAGGTAGGAAAGACTTGGCAGAGATATCAACTTGAAGGCTGTTGTAATAATGCAGGCAAAAAACCTGAGGGTCTGACTAGGGGGTGGCTATGTCAATGGAGAGAAGGCAATGTAAACAAAAGATGTTGTTGAGGTAGAAATGTTGACAGCAGATTGGATATGTGGGGTAAATGAGAATGAGGAGTTGAGGATAAGGCCAAAATTTTGAGCCTGGGTGACTCAGTTGATAGTAGTGACATCAACAGTAGTAGAAAATAACCCTACAGATCTGGTTTGACTAGAGTGGAATAGAGTTGGGCTTTCACTTCTCATGCTCATGTTATACCTCTTCTCATGTAGTTTAAGACTGTATTAGTGCTTTCTTTTTTTTTCCTCTCTCTTTTCTTTTCTTTGGAGGAGGGTAGGTAAGGCAGTTGGGGTTAAGTGACTTGCCAAAGGTCACACAACTAGCTAAGTGTCAAGTATCTGAGGTTGAATTTGAATTGGGGTCCTCCTGACTCCAGCGCCAGTGTTCTATTCACCGTGCCACCTAGCTGCACTTCGGAATCAAACTACTGACTCATGTTGACTTTAAAATTTATTGAAGTCCTCAAATTATTTTCAGATACAGTGGTATCTGGTCATGCCTCCCTGACTTACACCCATGAAGTTGATATTTTGAACTCAAGTGTAAGACTTTACATTTATCCCTATTACGTTTCCTCTCATTAGATTTTATGGAACAATTTAGGTTGTTGAAGTCTTTTTGTATTCTGAATCACTCATCATATGGAAAAAAGCATGGATTCCTCTGCCTCCAATCCTGGCTATCCTTTCTAGCTTTATGTTTCTGTAAATTTGATAAGTATGTCATCCATGCATCTATCCAAGTAACTGAAAAAATGTTAAACAGCAAAGGGTCACACAGGTCCTCAGGGCACCTCACTAGAGACCTCCTTCTAAATTAAGACCCAGACACTAATGATTCACTCTTCTTAGGTCCAGCCATTTAACAGTTCTAATCCAAATAACTGTACTTTTGTGTAGTCCACATTTCTCCTTCTTGTCCATAAAAACAGAGTAGTGCACTTCTCAAAATATTTTTGTTAAAAAAAGAAAAGGAAATTAAGTTAGTCTGGTGTGACCTGCCTTAATGAAGCAATGATGGCTCTTTGCCATCACTTTCCTTGCCTTGATGTCACTACCATCTCCTTAGTAACACATTTTCAAATTTTGCCAGTAATGGAAATCAGACTCACTGGCCTATATAGGTTGCATATTTGCTTTCCTTTTTTTAGAAAATTGGATGAACATTTGCCCTCTACAGTACTGTGGCTCCTCTCCTGATCTTCCAAAGATCACAGCAATCTCATCTGCCAGTTCTTTTTTGGGACATCATTCTCCTGGAGTAGAGACTTGAAATTATCATTAACAGTTAGATGCTCTTTTGAAATCTTGGGTTTCAACTCCCTATTAGCCATGTTTATTCTATTCCTTTATAATTAAAAGATTATTCTTCTTGGCAGGAAAAAAACCCCCAAACAGAATCAAGATAAGAACTGAGTTATAATAGCTGACATTTATATAGCATTTTAAAGTTTCCAAAGTGTTTTGCATATGTTGCCTCATTTGAGCCTTATGTATTTGAGCTCTGTGAAGTAGTTACTACTAATAATAATGAGTATTAATCAATTAATACTTATTATCATCCATTTTACAAATAAGAAAACTAAGTGCTTTCCCCATACTTTCACAGCTAGTGAGTATGAAGAGACTAGATTTGAAAACCAGCCTTAATGAGGCCAGGTCCACGCACTGCTATATGACTCTGCCTTCTCTCTGTTATCTCTTATCACTGGTCTAATCACGCCAAACACAAGTCCTATCTTTTCCTTGATCCTCCCCACCTCCTATATTCCCAATCACCCTTTTTGTTTTGTTCAACTTTCCTTCCTTATCCATCTTACCCCATTCTAAGCATCTGAGCTCCTGAATACTCTTCTTGCAGGACTATGCCTTGCTTAAATTCATTTTCAGTAACCTACCTTTCCACCTTTTATATGAGACTATGTTTAAAATCTAAGTAGGTTATCCAGGCAAGGTGGTGCATGCATACCTGTGGTCCCTGTGCCTGTTTGAGGCTGAGGATAGCAGGTTTCTTTACTCAGGAGTTCTGAGCTATAGTGGGCTAAAGTTGAGTAAGTGTTTACATGAAGTCTGGCACCAATATGGTGAGTCTCTGGGAGCAAGGGGCCATCATATTGCCTAAGGAGGGGTGAACCAGTTGAGGTTAGAAAGGGTTAGGCCCATGAATGACTGATGTGCTTCCAGGCTGGGTGAGAAAGGATCTTAAAAAAATAAAATAAAATAAAATATATTTTTAAAAAATCTAGTTAGGTTAATGAAATCCTGTGTGGACAATTTCAGATCTTTCTATCTCTCTCCCTTCCCCTTAGAAAGGGGTGGGGGGTAGAGGCAAGAAGATCTCAGGAGGAGAGAACAGAATGAGTAAAGGGAAGGTCAGAATTAGCATGGCTTGTTCAGAGGAAAATGACCTGACCAGCAGAAAAGGGTGTGTCCTAGAGAGTAGTTGGGGATATAGTAGGTTTTAGAAGTTAGGCAGAGAGAGGTACTTAAATCTGAAAAAGGCAATAAAGACACACTGTACCTTCTTGAGAAGAGTGAAAAATTTTTAAAGGGCTATACTTCCCTTTTTGCACTCTCATGACTTAGGGCATGTCTGGTAGGAGGCAGGGCTGAGGGAACAGAAGCAGGGCTGTAAGAAATGGTTCTAACCTGACTTTTGGGGAGGAGTGTCTAGGTGAACCATTTCTTCCATCAGCTTATGTCACTGGTCTAGAATGTTGGGGAAAGAGGAACAGAGACACCCACTTCCATTCCGAGTCTGATTTGTTGTTTTTAGGGGTCACATTTTTATGAGTCTGACTCAAAGGCAAAGTTTTACCTTGAAAAGCTGTACCCCAATGCAGGCAAACATGAACTGCAGAAGTGTGGTGACAATCACAATGTTCCCTATGGTTCGGATAGCAACGAACACACACTGGACCACATGCTGCGGGAAGACAGGAACAAACTATTTTTGCGTGTGTATATGACTTTTCTTCCCCAATTAAACTGTAAATCCCTTGAGGGAAAGCCCTACATCAGTTTTATATTTCACATTTTTATCTCCCTCAGTCCCTGGCACAGTGCTCAGCACAGAGCAGGAATTTAACAAATATTTGTGAGTTGGATTAAAATGGGGGAAGGACCCAGGGCTACAGAGAAGTCTTAGAAGTCTTCCCTTCAAAATTGTGGTCAAATGACTATCTTAATTTAATTTAATAATCACTCAGCAAATTCTATGGACAAAGTGTTAGGTTAGGTATAGAGACAAAAGTGAAATAAAGCTTCATCTCCAGTAGTTTACATTCTAAATACAAGAGCCAGGGAACAAAATTTATAAAGTTCCTACTGTGTGGCAGGCATTATGCTAAACTCGGGAGATAACAAAGAAAGCAAAGAACATCTCCTGACCTCAAGGGCTTATAGTCTAGTGGAGGAGACAACAAGCAAAAAACTACGGGAGATCAAGATATACTGGAGATAATCGACCGGGGAAAGGCACTAGCATTCCCAGAGACTGGGGAGCTTCTTGCAGAAGACGGGATTTTCGCTGAGATACATACAAAGTAAATGCAAAGTCACTTTTTTGAGGGGGAGAGCACTAAGGAGTGGGAGTTGGGGAGGGTCAGGAAAGGTCTCACGTAGGAGGTGTCACATGAGCTAAGCTTTTCGAAGGGAGCTAAGGATGCCAAGAGGTGGGGATGAGAATGAGAGCATTGGGGACAAGGAGGGAAAATGTCTTATGTGGGTAACAGCAAGTAGCTCGTTTGGCTGGGACTTACAGTGTATGAGGGGGAGTAATGGAAAATCAGTCTGGAAACAGTCCCCCATTCCAGTCTTTATTGAGCCCCTATATACCTCAGGAGCCTCTGGGAGGAAAGGCAGTAGTAAGTACCATTCTCCATGGGTAGGGAATGTTAGTCTCAGAGAGATGGAGTAACTCGCCCAGAATTATACCATGAGTCAGTGTTGGAACACCGCAGGATAGAAACTTTGCTGTCGTGACTATCTGGCTAGCGAGATCCTGGACATCCTCAAACAGAGAATTTGTATTTAATGGCCCCTAGACCACCTAAGTTCTCAGTCACTATGCTGAGGGCCTCAATGGCCTAAGAAAAGGAGCCTTTGCTAAATTTTATGTGTGATCTAATCATTTAAAACAACTCTTCTGGTTGCAATAATATCAGTTTTTATTTCTATAGTACTGGGAAATTTACAAAGTGCTTTCATCATAACTGCATATGCTAAGCCACGGAAATATCATTAACTTCATCATTTTACAGATGAAGAAGCTGAACCTCAGAGAGGTAAATGAATTACTCATTGAGCCCAGATCCTCTGTCTTTAAATCCAGGGCAGTCTTACCACAGGGTAATTCCTTCCAATAATTTAAGTATTTTAAGTCATTTAATCATAGGGACAGGATGTGCAATTAGAACTGGAGAAGGCAGAGAAGAGATAGGGAGAGCTTATTTGGGAGTGGGTCTGAGAGAAGTTGTTTGAGATGACCAATAACCTATCATATCTATCTCCTATTGCCCGTCTGACTGGACAACACTCATGGTCCTTCCCCACCCCAAACAAAGAAGGGTTTTAAGCCAGTAGGACTGCTAAACCGTGGGCTAGTACTTCTCACCTTTAGTCCCTTGGCCCTGTTGATAGCTCTCAGGGGTCTGAGTACTCTAAGAACTCTCAAGATCTTGACAACATTGATGGCACTGGACCTGAAAGAAAAAGCGGGGTTGGCTTGTTAGTATCCCATTAGTGAGTACAGATGAAGGGGTTTCCAGGACAGGGCCCGTCCCAGGCAAAATTGTGAAGTAAACAAAGTTTATCTTCAGCGATTACTCTTCTTCCCCTTTCCTTTCCCCTCCCTAGTATCTTTTTCTTTTTTTCCTTTTGGTCTCCACTCCTACTCCCATTCCCCCATAGTCTACCACTCCTATATATCCCATGAGCCCAAATGCTCCTTGTGTCAGCCCAGGGTACCTCCTCTTGGAAAGCAAAGTAGCCTAATGCATAGTGACTGAATAAAGAGGATGTCTACTGACAGCAATGTTTCACCTAAAGGAATGAATCACTAATGGTAGAGTTTCAGGCACTTAAGCATAAAGGTTGGTAAGACAGTTTTGGGCACATATCCCTCAAAATCCAATTTATTATGTTGGCAGCAACCTGCTCTACCTGATGAGTGCTGAACCAAATGACGTCTAAGGTTCCTTTAATCTCTAAGATTCTAAGGGTCTATGATTCTAGGATTTACACATAAGGCCAAGCCTGTCTCCGTCCAGGATCAGAATTCATTCAGATCACACATATCACCAGGCTTGGCATAAAGGTTGGACAGGATAAGCACAATCCTGAGTCACTGTGTAGTGCTTCTTAGAGTCTCAGGTCACAGTTGCTCCTTTCTTTTCATTTATGGAACAGTGGACGCTGTCCCTGGAAGACCACCAGGCAAATGTTGGCTGCCTCCAAGAGTTGTTCAGAATTGTTCATCTCCCTAGAGGTGCTGAATTTGAGACTCGTCTCTAAAGAAATGGATTTTCTTTTCACTGTGTTTTGCTCCTTTTCCTGTTGGGTCCTGCCAGAACCTTTTTGATGTCTAAAGAATCAATCAGGAACTGAAAACACTCATCATCCCAGGTGCCTAGGGGCTGCAGAAATTTACTGCAACCTTTTGGTCTCTCTTCTTTCCCTTTCCCCTTCCTCCAATCAGCTGGAGATGGAAAAGTATTAAGGGGGTGGCATACTAGGTAAAGGGTTAGGGCTGGACCAGGGTTAATGGAACTAACAATGCTATGTCCTTATAACCGGGCCATCTTATACCCTTCTTTGCTTATTGTTTTCTTCTTCATTTAATTATCTATTTTTAAAAACCCTACTCAGGCTTAGAGGGTGGAGCAGAAGCAACTATCCTAGCAGTAGAGAGGCTGTTCTCAGCATATCTGGAGGTGTGGGTTTGTTAGGAAATAATGAAAACCTCATGGATAGTGGGCTGTGTGTGCTATTTCTCTTTCTTTTTGAGGTATTTCTTTCTACCATTCCACCTCTCAATACATCCCACTGCTACCTCCTCTTCCCATTTAACGATTCTGGCTTAAATTGCTGGACATTAGCCTTAGATTCTGGTAGATCCTGGTGGTGAAAGCCATGTAGAGCATACCAAGGGTGACTGTCATTGATTTCATCTTCTTTGTAGCCAAAGGATGACAGAAATATCTGGATTGGTAGGTGAATAATATCTTTTTCATGTACCTTTGTTCCAAAGCATATAAAAAGTTTCCCTTGTTTCATTTCACTTCTTTCCTTGCTATCCCTGTGAAAGACTATCAATATTATTCCCATTTTGCAAATGAGAAGTGTCCAATAAATGGAAGGAAGTAACTGAGTCAAGCCTGCAGAGTGAGTGGCAGGAATAACCTTGGTCTAGCCCTAACCCAGATTTCCCAATTCCTACCTCAGGGCTCTTTTCACTAAACTTAACATTCCCAATAATATTAAAACCCTTGTCTTCTCCTCAAAAGGGATTTGTTATTGAAGTACCTAACTCTGTCCTCCTTAACTCCTCCAGACTGGTTTTAATTATGGAAGTAGATAGTCTAGGCATTTATTCCTTTGGGTTAATGCATTCTGTTCCTTATTAAAATGGAAACAGAATCTCTGGGAAAGGTAAAGCTATCAGCTCTTAACATCTCAGAGGAAACTAACTTATCAGACCCATACCAATTTGATGTCTAGTTAAAAAGCAGCTCTCTACAGGAAAGAGTAAAGTGGCAGGTATATTTAAATAAAGGAAAGGTGGAAAGATAGGTTACAAGGCCCTGGGATACAGGACTGAGTGGGATACTGCTGTGGTAGTCTGTGACCACTGGACTGGGCTACATGGGGGTGCTGGGTACTTTGATGAGGCAAAGTTATAGAAGAAAGAGGAATATTGAAAATTTTAAAAGCTGAAGGCACTGAAAACAAAGTTTATTGTCCAACTTTGCCTTCTTGGCAGTTTTGTCTAAGAAGGGCTAAGCTTATCTAGCTTATTTCCAGACTGTCAAATAACTCCTTGGTGTATCAAGCCTCTTTGCATTTTAAGGACTGGCAAGTAGCCTTCCTGCTCGTTCCTCCTATTAGCCACTCTCTCTCTTGGGCTAAGAGGGACCCCCTACTCACTGGATACCGAAGGAGATCAAGGACACGCTGACCACGAGGAGGTCCAAGATGTTGAAGTAGTTCCTGCAGAAAGAGCCCTTGTGAAGGAAAGCCCCATAGGCGGTCATCTGCAGGGGATGCAGAGAGAGACATAAGTGTACTCCGACACTGGATGAATCTCAAAGATCCTCCTTCCCTCCCCCCAGATCATATCGGGCATGCTCCTGGACTGCTCCAGGAAGAGCTCTTTCTAAAAAGCAAAAGAGTGACATAGAGAACCCCAAGACTGGGCAGGACATAAAAAAGGAAAGAAAATGCCAGGGAAGGTTTTTGGCCATTAGTTTTCACAACTCCCAGAGAATGCCCCTGCTCCAGAATCTATCATGCCTTTGAGATGATGTTTCATTCCAGCTTTCAAGGCTCTCCATTATCTGGCCCTACCTTAACAACACAGTCTTATCTCTTACTACTTTTACTGTCTCCTCTCTACCCTGATGGTTCCTTGCACAGGTCATGCTCATTTCTGCTGTTACTCTCACCCTTTCCTGTTGTACAGTGCCTCCCTCCCTCAATATAATAATCTTTTTTCCTTTTCTCCATCTCTTTAAATCCTCCTAATCTTTCCAGGTCCAACTCAAATTGACTATTTTTCATAAAACAACTCTGATCTTCCACTGATCTTTTCTTGGCCTCCAATGACATATATATTTGAATAACATATTTTGTATTTAACTTTAATGTCTTGTTCCTTAATTATTTCATGTATCTAAGTCTTTTCCTCTCCAAGTAGATTATAAACTTATTGAGGGCAGGGATTTTATCTCATATTTTCTACAATTCCGCACAGATAGATTTACTCAATTCAATTCAACCTATTCAATCTCTTTGCAGCTTTCACTTTCAAGGTGTTTAAATAGACTCTGGAGGGTGTGAGCCTTGGTCAACTGGTATTTCCTTTTTGAAAATCCAATTCTATCTTTAACTTCCTTTACACTTTTTATCAACTTCTTGCACTCACAGAAAACTGGATCCCCTAGAAGATGCTGCTGCTTCATTTGTGCCCCTGGAAACAAAAAGCCAGGACAAGTAGGCATACTGTGTATGTACTACCCCGTCCTTCGACTTTCTAGACATACCACTTAGCTCTTTATCCTCTTTTGAGGTTCACTTCATCTAGATAAATCAACATTCTTTTCCATATCTTTGCTTCAGTCATCTACTGGCCTGCAAGTTCCTCTCTTTACTTTCTCAAGAAAATACCTCACAGATTTCCCTCCACTTCAACCTTTGTCCTCATAATTAGACTTGAATATATGCTTTGTTGCCCCACAAAAGAATCTAGACTCCAAGTTCATCAAACTTTGGCTGTACCTTAGCTCTCACCATCACCCCCAAATTCTATCTCCATGACCTTAAATCCTGAAATCCCTCTAATAATAATATCCTGATCTTCCCTCTCACACTCTCATTCCTCTTACAACTATCGGTCCTCACCGCAACTTCTAGTCTCTTAGTCTCTTCCTTTTACCTAGTTTATTATGCCTGTATAGTTTTGACCCTGTAGTTGACCAGCTCAACTATATCTCGTAATTTTGAAACTTCTTAGATTATCCTGATCATCAGCCTTCTTTATTCCTAATCAAATACTGCTAAACGTCACCAGAGGAAATCGCACAAATTTATGTTATGAGCCTTTGCTGCAAAATGATTCTTTTATCTTTTCCTGATCAGCACATTCCTCATAGGAAGTATTTTGAAACTTCTCAATCTTCCTAATCCTAAGTATACCATGTATCTAAAATCAATGAGGACATAATTTTCTATTTTATTAAGAAAATCAGAGTTATTAGCTCCTTCTTCTTCTCTATAGCTTAGAAACCTTTACTAGGGCCCCACATTCTCTCATTTGTCCCCAGTCTCTGACAAAGGTGATTTTTTTACCTTGCCAACACCAACCATGTCCTTGGTCTTGTTGCCTCTCATCTTCTCTAGAAGTTTGCCTCCCTGATCCCTTTTTTCCTTTCTCCCACTCTCCTTCCTTCCTTCCTTCCCCCCTGCCCATTTTCAGTCTCGCTGGATTTCTGGGGCTTATAAACATGACTATCTCTCCCCATCCATATAAAAACCAACTCCTCCTCCCCAAACCCTCAAACACATTCACTTGAGTTCCATTCTCTTGAATTATTATTCTATATTTCTCCTTTCTTTCATTTCTGAATTTCCAAAAAAATAATTTTCTATGTTCATTTCCTTCCTTTCCTCATCCAGTCTTTGCGATCACGTTTCTAAATCCACCACTTACTGAAATTGCTCTCTTCCAAAGGTCTCAAAACTACTAAACCTGATAGCCTTTTTCCAGTCTTCATCCTGTTTGACACTTGATGACTTCTCCATCCTCAGGGATATTTCTTCTTCATAGGCTTCTGTGTGATATTACTTTCCTCTGATTTTTCTCCTATTTGTGTGACTATCTTGTTTCTTTTCCCTTCTGCTGGATCTTCATCTATCTCCCACCTCTAAAATGTGAGTAATCCCTAAGGTTTTGTCCTTGGGCTCTCTTCTTTTTTCCTTTCTATACTTTCTTTCTTGATCTCACCAACTCCTGTGAATTCAATTTATTATCTCTAAACAAATTACTGCCAAATCTATATGTCTAACCCTAGTAACTCTCATGAATTTCAGTCCTGCCAACTTACTGTGGCTTTCCATCTGGACATTCTATTGGCATTTCAAACTCAACATGTGCAAAATGGAACTAATTATTTCTCTTTTCCTCTAGAACTGCTCCCTCTCTTTAAACTTTCCTGTTTTTGCTAAGGGCACCATCATCATTCTAGTCACCCAGTTTCACAACCTTAGGGCCATCTTTGACTCTCTCCTGACCCTCACCTTGACATCCAATTATTTTCTGTCTCATCAATTTTACTCCCATAACAGTTTTCACATTGATCTTCTTTTCTCCCTATACATGACCACTATCCTGGTTTAAGCTTTGCCTACCTCCCCCTTCACCTGCGCTATTCAAATAACTTCCTAATTGATCTCCAGGGTTCCAGTCCCTACTTTCTCTAATCCATTGTCTATAGAACTGCCAAATTAATCTTCCCAAGATGGTGTGATCATGTCACTTCTATAGCTCCCTGTTGCTTCTAGGATAACATATAGACTCCTCAGTTGGCATTTTAAACCTCTAGAATCTATCTACAACCTGTAGCTCCAGAATGATCTCCCATTGCTCCTTTTCACACACTTGACTTTTCTGCTAAATCACTCTAGTAGTAGCCACGCCCCAAACTCAACATTGCATCTCCTGCCTCTGTGCTTCCCTTCAGTGTCTCCTTGCATAGAGTGCACTCTTGCCTTGTCTTATCCTGTTGGAGAAGCCTCAGCTTCAAGACAAAGTTTGGGATTCCTTCCCTCACTCTATCCCCTCCCCTCCCCCATTGTGCTGCCTCCCTCCTCAAATTACTCTGCATTTACATATCTGTATGAACGTGTTATCTCCTCCATAGAATGTAAGTTCCTTATATAATTTCTTTTTCTAACCCTAGCACCTACATGTGTCTTGTACATGATTGGTATTTAATATATCATTGTTAAATTTGTTGAATGCTAGATTCCTAATTTTCAATGTGTATAAGCTTTCCAACCCCTCAAACCCCACTGAAATATCATCTCCTTGACAATAGGAGCTACACAGTTGGCTTCTTATGTATATCTCCCAACAGTACCCACCTATCAGTTCTGTGCTCCTAGTAGGTGCTCGAAAATATTTTGTTAGATCAAGTTGAATTGAAGCAAAGGGTAATTTAAGGGTGGGGGAAGTTATGGCCTAGCAGTTGAGTTGTGGATGTGAGAATGAGGAGCTGGCCACCTGACCAAATGGAGTTTGGCTTTTCTTTGTGGAATCAGAGCATGCATAGGACAGGGTGTTTTCAGAGCAATTCAAAAGCAAACACAGGGGGAGCTTGCAAAAATAGCTCTTGCAACCTAATTCTTTCCATTTGTCTCTTGCAATAGGGGGTCACAGGGGATTCAGGCACCTGTGCTCTGAAACAGTTTTGAGAAGTAGGTGGATTACATAAAAGGATGTGAGGGAATAGACTGGGAGTGTTCCATTAGCCCCACCATCTGGAGTATATGACTGCCCCCTTCCCAACTCCCTCAGCCTCTGAAATGCTGAGGACCTCTGGGACTGGACCTAAGTTTTGATAGCATATATTGAAAAGGGAACTCTCTCTCTTTCACAAGCCAAACTCACTACATTGAGCATTTCTACTGTCAGTACTGAGGGAAAGAGCTAGGTCACTTTTGTCCCTATCTCTCCAGCTTGTATCTTGCATGGAAATTCCTGAGACTTGGCAGTTTTTCCTTCTTCTATTTGGAAAGGTGGCATCACTCAAGATTAGAGGAATTATGGGGTTCCAGATGCTAACTTTTGTCCTTTTTTGCTGGTTTGTGTTCTTATACATAGGGGAACCCCAAAGAGAGACTATGCCAGGATTACTGCAGTCATATTCTGTGTGTGTGTGTGTGTGTGTGTAAGCACATGTGTGCATGTGCACACGTGCAAGAAAATGTCTCTGTGAGAAGCAGGTAGGGAGGCTAAGAAAAAAGAGCACTGGAAGCACAATTTAGGACTGCTTGTAGTCGGGCTATCCAGCAATGCTGGGTCTAAGAACACAGTCAAAGGTGTTTGTCCTTAACCCAATTCCTTGCTACAAGCTGCCTGCTCAGGCTGCTATTTCCTGGAAACTTCTAGCCATTGTTCATGAAGAACAGTCTTAGAAGAGACCAAGATAGCAGGATGTATAATCATAGACCTTTAGAGTTGGAAGGGACCTTAGAGGTCATCCAGTTTGTGGGTCCCTTTGTAGCATCCCTGAAGGATGGCTGTCCAACCTTTTGTTGAATATCTCCAGTGTCAGGGAGTTCATTACCCCTTAAGGCAGCCATTCCTTTGTTGGACAGCTCTAGTTCTTAGAAAGTTATTTATATTAAGTTAAAATCTTCCTGTAACTTTTACCTTCTTCCCTCTACAGCTAAGCAGAATAAATCTACTCCCACTTCCACCTGGCAGCTCTCTAAATACTCAAAAGACAGCTATCATGACCCCATTAAATTTTCTTTTCTTTAGGCTAAAGATTCTCAATTCTGTCAACTGATTTTCATATGACACGTTGGATAATTTCTGGACTGCTGCTGTTCATCGCTTCTTGCCATGAAGAAAGAATTTGACTTTGGCCGAGAAACTAACCCTCAAAGTGGGGAGAAAAGTATAAACTCTGGACTAGGATTTTGAATTTATACTTATGAGCACACTGAGTGTAGGACAGAGGAGGAGGGACAGGGGATGGGAGGGAAGAAAAAGGATCTTGCCATCACAAAGCTTGTAAAGAGGTTCTTTACTATTTTCAGCTTGTATGGCAACATTGAACAAAAATCAGCACCATTGAAATCAATGTGGGAAGCTCTGTAGAGGGGGTGGTGGAGAGTGAGCATCACATGTGGGGCCCTCTTTTGAAGGGGGCCTCATCCCTGCCCTTGAAGACTTCTGTGTGATCAGTGATGCTTTTTATATCTAAGGTCTAATAAGCAACAGCTATCTATAACAGTTCATTCTAATACCAAGCTGGGTACAGTCTCACATGGTTTGCCTTATGGCATAGCACATGATCTGGTAGGGAGATACATCAGGCTTCCCCCTGCACAAGGAGGATGGGATGGAGCAAATAAATTCTGCCCAAGAAAACACCATGGGGAATAACATTTGTTGAGGTGGGGCCAGGGACAGAGTTTGAGAGTGTGAACAATCTTTGTAGGTTAAGGACATAGTAGATAACTGAGTGTAAAAATATGGACCTAGCCATTTTCCCACTCTAAACACATGTGGGTGTGTGCCCTAGCCCACACTTGGATTCCAAGGGTTGGATTTAGGCTTATATTGGTGAGGGGCTGCCTATGGTATACAATTTCATGTCTGAACCCATTTCCTATCAGACCCAGTGATAGAAGGCCTGATCTATTTAGAGGAAGAGAAATGGGAAAACTCACTCTGAAATAAGACTAAATCTGGAGTGGATATCCTCATGCCTTTCAGCTCTATTAGGTCAGGGATCATAGGATCATGCTTTGTCTTTGTATTCCTTTCCCCAGACTCCTTATATTTAGTTCAGGTCTTTATACATTTAATAAATGGTTTATCAAATAAATACATACATTTTATGTTAGTAAATTATACTCTCTTATTCAGGAGGATCAAATTATAGGAATTTTACCTTTGGTTTTTGGAATGTATTTCATTCTAGGGATAAGATCCCTTTTGACAAAACTCAGAGGAGCTAGTTTTGAGGGTATCATTATTCACAGGAGGTCTGAAAACCACTGGACTAGTGCTGCTTTGCTGATGTATTCAGTGGTAAGTTGAAACTAGTGATTTGTTTTTGCCTGGGAAATAAAGTTTTAGGAAGATCTAGCCACAGAGCCATTAGCTTCCAGGGCAGGAGGTCTGACCTGTGCCAGGGACATTCAAGTTTGTACCTATGTAGACTCACGCCTGTGGTTTGGATGCTATATTTCTGAGCCCCTTTGCTGACAATGAAATCCTTATTTCTTGTACTCACCCTCCAACTCCAAATTAAAAAAAAAATTCAGCATTGAGCTACAAAAGACTCAATAAAGTTGTGTACACACTTTGGAAGCCCCAAGATTTAGGACTAACTTACATCCTTTTCACAGGACTAGAGACATAATCACACTGTTCACATCTTCAGGGTAGCCTTGAGGACTAATGGCGTGGGTCTTGGGATCAAGACTTAACATGTGCAAGACGGGACAAGAGAAGAGAACAACTCTTGTTCTCTACCCTTTGTTGCCATAAGCAGTAATTTTTGTGCCTAGGAAAATCACCACAAACTTTGCTCATGCGATCCATGAGGTTGAGGCTGCCTTGAGGAGGAGGTAGCTTCATATATGATAGCTTTCTACTTTAAATGATTATTGTTAATTAAGTTCTAAGGAGTGACCTCTAAATTCGGCACCCTGGAAAAAAGCCTTGTATGTTCCATGTTTGTTATGACTCTGGTCAGAAGGGAAGGGGAACCTTTCCCTCAGAATCCAGTAAGTGGGGCAAAAGGTCCTTTGTATGAGTGAGGCAATACTGAATTATGTGTATTTGGTAAAGAAGGTTGGGAGTTGGAACATAGTGTGTGAGTGTGTTTTTTGGAGGTGAAGGTGGACTCAGTGTTAATGCCACTGAGATGAGAACATGATCATCTTTCTTGATGGCCTTTCCATGCCAAATGTTCCCCAGCCATATATCAGACAAAAAACATTTTTTTTGCAGGTAACAAAGGAGGGGGCTCTTGGCTTAGGACAATGTACTCATCACAAAAGTGATAGCCACTATAGGCTCCTTCCAATCACAGAGTTAAGGGAGAGAGAAAGAGAAGAAATGGAAGATAGAGAGAAAGAGACAGAAACAACCAGAAAGATCTCTGCTGCTTGTGTGCACATGCACACACACACACACACACACACACACACACACACACACACACACACGGGTATCCGGGAGAGGTAAAGAGAAAGAGGGAGACAGAGACAGTGAGGATGTATTGTTTGCCCATTGCATTACCTTAAGGATAATTTCTAAGGTAAAGATACTAGTGAAGACATAGTCTGCATTGCCTAGGATCTGAAAAATAAGCACAATTGGGTTAGTGGCTCTGACTGTGAACCAGACAGCCCCAGGGGCGTGTGGGTTAGCAACAAACAGTGCCAGAGAGAGCTCTCTCTGGCAGGAGGGAGGCATGAAGGAGGAGGAGAGCGAGTTATGGAGGCTTTACCTTCAGAGCAATTTCAATGGTGAAAATGGTAGTAAAAACTATATCAAAATAAAAGAGAATCTGCAAAACAAAAAGGGACAGGGTTGGAAGGAGGGGGAGGAAGGGGGTCAAAAGGAAAGGGAGATTGATCATTGGATGTTCACCAGAACAGGGAATTGCAATTCAAAAATCAAGAAAGCATGTCACGTAAAGCTTTACACATGGAGAAGGCAGAGCTGGGCTGGAACCAGGTCAGGAGGCAGGTAGCATTATATAATATTTTTTCTGATGTCTTTAAGGCAGGGCTCAACTTCAGAGATTCTCCAAAGCCATCCTACTGAAAGCACTAAGAGGTGAAAGGAGGGTTTCCAGGGCAGGGTGTAGTCAGTCTTGGGTTTGGGGCGGACATGCCTGTTCTTTTTAATTCAATATGCTCATCAAACCAAATCAGCCCAGCCCTGAGGCTTCTCATTGAGATCTGTGTCAAAGGGGCAAGCAAGTTAGAGATTTTTGCAGACGACACTAGATACTCAGTTCAGATCGGGTCTGCTCTTCCAATGGAAATTCACACAGAGGATACTGCTGCTTTGTTTGCCATGATAGCCCCTTCCTATCAGCAGAAGCTCATATAGTCTGGAGTAGGGATAAGCTATAGAGTATCACAATTCTCTTCACTTTTGAGCAATGGGTAAAACTTAAAGGTCAGACTCCCTTCCATCTCCCACTCCCATACTTCCCCTCCAATCTCTTCTTTTAGGTGGCTTTCTGGAGATCACACTAGGAAACATTTCTTCAATGTGGGGCTGGGTGACAATGGAGTCTTAGTTGTGACGCACCTGAGAAGGACTACCACCCATAATTAATCTAAGCCTTCTGAGGACAGCCTTAGATATAACTTTATTTCCTGGAATAGCCACTGTTTAGACAATCTGTGCCCACCCTAGGTTTTGTTTGATTCAGGCTATGAGGTTAAAGAATCATCAGTTCTCATTCCAGCATAGGCTCTGATGAAATGAGCTGAAATTTTTTCAGGGAATTCAATAACCCAAGGGAAGATCACAGGGTCCTGGTCTAAAAAGAATTTGCCAAATTGTTGGTACATCATCATTTCCCCCCTTCTATCCATTATTAAGAATAGAAACACTGTAATGATAAGAGGGAAGAGAACCAGCTCCTTACTTGAATGAATATTTCTGGTAACTTGGTTTCCTAGGGCACATGAAGAATCCAGTGGCTTGCTCTTTCCTCACCCTCGGTAGGAGCCAGAAGCATCTGTATATAACCTCTTTTTTTTGCTTCTAGTTCTGATTTGTGGGCATATATGGAGTCTGGACCTCTCAAAGGGATCTAGTTGTTTTATACCAGATAATGCTTTTGACCATAGGTTATAGAAATGGGCATCTTCTTACTGTTTGGACTTTCACAAATCTATGTCAGCCACCACACTTCTGGACCTGCCCACTCCTACCCTCTAAGAGGAAGACAGGGAGCAAAGGGGGAATACATACTTGGTTCCGAAAAGAGTTGTGTCGGACTGGGTCCTCAGCAGCCAGGGAGATGCTGCTGAGCAGAATGAAGAAGAGGATCAGATTGGTAAAGACATTGTTGTTGACAATGCGGTGACACTGAAGACGGAACCTTTGGAAGAAAAGAGAGGCTAGGTTAGAAAGGGAAGAGGATAGAGGCAGATACTGATACCATGGTAGGAGTACTCTACCAAGTTCTCCCATACCGATACTTTAGCTTTTGGCTGCCCAAATGTGCTGCATAGCTTAGGGAGAGATTCTCTTGAATCCCAGGCACCTGAAGACAGATACAATTGGAACACAGGCCCTTCGTGACTATTCTAGGTATTATGTTTCAGAGGAAATAGAACCTTTCATCTCACAATATTTCTGAATACCTGTTGTTATGGCCAAAGATGAAAAATGCACTGGCTTCTGGCATGGGTACTGCCTTCTCCTTGAGGTGCAACTCAGAGAGTGGGCGAGGGCGGGGACCCACAGGCATCTCAGGCTCCTCTTCCTCTTCTTCTCCTGCAAAAAACAGACTCATTCAAATACAAGTTTCCCACTTTTCACTGCCAATATCTAGCCAGTATAATGAAAGTTTGAGGAAGCACTGGTTCCTATGGAAATCCTGTATATAATCTATAACAGAATATAATATTATAATATATAAAACATAATAGAATAATATTTATTATATTCTTGTGGGTCCCATGGGAGTTTTTGAACTTTGGAGATGTGGGCTGAGAAGGGAAAAGAGATTTTCTTATGAAAGCACATGATTGAGGAGTTGTTAGATACTAGGAGAGAAGCAGCATGGAGTGGCAGAAATAGGATTCAGAGTCAAGAGGACCTGGGTTCATGACTCTCAACTCTGCTGCTTACTCTCTGTAGAAAATCCAGAGCCTCCATTTAAGGAGGGTTCTCAGTTCAGAACATTTCTTTTTTTTTTTTTTTCACCTGGCTGCATTATTCTGATTCATCTCTGATTTTTCCACCATGCCCCAGGAAGCTCATTATTGGGAAAACCTCATCATCCTCATCAACTCTGGTACTCCATCACATCACTACCCCCCTACTCCTCTGACTTAAGGAGTCATGAACTGCAAAACCTTCATTTCGGGAGGCAGCTCAGCTCAGATCTCTCCCCTTTGTCACCTGGCTGCACTACTCTGGGACATCTGACATGTCCACCATGCCCCCCCACCTGGGCCCCTGCTTCCTTCCCCCATCTGCTTTTCAGCTTCCTTTTGTGTGCTGTCTTCCCCCATTAGATTGTAAGCTGCTTGAGAGCAAGGACTTTTTTTCTTGGTCATTGTATCTCCAGTTATTAACTTAGCACAGTGCCTAGACACTAGTAGGCACTTAAATATTTATCGAGTGACTGATGCAACTTTATTTTTCAGAGCTTAGATTTCCGTATTTCTAAAGTAAAAGGGATAGCCTAGATGATTTCTAAGGTTCCTTCTGGCTCTAAGTCTTCTCTCATCTCTGTGCCTTCAGGGGTGGGAAACCTGAATCCTCAAGGCCACATGGGGCCCTCTAGGTCCTCAAGTACAGCCCTCTGACTTAAAAAGTTTGGATTCAGTCAAAGGGCCACACTTGAGGACCTAGAGGGCCCACATGTGGCCTTGAGGCTGTGGATTCCCCTAGACTGTTCTCTTTTCCTGGAATGTGCCTCCTTTTCACTTCCACTTCTAAGAATCCCAAGCTTCCTTCAAAGCTTCAAGTGCCACTTCCTATGTGAGGCCTTTCCTGATCTCCACCAGAGGCTACTGCCTCTTGTACCCCAAATTATCTCGTATTTATTTTATGTATTCTAATACGGCTGTCCTGACTTCCCAATAGAAGGTAAGCTTCCGGAGGACAAGGACTATCTCACTTTTGTCTATGTATCTCCAGTATCTAGCACAGTGCCTCCAACATAGTAGGTGTTTAATGAATGCTTCCCCATCATACGCAACTCAGCTAGCAATGGTAGATTTGCAGTTTCATGTGCAATCATCTTTTTCATTGTACTGTTATGGAAATGCTTGTTTTAGTCTGTGAATGGAAAACAAATAAAATAAAATAAGGAAAAAAGACAAACGTGGTCAAAAAGGAAAATTAAAAAACCAAACAATATATTTAGAAGTAGGATAAAATTTTGGAAAAGAAAGAAAAGTGACGGAGGCAGACTAGCTATGTGAGAAAGTCACTGTACAGGATCACAGACACATGGTCATCAGCCCAAAGCTGGGAGGAGACACAGAGACTGGCTAGTCCAGGCTCACTTTACAGGTGAGGCTTACCCCAGGTTACAGAGGTGGTAAGCAGCAGGGGTGGGATTTGAATGTAGGTTCTCCTGTTCTTTCCATCAGGTCATGCTGTTTTTAAACTGTCCTTTCCTTTTCAAGTGTACTTTAAAATTCACAGAATGAAAAAGATTGTCCCTTTGAAGGGTCTCATCCTTCACCTTTGCCCTTAGAGATTCTGGAGTGATCAGGAAGGGTTTTAGAATCTAAAGCTTTGTAAGCCACAGCTCCCTCTGATAAAGGGGCCGCCCAGCAGTACATTCTGATATGTTAAAGCTGGGAAGAGTGTCATAAGGTTCAACATAGGACCTGGCACAATCTTGTTAGCTAGAATGCAGCTCTAAATTTCTTTGAGTTTAATAATGTCCCCTTGTCTCAAGCTCTCTTCCTTATAATTCTTACTGTACACTGTTGCCAGATCAGTGTTCCTAAAACCTTTGTTTCTTCCAGGAAAAAAAGCCAGATTCCTTGGTCTGTCATTTAGTGACCTTTACAACCTAGTCCCTACCTGATTTTCTGAATTTATCTTCCTCTACTACCTTACATGAACCTTTTATTACTGTCAGTTTCTTTCTTGAAGTAGGGGTTAAGATTTTCTAGGTAAATCTTTTTTTTTAATCATATTTTTTTTTTTCAATCAGCAAAAAATTCACCTTCTCCCCCTTCCATCTTGCTCTCCCACCCTTCTACTAAGTTGAGAATAAAAGAAAAATAAAACCCCTGTTACAAACATGTGCAGTCAAAACCCCCAAATTACTGTATTGGTCGTGTCTAAAAATATATTTCATGCTGCATTCCTTCAGGTCTCTATCAGGAGTTGGGAAGAATGTTTATCATTCCTCCTCTGGAATCATGGTTGCCAGGTAAAATTTTGCTATCCTTTGGATGCTGCTGGTTTTGTGATGCTGAATTTTGAGGTTCTACTTGAGTGGATTCATACTGGGATAACATATCAGAGTAGGTCTTGATGTTCTGATGAATCCTTCAATTGCAACAGCTGACTTGGTAGTCTTAGGTCAAATGCAAAGTTAATCACTTGGTAGCAGGCCAAAAATCTTCAGCTCATATAAGGCCACTAGAAATAATTTTCAAAGTTGTCAACCCATGGTTACCTCTTATTAGGAATGCCTCATTTCTTCATTAGAAAAGTTGGAATTGTGCAGAATTGTGTCTCATTGATCACCACTGAAATACCCACTTCCTTTGTGGGAAGACAGTGGGCAGGAACCAGGAGGCATTTGTAGTGGTTCTACCCTTACCTTGTACATCACTTACAGGCACCATTGGCAAGAATGAGAAAAGGTCTGTTAAAAGCAATAATTTTTAAAAAATGACCAATCTGGTTAAACTTTGTGTGAAGTCTCTATTTCACAACTAGAGAGTAGAGACTATGCTCATCGATATTTTTTTGATCAAATGGCTCTCAACTTCCCAGAAATGAACTCCAAACTGTCATGGGTTTCCATGAGTGGGTCCTAGCCTACCAGGCCAAACAAATTTCCCTTCATTTCCTAACACAGCAAGGCCCCATCCTTGGCTATCATCTTCTCTGTCTCTATACTACACTTTCTCCTTTAGCACTTCCATAATTTCAGCCACCCTATCTATAAAAATGACTCTCAAGTCTATATCTATAGTCTTGACCTTTCCCCTAAGTCTAAATCTTAGAAGATCTATAGGACATTGCCACTCTACTTGAAAACTGAATCCAGCCTTCATAAAAAATAAGCTCTTTTCTTAACCCTGTGCCTCTTATTTACTATTTCTGGCAGGTGATGAGCTGAGCCTTGAAAGGAGATAGGGATTCTAAGAGGTAGGGGTTCATTCTAGACATGGGGGAAAGTATGTGCCAAGACATGGAATAAAAGATGGAATACCAGGTAGGCCAGTTTCTCTGGAAAGCAGAGTGTGTGAAGAGAAGTAACATGCAAAAAAGCCTGGAAAGGAGCCAGATTGTGAAAGTTTTAGATGCCAACTGAGGCATTTTTAATTTTATTCTAAAGACAACAGGGAACTCTTGAAGGCTCTTAAGAAGAGGGGGTTATTTTAGGAAGATTATGATGAATATAAAGATGTTAAAGGATTTTCTTACAACCAGTGAATCAGGAATGAAGAAGTAGGACGATGATGGGACCTCGGCTGTTAGATAATAGCAACTGACACCACACCAGAAATGTCTAGAGACTGGCTGAAAAAGCCAGACCACAGTTCTGAGGGAAGTGAGCCCTGGCTGTCGAGAAGAGAGCCTGTTGTGAAGGAAGAATTCAGCTTCTAATATCACTCTTCACCGTTCTTCTTACACCTTTTACATAGTGCAGAAAAATGAAGGATGAAAATTCTCCCCCTCCCCTCCACCACTGGCAAAAGTATTGCATGCATAGTGAAAAGGGGATTCAAGGCTATTGCTTCCAGAATCCCAACTGTCTTTGCGAATGATGGGGAAATTATGAATTATAGAGAATGTAACTTCAGGCTTGCCTGAGTAAGCTCATATTCTCACCGGCATATAGGTTGTCTACAGAAATTCTCTCCCCTTTCCCCACTGAAAGTCTAAATGAGAGCCAGCACTGGCATTTGTGTGAATAAAGAGGGTACCTCAAAAAAGGCTAAATTCTAAGTCCTCACTCTTTATGGCCTATGGAGTGGGTAACTCTTCCTGGTCTAGTCACCAGTCCTCTTTGGCACAGCCCCTGGTCACAGAATAATTGAAGACCACTCAAGTATCGACCAGGGGGTTATGACTATGTATGTCCAGGAAGGACCAGAACATGGAGCCAAAGTACACATGTGTAGCTCCATAGTAGGTGTCCCAGGTCAGCTGATAAGAGGGTTCCCCTGATCATCACTATTATGTGAATAAGGTGACTAAAGCCATAATTCTCTTCTATTTGCCCTGGCAGAGTGCTACACACCCTGCCTGAGATGATGAACAGGTATTTCTAAGCAGAATGTATTACTTGCCCAGTAGACTAACTCCAGCCCCTTGGAAGTTAGAGATTAAATAATAAGGGAGCATCCTAGGCCATCAGCACCTTTTTCATTTCTAAAAGAGAATAGTTGAAGGGTGGAGTTGGAAGCCCTCTAGCTCTTTGCTTCCCCCAGCCTTCCTGACTCCCTCTGAAGTTGTGTTCACATGAATCAATTTGACACAGAGAAGCTGACAGCCTGAGGCTGTGGAAGAGAAGAGGGGAGAGAGGTTTTGAAGGGCAACTCTGGTCAAGAAAAGGAATACATAAAGCAGAAGACGATCTGAAAGTCTTTTAGGACTTTGAGACCCAGAAGAATTCAAGCAATGGTTTGTGCATGATTAAGAAAGAAAAAAAATGGTTTGCACTCTTTATCTACACCTCTCTCATTTCGTGAAATTCCATCACTTAAATAGCAAGAAGATATTCTGCTTGCTGAAAAATTATAGCTTCTTCCCTCCAGCATCTAGGGACACAAGGAGATGAGCCACTGGGTTCATAGAATACTATATCTTTGGAGCACAAGAGAAGATGGGAACAGCAGCGAACTAGGGAACACCAATAGGTTTCTTGGTGAATGTAGTGGTGGAGGTGGAGATGGACGGGAAAGTAAATTAAACTATTTTTAGTTTAGATTAGATTAGAGTCTTAAACAAAAAGAGAGAAGACTGGATACTGAAGGGGGAAAGGACCTGGGTCTTGAGGAAGGGAAAGGAGGTACCACATGATATAGGGAAGAATCAATTTCCAGATAGTCTATAAAATTCTGGTAGATCAAATTAAATTCAAATAACCAGACATTTATTAGGCTTACTTATTATATGCAAGGTAAAATGACATTACTTTTAAGAAGTTTATGAACTAATGGAATGGAGGGGAAGGAGTACAGATCTTAAGTTTTCTGGGCTTCATTTGTTTCATATATAAAGTGAAAGAGTTGAAGTATAGGATCACTAAGGTCTTTTTAACCTCTATCTCCTGGGATCTATGAATAAGGCCTATGATTCATTCAGCACAGAGTGAGGACAGAGGAATGTCCTCATTTAGAAATGTCAAACAAATAGAAAGCATATCAGATTGACCAGTTTTTTTAAAAATTGGAATAGGCTCATCCTTGATGTCTGATGGGTTGGCTGCAAGCCTTTGCTCTCTCTCTCTCAGACAGGGTGGGGGTGGGGTGGAAAAGGAGAGCTCAGATGAGACCCAGGAAAAAGTCTATTTTCATATAATTGTGGGCCAACATGAATTCAATTGATTTCAGTTTAATTTACTTTAATTCAGTTCACTTCAATGCAACAAAAGGTTTATGCTCTTTATCCCCACATCACTCCTTTAAAAAAAAAAAATCTACTCATTTAATTAGCAAGAAGAGAACATGCAGTCTGCAAATCATAGCTTTTGCCCTCTAGCCCAGACACACTTGAGAAACTACTTAAATTCAAGAGCACACTGTCCTTGGGGCCTGTAAGAGACATGGAGAAGCTCCTACGGTGGTGAGTACTGAGCAAGACCCCGTGCAGCATCCACAGATCCGTAATCTTTTCAAGATGTGCGGCCTCCTTGAGGAAATTCTAGCAGGAAGAATTTCAGATCCATCACTTTTTATCTTCTGAGTAGCAATCTTTTTGATTAGGTATGTGGAAAAGAGGCAGAGAACTGTCTTGGGGTAGAGATCTGGCAGTAATTTTTCTTGTTCTTTAATTTTGAATTTAAGAAATACTCTATAAGACGAGCACTTTCATATACAAAGTAGGATATCAAAAAAGGACTGGGCACGAAGCTGTGAAATCTGCATTGTGAATAGCTTGTTTTTCTTCTTACGTATATCATCAATTGAACATGATATTTTCAAAGCTGTCCTGGTTGTCTGTGTTTTCTATTGACCACCGTTCTGCTCTTTTCTGTGCATTTAAAAATCTCAAAAATAGCTTTCAACACTACTTGATAAATAAGCAGCATTACCTCTTCTAGTGTAAATGGGCAGACCATGGCTCTCCCCTTTCCTTCTTCTCTCTGACTGGTAGTACGGATGAGATCAACTATTGAAGCCTTATAAAATGGCCACAGGTATAAGAAGTGTTGATACCCCATCATTTACTAAAAAAAAAAATAGGCTCAGAGATGACTGCATCCTGGTGAATTCCAGTCCTGATCCTTAAATATAAATCTCATGACAGTCATATACTATTTGGGGGGGGGGGGGAGGGATGGCACCCATTTTCTGGACTAGTTAAAGCTTGACTCTCAAATGAGAGAGAGAGAGAGATTTTTAAGACTTCTTGAAAGTATCAAATTGGCCATCTATGCCAGTCCTAAATCTTTGGATGATTTTCTTCTCCCTTCTCATCCATGCATACTGATTTCCCTGTCAGTGACTACATGGAACAGAATTCTGTTTCTCTATTTGCCTGGGAGCTATCATTGAAATCTCTAGTCATTGTCTCCATGGCAACCAAAAAAAAAAGGGGATGCTAACACCCTTGGTCAGGATAGAGCCAAAAAAAAGAAGGATGACGGGAGAGAAAAGAAGGAAAACAAGTGGAGTGGGTGGAGGTGTGGGAATACCTGTACTGTGTTATTATCGGCTTCAGGCTTATTGGCCAAGCTTAAATAGGGATTCCTATGGACAAGGATCACGAGATTGAACAGTGTTGTCGAGGGAATTTGAGCAAAATCATGGGTCTTTGCTCTTCAGATGCATTTATGAAGGAGAATTCTGCTTGCTAGCTTACAAAATAGAATCAGCATAAAACTCAATTAGCAAGAATTTTTTCTGAGTCAAGTTATCTCCCAAAGTGCTTTATAGAACAAAAAGTGAGATATCTGTCCTTGTACCCAGCAATAAATTCTTCATAGCACATGAGAAACCTGGCCTATTGTGATGATTATTATAACATGACATGATGACTTATCTCCTACAAATATGTATAATATGTAGTTATACATAAAATTATATATATATATATACATATGTAAATAATGATACTTTGGGTTTATATACTCTGAAGCAACAGTGCTGATTATATCTTATTTAGCCTGAGATTAATCCTTTGAGGAAACTAGGGGCCAGATACTTATTTATTAATATTTTTTAAATTTTCAAATGATACAAGGAGGCCTTGAAAAAAAGGGAGGTTAAGTGACTCACTGATATCACACAGCTAATCACCAACTGAGGGAGAAGCAAAACTAGGTCTGTTAATCCCTAGTCCAAATCTATTCCCATTTGACTTTAGGAGCTGGACATTTTTCCCTCTCCCACCCTGCCCCTCCTCCCATCCCAGGCCGCAGGACTGTGTACCTCCAGCTTCTGGGCTGGGATAGGAACCTTTCTCCTCATTTTCATTGGGTTGGAGGTCATCCACGTTGATCTAGGCAGTCAAGAGAAAGAAGGGTGATGGATCTAGTTAGGCAATGTTCCATGGATGTGGACATCTGAGAGAGCCATTTAAATTCTCTAACAGAAACTGTATGGGTGCTTGACTCAGAAATAATCAGTGTTGTTTTGCATTTCTTCTACTAACATGTTCAGATCATGGTGTGGAGGTGACTGAAGCTCACAAATGCTATATTAGAAGGGCACCAACTAAGACAGATATAACAGCTAGAAATGTTTCAGTCACAGGTCTATTGATCAAGGACCAGTGTGGTTGAGATCAAATGATTAGCCATTGGGTAGTAAATATTTTGGCCAAAGCAACTCATAAAACTGTCTACTTAAGGTGTAGAAGGGCTGTGATTTGCATCAGTGAAGGGACTACCCACGTTAGTAAAATCATAACTTCTTGGAAGTATTGGACTGCTTTGTTTATAACCTGTGTGCTTTGGATTTATGATTTCTTTGGTATAGCGAATTCCCAGTGTGGGAGATCTCATCACTGATGCAGTTACTCATGAGTAATTTATAGCCTTAGGAAGCTACCTGGGACTCTTAGAGGTTAAGTGATTTGCCCTTGGTTACATAGCTTGTACGTATCACAGGCAGGACTAACACCCATGTCTTTCTGATTCTAAGCCTATCCCTCTATCCACCATGCCACACTGTCTCTCTTGTGTGATAAAGTCAAAATGCACTTGAATTTCCTCCCCACTTTGTCATTCTAATTCCTCTGCTCTCTATCTAAATAGTAGTCCCATTTAAAATAAAATCTCTCTTGTGCCTTCCTTCTCGTTCCCTTTGATCAGGGTTCTTTAGTCTTTTCTATGTCCATTTTGGTTGGCCTAACTTGGACAGCTTGAGTCCGGGTTCAGCTGCAGCAGGGACATGTAACTTAGTACCCCATGGGGGTACACCACTCACCTTGGTGGTGGGTGGAGACTCCCCATCAGCAGTAATAGACTTTAGCTCAATTTTCTCCTCCTTGGTCTCCTCCACAGCTGGTTTTTCTACCTCTTGCTTCTTCTCAGGGCTGGCAGTCCTGGCCAGTCAACAAGAGGAAGAACAAAAAAGTGTTTACTTGGGTGACCAGCCTAGAAGAAGACCTGACTCTGGCTTGCTGAATGCAAGATACTATAGCTGGCTTCCTTCCTTTGTTGCTGCATATTCTGGGCATTGCAAAGCTGGTCAATGGGTCTCCAAGGTCCCTAGACCCTTGTTCTCTGGTCACACTCCTTTTCTTTTCTTTTCTTTTTTGGAGGGGGTAAGGCAGGGCACTTGGGGTTAAATGACTTGCCCAAGATCACACGGCTAGTAAGTGTTAAGTGTCTGAGGCTAGATTTGAGGTCAGGTCCTCCTGACTCCAGGGCTGGTGCTCTATTCACTGTGCCCCCAGCAGCCCCTACACTCCTTTTCTATTAGCTTAGAATTTCATTGGCTTCAGCTGCTGCTAAATTGTGATTGATATGCTAATAAAGGTAACAGGTAGCGCCTAGATCACTAACAGCTCAGTATCCAGAAAATGCATGGGTTTCCACCCTCAATCTGGGCTGGAGCAAAGAAGGCATCCAGGATCCACGTGGTCTATTTTTTTTTTTTGGTTGTTTTGGTTAGTCAAAAGAGCATGACTTATTCTTTCTTCACAAGGTGGATTTAGATGCAAGCTGATAAGGAGTGATAAGGCTTACAAGAGGGTTCACTTGAAGTAGCTGTTCCACCCACCCACCCCCTCAGCTTGTGCCCCTCTCTAATGTTTCAGTGGTCTTCTTTTATAGCTCTGCTGGAGATTGGGATAATGATTAGAGTTTAAGGATGTCTAGGAAATGCAACCCTCTTGTGGAGAGCATAGTAGGAACCCAATGATGGGAGTTATTGGTCAGCAATTAGGAGCAGACCTACTGGTTGTAGAAAGCCAATACTAGCACTTTTATAGGATATACAAAAAACAGAAGCCAGAGCCCAATCTCCTCTGCTATCGTCTGAGAAATACTGGAAACTGCTTTCTAAGATCTGGACTCTCAAAGCTACAGTGCCTGGGCTTCTCTTGGCTTAGAAGGTTACCTGGCTAGCTTCTTTCTCTCTTTTTCCTCCTCCTCTTCTTTCTGGGCAGATGTGAGGCTCTCAGCATCGGCCAGATTGTCCACAGCAATGGCCAAGAATACATTCAGTAAGATGTCTGTTTTTGTACATTAGTAAAGGAAATAATCCTTAGAGTTGGAGCAGAGACTGGGATAGTGGGTAGGGGCAATGGGAATACAGGAATGAAGTTTCTCTCACCATGGTATGGTTGTTTAACACAGAAAGCTCATGGTAATGTCTTTAAAAATCTCTGGTTTCCACTCCAAAGGATCCGGCATCCAGCTACACCTTCCTTGACAAATAATTACCTACTTTGAAAGACCTCAAAAGACCAAAAAGGTTAGCCTGCACCTAAGCGTTAAAGTAGTAAACTGAAAATATACTCTTTGATCATTTAGTCTCAATTTAGGTTGTCCAACTGGCTGCTGGTGATTCAGGAGCTAGAATACTGGACTTGAGTCTAGAAGACCTGAGTTTGAATTCTGCCCTAGACAATAATTTTTCTCTGCCCCAGCCTCCTCATCTATAAAATGAGTATGATGATAGCGCCTACCTCACAGGGTTGTTGTAAGGGTGAAATGAGACCATATATTGTGAAGTGCTTTACATACCTTAAAATACTATATATATATATACATATATATATATATAAATATATATAAATACTATTACTTCCCCACTGAGATGACTGGTATAACTGACACTTTATATAATGTCACCATTAGTAGGACACAGTCTCCTAAAAGGTTATTTTAAGTAGGCACTGAGGGGACGACCTGGAATGTCTTCCCCGCCTCCTTTTGCAATGTGAAATCTTAAAGGTCAGGGGTTTGCCAGTTCTGGAAGGCACTTTTTGCATGATGGTCCATGGGAGAACTGCACATTGTAGTGCCTTTCTAGGCAGGGAGAAATAGTATCATTGTTCAGCACTATCACTGGAAACTCTGCCCTGTGGCCTGGTTCGTGGGGATGATGATGATGAAAATTATAATAAAAATAGCCAATATTCACATAGCATTTACTATATGCCAGGCACTGTGCTCTTTACAAATATTATATTACTAGATCCTCGTAACAACCTAGGCGCTATTATTATCCCCATTTTTATAGATGAGGCAAACAAAGGCTAAGTGACTTGCCCAGGGTCACACAACTAGTAAGAGTCTAAGGCTAGATTTGAACTCAGGTCTTCCAGATTCTAGATCCAACACACTATCTACTAAGCTTCCTAGCTTCCTGAATGCTAAGCCTTCAGGTGAACACAGTTCAACCCTGTGTTGAATTTTAGCCAGTGACTAAAAATGGAGTAGTTTCAGGGGAAAAGAGGAATAAAAAAATCAAGCTGTGAGGGGAGGTGGAACATTTCTCATTAAATGAGTAGCCTTGACAGCACAGCTCTGGCATAGAAACCATGGGTCAGTCAAGGCAAGTCAATCTGCAACCTCACCCAGTCTTTTAAGTTACCCCCAAGCCACAGTTCCACATGGCCTTGTGTTTGGGAAGGTCTTTCCTCTTCCTGAACTTTCTATCATCTCAGCTCTTTCCAGTATCCTGCATTTGCTGGGCCTTCATTTTAATTCCTTAACTGTAAGAAGACTAAGAGGGAAAATGGTATAGAGTTGGAAGGCAGATTGTCCTGTATAGCAAAGGTGCGTCCATTGGGCAACACGAAAGGGTTTGGGGAACAGGGAGAGTGGAATTGCAGAGGCAGCAGCAAAGGATACAGTTTCCACAGATGAAAAGGATGATGAAGTAAATACAGACTAACATCCCTGGAAAAGAGGGCCCTCCGTAAGCCATGATCCCATCATACATCACCGAATTCCAGTCCTCCCCGGTCAGGATCTGAATGATACATTCCCACCAACAAAGGACAGACACATCGTTAGACTGTGTACAGCAAACCCACAATCATTACCCTCCCTTCAGCCTTTGCCTGTTAGAAAAGAGACACCTATCGATCACATCCCTGCCCTGACTGTCAAATACTTCCCCAGTGCTTGAGGGGGCTAACCAAGGCCGTTAGGGGGTCCTTATGGTACAGCAAGAAGTCTGAGCTCTAGATTCTGGATGCCTGGCCCTATTCATAGGTGAGAGTTTTTATGCTAAGATTTAAAAGGCACCCTAATGGCCTCCTTGTTTTCAAACATTTCTTACATTGCCTACCCCAAATGACCATCGTAAGTCAGTCAAAAAATGATGGACTATGGAATATCCCAACATCAAAACTTCCAACACTGGGACCAAGCTGTGCTGATCAAAGGCCAAGGCTGTCCATTTGTGTTCTAGCACACACCAGAAGATATGCTGCTGGTAGTTGGGGGGGAGAAGGGGAGAGGATTTTTTCCTGATATTTATTTCCCAGAGCCCTAAGCTATTTTCAAGGCAGCAGAGGCATGGAATGCTCTATTCCTTCAGGCAGAGTCGTTTTTCCGTATCCTTCTTAAGGGAAGGCTGTTTTCCCCACTCCTCACAGCTGATTTGTGTCCCACCCTTCATTTTCCCAGTTTGTGTGTCCTGGGGCCTAGGGCATTGGTTAGTGACCCAGAATACAATTGCTTTTTCTGTATCCTTGGGACCTTTGGATTTCATTGTGAAGCCTCCCTTTAGGCTTTGTTAAGGATGCCAGATCAACTTATCACAGTAGCTTATTATTGGGGCCAAATAGCCCAGACCAGGATTTAAGATAGATTTGTTTTGAGATCCCATCTTATTTAACAGCAAAAGGGAGAATGGGAAAATTATTACCTTGCCATTGTTTATTTGAAGTTCATAAAGATTCTGACAGAATGTTAGATCATGAGAAGGATCCAGAGATCATTTAGCACAGATCCCTCATTTCTGAGATAAGGAAATCAAAACCCAGAGAGGTGGGCTAATTGCTCAGCAAGTTGGTCTCATGAGAGAATCCCAGACCTGGAAGGCATGATTCTGACTTCCAGGCCAACGTGCTTTCTACAAAGGGGTAGAAGTCCCCCTTTAAATTATAAATATATTATCTTGGAAGGGTAGCACAGCAGACCCTTAGCAGTTTTTAACACACTAATAAGAATTAGTTTGTAAACTAAGATTAATTTTAGTAGTCCAGCAAAGTGTGAGGCCCCAGGTCAGTTTTGAGAAGAAGACACTTTCTTATATTTGAGGCATTTTGAGGGGGAAGGCAGACCTCAACGGATCACCACAATGGAGGTCTCTGTGTATCTGCATTTTCCTGCATAAGAAGATGAGCCTAAAAGGGAAGACAATGGGAAGGTTGACATCATCAACATGCTGATCATCCCAGCCTCTCAGGGATGAATGGAACCTCAGAGGTTAGCTCTTCTAACCCGTACCCAAAACAAGGATCCTCCTGTAATACAGCCCACAAGCAGCCATTCAGATTTTTCTAGAAGCTCTCCAAGGAGGGGAAACCAGCTGAGCCAGCCCATACCACTTTTGTAGAGCTCTGATGTTTAAGAAGGTTTATTTTTTAAAAATCAAGCCTAGATTACTTTTTGGCTTCTTCTATTCATTGCTCTTTGTTCTGTCCTCAGAGGCAAAGAAAAGCGAGCTGAATCTTTTTGGACAAGAGAGACCTTCAAACTTTTGAGGACCACTACTATGATCTTGCTAAGTTATCTCCATTTCCTTCAATTACAGATGTAACCTTGAGGCCCTTTACCATCATGGTGGCCTTATTCTGAAGGCCAATCTCTAATTGATCAACGTCCTCATTAATATCTGACACCCAGAATTGGACCTGATGCTCTGATGGAGGTTTGACCAGGGCAGATTATACAGAAGGTCCATCTTTTAGATCCATCTTGATGCAATCTGACTGTATTAACTTTTGGGGTTGTTATATAACATTGTTGACACCTATCTTGTATTCTACTAAAACAGAAACAGAATTTTAGTTACAAGGGACCATAGGAGCCATCTAGTCCAACCCAGATCTGAAAAGGAATAACAAATATGATATATACTGTTTCAAAGCACTTTATATAAGTTTATCTCATTTTGGTCTTACAATAGCCCTATGAGATGTGGATCCCAGGTATTATTATCTCCATTATAAATTGAATTTTAGAAAGGGTAAGTGATTTTCCCAGAGTCACATAGCTAATATGTGTCAGAGTAAGCACTGGGACACAGGTCTTCCTGACTTAAAATTTAGTAAAGTACTCATTCTGTTCCACAATTAGCATTGCCTACTTTTCCATTTGGGCTAGATTTGATCTATGGCATTCTTGAGGAGATTTATAGGCCAATGGGTCTACTAACTATTGATGAGGCTCGTGGAGAAGAAGACAGTTCCAAGTATTAGGTGACTACTACATTCAAAGCACAAAAGTCTTGTGTTTTTCTATTTGGCATATTGTGGTGGAAAGAGCACTGGCCTGAATGTCAGAAAATTTGTACTCCAGTCCTAAGTTGGCCCTTATTAGTTGTGATTTTAAGCAAGTCATTTAACCCCTATGGGTCTCAGTTTTTTCATGTGTTAAGTGAGAGAGTTGTTTTTAAGGTCTTCTCAGGTTCTGAATTAAAATTCTATGGTTCAAAGTACAGGCTATATAATCTGGGGAGAAAAGTAGCCTGGTAAATGATTTTCTAATCACCAAGGCTTACTAAATAATGTGCAATCCCACTTTAGAGAACCCTCCCCAGGAATCCAGTGCAACCACAAATGGAAAAGCCAGGGAACAGCTCTATTCTACAGCTGGACCACCAGCAATCTTCTTCCCACTAGCCCCCAGCCTCAGCTTTTGGCATGTTTCAAATCTAGAATTACAAAGGAAAGATAAATCCAAATGACCTACTGAAGAAACATCATTCCTTCTTTGTAAACTGAATAGTGTTTCCTAACCCATCAAGAATGAGTATATTTCTGTGATTTATGTCTCCTGTATTATTACTTTGAAATTCTATAAAATGACCTTTGGCTCTAGATAGCTAACTTTCTCTCTTGATCTTTTTCCCATTTGCCTATAATCTTATAATTCTGAAGCATTGAAGGGCTCAAAATAACTTCAGCTATATCTTTTGACCTATTTTCACAAAACCCTTATGAAGGACAAAGGAGTAAGTGGCAGGATATTAATTTTATAAATGTGGTAACCAAAATCTTTCTGGATCACCATTTAAAGTATTTGAATGATGAGTTCTTTGACAGGGATGGAGTGCATTTAACAGGTACTGGTAAAAACATATTTCAAACCTAATCAAAAGGGTTTTAAAATGGAAAGGAATGGGGAGGAAAAACTGTACATGCATATTCACCAAGCTAGATCCCACAGTGAAATGTTACAGTAAAGAAGGACTAGTAGCAGAGCCACAGAAATTCACAGATGACAAATTCTGAGAAAGGAGTCAACAATAAAATGCACGATGTTAGATGTCTATATGCAAACGCACAAATGTGGGTACCAAGCATCTCATCACCGCATCTGCACTCAGGGTGGATAAACCCATCAGTCATTTCTTCAGTCTCCTTTCCTGAATTGCAGCCAATGTTAGAAGTTCAAATGCAAGTAATTTGGCTTTATGGGCATTCCTGAAACTTTTTGGGGGAAGAGGAGGAGATGGGACCCATGGCCAGAATAATCAAGAGGAAGAGTATAAGTAAAAAGGAGGGTGGCAGAGAAGCATCATATATTTAAAATCCATCATATATTTAAAAACTAAAATTCAGGTTCAGCCTGTATTTGATTGCTTGTCCTTCCAGTGGGGATGGGAGGTGAGGGAGGAAGAGAAAGAATCTGGAATCTGGAGTTCCATAATCAAATGTTATGAATGTGTATCTACGTATATATATATATATGCAATTATTATTATTATTATTATTATTATTATTATTGACTACATCCAATTGGAAATTGAGATACACAGGCACTGTGGTTGGGAGATCCATCTTGCCCTACCGAAAAGTGACATAGGAGAGAATAGACTGGGGGAGGGGGGACACACTGGGATGGCTGTTTTGAGGTGGTGGGGG
>CM053585.1:398280446-398334110 GCA_028646515.1 Pseudochirops corinnae
GGGGGAGGGGGGACACACTGGGATGGCTGTTTTGAGGTGGTGGGGGGGGGAAAGAGGGGGAGAAAATATGTAACTCAAAATCTTGTGGAAATGAATGATGCAAGCTATAATAAAATTTAAAAAAATAAAATAAAAAAAAAGAAACTAAAAACTAAAATTCAGGAACAAGAAGAGGGATTCATGGTAGAGGGCATTTAGGTGAAGAAGGGGGCACTTAGATGAAGAAGTAGAAAGAGAATAAAACTGTCCAAATTTTTTAATTTTTTTTTTTTTGGTGAGGCAATTGGGGTTAAGTGACTTACCCAGGGTCATATAGCTAGTAAGTATCAAGTATCTGGTCAGAGACCAGATTTGAACTCTGGTACTCTTGACTTCAGGGCCGGTGTTCTATCTACTGCACCACCTAGCTGCCCTGAAAATGGTTCTGTTTTCATCAGAAAATACTGAGAGAAACAGGAAATATATGAGTTCAGGAAAGAGATCATAAGCCTATAACAGAAGCATGAAATAGTAGTGGCAAGTGAATGGTGAACACCAATTATCAATGTATCTACTGAAACACCCACTCTCTCTAATAAAGGCAGATAAACTAATCATTTATTAGCTTACCTTAAAGATAACTTTGTCCTTCTAAAAGGTGAAGGCTCAACAAGGGTAATGGTTATTCTGGACCTTATTCTCACCGATAAGGAAGAATTGGTTGCTTGAGTAAAAATGATGGGAAGTGGCCACTTCATTTCAGAATTTGTGTTAGGGGAGAAGAGGAAATCCAGGCATAGTTGGACATGCACCATGAATTTAAGAAGGTCATATTTCAAAGGATTCAACAGAAAGGATAGGCCTAAAATTCTACTGGGAAAGTCTGTCCAGGAGGGATGGAACACTCTCAAGAGTGAAATCTTGATGATGCTAGCAAAAACAATTTTAATAACAAAAGGGACCATTATCTAAAAGAGAGCAGTGCAGATGGTGCAGATGCAGGGAATTCACTGAGCACCTTGGATTA
Organism: Pseudochirops corinnae; assembly: GCA_028646515.1. Lineage (NCBI taxonomy): Eukaryota > Metazoa > Chordata > Mammalia > Diprotodontia > Pseudocheiridae > Pseudochirops > Pseudochirops corinnae. The sequence goes on from CM053585.1 coordinate 398,281,453, forward strand.
TAAAAACAGAGGATAAATACCAGCCTGTGTCATGGAGCTATATAAATAGCTTCAGCAGTTCTAAAGCTCAGAATAACATGAGTCTAGGGAGGAAAGATAAGGGCAACAGAGTTTGTTATGTGGGTTGGATGGGGTGATGATAACAAATGATGGACAGAAGCTAGAACTAATAATAATTTATTTAGTTTTTTTCCGTGAAAAAAATCTTTGGAATTGAAAGACTAGAGTAAAAATGGGGAGCAGAAACCCAGACAAGAAGGAAAACCCAGATCAAGAAGGTAACACCTAGCTACCCTTGATGAGTTCAAGTCAATAGGCCCAGACATATTATATCCCAAGATACTTGCAAAATGGTAGATATTATTCCTGAGCCATTGACATCGATCTTTTACAAATTTGTGTAGACTTCTGGCCAAGACCTTACTTGAATGGAAGCAGACCACTTAGCTCTCACATACCAACTTCAGCACAACCCTGAAATTTTTACTAGAACAAATAATGATCAAGAAATCCAATAAGAAAGTATAGTAAATGACTTTTTTGTCCCCAGAACTACAAAAAAAGTCAACCAGAAGGCAAGAGGAAAAGAGGATGCTAACAATGCCAACATCAGCACAAGCAAACGAGCTTAGAGTCTCCAAGTTTACCCACAGACCTGACAAGTGTAGTCTGTATGGTTCTGTATCCAGAGGCCACAAGAGCCACTCCCCCTGCAAATGATGTCTGAATCCAATGGAGGGGGGAGAGAGAGAGTCCCAGGGAACTAACACCCAGTGCTACTGCCATCTGACAATGTAGAGATGGGGACAGCAAAGATTACTGGAGCTTCGGGGTCCTTAGCATTCTGTCCTGAGAAGACATAGAGGATCCTAAAGGTCCAACATTCAGAAACTCTAAGATTAGGTGAGGGGGTAACCTCAGAAAGTAGAGGTTAGCACAGAAAACCAGGTGACCCGTGTCAATACCAAGCAAGGCTGACCACCACACTCTAAAAAACAGCAAGGGGTGGAGGCTGGCACAGGCTCAAAGTGCCAATTGGGAAACTAAATCTAGAAAGATGAATAAACCAAAAAACATATGGGTTAGTATAAAAAATGTTGCAGATCTAGAGATGCCCCCAAATCCAGCCAAGAAGGAGAAAGTAATTCCATAACAACTGCAAATAGAAAGTAAAAAAAAAAAGTATTTTCTATAAGTAATGCCTAGAGAAAAAAGTGACATAAGAGCTCTGGAGGAAAGAATTGGAATGAGAATAAATCGATCAGAAGGGAAAGTAGAAAGTTTAGTTAAATAATAGATTCTCTGAAAACTATAAAAGAACAAACAGTAATCAGTAACTCCACAACAAAGCAGAGAATATTATAACAAAACAGAGAGATTTAAAAAGCAGGACAACATATGAAATATTTGATATAAAAAACAACTGACCCAGAAAGCAGGTTAAAGAAAGATAATGTAAGAATCACTGAACTCCCTGAAAGCCATGATTAAAAAATTCTGGACATGATATTTCAAGAAATCATAAATGAGAACTATCTAGTTCTATTAGAATCAGAAGGCAAGGTGAAGATAGAAGAAATTCACCAATTATCTCCTCAAAGAAGAGAAGTCCAAGGCATATCACAGTCAAAATCCAGAGTCAAAGAAAAAATACAAAGAAAGAAGAGGAACAAGTACCAAGGAGCCATGTCAGTATCACAGAAGATCTGACAACTTTTACTATAAATAAGAAGATATCCTGGAGTATTCCAAAAGGCAAAAGAGAGAAACTTGTAACCAAGAAGAAATTACTCTGCAAAAGTGAATATATCAAGAAAAACAGATCATTGTTAATGGAATAGAGGACTTCTAAGCATATCTGATGAAAAGAATAGAGCTGAGTATAGGAACTTTGAAATACAAATACAAGAGCCAAGAGAAACTTAGAAAGGTCCATTTATTTGAATAGTTGTAAGGGGCTGTATGATGATGTAGTTATAACATTCTAATACTGAGAGGAAAAAAAGTGTCCCTTCAGAACTTTGATGTTTTCAAAGAATATTGAAGAAGTTAAACAAGAAAAACAGATATCCTATGGGCAGATTGATTTTTTCTAAGTTTTAAGAGGGGAAAGAGAAGGGAAGGTAAAAGGAAGAATATATTAGTGTAGAAGGGAGGAAGAAGGGGGAGTGGAACCTCCTATTCCTCATAAGTAGGGTGTGTGAGAAGAATAGTACACAAACATGGAGTCATCTGATGAACTTCACTTTTATCAGACATGGACGAATAAGGAGCAAACACACACAAACAGTTTGGTGTGAAATATATCAAATTTAACAAAGAAACAAGCAGGGATGATGGAGAAGAAGTTAAGAGGAAGGGAGCTTGTTGTTGTTCACCTGTTCAGTCATGTCCAACTCTTTATGACCCTGTGGACCATAGCACACCAATACTGCCCGTAGGGTTTCCTTGGCAAAGATAGTGGAGTGGCTTTTCATTTCCTTCTCCAGTGGATTAAGGCAAATAGAGATTAAGTGGTTTGCCCAGGATCACATAGTTAATAAGTGTTTGAGGCCACATTTAAACTCAGGTCTTCCTAACGCCAAGTGCAGGGCTCTATCTACTGAGCCACCTAGCTGCCTCCAAGAGGGAGAGAATCATCACAAGCAAAATAAACTTTCTGATCCCAAAAAGAGGAAGGAGATATTGAAAAGAAAGAAATGATCAAAGAAAAGAACTAGAATCTAAAGGGCTGCCTATCAGTTGGGGAATGGCTGAAAAACTGTAGTATATAAACATAATGGAATATTATTGGTCCATAAGAAATGACGAAGGGGACAATTTAAGAGAAACACAGGTTGTGTGGCTTGATGTTGAATGAAGTGAGTAGAACCAGGAAAACAGTTTATTCAAGGACAACAACACCATAAAGGAAAACAACTTTGAAATTCTCTGATCAATAAAATGACCATACGTGTCTTCCAAAGACCAGATGACCTGTGAAGAAACATGTTACCCAACTCCAGAAAAAGAGCCAGGGAACTCAAGGTGTGTAATGAGATGCATGTTTTTGTACATGGCCACTGTGTGGACTCCTTTTTCATGATAATGCTAATTTGTTACAAGGGTGTTTGTTTTCCTCTTTCAGTTTTTAATTGGAGAGAGAAGGGAGGTTAATAACAGTAAAGTGAAAGAAAAAAAAGAGAACAAGAGAGCCATTGAAACTTTTAGAAATACACAGGAGAAAACAGGAGGTACCAAAAGAAGCACAGACAGAAGAATTCTTAAAGTAGCATGTGGAATCATTATTATTATAATATTTAAAAGCAAGAGGTATGAAATGAATATTAATGGTTTTATATATAAAACCACATTTCTGCATTGTGCTATGTATATGAAAATGCTCATTTTGGGAGGCATTTAAATTTAGACTAAAAATAAATTTTAAGAGAAAGATTTTATAGAATGGGAAAGGTACCACAGCACAGTTGTAGTCAAGTATTTGAAGGGCTATCACATAGAAAAGGGATTAGACTTATATCCTCACAGGGCAGATTGGGAGCAATGGGTAGAATTTATAAAGAAACAGGTATATTTCATCTTGGTGCTAGGAAAACTTCCCTAACAATTACAGTTGTGCAAAAGTAGGAAGGCCACCTGAGGAGTTACTGGGTAAGTCTTCAGAGCAGAGGCTCCATGGCCATTTGTCAGCTATGCTACAACAGAGATTCCTTTCCAGTACAGATGAGAATAGATGGCTGCTGAAATCCTTTCCATATGTAAAATTCTATGATTCTGTGACTCTTGACTAGAGAAGGGTAAACGAGCTGAATTTCAAAAAAGGGAATAAGTAAGTATAGACCAGTGAGTTTGACTTTTATTCCTGGTAAAATTCTAGAACATATTATTAAAGGGATGGTTAGTGAACGTCTAGAAAAGGAAGTAGTGATGGTTTTATTACACCGGACTCATTTCATTTCCTTTTTAAAAACAGATTAATATAATGGGAGTCTTAAAATTTCCTTGTATTTTTCTGCTGATTTATTGTCTAAGTCATGAGAACCCCCGAAATGGAAAACTCTATTGTAGCACTAACCAATCTCTGTATAAATTGTTCTGTATGGCTTTATACTAAAAACCCGAATGGACAAATTTGAATTTTTCAAATTATTCAAGGGCAAAAGACTACTTTGAGATGATAAAAGTAAAAAAAAGCCTCTCTCTGCTCTTCCCTGATGATAATTTTCTTCTTTTTGCATATTTCAGACCTTTTTACCTTCTCTCCAAATAACTCCTTGTTACATTTCAGACTCCATCTTCTCCTAGCCTCACATTTTGCTGAGATTTGGAAACCAGAATATTGAATGGAGTTCTTTTCTGGAAGGTCTCTATTAACTTTCCCCAGGAATAAGTTTTACAACCAGCAGTAGATAAAGGAAAAGCCCTTCCTGATTACAACCATCCCTTTTTCTTAGGGGTAACAGTGAAACATCCCATGTTAAGGCTGATATTTATCTTTATATCCTATTTTTATCAATTAATTACACTATTTAAATATTTGGGTAAATGAGGTTTCTGAGCCTTTACTTATTTACATATTAAATTTTCAGTTACTTTCTCCCCTCTAAGAAAATCACTTGAGGAAAAACTGCCCAGTAAGAACACCAGTCATTCTCAAATAGGTGACTACTAAATTACTGGGGAGTCCAAAGTTTGCTTCTCCTCCTGAAGAACTTAACAGAGGTACTTGGTAGTAAGTCAAAAATCCATACTTGCACCATCCAGACTTTCAGTAAGGCAAAACCAGTACTGTTTATCCCCCATATATGTTCTTTGCCCTGGCTAAAATTTATGTTTTGCCTTCCCTCCACTGGAAGAGGAATCTTGCCACCTTGTCTCTGTGGGAGACCCTCCCTGATAGAAAGAGCCTAAATATATGTAAGAATCCTTGTGCTTTCTTTGTGTTTTGTTCATGAAATTTCTCTCTTTTTTCCCTCGTTTAAATTAGCCTGGCATAAAGTGCAAGAGAAACAAAGTTTTGAGTTCTTTTTGCTTAGAAATATATCTTACTTGTAATTTTTAAAGGAGACAAACAGATTCCTCACTAAATACTGCATCAACAAATTCCTTCATGTTATATTTTCTTAATGCCTTTATGTTCAACTCTCTACATGATTTTAGGAACAGTCGTACCAGAATTAGAAAATGCATACACATGTATATTTTGGTACTTTGCTTCTGTTAAAGTATCCCAGAGGCATTTTGTCCGTTATCATTATCCTTGAATTCCAAAGACTGAGGGGGCCCTCCTTTTCTACAAAAGTTATAAATCAGTAGACAGTATGGCCATCTGGAGGAATCCTCCTCCTTAAAGACTCAGGCTCAAGGTCCATGAAAACAAGAAGCTATAAGAACAATATAGACCACGCAAGGAGGTGAGACATCCTTTGTAAATAAGGAAGCCTTTATCCTTGAGTTGGTGCTTCTTCATGTACATGCATTCCAGTTGTTTGAACTGATTCTGGTAGGATCAACAGAGGGCCAAAAGCTAGAGATTCAGGCAGCCATAAAGCCCATGCTCCATACTGGAAATGGGCAGGGGCCCTAACCAGTCATTTTTCTGTATGACCAAGGCCAAGTCCTCCATATCCAAGATATTCTTCCAATAAATATTTCTTCAAAAAATAACTTTTGTGCATATATTGTCTTCCATTTTTTCTAGCGTGGCCACACATACACACACACACACACACACACACACACACACCGAGTCACCAATTTAGAAAGCAGTTATTCTTAAATAGTGGGGCAAGTGATTAAAAGAGATAGATCCCTTTTCTTGCTTGAAATAACTCCCCAACCCCACAAAAACAGTTACTTGACTCATATATTAGGGGAATATTATTGATGTAGTTTTCTTAAATTTTAGTAAAACATTTGACAAACTCTTATGTTCTTCTTATACTTGACAGAGAGATGTAGCCTGGATTTAAGTGGATTTACAACTGGACCTAGAGCATTGACATTCAACTTGGAATAAATGCTTTTGTGGCTTGCCCAAGGATTTTTCTTTGGCTCTGTGTTGTTCAATATTTTTATCAATGACTTGGATAAAGGTATAGATGCAATGCTTATCATATTTGTAAATGATACAAACCTGGGAAGGATAGTTAGTACTTTGCATGACAGAATTTGGGGCCAAGAATATTTCAATTAGCTACAGCACAGGGCTCAATCTAGTGATATGAAATTTAATAGGAATAAATATAAAGTCTGATATTCAGGTTCCAAAAATCAGCATCACAAATACTAGGTGTGGGAGACTTGGCTACATTTCAGTTTATCTGAAATAGATATGGGGACTTTCAGTGGATCAGTATGATCCAAAGTGTCATATGGCAACCAAAAAAGCTAATGCAATATTGCATTGCATTGAGAGGCATAGCATTCAGGGAAGGGAAATGATAATTACGCTATACTCTGCCCCAGACAGACCACATTTAAGAGTACTGGTTCAATTCTGGCATCATATTTTTAGGAGGGACATTGACAAGTTGGAAAGGTGACCAGAATGGTATAAAGGGTGTCAAAGTTATGCCACATATGGTGTGGTTGGATGAACTGAAGCTTGGAGAAGAGAAAATTTGATCTAAGAAACAATACTAGCTTTGCTCAAGAATCTAAAGGGCTGTTACACATGGGAGTGACTAGGATTGTTCTCCATGCCCTCAGAGAACAAAACATTTTAGAGAGGCAGGCTTGGGTTTGCTATGAGAAAAAAAAAAATTCCTAAAAATAAGACATAATAAAAAATGAAATGAGCTGCTCCAGAGATAATGAATGGGTTGCTCCTCACTAGAGGTTTTTAAGCAAAGGCTAGATGACTGCTTGTTGGGTCATTAGAGAAGTGATCCTTTTCAGGTACGGGTCCTTTGTCATTCTCCAATTCTTTGATTCTGTGACTCCATGAAAATAGGCACTAAGACTTATCTAAGCTTTTTAGTACCTAATACTCTGCCCACACACAGTAAATACTTGATAAGTATCTGGATTGAATTGTTGGATTGAATTGAGCAGCATGGTATATAGTAGAAAATGTTTTGTATTTGGAATGAGAAAATTCTGGGTTTGAATCTTTGAAGTATCACTTTCTTCACCTATAAAATAAAAGGTTGGAGTAGATGATCTCTATAATACAATTCATGGACAAGTCAAGACCTCAGCACCCTCGTGATGTCATTGGTCCTCTCTGAGAATGAAGGACAAACAACAATAATCTCTTCCAACTTTAAAGTCTATGAAACCATTATCCTATGAATTGGAGAGCAGAAGGTAAGAGAAATACTGGTAGACAGCGGGTGCCTGAAATGTTGGTACATGTTCAGAACATAACTGGAAAAAGCATCTCAGTGTCTGTGCAGCTACTCAAGTCATTTATTTTGTACTCATTGTTTTTCACTTATTAAATTTGTATTGACATGAGGCAAGACTCATGGATCACTTGGGAATGATAGGGGGTAAAGTCTGAAGACCCCTTTCAGGGGCAGTCTTTGGATCCTTTCTTCAGCAATGAGATATCTCCAGTAAAATTTAAATCTTGAAAAAGAATGGAGTACACACCAACTACACATCATAGGAGAGGAAAAGTGAATGACAAAGAATACTGACGGGGCATACAGCAGTGACTGAAAAACTGTCATGCTGTTTTATGCATTGGAATTTGTTTAAATATAAATAATCATTAACTAAGTTTAGCTGGTTATATGGCCATCCACTGTTAATTTTTTAACAAAACATTTAATAAAAAATTCTTACTTAAGCTCAACCTCCCCACTAAAAAAATTCCTAAGGCTTCCAAGAACCCTGGAAGGACACCTCATCCAGCCCCTTGCTTCTAGGTGGGATACACAGATGACCTTGATCCTTCCTCTTAGGGTTTTTGCCAAAGTCTAGGTTCAGATTAGCCTTATGACAGGGTGGAATTCTCCAGCTGAAGGGTTCAAGGCACTATTTGCCCTTCCTTTCATTGTCTGCTGACTTTCCCCACTTTCATCTCAATGGATGAGGGCCTGTACCTGAAACACAGTGAGAAGAGACTGGGGGAAATTATCAAATGTGCTCCTCCGGGTCTGCATCTCGTCAAAGTTGAACTTGCCACCAAAGAGCTGCATCCCCAGGAGAGAGAAGATGATGATGAAGAGAAAAAGGAGCAGCAGAAGGGAGGCAATTGATCGCACCGAATTTAGTAAGGATGCTACCAGGTTGCTCAAGGAGTTCCAATACCTAAGGATAAAGAAAAAAGGGGTCAAGATCTTTCTTCTTTTGCCTCCCCTAACCCCTGTCCAATCCCACCCTCCCCATTCCAGATTTTGATTTTGACAGATGTCACAGAAGCCATGAGACAAATCTATTTCCTCCACATTCAGCTCTGAGATATGAGGCAAAAGGGTACAGGTGAAAGTGGACTTTGAGTGGACAAATGAATGAATGAAAGAGAAAACATTTTTTTAAGTGCTCACTATAAGCCAGGTACTTTGCTAAGTGCTGAAAGTTGCAAGTATAAAAAAAAAAAGAGGGGCGGCTAAGTGACATAGTGAATAGAGCACTGGCCCTGGAGTCAGGAGGACTTGACTTCAAATCCAGCCTCAGATACTTAACATTCACTAGCCATATGACCTTGGGCAAGTCACTTAATCCCAATTGCCCTTCTCTTCCCCCCCTCCAAAAAGCAAAGGAGCTTACCTTCTAATAAGGGAAGACAACACATGTGAGGGAGTAATGACAAGGGAAGAGTGTTCTGGAGTCAGAGGATTTGGGTTCAAATCCTGACTCTGCCATTTACTACCTGTGTGACTTAGGCAAGTCATTTAACATCCCTGGGTCTTACTTTCTTCATATGCGAAGTGAGGTGGTTGGATTATATGAGCTCTAAGGTAGCTCTCTGTCTTGACAGCTGATTAGAGCATGATGCTAATGAATCTAAGGACTCCTGATCAATCCCAGTACAGAACACTGAAGCTTTACACAGAGAAAAACTCTATTCTATGGTTGTAGAATGTATCCCTTGGCCCAGTCTGCTGTCTCTAAAATATGTGCTGCTGTTCACATGAGCCCAAGAGAGTATGGATGGGTTAGTATTGTAGTCTATCATGCCTACTAGAAACAAAACCCAGAGCATATATCATATTAAACAGGAAAGCACATTTTCGGGATGGGGAAATTAAGCTCTACCCTGGCTAAAGTCAGGGCTGTGAAGGATGAGGTATGTTTGTGTGGGGAGCAGAGGAAGTCCTGATTTTTCTATAATCACTGGCTTTCATTGTACTTTCTTCTATACAGACTGTGGACAATGGCTTCCTTTGTCTAGAATATGTATTAATGGCCAGACTGATGCCTGAAGCCTGAAGGTGTGAGTTGAACTAGGATTATTGGGTAATAGAATTCAAATTGGAAAGTACCTTAGAGGCCACTGAATGCTCCCTTCTTCATTTCACAGATGAGGAAATTGAGGCAAAGAGAGGTCAAGTGACTTGCCAGATATTCACCTAGTAAATGTCTGAGGTGGATTTGAACTCAGGTCCTTCTGACTCCAAGTCTATTCTGTGAACTCTGTCATTGGGCCCAGTACCTCCTTGAATGGTGCTTCATCCTTGGCTCAGCCCAGGATAGAAAGGTTAGAAGCAGCAAAAGGGCTCTTTTTTAGTTTAGAAAAATATTCTCCTCTGCTCCCCATCCTTTACTGCTCTGCCATCCCAGGCACTCACCTTTTGCTTCTCCTCAATCCATTATGTTTGCTTAACTCCCCCTACTGAAGCCATCCCTGTCCATTACTTATAGGTGGCAATTTGCTTTTTCTGCTTCAATGAACACCATGCTAAACGTCCTCATTACATCCCCCCCAGCTGCTCGGCCAGCCCTGGCTCCTCTCTCCAGAGTGCAGAGCTCCATATCCGGTGACAGGAACAGATGGACAACAGTCTGAGTTTAAAACACAAACTATCTCACAGCATGGAGCACTCTCTTCTGTCTTGACCCTCTTTCAACTTCCCTCCCTGCTTCATTTTCACATCTCAGCGCTCCAGTTTGCTGTCTTACATGGTTTTAATGTATTTTCTTCCCTTCCTATCTTGTTTTGTAAATGTTCTTAGGTCTTTTTCATGCATCATTGGCTTCCCATTGAAATCCCAGGCTTCCTCGAAAGGCAGTGTGGAAAGTTCAGATTTGAAGTCAGTGGATCTGGACTCAAACACCCAACTCCTATGATGGTGTAACCTTGGGCATATTATTATCCATTTCTGTGACTACTTCTTCATAGGTAGATAAGGGCATTGGACTTTTGTTGTTGTTAAGTCATTTCAATCATTTCTGACTCTTCACAATCCCAATCCGGGGTTTTCTTGGCAAAGATACTGGAGTGGATTGCCACTTCCTCCTCTAGCTCACTTCACAGATGAGGAAACTGAGGCAAACAGAAATAAGTTACTTGCTCAAGGTCACATAGCTGGTAAGTATCTGAGGCCAAATTTGAACTCCAGTCTTCCTGGTTCTAGGCCACTTTACCACCTAACTGCCATATAAGGAGCCTCCTAGTTCCAAATTCTGTGTTGGGGACAGAGTTTATGCTCTTTATTTCTTTTCACATCTCTCCTTAGCTCCCCATAACTACTACATCCACTGCTTTATGGTGCTTGGTGACTATAGCCCTATGGCTTGATTTGGGATAGGATGGAAACTGCCAAGGAGGACAGAGGTTATTACAGAGGTGATAAGTAGTAGAGTCAGAATTTGAATACAGGTCCCTTGACTAAAAAGTTATGGCTCTTGCCAGGATACTGTGACTGCTCTGCTCTGATGCCTACTGGCTCTTATAAAACCAGCTCTTATTTCTCTAGCACTCTTAAGGTTCACAAAGTGCTTCTCTCACAACTCTCTGAGGTTGGGAGCTTATATTTGCAAGCACTCGTTTGCTATCAGCAACAGAACCTCACAGGCAAGATCTGGATTTCCTGGAGGACAGGCCTGCTTGTGCCTGGTGGTCCTGGGCGGCAGGGGGTATGTGTATGGGGGTGACCTGCACTTTTTATGTTTTTTTTAGAACAGGAGAGAAGAGGTTATGGTGTGTAGTCTACTCAAACACAGATTGATACTTGGCATCATGAGGATTCTCTCAATTTGTTGAACAAAAATTGTTCAACTCTGACTGTGAGAAAGACTAGGAATGTATTGCAGGCTGCAGCTTCAAAACAACAAACACCAACAGCTCTTAAACAGAAAATTGGGAAATAGAGCTATTGAAATGCTGCAGAGTAACTGGGGCAGAGCAGTAGGATTTAGGTAAGACAAGCTGGGTTGAGGGGGCCTGGTTCTCCTTTGATTCTATTGTTTGGAGCAGTTGAAAAGATTCCATCTTCACAATGCCATGCATGGAAGGCACCTGGTAAGGGCATGAATGCACACCTTTGAGGTAGAAACCACATAGGATAACAGAATTTCCAACTTAATTGCAGAAAATCCTCCTGATTCCCACTTTCAAATGCTTAATGCTTCTTGTTCCCTTGTCCCTAGTGCTGTTCCAACCCAAATCCTGCTTTTTGGTGACTGTTATTATCTATGGATGACCTTCAGAAGGTCCAGAGCCCTTCATATTCTCTTTGCTAAAAGGGTGGGGGCCATCTCCAGTTGTCCTGATCTGTATCTTGCCAGTGGACCCAGACAGCTCCGGAAAAGAAAGTGAGGCTGGTGATTTTGCACAGCCCTCCCTCACTTAAATCCAATTCACTTGCATGTCATGATATCACCTTCCTGATGTCACGGTCCTCTTCAAGAATGAAGGACAAACAAAAAACAAGAACAGCTAAAAGGGTAATTAATAAGTGTTAATACGGACTTGAGTCCCTGGGCTTGGCAGGCAGAGACCTGCTTATCCACACACTTCTCTCATGCAACCTCTTGTCCTCAGATATAGTGGAAGAAGGGCAAAGGAATTTCCTGAGGGGAACTAACTGCTTGCTTAAGGAGAACCTTGATCAAACTTCTTGGAGAGAAGGGGAAGAACTCCTGGACTATACTGAGTTCCTGAATCAAACAGGAGCCAGGGCAGTAAAAGAGAATAATGATGTGGAAAAGCAAAGGCAGAACTTACCTTTCCTTAATTATTAGATTTCTATCTGATATTCCCAGGGGAAATTCTGAGTGTGACCACAATAAAGAGAGGTTTTAATACCTACCAAATTGAACCTGATCTATGTAAAGATTCTGGGCTATGGAACAATTGTAATTATTATAAAAAGAGTAATAATAAAAACAGTCAATATTCTATAATTAGACAAATAATTATACAATAAATATTAATAAATCAACAAAATTATTACCATTAAAACATTATATTCGAGAGGGGCTTTACAATGGCCAAAGTGTTTCATGCTAATTACCTGAATTATCCCTCTAGGTGTAATTTTTATTCTCTAGTCTAGATACTTTCTCTGTTTGCATCTGTTTTTGTGTTGGATCTCCCAGGAGAGTGTAGTCTCCTGGAGGATAGGCATTGTTTTGTATTTCTGCCTTTATATTCCTAGTATCTAGGACAGTTGGGGCAGTGAGGTGGTGCAGTAGGTGGAGTACTGGGCCTGGAGTCAGGAAAACCTGAGTTCAATTCTGGCCTCAGACACTGACTGGCTGTGTGACCCTAGACAAGTCACTTAACCGTGTTTGCCTCAGTTCCTCATCTGCAAAATGAGCTAGCAAACCAATCCAGTATTTTTGCCAAGAAAAATGGGGTCATGAAGAGTCAAACATGAGTGAAACTACTGAACAACAACACAATGTAGCACAGTGGCCTACATGTTTGCAAATGTTTGCTTAATTGTACTGAAGAGAGATAATTAAGAAGGGAATTGTGAAAGTATGTTAAGACCCACCCCTTCCCCATTCCCTATTTAAGTTATATATTACAAAATAACATTAGAGCAATTCTTCAGTCTAAACACCTTGGTCTAATCTGAATTTTTCTTATTTTTCTTTAGTTATCGATTTCAAAACAATGGCGTGCATTGAAATATTTTTATATTCCTTGTATGACCTGACCAGTTAATAAAGGGAGAAGCCTAGCTCAGGACAGATTTCTCCATGAAGTGATTAGAGCAATGATCAGACAAGGAGCAAGAAGCTTTTATAATTTAATTAAGGAAATCATCTCTTGAATGCTCCTTGGCTGAGAAATAGGAGAATCCTTACAGGGAATAGTTAAAGAGGGACAGAATGGTTCTGGGAAAATAATTCTCCAGTGCCCACTGAAAGTTGTGTCTATTATTCCTAGGCTTTGTCCCCCTGATTAATCTTGATTATAGGATTCTGACTTTGTTCATGAACCCTATAAATTATATGCAGGAAAGTGGTTTGGGTAGAGAGGTTTTTAAAGGTGAGATGGTTTTCTGTCCCTTTGGATTTTTTTCTCTCTAAGAAGAGATGCTTTGAATTATTTAATTAATAAATTTGTCTCTGTTATATTTGTGCCCAAAACACATATTACAGATTGTCCCCCTATTACAATGAAAAATACACCTCAGTACCTAACTGAAGCTTTCTTTCTTTTCTTTTTTTTTTTTTTTGGAGGGAAGGCAGGGCAATTGAGATTAAGTGACTTGCCCAAGGTCACACGGCTAGTTAAGTGTCTGGGGCTATATTTGAACTCAGGTCCTCCTGACTCCAGGGCTGGTATTTGAAGTTTTCTTCTTTATGTAATAATAATGAAAGGTTATTAAAAATGAGAATTTTGAGGTCAGAACGGGCATCTGTCACAGTGCTTGCTATTAGGAACAAATACAGAGTACTGCAAACTTCTTGGTGATCTCCATCAATTACTGCTCAACTAATAAGATTGCAATAAACTGTAGTTGGGGCTTTCAGCCTTTTACAAGCTTCAAATACTTACCTGTGGGTTTCACTTCAAATTAGGACATTTCCTAGTTTTTCCAGACATTAAATATATAAAAATATACCTTCATGTCTTTCTCTCTGACTGCAAATCCCACCATTTTATTTTTCACATTTGAGACTTGACTTTAAAATGTAATTTCCCTCCCCAACTTTCTCATTTTAAGAGGATCCTAACTTCCCTCTGATAGTCTCCTTTTTCTTGCCCCCCAGCCCTTCCATAGATCTCACTACTCCTCTTCCTGACCTCTTCCATTTTATATTCTCTTTCTCCACCTCCCTTGTTTCAAGTCACCATCTGTTTGTGGAGGCTTTTATCTTTGCCTGCTAGTTTCCCCTTGGGGAAGTCTGTTGCCAGATTTTAGACTTTTCACTTACTCTCCTTTGGGGCCCAGGGACTTCTTTCTTCTCTCCTGAAATACAAAATGACCCAAGTCTTCTCTGGGTTGAAACTTTCATCTAGTTATAACTGTAGGCACCTCAAATAGCTTGGGGCCAGGGACCTTTAAGCTTTATGTGGCAGAGAGATCAATGCATTAGCTAGAAGTAATTAATGATCCCATTAACAGTGGCATCAGCCTTTAGGTGTCTTATAAACTTCACTTACTTTTCCTCTTCTTTGCCTTATTAAGGATTATGGTGAATTTCCTGCTTCTCTGATCATCTTGTTTCCACTCCCATGCAACTTATGCCCTTGTCATCATGCAAAGGTTAGGGGTTCTTCCTACCTTCCTGAATCCATCAGCTAATCTTTGGATTGTCACATTATCTTCAGAAGTAAATTTGTTCCATCTGTATTTGAAAGTGTACAACTGGGGATGGGGAGGAGGATTGGGTTTGTGATTTCACTGGTGTAGGGTACTCCCAGATGAGGAAATTCCCTCTATTGATGCAAGTTGGCACCTTCCATGCAACTTGTAGTTGTTTAATTTTTTTTTTTTGAGGGGGGAAGGCAAGGCAATCAGGGTTAAGTGACTTGTCCAAGGTCACATAGCTGGTAACTGTGTCAAGTGTATGAGGCTGGATTTGAACTCAGGTTCTCCTGACTCCAGGGCTGGTGCTCTATTTACTGTGTCACCTTAGCGCTACCCTACAACTTAAAGTTTTAGAGTGAACTGAGAGGTCAAGTAATTTGCCCAGGGTCACATGGCTAATGCCTAAATGGGATTTTGTTAATCCCTTTGAAGGGAGACCTGGATATGGACCATAACCAGTCTTTATTTGAGAGGTTTCCCCTAAAACTCTAGGGTAGGGGCATAATAAACCTAGAAGACATGAGAAAAACTTCTATTTGGAGGTCAGCCTCCCTCAGGACTAAACTGGTCTGTCTGAGCCCATAGCAAATCTTTTTGTGGGAAATAATGTCCCAAGGTGGAAAGTAACATCCTAGATAAAGCACTAAGGACTCCGATTATCCTAATGCCCCCTGGGACAAGGCTCTGAAGATTTACACAGATTGGAGCTATCACAAAACCATGACTGATTTCATTTTCCTCCTGGGTTCGGGAAAAATTTTAAGTTTGTAGGCTTATGACTCTTAAATAATTTTTAAAAATCAGTGTGTATTAAAAATCAGATACTCTAGGAAAAATACCTACTTCCTATCATCTTGAATAGATTTAAAATTCCCTTTATTTTTAAACATCTATTTATTTCCAAGGCAAAATAATTGCCTTGAAGTTTTTTTTTATTTTAAAGTATGTTTAATAAAATAAGGAGTTTTTAATGGAGTCCCACTTGATTGTGGATCATATGAGGCAGTCTGATATACTGGATAGAGAGATGGCCTTGGAGTCAGAAAGAGCTGGTTTCAAATTCTATTTCTGACACATAGTTATGTGACTCTGGAGGAAAAATACTTGATGCATTTTTTTGTGTGTAATATCACAGGGTGTTTCAATAGTTTTAGTAAAGTTTTAAGGTATGAAAGCTTAAAATTGCACTGAGATTTTGGGGGTCATAAATATAATATATAGGTATGTATATATACTTGTATATATGTATACACACATATATTATATATTCTCTCTCTCTTTATATGTATATATGTGTGTGTGTATACACACACACACACACAACAGAGGAGATATTTGGATGTAGATCCTTTGATTCTGATTGCAATGTTTTATTTTGTTTTTCTGTCAATGTTCCTTCCCATCAATACTTATGAAGGGTCTGGAGAATCAGGTATTGAAATGATTGTTTTATAAAACATAAAATAACTAACTTCACAGTACACAAACCCTTCCCAAGGCGGGGCCTACTGGAAACTCTATGTTTTCTTAATCTAGTTTTTTAAAAATGATTTCACTATGAAAGTAGATAAAGTGGTGATTAAAAGGAGAAAAAATGTTCAATTCAATCATGATGATATAACAACAGCTAGGAAGTAGGTTTATGTTGTTGTTTTTTTTTCTGGGAATGTCTAAAAGCACACTGACTTTTAATAATTATTTAAGAGGTAAGGTCACCTGGTAGGGTGAATAGAGTTGACCTTAAGTCAGAAAGACCTGATTGGAAGACCCTCCTCTGACACATGGGCTTTGTGATTCTCAACAAGTGTCTCAGTGCCCCAGACAATTTTCTAAGATTTATCAGTAAAAGGTGGATAATCCTATTTGTATTACCAACCCCAAAGAGTTGTTGCAAAGAAAGTGCTTTGTGAACCTTAAGGTGTTACAGAAATAAGAACCACTATTATTAATATAAGGGTACCATATCTGGGATGCTAGAGGGAGGAATAAAGCTTTCCTTTCCTTCCCTCCCCCAATACTCCTAAATCTATAAGAATGCCTATGATACCCTCCACAACTCAATTTCTTTGTGTGTGGGAAATGGGACTAGTTATATATCGTCCATTTGTGAAATCATAAACACACATCAGTTTTCTGGGGAAATCAGATTACTTTAGGTGATCTGAATGATCAAGAGACAGTTGCCTGCATAGAGTAGGTAATCAGTAATTACTTGATGAATGAATGACTATCCATAAAAAATTATATATAACATGTAATAAGAGAAATTCTGGAATAGGATTATTTATCACCAGGTAAGTGGCAGCAATGTGATTTAGCTAAAAACTACTTGAAAATGCAAGGGCTTCGAATTCTGGTGATACAACACACTCAGAATCACCATTATCACATAGCAGCATTCTGTTCTTCTCTGGATGGAGTTTCTCCATGTACTTAGGTATTTATGGCTAGAAGGGACCTTAGAAGGTATCTAGTCCCGTTCATTTCACATATGAGGAAACTGAAGACCAAAGAGCTGAATGACTTGTTTAAGGTCACACAGTCCATACTACTTGGACTATATATCCCAAGAAAGTCATTGTCAGTCAGAAAAGATTCATATGTAAAAAAAATTTTCTTATTTCTGACTACAAAAAGCTGGATTCTAACTATATAACCAATGCCTGAGGAATGACTGAACAAATCATAGCATATGAATGGCATGGGATATTGCTGCCTCCAAAAGAATGAAGAATATGAAGATTCATGGAAATGTAGAAAAGACTTGCATGAAATGAAAGAGGTTGAAGCAGGCAGAGTTAAAAGAATAATACACATGATGACTATAGTAAATAAAGTCACTATACAGAGGTAATAAAACTCTGGTCAAATATAATGGTTAATATTAGAACCATTCTACCAAACTAAAAGGACACACGTTCTCCTTTTTGTTAATAATTGATAATCTAATTTTTTTAGTTGACATAAATAAAAATGGGTGAGTTTGAGTGTTTGCTGGAAAGTTAACTATTGACTCATAACAAAACATATCAATAAATAAAAAAACCCAATTGGTCTGGAGCAGGAGACTAGTTCAATAGCTGCTCACCTTGCTCTCCAAGTCAGCTAGCTTTCCAAATCATGGGATTGAAAAAGAATCATGGGAGCCTAGTCTTTAAGTGGAAGGAGCATCAGAGGCCCTCTAATCCAATCCCTTCATTTAAAAAAAAGAACAACTAAGTCTGGGAGAGGTTAAGTGACTAGACTAACCAAAACATTAAGTTGAAGAATGTGGGAGAGATAGTTGAATTCAGGTCCTCTGCCTTGAGAACCAGTGTTCTTTCCACTGTGCCACATTGTGTTTTATAGTTGTTTTCACAACCCCTCTGTCCTGACCAACCACCTTGCTCTTTGACTTTACAGTCTTAATATCATGGGACCAGAGAACTGCAAAGTTGAAGGGACTGGGGAGATCATTTAATCTAGTCCCCTCTCCAAAGAAGCCTATTTCATTTTTGGATAGGAATTAAAGAATTGCTAGTCAACGTTTGCTTAGACAGGCACAGAAATCTAAGAGTTGGTTCTAGGCTTTTGGACAAACAAGCATTCCCTTCCTTCTTCCATAGTTCAATGTTTCACATATTTGAAGACTGCAGTCATATTCCCTCTGATCCTTTTCTTCTCCAAGAAGAACATTTTTGGTTCCTTCTGATCTCTTTGGTTCTTTTTTTTTCAGTTCTCCCCAGTTCTCTTTTGTCATGGTCCTGGTAGTAGGACATGCTTCGTGGACTTCAAGCATGCCTCTGGACATGCTTCAATTTTGTCAATCTCTTTTTGAAGAAATGGGGGCTAGAATTGAACCCAATTCTCCAGATGTGTCCCGACCAGGGCTAAATATTATCTCCTAACTGTTTCATGTGATTTTATGTTCCCTGAGGGCAGGGACCAGGTCTTCTATATCTCTCCTCTGTTCTTCACAGTGCCCAGAACAGGGGTGCATACTAAATGGGGGCTCAATATTTATTTTTTTGGTGAATGAATGTATGTGCATGTGTGTATGTATACATGTGGGATACATCAATCTCTTTTCATCCTCCTCTCTCTGTGGAATGTGTTGAGGCCAAGGAGAATACATTTATCCCTTCTGAGTTGTGGGGGCTATGGGGGCAGCACCTCTGTAAGCTGTAAAATTCATGTAAAATTTTTGGCCTTCCCTTCGGACCAGTGAAGATGTCTTCTGGCTTCGCCAATTTCCTTCTCTTTTTTTCTTGATATTAAACAATATTATACATATCTTTTATGCATTTTGGAGTTTCTAACCTTTTTCTGTGTCATCTGCTGGTCTGTGGCTTCTGCAAAACTCCTCCCAAATTCCCATTTCATATTTTATGCTGACTTGTGACATAGCAACACTGTGACAGGGAAAGTCATGATGTAGAAAGGATAATTGTAGTCTGACTTTGGACTAGCTTCCGTTGTCATAGCTCACATTTCATTATAATTTAAGGTTTGCAAAGCACTTGCTTCACAGCAGCCCTATAAGCTGGCTATCTTCATTTTCAAGCCAGGAAAATGAATCTCTAAGAGAGGTCACATGACCTGCCCAGCATCACAGTTAATTTTCTCTGAACCGGGCTATGAACACAGGTCCATTCTAACTTCAACTCCAAGTCTGGATCTCCTTCCCCTCTGCCATACTCCCCCAATTGTAACAGATTGCCTCTCTAAATATGTTTCATGGATTCTTTGTGTGAAATATTTTGATTAGTTCAAATGCCCCGGGAATTATATAGATAAGTAGACTAAAGTTCTTAGAGAAAGTGTGGATGGACAGTTGAATGGAAGTTTCGAGACCATCATATTCAGTTCTCTCTCCCATCCATTTTGTAGACCCCCAGGCCTTTCTTTTCTACCCAAGCAGTATCCTTCCACGGAGATACCTCCTTCATAGTTTCTATCTCCCAGAGTAGTGGGTGACTAAGTACCTTGTAATTTTGAATATCCTCAGCAGCCGGACACATCTCAACACTGAGATCCCCAGCGGGGACATGATCTTGGTCTCTACCAGGATGGTCTCCAGGATTCCTCCACACACAATGAAGCAGTCAAAGCGGTTGAACAGAGACACAAAATAGGCCTGGAGGCCAAGGCTGTACATCTTCAACAGCATCTCTGCAGTGAAAAGAGCCAGCAGGGCCTTGTTGGCAGTGTCTGGCAGGATCCAGAAGAGGAGGAATTTGGGGATAGGGAAAGCAAAGAGGGAAAAATTATTAACTAAAAAATCTCCCCTTTATCTAAAACATTTCTGGCATTCTAAATCCCTCTTATCACCTTAAAGTCTGGAAAAACTACAGTCTACATGAAAGAAGATGCATGTTTTAGAAGGCAATAATCACCTAAAGAACTGGGGCCACATTTAGCTCTCTGGGTACAGTACCTAGCCTGGTGCCGTACTAAAGCAGGCACTTCATCAATGCTCTTTGAGAGCTGATGGGGGTTGTGATATTGATGAAGAAGTTGATGATTATGAAGAAGGACTCACTTCATTAGTCAGTGAGGAGAAGATGGATGAGCCAGAGTCTTATAACCAGAGTGAAATAACCTGAATTTTGCTCCAGGGTTTCAACATTCAGGCGGAGGGCAGAGATGCTTCCTCCCTACAGTGGGCTTTTGTCCCCTTGTTTCATAGTTCTCTATTGACACTGTCAGGTGGCACTATTTGTGAAGACTTCTCAAGTCTACCTTTCTTCATTGCTGGGCCTTGCTACTCTCCTCACATCCTCCTTGTTAGGGAGTCTGTGACCAGTTGTTCCATGGCAGGGGGAGGGGAGGCTAAAGCAAGCATGTGCCAGGAACAGCTTGAACCAACTGGAGAGAGCTGGTTGTTAAATTTTCAGCATCAGCATTGATACTTCAGAAAGCAGAACATGCTACAGATCAGGGCTTTATTGTTTTGCTGATCAGATAATCAGATAAATCAGACTTAAGGAAGTGATTAAAATATTAGTAATGCAGATTAAAGTTGGAATATTGTCATGTCTACGTTTTCTTTTCTGGACAGCTCCTTATTAAATATTTACTACTACACCATTGACCTAGAGTCATATTCTCCAGGAAATGAGTCATCCTTTCTTCTGGCATGACTGCATGAAAGTAGAATGGGCTGTAATCTGTGTGCTCCTTCTCTCAAAGAAATTTGCCCTAGGGACCAGAATTTCTAGTTATGGCTCTGAGATAAATACAAACATTCTTGAATTTCCAGTGTGCACCAGCCATGGTTGGTTGTTCTTACAATGTGGCCCTCCCCTTTTTCTTAATTATATCTCCAGTCTAGGAGCACAATCCTATCAGACCCTCTTCTCTCTAGCACCTCCTAGGGCTTCCACTTAGGAGGAAATGGTTTATTAGGGTGGTCACTTTGTTTCCTCTATTTTCTCATCCACCTCCTCCCTTTCTCCCTCCCCCAACCCTCCTGACTCCAGACTTTTCTGGTCAACAGATGTCCTTTGTGGTGAGCACAGTTGGACCCGTACATAGCTCTGAAAATTCCCTTTGGCAAGTGAGCTGCCAGAAGGGCCTTGTCTCCCATCACCTGGACATAACAAGCGGTGTGTTGGGGCTGGCAGATGGTATGGGCCTAGTCAGATAAGGGGTGCTTATTTATAAAGTATTTCTGCATTTTATGACAGCTCTGGCTTGGAGCATATCTGTTGTCATAACTGTTGGCCAACACTCCATTAAATTATGTCTATGGGCCAAATCTCCATAAAGCCTCTGACTACCAGTGACTTCATTTCCATTCGGATTTAAGGTAAGGTAAGCAAGGACAGGTGGGAACTGGAACTGAGACTGGGGTGCCCCTCACCTTGGACTTCTGTGAGCCAGTGGGGCTGGTTGTAGTGTTCTGAGGCAATGGTAAGGGTGTTGAGGAACACCAGGAAAATAACAAGCCAGTAGAAAACATTGGATTTGACAGCAGCCCGGCACTTCCTTCTGCAGAACCGGTTCCACCGGCGCCAATAACGGCTGGAGAATGGGAAAAGAAGAGGTGGGAAAAGGGAATGAAAAGTTAGGAACCTGTCAGCTTGAGTCTCAGAGAAACTGGTTCATCTGGATGCTTTGATGAAACAGCCCGGTCTCCAAGCTTCCTTCTGGCCTGAAAGTTTTATGATTCTATGATTATGAAGTGGTGGGAGCAACAGACTGCTTCCACTTCCCTCCTTTATGTCAAACCCAGACCAAGGGTAGTCAATATAAGTAGCTGCCCAGGATGTGGGGCATTTTGGGAACTCGAGGGGATGGTGACTTTTAAATAAGAGCATGGGAAAGACCCCTACTGGTGATTTCATACATGCAGGGAACTCCCTATGTGGGAACTTCCTTGGGTGAATGCTGATCCATAAATCTATAGCTCATCTTGATTTATGGTTCTAGAGAATTTCCTTGGGGCATCGTGTAGTTAAATGATTTGTCCATAATCACATAGCTAGAATGTAGCAGAGGAAAGATTTGAACCCAGGTCATTTTGGGTAAGTATCTGAGACAGCTATATGCCACAGTGGATAGAGCACTGGGCCCAGAGTCAGAAATAATCATAACTAATAATAATAATGCTTACTGGCAGCTAGGTAGCACCATGGATAGAGCATTGAACTTGGAATCAGGAAGACTCTTCTTTATGAGTTCAAATCCAATCTCAGACACTTACTAGCTGTGTGACCCTGGACAAGTCACTTAACCCTGTTTGCCTTGGTTCTTCATCTGTTAAAATAAGCTGGAGAAGGAAATGGCAAACCATGTGAGTATCTTTGCCAAGAAAACCCTAAATACAGTCATAGTCAGATACGACTGAAACAACTCAACAGCAATAAAATAACGTATATGCCAAGCACTTTGCAATTATCATCTCATTTGAGTCTCACAAGAACCTTTGGGAGTTAGGTGCTATATCATGCCTGTTTTACAGATGAGGAAACAGAGGCAAAGAGAGGTTAAGTTATTTGCCCAGGGTCACACAGCTAGTAAGAGTCTGAGGCCAGATTTTAACTGAGGCCTCTCTGACTCCAGGCCTGGTACTTTATGTACTGTACCACCTAGATGCCCTAGGAAGACCAACTTCAGGAAGACTTGAGTTCAAATCCAATCTCAGATACTTAAGAGCTAGTAAGTATGACCCTGAACAAGTCATTTAACCTCTGTTTGCCTTAGTTTCCTCAAATGTAATATGGGGGATAACAGTAGCACCTACCTCCCAGGGCTGTTGTGAGGATCAGATGAGATGATATTTGTAAAACACTTCCCACAGAGCCTGGCATATAGTAGATACTTAAGAAATGCTTGTTTTCTTCCTTTCTGACTTTCAAGGCTGGCCTTCTACACCATGCTGCCTCTCGAAATTATTTTTCAAGGGTAGGAAATCATAGCATATTCTCATTATTGATTTACTTTGTGATAGATCAAATTGCATATTTTATAGGAAAGCCCAAATCCCAAAGTGAACACATCTTTGTGACTACATACACAACACAACAATGAAGGAAAACATTTTATCAAGAATTCTTGTCTTTCATTGATGTTGAGGGGGCCACAGTCCTCAGCACCTGACCAGGAGACAGTCTTGTCTTGGCTCTGCCTTTTCTTCAGAAACCTTCTGACAAAATGTGCTATTTTTACTAAATAACAACATATTATCTGGGAGAATGGGAAGACAAAGGGAAGATAAAGGAGAATGGAAGGGCGGATGGCTGAATACAGTATACAGAGAATATTTACATCTTTTGCTAAAGTTTTTGCGGACTTCAGTGAAACCTTGGTCAGATAAGAAACATTAACTCAGAAAAGTGAGGTGTCTTTTCCAAGGTCATACAGGTAGTGTTTAGCCAAGCCAGGATTCAAACCCAGGTCCTCTAACTCTAATTCCACTCTACCACTCTTTGAGGCTCAAATTAGAAGACAGGATTATCTGAATTTTTTTTTTCAAATTACAAAACAGTATATAATATACAAATGAGTTTTACTGCTATTCTAGCTCATCTTTAGAAAAGTGGCCCCCCCAAAGTACAGATTTTCTTCTAAGTTCCCAGGCCTAAGAATCCTTTGAGGGAGTCTGACATTTGTTTATTTTAACTCGTTACTTCTCTGATCAGAGTACTACTGGGAAACTCTGGTCAAGTGGAGTGTTGGCCCCAGAGAAATAAATCTTCATTGGATGGAGGTAGTGTAGGGCACTGTAGCATAAAGTACCTGGAGTTCTCTCTCCTATAGTCCTCTGATCTATAAAATACGAGGACTGAAGGAGATAATCTTTTAAGTCCATTCCAAGCTCAGAAGTTTTATTCAATTTGGCATTAAGTCCAATTCAAGTGAAAAAATAAGGAAGGAGCCCTTTCCCTTCCCCTCAGGTAGTTTCCTATCTTGCAAAGCTAGCAGGGAAGGCAGATAATCAGGAAGGCATTGCTTTAATGTAACATGCCTATTACCATAAGTATTTGGATGAGAACTCTAAAATGGCAGTAAAACCTTTACATGGCGTCCTCCCTCCTTGGAGGATACCTGTGTATGTGCAATGAAAAAATCCAGGCTTTCAAAAAACATATTTCAGGGTACCTGAAACTCCCTGAACAAAGGGGTTTGAATTTGAGAGGGACAAAGGAGCAGAGAACTACTGTGATTGTGATGGCCAGAGGCCTCTGGAACTTTCCGAGCGTGAGATCCCCATTTAGGCCTCTCCTGGTCTGGCAACAGTTGTATTTTGGTCTTTTAAGCCAGAAGGAGTTGTATGTGGAAGGACACATGACTATTCTGAAGCTTGGCTTTTCTTTTCACACTTTCTCCAAGCCTGGGTGTGAATGTCACAGATCCCTGATAGGCATAGCCTTCCTTGCTACAGCTGCATTAGGGACTCACCTTCATGGCTCTTCCTGTTACCTTGATGGAAAGATCATAAGACTATAGATTTAAAGTTAGACCCTCTGAACTCTAGAACGGTACTCTTCCCATTAGATAAGGGTTTCAATAAATAGGGTGGTACCCTATTTGGCTCTTTTTGTATACAGTCATTCATGAATGTCACACTCATTTGGATTGGAATAAGGGAGTAACTGCTAACCAGAGAAGGTGTTTAGAAGCTAACCACACACCTCCCACACTTACAAAATATAGTTTGCTTAGCAACGGGTTTCCTGGCAACACCTCCTATTGTATAATAAATGCCATAAGTTATTTGTATGTGTGAATACGTATATGTTTACATATGCATGCAGGATATGGAAATGACATGGTAGAACAGGGAGGGGAATTTTGCCTGTAGTTCTTGTCCCCCTCATGCTAACAAGGAAATGTGTTTGTTGCAATGGGAGGAAGTTCTCTCTGGAGGCACAGGGGAGATGTTGCTGCTCCTTCCTCCCAACCTCCAAAGGGCATTAAGTACAGACTACTGCAAAGGCTGTAGGGCTCGAAGCCCTATGGGACAGTCAGACTCTTTGGCAAGGGGACTTTGGCAGAATTAGTAATTCAGCCTTTAGGGACTCTATCTGTGTTTCATGACACACGATTCACCACAGGAGCTTGACAAGCATTATGCCAGTGTACTGGAAAGGGCACTAAACTTGGAGTCCTGGTTTCAGATTCTGATTCTGCCATTTACTAGCTGTGTGACCTTGGGAAAGTCACCTCTCTACTCTAAATCTAATTTAGGGGTTAGGTTAGATATTCTTTGAGGTCCCTTTCCACTATGATTTGATGAAGTAGGCTCAGAAATGGTCATACTACTTACAAAACCAGTAAACCTGTAAAGCCGGCCCCTCATCTATGGTGTGATTGATTCTAGCGCCCACCTTTCTCATCTCACTGCTCTTCCATCATGTCACTGACACCAGGATTGACTTATTTGTACATTTCAGTAAATGTGACTCTTGAGAAAATGGCTTTTCTTCACTTTCTGAATCTTGGCTTGGCCTATATACACAAAGGAAGAAATCATTCTCTTGGGCAGCACTCTACCACCCAACTTGGTGGGCAAAGCTTTGGTCATCTGAAAGAGGCAGGTGTGGGATAGGAGGGACAGGAGAATGGAAGAGAGGAAAGGAGAAATATACATCACTCACCTGAATTTTGATTTGGAGATTCGGTGCCTGAAAGAGAACAGAGCTGTGTTACTGATTCACATATACTTTCATGCTAATTCAACTAGTGCCCAGATTGGAGGTGGGGATTCTGTGGCCTCAAGGTCATGTGTGGCCCTCTAGGTCCTTCATTTCTGTGCAGTTTGGATTCAGTCAAAGGGCTGCACTTGAGGACTTAGAAGGCCACATGTGGCTTTTGAGGCCACAGGTTCCCCACCCCTGGCCCAGATGTTGACTTTCTCCCAATATTAAAGAACCCAACCCAATGGATGGTTGTCTCCTGACTCATTCTTATGCTCCCATGTCGAGGCATAGGGCTGTTACAGTTACATTCTTCCAGTCAACCAGAATCCATTCAGCAACGCCCTTGAGGCTGGGTCAGGGGAAAATTCTGGAGAGATCTTCCTGCCAACTGGTTATTAAGAAGGATCTGCTCTTGCTTGGAGGTATAAAAGAAGGGAAGGCCTCTCATGGAGAGGGGCATAGTTCACCATTAAGTCCCAGTATAAACTGCTCCTGCAACAGTTCCTTTTCTCATTGTCCCCTGGCCCCGAGGCAGAGACTAAATAGCATTTGGGTTACAAGAACAGTGTAAAAGGCAAAATAACCCAGCCGGAAACAGAGAAGCCAAAACAATCTTGTTTTGAAGACTGGAAACTGGTAAAAAAGAAACAGCCAAGGGTTTAGAGAGGGCCTGAGAATAATACTGAAAGTTCTGTCAGTCATGTGTAGCATTGAAGACTCATGGAACATTCAAAAAATAAGAATATGGAAGGGAAATTCATGAAATAGTTTATTCATATATGCAAATATATGTGCTACTTTTAAGGCTGATCTATGGTATTAGATTTGGATGCATAATTAAATTAAAAGGCAACTTTTCAAAAAGAGACCCAAAAGGAGATCTAAAGGAGTCAGAAATTAGCAAGGGCCCAAATAAGAGAAGCACGGACACAGAGAGAAGAAGCAGAGAAATAAGCAAAGATCTACAGAGGAGAAAGAAAATCAAAAGGAAAGACGTTAGGTATCAAGAGGATATGGGGAGGGCCAGTGAGCACATGAAAGAAATACTGGAATGAAAGACAGGAGTTTTTTTAGGTGCTAGACACAGGTGGAGAGAGAATGATCAGGACGGAAACAGAGAAGCAGAAAGGTAGAAAGTAAGAAGAAGAGGAAGGAGGGAAGTTTCCTGTTTGGAGCAGAGGATCTAGAAGGTTCCCACCTCCCAGATCACTGTGTATTTGTTTCTATTTATTTATCTGTAAACAGGTTCAACTGAACAGTAGAACATAAACTCCTTAAAGGCAGTAGGAGCTGTTCCATTTTTTGTCCTGGTATTTAGACATGGGGTATTTAATAAATGTTTGATGATTGCTTGATTCCTACTCTAAATCTAGGAGTTAATGTCATTCCAGATTTGCTCAAAGGAACTTATTCTGTAGAGGAACAAACCACTAAAACTTTCCACGTTTTTTTAATTAAAAAAAAGATAGTGAAAAGATGAAAAAGTGGCATCTAGCACCTCTAGGACACTGAGCCTCGGAGAACCCTTTACCCTAAACCCACCTCTCCTGATGGGCAACTCCCACCCCCCCCCCCCCCCCAAATAGGAAGGACCTCAGCTAGGTTTCATCTCCTTCTCCTTGATGACCACATCCTCTCTCCTACCCCCTCCCTGCTTTCCAGCTAGCTCCCCTTTACATATGGTCTTCCCCCATTAATATGTAAGCTGTTGAAGAGTAGGGACTGTGATACTTGCTTGTATTTATACTCCCAGTGCTTTGTGCATAACAAACACTTAAAAATAATCTCTCACTTCTCTCTCTTCCCCCCCCCCCCCACCTCTGTCATCTGTCTGTCTCTACTGCTAAAATATGGTGGTTAGTAGCAAGCTCCCTACCCCCAAAGTCTACATACTTGGGTGGGAGGCTTTAATCATATGTTATCAAGGAGCGTGGGAAGAGAAAAAGGAGGAAAAGGAGAATATTTTTATTTAGAGCCAAAATCAAACATTTTAAAGTTGCTAATTGGGTCATGGAAATTCCAAGGTGTTCTACCTCCAAGAAGGGACATCTTTAGCTTGAGATATGTCAGGGCTCACTTTTGAAATAGAGGCTTTCCTGGTAAGGAGAACCCAATTTCCCTCTCATCGTTATAAGTGGATTTAACCTTGGGCCTTATTCCTTTGACTCCAAGGAAATTCTGAGTTGGTTGTCTTTGAGGATACCCCAAGGAATATAGAGAAAAGAACTCTGGACTCAGAGGAATCAGGTTTTTATCCCAGCTCTGCAACTTATTCCTTTCATAGCCTGGGCTTGTCTTACCCAATCTCTCTGGACCCCAAGTTATCCTATATATATCTTGTTTGTACATAGGGTTTTTTTCCCCTTGAGGCAATCGGGGTTAAGTGATTGAGGTCGAATTTGAACTCAAGTCCCTCTGACTCCAGGACTGGTGCTCTATCCACTGTGCCCCTTGTAAATAGTTATTTGAATGTGCCTCCATTATATTGTGGGCTCTTTGAAGCCAGGGACTCTTTTTGCCCCTTTGTATCATAATGCCTGGCACAGAGTAAACACTTAACAAATGCTTGTTGACTTGACATCAGTTTTCTCATTTGTAAAATGAAGGGTTTGGACTAGACATCTATGAGCCTTTGAGCCTATGAGCTCAAGTTTTGACTGATTGCCCTCCTGCTCTCATCAGAATATGTTCCCTTTGACTCACTTCAAATAGTCCTAAGTAACAGTGAGAATCCAGGCTTGGGGAGGCCTGGACATGCTGTTTAAATCCTCAGAACGACTGTCTGGTGGCAGAGTGAAAAACCTAGGGGTCACAATTCAGGTGCAGTCACTGTTGTCATGATTCTCTGTAGTATTCTAAGATTGCGTGGGGGGCAGGGGAACGGGCCTGAGGGAAATTTTCTCTTCTATTCATTTCCAGGCCAGTTGAATGAATCCTTCCATGTCTATACTTCTCTGGCCCTCAATGCCCCAACTGTCCACCGTGAACAGAATCTCCTTCGACATTGCTAGCTGGAAACTCTTTTAAAAGATCATGACTGACCTATGATGGATTCTAGCTCTCTGTCTATGTTTCTAAGAGGTTTCCTTCTCCACCATCCCCACATCTGTAATGTCTCCAGAATATTGTTCCCTTCCATTTCCTCTTCTCCACTCACATATGGCCACCACCTTTATAACTCTCCTGGGCTACTGTGATAGCTTCCCAACTGTTCTCCCTAACTTTAGTCTCTTCCCTCTCCAATGCACCCTTTATAAAAGTGCCAAAAGAAGCTTCCTAAGACATGAGTCTGACTATGTTATACCTCACTCAAAAACTTTCAGTGATTCTATTTCTAACAGGATAAATGTGAACTCCTTTGCTTGCCAGATAAGGCCCTTCACAGTCTTGTTCCAACCACCCTCTCCAACCTGACTTTTCCCTTTCTCATACACTTTATATCATAGCCAAATTGACTACCAAGATTTCATCTTGCTTGCTCCTCGTCCAATTTGTTGGCTCTTCCCCATGCCTAGATCACATACCTGCCCTTGCAGAAAGCTTTCTCTTTCTTAGAGGTAGCTAGGTGGTGGACAGATTGCCAGACCTGAACTCAGGAAGATCAGAGTTTAAATCAGACCTTACTAACAAGCTATATGACCCTGGGGGAGTCACTTGACCCTCTGTTTTCCTCAGTTTCTTCAGCTGTAAAATGGGGATAATAATAGCATTTACCTCACAGGGAGGTTGTGAGGATCAAATGAAAAGTTTATTTGTAAAGAACAAAAAAAGACTTAGCACAGTGCGTGGCACACAGAAGACACTATGGGAATGTTTATTCCCTTCCCCTTTTTCTTCAAGGCCCAGATGACCTACAATCTCTTTCATGAAATTTCCCTTAAGTCTTCCTCTCCTCCAAGGGATTTCTTCCTTTTCAAATGTCCTTAGTGAATTTTGTTTAAATTTCTTCTTTATCCTGATCATCTACTATCCTTATTTCTATACTTTCTTGTTTCTCATCCTCTTTATTAGATTGTAAGCCCCTTGAGAGCAGGGGCTATTGCTTTTTATTCATTATGGCCCCAGTACAGAATAAAGATCATTAGAGAGACGTATGATTGGAAAAAGAAGGTGGGAGGGGTAATGATGCAGCACAGTATATAGAGGACTGGCCCTGGAGTCAAGGGGGCTTGAGTTCAAATCTGGTCTCAGACACTTCGTAGCTGTGTGACCTGGGGAAGTCACTGGTTGTCTCAAAAAAGAAAAAGAAAAAGAAGGTGGGTTGGTCCCGGAGCGAGTGATAAACGATCCCGTGAACTCCATCTTTGCTAGGTCCCTACAGTATAGAGATGGGCCCCCAGCAGGAAGAATGGCGCTCTTATGCAGGATTTACAGAAAGACATGGACAGAAGCAAGGTTAGTCTCAACGACAGAGATGGATGGAATTAATTTTACTATTGGAAGTAGTACCTGCATTGTTGTCCACTTACTATGGGCAAGTCACTTAAACTCCCTAAATCTGAGTTTCCTCAACAGTAAGACAATGATAATGACACTTATAGCTCTTACCTCATGTGGTTGTTATATGGTTCAAATGAAGAACTGAAGAATCTCCAGGGCCCACACAGGCTCTTCTTAAACATAGTAGGGGCTTACAGATGTGGCTAAGTTTAATAAGAAGACCAGGCAGGGGCTCCTAGCTTACTCTTGTGAAGGAAAGAGGCAGGAATCAGATCTGGGTTCTAATTCTCACTTGGAGGAGTCATTTCATTTTGCTCAGCTTCAGCTCCTTATCTGGCCTTTATTCCTACCTCTCCTTCCACCCTCTACTTCCCCATCACCAGGTTGTACTCCTGACTCTCCTGGTCTTTTGCAGAAACCTCTTCATCTTGGAAGCTCATTCTACTCCTGGACTTGACACCTCTCCTTTGGATTGTCTGGTTCTTCCTAGAATTTTCATTTTAAGGAAGAGACTGGCCATATCTTCATTCCTCTCTAGGCTGTATTCTTGACTCTCCCAGACGTTTTCTACAAGGCTCATGCCTCCAACCTTCATCTCTTTCCCTGTCCATTCCTTCAGCTCCCTTTTATGAGTCATCTTCCCCCATTAGAATGAAGCACCTTGAAGGCAGGGACTGCCTTTCTTTCTGCTTTTCTTTGTCTTTCTTTGCTTAGCATAGAGCCTGGTACATAATAAGCACTTGGTAAATGCTTGACTTGTCAAATGGTAGGGTTGGACCAGAGGAACTCCAAGGTGCCTTTCAGTTCTGACTTCCTATGGTTCTATGTCCAGTGAGGCACAGATGACTATATCTCAACATCTTCCTAAAGCTACAAGTTTAAGCAGACTCCCTGTTCTTATTCTACCTGTTCTGTCTTGTTCTTAGAACATGTCTTAAGGCTCTGTATCATTTCTTTCTCCCCTTCTGGAGAAAGGATCTTTCCATGGACCCTTCTGAGGATCTCAGAGTGAGAGAGTAGCCCTACAATTGATGGGAATGGAAGGTTTCTCAATTGGCTTTCACTGCCTCTAGAAATTCAAAGACTTTGTTTTCTACCATCCCTAATAAGGGAGAGGAAGCAAAAAAAAAATACCAGGCTATTGCTTAAAAATGTAATTAGCATGGTATTTTAACTTTTTGACAATAATTACCTCCCTACCTTCCTCAGAAATCTGCAGTGCAGACTCCCTGGTGCCTCTGTCAAAGTGAGCGATAGTAAAAGTCCCGCATGCCCAGGAGGGAGAGATCATGAGAGGTGGTCTGTCCCCAGGTCTTGAGCTTCTTTCTAGCTCCTCATCCTCAGAAATCATCCCAGAGCCTGGCACAACAAATGTTCAAATAGCCTGTAAGCTCCTCTTTGGGGGACTGTCTTTGGCCCAAAATAACAGAGCCATTTCTGACAGGTGAAAAGGATGCTTTTCCTACATGAAGCCAGGCCTCTTCAGTGCTATCTATCTAGTTGTATTTCATTTGAATTCAAGTAGATTTGATTCAACTTATTTCATTTTAATTCACCTACTATTACAAGGCAATCTATTTACAAAGTTGAAGTCTGTGATCTTTATGCCCCCAAACAAGTGTTTACAGCAGGGGATGTTTCCATTCTCCAAAGGGAAAAATTAATTTCTTCATATCTAAAGTCTGACTTAAAAAAAAAAACAAAACTTCTCGTAATTAGACCATTTCAATGTTCATTTCTCTGGGTCAGTATTTCAGAGGGTCTTACTGTTTTTCCATGTTCAAGATTAACATAACAAAGCTAATGGAATTGATTCTTAATTTTTCATAAGTGGAATGTTTCTCTCTATTACTGCCTAGAGGAGACCATGATGGGAGGTGTGTGTGTGTGTTGTATGTTTGAGGGAGCTGTCTCTAGTAGGCAGCGTTGGCACAGTGCCACCCCCAACTTCAAAATTTACTTCATACTTTGTTGTTGTTCAGTTGTTTTCCGTCATGTCCGATGCTTCATGACCTCATCTGGGTTTTCTTGGCAAAGATACTGGAGCGGTTAGCTATTTTCTTCTCCAGCTCATTTTATAGATGAGGAAACTGAGACAAACAGGGTTCAGTGACTTGCCCAGGATCACACAGCTAGGAAGTGTCTGAGGACAGATTTGAATTCAAGAAAGATCAGTCTTCCTGATTCCAGGCCCTATCCTCTCTCCAGTGCCCACCTAGATACCCATACCTCATATTTATTTCATGCAGATTTTCAATTTCCTTTTGTGTTCTTGTTGTTTGCCCTCCTAGAATGTAAGCTCTTTGAGGGCAGGATCTGTTTCTTCTTTTCTTTGTATCCCCTATGCTAAATACAAGAAGGGGCACAGAGCAGATGCTTAATAAATGTTGATGCTTGATTAAACCATGGCAAGAACAGTAGATGTGGAGTCAGGAGAGACCTTTGTTCAGATCCTGTCTCCAACCCTTAATAGCTGTGTGACCACGGGCAAGTCACTTAAGTTGTCTAAATCTGAGTTTCCTCAACAGTAAAATGAAGATAATGATAACTGTAGCTCTTACCTCATAGGGTTATTATGAGGCTCAAAGTATTTAGAAAACCTTAAAATGTTCTTTGGGTATTATTTTATTATTATCACATTCTAAAGTTAAACAAAGACGTGCTTTGAGTTTTCTGGTATTCACATTAATGATACTTCTTTCCTTCAGTGGCACAGATCACATCTTTTTAATGACTCATATCATATTTTTCTGCTTTCTTTTTAGCCCAGGTTATCCTGCATAACAGAATTTAAAGCCTGGTCAGCAAGGTCTAATATTCTCTTTGTCTCACAGTCTCTGTTGTAGATGGGGAAAAGTTCCAATGAGACTCTGTAAAGCTGAAAAACTCAACAATGGAGTACATTTTTGTTTGTTTGTTTCATTGCAAAGGGATGGAAATCCAAAGCACAGACCTTCACAGGAAATATGGGAATTTCTACTGAGAGTTCTACCTCAGTGGTAACATTCTCTCCCAACCCTCCCAGCTCATCCATCCATCAGACATAACCAAATACATTAAATCATGCCTTTCACTCCACTGGTGCCACTGTCTGGTGTTTCTCTTCTTTTCAATGATAGACTCTTGTCCTCCCACTGTGTTGGGCCGCCTGATACCCTTTAAATAACTCAATCTGACTTCAGGACCAACTCATAGGGCAATGCCCCCATAAATGCCCTGTGCCCACTGGATCTGCCATGCCTACTCACGCCAGCCTTGCCCCACAGTTCTCTCCCTCGATGTCACCTCCAGTCACGTTTTCAGTGTTGACGGATTCTGTCTCGCTTGTGGGCATGCTCACTGCAAGAGTCAAAAGGGAGAAAACAGAAAATTGGGGTAGTGGGAGAAGGTTAGTTGCTGACATGTCCAATATTGAGTGACAGCTACAATGTTGAGTCTCAGGAAGTGACTTTGGGTAGAAGTGTTGGAGTTGTCTGGACAAAGGGGTTGAGTGGTGGTAGTTGCCACTGAGAAAAATGAAATCTACTGGAATAAGTCCCAATGTCCTGGAGTTTGAAGGGAGAGGGAAGTAGAATTTCCTAGGTTATTTTCTTATTATCCCAGGTAAGCTCTGCTGCTGGTCAATGAAAAGTAGTGAGAACTGTCTTGGGAGGGTGGGAGTGGGGTGTGAGGGTAGGGATCTGGTATTGAGATCAATCCTTCAATCCCTCCCCACTGGAAATGCTTTGAGATATATGAATAATTACCTTGAAACAAAAAACCAGCACTGGCATACTTCAGTGCATTCTTACAAATGGATGAATTTAGCATCAAATATTGATAGCCTGTGAGATCAGTTTCCTAACATACCATTCATAAAGAGAGAAACTCTCAGGAGATGATTTTTTCTCCCTTCATTCATTCCTATTTATCCAGCTTTTCAAGAGCTGAAATTTGAATTTGAGTCCCGGCTCCTTTCTTACTCACTATACTTACTTGTATGACCTTGGGCATATTCCCTGAACCTCTTTGAGAATTTTACTACCCACCTATAGGGTTTTTGTGAAAGTGCTCTGAAAATGTGCTGTTGTTGCTGTTATTATTAACACTTAATCTGGGAAGAAAGAATTGTTTGGTTGATTGTACACTTAAGACGTGTGTGTGTGTGTGTGTGTGTGTGTGTGTGTGTGTGTGTGTGTGTTAAACTCAGCTGTGCTTCACAAAGTATGGCTGGTATGAACTTTTTGGCAATGTGCCAAGGTCTTCATCCGACTCCTGTCTTCTAAATCATCCCATTCCTATCACCTAGAAAGAATCTGGAACAGGGGTTCTTAACCTGTTTGTGTGTCATGAACCCTTTTGGCAGTCTGGTGAGATCTATGGAGCCTCACTCAGAATAATGTTTTAAAGTGCATACCATAAAACACACAGGATTGCAAAGGAAGCACAGTTATCAGAGTATCTAAAGTTACAAGTTTACATGCCTCCTAAAATTTATCCAAAGACCCCTTATGAATCCCCAGGTTAAGAACCCATGATCTAGAGTTTGGGTCAACTTGGACTTGGCTTTACTGGGTGAACTCAAGGTTTAATTAAGTCCATTAGCTAGAAACTGTGGAGTACTGGAAGGAGTTATAAGAGTATGGGGACCAATAAACACAACTGATCTGGAGCCTGGTGACTGCCCACCAGGTTGGGATTCAGTAATTCTGACATTTCGATCTCAACAACTTGGCTTGAGAGTAACTCTGGCACGTGTAACTCATGCCATCCTAGGCTAGTTATCTCTTCTTGGACTTCCTAAGGAAGTAGTACATAGGACTTCCAGAGGGGAAGTTGTCTTCATATTTAGCTTGGGGGGGGAGGAAGGGAAGGGGAGTGGGCGTCTCAAAGAAACTGTTATTTTTTTTTCCCTTTCAGAAGAAAAGTTTTGGTGCTGAAGTAAGTCCTTTCTCCATTTTGACCTCCTCTTTCCCTTTTAGTATTGCATAACAGAAAGGAAACTTGGCTTAAGAACTGTATATTTGGAGGCATGGGCTCTTTTATTTACTATCTCGGGCAAAGCATCTCTTCTTATCTGTAAAATAAGAGACTGAGCTAGATTAGCAATTCTCAAATTTTTTTGACCTTGGGACCCCTTTAAACTTTTAAAAAAATCACTGAGGATCCAAAGAGCTTTTATGGTATGTGCAAAAGATCTGTTGAGGGGCAGCTAAGTGGCACAGGGGACAGAGCACCAGCCCTGTGGTCAGGAGGACCTGAGTTCAAATCCAGCCTCAGACTAGCCATATAACTTTGGGCAAGTCACTTAACCATGACATATAATACACATATAATATATATACACAAGTGTATATGTATACACACATGTATGTGTATGTATATATATGTGTGTATATTTTTTAAGATTTTCCACATTAGGAATTGAAACCGATAAAATTTTGAAATATTTATTTAATTCACTTAAAACAAAAACCAACTCATTGCCTAACATAACTAGCATTTTCAACGAAAAATTAAATATTCCAAAGCAAAAAAGCAGTTTAGTAAGAAGTGACACTCTTTTATATATTTTTACAAATCTCTTTTAGTGTTTAGTTTAACAGAAGACAGCTGGATTCTCTTATCTGCTGTGATATGTCGTTTTGGTTGAAACATAGGAAGAAAATCTGTCCTCACATAGATATGTAGGTGGAAAAGGGAGAATTAGCAAGATAACATCTTAGTACTGTCAAAATGGTTTTGACCATGTAGACCCCCTGAAAGGATCTCAGAGACCCCCAGGGGTCCCCAGACCACACTTTGAGAACTGCTGATCTAGACAATGTTTAAAGACCCTGGCTCTAAATCCTTTGATCTGAGTAGTTTTGCTCCATCCTTTGCTTCTCAGATGAGGTACCACATACACTCTGCCCAGCTCTTCTTCCAGAACAGACTGACTTGGGGGATACAAACGTCACACTTCCTACTGAAAAGGGGAATATGGATCTATCTTGTTTGTCCCTCAGCCCCAGGGCCAAAACCTGGAGAAGACTATCAGTTGTTAGGATAATGATGACAGGAATTTCCTGTCTTCTTTTGGAGTTTTCTTCTTTTAGAGAAAGGGATATTTCAGGTAATGAAGAGAAGTCTGAGTCCTGGAGAAGAGGGAAAATCTGAATTAAAAATTCATAAATGGCTGTTCACTACAGGAGATAGAACCTTCCTGATATTTGGAATCATTTGCGGTCAGGTTCGCTGCAAATAAACCCCGGGTTACAAGGCCAGTTCTTTCTCTATTTTTCCCCCAATGTTAACTTTTTACCCTCTACTAAAAGTCAACTACCTTGACTGAGATCATGGGAGTTGCACAGGTACAAGGTACAGTGA
The DNA here is from genome assembly GCA_028646515.1 of Pseudochirops corinnae. Classification (NCBI taxonomy): domain Eukaryota; kingdom Metazoa; phylum Chordata; class Mammalia; order Diprotodontia; family Pseudocheiridae; genus Pseudochirops; species Pseudochirops corinnae. The sequence goes on from CM053585.1 coordinate 398,318,033, forward strand.
AAAGAGCACTAGTTTGGAGTCAGAAGGCCTAAGTTGCCTAGTGACTAGGGGACATACTTCAAGTCTCTGAGTCTCAGTTTCCTAGTCTGGAAAATGGGGTAACAATACATTCAGTACTTACCTCATTGGATCATTCTGAGGATCAAAAGAGAGAATAATGCATGTGAAATGCTTTGTAGACTTTATATATCAGTTAGCATGACTCTATGCACAAGTTCTGAAGGAGCTTTTGTGCGTGGAGGATCTGGGGCTTGGGAATGGCTTCAGCATTGGGCAGTGAGAGGATGAACCTTTTTGGTCTGACCAGGTTATTTGCTTCATAAGCACCAGAAAAGATAAATATCAAAAATGAAGAGCCTTCTTGCTCTTGACCTGCACCCTAACATACTCGAGCTATGTGTGTTGATGTGAAATTACGAGACATATAGCAAAGTTTTGTCTTTTACCCCAAATGGTAGTGACAATAGAGGTAGGGATGCATTCTTAATAGGACAATTAGGGATGTGTCTAAGTAGTAGCTATGTTATTCCTAATTCCAAAGGACTTAAAATCCCTGTTTTCTGTGCCAAGTAAACTGTTATGTGATCTAGGCACTGTCCAAGGGAAGAAACTACCCTGTAATCCATGCTGGTATGCAAGTAAGACAGCAACTCTTGATTGCCATGGGCTACTGGCTTCACTTCTGAAGAAATTAGAAGGCCATGGATGGGCATATATACATGACTTGACAAAGTTAGGGCAGGGGGCCATCCCCTGAAATGCACACAGGGGTACTACAAGATAAGCCCCCGAGAGGAGCACCCTCCCATCAACACACACACAGAGACACAGACACACATACCCACACAACCACCGATTCACACGTACACACACAGAGCACAGTGGAACATTACCATGGGTTTCTGTGGAGTGACTAAACCAAGAAAACTTCCCTTTCTTCTTATCAATCATGCCAGCCGGAGTGCTTCCTTTCACAGACAAGATGGTCAGTGTCAAGGACCGGGAACAAGACATCAATAGAGAGCATGCAGCCAGTGATGGGGCAAAAGAAAGAAACAAGGAACTCAGCTTTCAAATAGGACACCCATTTTCCTTTCCAAAAACAAACCAAAAAACAAACAGGCAAACAAACAAACAAAAACCAAAGAAACAAAGAAAGAAAAACCCCCCAAACTTTTTCACATGAATAACAGTACAAAGAAAACAAAGAGCTTAAGGAGAGAACATCTGACTCCAGCACACACAAACCTCCTGCAGGTTTGGCAGGGTCTGGCCAGTGGCTTAAAGTAATGTACTGGCTTATAAGGGAGCAAACATGCTTCAGTTCTCACTCGTCTGTTTATGGAGGCTCTTTTCATGGAGCTCAGTTGATAAGAGAAATGGCTGAAAATGTGGAAACTGATTCATGGCATCAAGTTCTCCTATTCCCCAAATGGTCCAATGAATTGTACTCTTTCCTCTAGATTTACATGAAATAGCAAGGTGCTGGAGAGACCACTGGACTTGAAATCAGAACTATGTTCAAATTCTGGCTCTGCCACCTACTACTGTGTGATCTGAGCCTTGGTTCCCCATCTCTAAAATGGGGATGTCACTCTTCCCTCCCTACTTCACAAGTCTATGGTGAGGGTCCTGTGAGAATATATATATGTATACATATATATATGTATATATATATGTATTCCATAAACCATTACATAAGCATCAGAGATTCTCATCCTACAACTTTCACCAAAAATCATCATAACTCACATTTCTATGGATTGTTCCAAAAGTCTTGATGCAATCTGTGTAGGTGATGGTTTACAAAGCACTTCTTCACACCTCTGTTATTAGGATGTAACTGATATCCAAGTTGTTAAGCAGAGGCTCTTATCAAAAGCAAATGATCTTAAGGTCATAAATTTAGAATTTGAAGTAGTCTTACATTGTCTTTTATCCAGGTGTATAAAAATGGAAAACAATGATGCTTTCAAAAAAATTTCTTTCTTTTCTGGGGGAGGTAGTTAAAATGGGGAAGAAACTTCAGATAGAATCAAAGCAATCTGGATTTTGGCACTGCCTGTAACATCTGGACACAGAAGCCTGATCTGGTTTTCTGCTACGTTATCAGGGTTCCCCTAAGGAATGACCTGATGGTGACATGGATGCTGATGATACATATCAACCAACTTGACCAACAATCAAGGCTGGCTAGAAGCATCGGCAGGCGGCTATATGGTGTGACATACAGGACGCTGACAATTTGCCAACCCTGAATACATCTCCCCCACCAGCTGGCTATGGTGCTCTAAATTTCTATTCTTAGAATCATTTCTTTGGCATGTCTTCAGGAGGTCCTTGTTAAAAAGAAAATATTTTTCCCTAGGAGAAATACCATGTTGACACACATTATACCCATTACTTTATGGATCAGTCTATTAGATTAGTACACCTGTCACCTAGCCAGAAAAAAAAAGCCTTGAGGGGATCAGCTACAACACAGGGCAGTGTGTGTGTGTGTGTGTGTGTGTGTGTGTGTATGAGAGAGGCAGTGTGTGTGTATGAGAGTGTGTGTATGAGAGGAAGAGTGAGTGTGTGTGTGCATGTGTACAAGAGAGAAAGAGAGTGTGTATGTCTGAGAGAGAGAAAGTGTGTGTGAGTGAGAGTGTGTGTGTATGAGAGAAAGAGATTGGGCGTGTGTGTATGAGAGAAAGAGATTGTGTGTGTGTGTGTGTGTGTGTGTGTGAGAGAGAGAGACAGAGACAGAGACAGAGACAGAGACAGAGACAGAGACAGAGACAGAGACAGAAAGACAGAGAGGAAGAAAGAGAGAAAAGTTTCTTTTCTGGGATGGGTAGTAAATGGGGAAAGCTTCAGAAAGAATCGAGGAAATATGGATTTTAGGCATTGCCTGTAACATCTGGACGCAGAAGCCTGATCTGGTTTTCTGCTACATGATCAGGGTTCCCCTAAGGAATGACCTGATGGTGACATGGATGCTGATGATATACAGCACCCAACTTGAGTGAGGGGTCAGGTAGGCGGGAGGGGAAGTGATGTCCGTGAGGCAACTCTACCCTGGATCTGGAACAGGAAGTTCAAATCCTAGCCCCGTTACTTAGTTCTAGCCCTGTCACCACTGGCTGGGTGGCCTTGGACAAATCACTTAATCTCTGTGAATCTCAGTTTCCTCATCTAGCAAAAGGTGATAGTAATACTTGTACAACTGAACTCCTGGGCTTGTGAGGATCAAAAAGGATAAATGTAAAATGCTTTGTAAATGACTTTAGACTATCATTATTGATTTGCCTTACAAAAGGATTAGACACAGCAGGAAGAGTTGATTCTTCACATTATAGTCCAAGTCTGTCAATGAAACGCTATATGACCTTTTGCATGTAGTTTTTGTTCTGTCTCACCTTCAATTTCCTCATCTATAAAATGATCTCCAAGGCCAGCTCTAACATTTTATGATGCTGTTCATTCCAAACCAAAATAAAATGACCTCTTCAAGAAATCTGCTTCCTGAACTTGATTTGGGAGAAAAGATGCTGGAGGGAAAGCCAATTTTCTTTCATTCTAAGTCAAGTGACTCCAGGTAGCAATGGTAGATTCGAAGTGTCCTTGCTGTTACCTCTACCTTGGCCCCTGTTTAGTAGGTTGCGGGAATATCTGAGTCCCTAACTACTTGGTAATATAATTTATTTTATTGTAATATAATTTAAATGATTTAACCTGTCATTGGGTTGACTGACAGAAGACTCTTTCATTGGTGATTGCCCTGAGTCACCCAACACATCATCCAACTTGACCTGCAATCAAGGCTGGCTAGAAGCATCGGCAGGCGGCTATATGGTGTGACATACAGGACACTGACAATTTGCCAACCCTGAATACATCTCCCCCCCACCAGCTGGCTGTGGCGCTCTAAATTTCCATTCTTAGAATCATTTCTTTGGCATGTCTTCAGGTGGTCTGGATAATACTGCTCATATCTCTGACTTGACAAAGTTTTCACCTCTCAAATATGCAGCCTTGGTAGAATGGAGCTCATATTAAGACCCTTTTCCTGGAAGCGGCTGGGATGGTCCAATACCCACTACTATTATTGTTCCTGTCCCTGCCACAGGAGGGACGCATACATAGTATAGGGACGGTCTGCTAGAAAGAGCACTGGACTTGGCTTTCAGTGTTAATTGCTCCATTTTCTACCCATATGGCCCTGGACAAGTCCCACATTTTTCTAATTTGTAAAATGAAGACAGCAAAAGGAGAAAATTAATGAAAATCACTTTATGACCATAAAAAAGGCTGAAATAAATGGTATTGTTATGATAATGACAGTGATGATTCCTGCCTCCACTGAAGTCCTCAGTGCTTCATCATGGAGTGAAGGTGACCCTGGGTTCACAGAAGCGAGTTCTGGCAGCTTAGGCTCAAGATGAAAGACTTCAAGTATAAATGGGGACTGAAGCAATCTCCATGCTATCGTTCTTTTCCATGTTCGGTTTTGGTTCTTCTTTCCCACTGTCCCCACCACTGGTTACAACCCTACTATACAACCAGACTAATGTCCAATGTGAAAGTATCTGCAGATCCTATACTTGACTGCATGCCGCTGGGCGGGGATGGGGGTGAGGAGGCGGGGAGAGGGAGAGGAGAAAATTTGAAACTCGAGGGATTGTGGAACTGAATCTTGTAATCTAAAAGTAAACAAATCAATTAAAAAAAAAAAGAAAGACTTCAAGTATATGTCTGTTGTCTGAAGACTAGCCTTGCTTGGCCACTAGATAATTCATTTTTTTAAGACATAGCAACTCAGAATGCCTATTTACTGTTGTGGGGAGCATCTATCTTTGTATCTATTCCCTATTGCTTCTTGGGTGCAATGATGAAATCATAGTATTAGCCCTTGCAGCAACTGTCTCACCTGAGTTTAAGGGTTAGGAGGCTCTTCAGCAATTCATTTTGAAAGAGTGGGACTCAGTTTCTCCATTTTTTAAAATGAGAGGACTAGATGATGATTTGCAGCTCTAAATCCCTTTGATCCTACGAGTCTCTAAGATTTCTTCCAGATTTGAGACAGAGGTCAATGAGATGGCAATTTAGGGCATGGGGTGTTTGTTGTAAGGACCTGCTCCAATATCACTATTATCTGAGAATTTGTGGGTTAGGTTTTGATTTCTTTAGGTTTCCTGGAGCATAGGACATTTAGCTCTAAGGGGATCTGATAAATGAAATAATTAGCTAGGTGAGACTCGTGTTGGAATGTCAGGAACCTTACACTAGGAGTCAGATTTAGTTAACACACTACATTAGAAAGAGCATGCAAGAGCCCTTCTGCTAGGGAGAATCATAGGTTATAACCCAAAGGGGGTATCTGTTATCACTTTAAAAGTCTGGGTTTGTAGGGCTGATTAGCTGGTTATCTTTAATTTAGAGAATGGTTTCAAGATATTTCGGCCTGCAATTTGGGTAGCTGCTACCAAGTGAAGAGTGGTGCCTTGGAAAATGGCTGTGTGGATCAACCCTTTCTTATTTCTCTGGGGTATGGATAACTGAGATTGACCAGGATACATTATCCTGCCACTTAAGTTATTTCTATGAAAATAAAACTCTTTATCAAAATAATAATGGCAGTTAAATGATACAGTGGATAAAACATAGAACTTGGAGTCAGGATACTCCTTAGCTGTGTGACCTTGGACAAGTCACTTAAACTTTTTCACTTCTCAGTTTCCTTATCCATAAAATGGAGATAAAAATAGCACCTAACTTACAGGGTTGATGTGAAGAGCAAGTGAAGTAACAGATGTAAAGCACTTTGCAAACCTTAAGGTGCTTTAAATACTAGTTGCTATTATTATTAATTATCATAAGACCACACTGTCGATTTTAATATCATCTATGGATTTGCGACTGGTGAGTCTGCTGCTAGAACTGTCAGTGTGTCAGTATTCATGACCATTTAGAAATCAGTTTGAATTCATATAACCATCAGGTAGCTAGCTAAGAAAGGGTGAAAGGGGTGTGTCAGAGGATTGGTCAAATCACCCAAACAGGATCAGACAACCAACTTCAGAAGTGACCCTTGAGCAGCATTTGGTGGAAGTTTGAAAGAGTAAGACTGACTTTGGTTTCATTAAAGAAAATCACTGCTCTTAAGGCTCCTCCAGAAATGAACTTCTTAACAGAAACATTTAACAACATCTCCCTTTATATTTCATTTATTTTTTATCAGTGTATGATGATTCATGCTAGACTGACTGTGTTCCCTGTAAAACTCTCATAAATTGAGAGGGGGTGAGTTTAGTAAGTGGATCACTCTAGCTGGGAGGAGATATCTTCAAACACAATCAACTAAGTATAAAATAGCTGACCATAATTCTTGTGCCCTACAGGATAACATAGCTCTGTGCGAGCAAAGACAAGTAAACTGAGGAGAGAAAGATCCCTCTAATTACACATCCTTCTAGGTCACCTGAATCACCTGTTGACAACACCACTGTGTTGGGGCTTTCAGACTGTGCATCTCTATCTACTACTTTCTGAAGGCAGCAGGTGTGTTAGCTGGCCTAGAGAAACATCAAGATTTCCTTTTGGAATTCACCTATGTCTTCTGTTTCCTGTCTGATGTCATCACTCTTCCAGCACTCTGCTGGGGAAGCAGACTGGAGGCAGTGGAAGCCAGTATGGGACATACGTAGGAAGCCCAGCAGAGAAAGGATGACAGGGGAGCTGACAATATTTTCCATTCATCCTGAGCTTTCTTTGATTGCTGGGGCTGTAGAACATGCCATACAAGGATGAGTTGAAAGAACTGGGGAAGTTTATTTTGTAGAAGAGAAGCGAACTGTGGGAATTGTGCTAGTTATCTTCAAATATCTGAAGGGCTAACACATAAAGAAGATTTGGACTTATTCTACTTGGTATCAGAGGGCAGAAAAATGAGCAATGTCAATTTTTGATACGTCAATATGATATGTCAATTTTTCTAATAATCAGAACCATCTCAAGATGGAATGGGCTGCTTCAGAAGATAAAGAGTTCCTTGTCACTGGATGTCTTCAAGCAGCGGTTGGGTCATTTGTAAGGGATGTTATCGAGGGGATTCCTCTTCAGGTTTGAGCTGGACTAGATGGCCTCTAAATAAAATTCTGTTTTTTGCAGGGAAAAATGACCTTAGTCCCTTAACTGAACTTCCTCTAACTCTGCCCCTCCCCATCCAGTAATTTGCATGGTAGAACAAAATAGTTTTAGAGCTGAGAAACTGTGGGACACTGAGCCCTAATAGCTCTTGGTAGTTTTCCCCTAAATGGCCAGTTTAACATGTGGAAAGCAATTTAAAACATGAAAATAAAGCAACAAGCCACCTGGACTTTCTAACCTTCATTCAGGCTGTGATATATTACATAGCCCTTGATAACTAGTAAATAGAGGTGGAAAAGACAAATTTATACCTGAGGGCCCTAGTTATCTCACTCTGCGTCCCAAAAAGTTTTATTCTTAGAGAAGAAATGTCCATTTCCAAGAATAAGAGGAACAGACAGACTTCTATATGAGAAAAAGCCACTGAAAGAATTTTCTGCCTAGTTCTATTGGGTTTTTGCTTTCTTGTAGCAGAAAACCCTATGGACTTTAAACAAACAGAACCTATTCAATCTCCTCTGTGGAAGAAGTAGCACCCCAGCTGAGTATTCCAACATAATCCAAAAGTGGAAGCAGAGAAAAGCTTCATGATCTTATAGTCACAGTAGAGCTGCACCACAGCAATGATCAGCAGTGACCATGGGGCCAGCAGAGCAATATTGATCACTGGTCATGTGACACTAACAGGAAGAAGTGCCCAGCAGAGACTATATACCAGGCATAGATTACGCAGCCAGCAGTGACTACACACCCAGCAAAAGCGAAATGTCTGGGCTCCTTCCAAACAACAGTTAAAACACAAGAGATTTTAAATGATTGGGAAGTAAATATAAAATGGGATTAAATATTAACAAGCCAAACAAAGTGATCATATTAAAAAGGCAAAACATAAATGCAAAATGCCATCTCTGTGACTATTATTGCTGCCATAAACTGAGGGCTGGGGGTAGGGCTATAAACAACTGCCCTGAACAGCAGCCATAACCCAGAGGAGAAGGCTGAAGCACGAGAGCTCTTGGCATGCCATAAACTATATGTACTCCCAAGCAGAAAATTTTCCTCCAGCATTACTGCACCTCAGAGTCAGGGCATCTGGGTTATTCAAAAGCTGGGGAGGGAAAGGAGGTGTTCAGCACCAGACAAGCTTTTGTTGCTCACCTATAGCCAGGCATGATAATGCCAGTGTGACATTCCTTATCCCTCTAGGGGAATGGGGTGGAGAAAATATACATGACATAGGACATAAAAGAGGTCATAGTTAAAGGAAAGAAAAACAAGATTTCATGATGTCATTTGATCTCTACAATGACTTTCTGTGAAAGTCAGGACAAGTATTATTATCACAATGACATGGCATCTTGAAACCTCATAGGGACTCACATGGATTTGGTCAGTTTTCTGTATAGGAGCTGGTTGGGATCTCACCACTTTCCAAATCAAAATAACCTTCCCCAGCAACCACTCCATCTTGGTGTTGTGGCCTATTTTAAGTTTCTTGAGAGTAAGGGCTATATTTGTATCCCTAGTATTTAGCAAAATGCTTGGCACAAAGTAAGTCCTTAATAAATGTTTCTCATTCATTCATTCACAGACATAGAATTTTGGTTTTTGTATGTAGCATGATTTTTAGGTAAGAGGAAGCTATTGTTCTAATTGTCAAAGCCAACCTCAGTAAGTAATATCAGTTGTCCAGGAGAAGCCGTCTACTTCCTAGTTCCAAAATAATCCTTCTCCCACCCAACCTCCTGATGCTTCAAATAAGGGTATTTCTTTATTTATTGAATTACAATTTTGTTGATGTTAAAATGGATCCCCTGAGTGGGGTCACATCTTCATTAAATCTGGTCAATCATTTATACCTTAACAGGAAGGGGTCTATCAGATCCTAAAATCCCTGAGAACAAGTTTTAATAATGGAAAAGATAAGAAAACAAGACAATATTAGAGGAAGCATCATGGTACAGTAAAAAGGGTATTGCCCTAAAGTACATTGGTTTGAATCCCAGACCTGCCATTAGCTACCTGTGTGACCTTGGGCAAGTCATCTAACTTCTCTAGGCCTTAATATTTTCATTTGTAAAATGTGGGGATTGGTCTGGATAGATGGCCTCTAAGGTCCATCCATTTCAGCTCTAAATCTATGATCCAAAGTGTGTGTGGTGGGGAAATAAGGAGGTGGTACCACCAACAGGACAAAAGCTTGTAGAAAGTAAAGGTTGTAGAAGACCTAACCAAACGTGGCTTACTTTATAATTTTCTCAGGGTCCCTCCTGCTAAATATCCTGGAAAAGAGAGAGAAGCTGCTCAGCAGAGAGGGAATCTTAGCCAGTGAACTAGGATAAGGAAGAAAGAGAGGATAGGAGGACATGCCATATTTTGGCTCCACCTCTGACCTCATTCTCTGACAGAAAAAGGATCCTTAATTGTCACAGGAAGAAGAAACTGGATTTTTTAAAACTTTAATTAACAAAAACCAAACCAAAACAATCACATGCTATTTTGGAAGGTGCTTCTGGAATTGTGTTATTTTAGAGCTAATAACAATTGATTTAGTCCAATTTAGGCATCCTGATGCAGGAGAAATTAGAGTAGATGAGGCATTAGAAGATTGTTGCTTCCTAGATACGGGAGCTTTAACATCCTCTTTTACAAAATGCTGACAATAAGAATAATGACATGAATCACAATACCAGACCCTGACTTTCTCAGAGGGCTATTGTGGGGATCAAATAACACCATGCATGTGATGGAGCTTTCTGACTTGTGAAGTGCTATACAGACTGAACACGTTACTGTAGATGAGGTCCAGAGAGGTTCACAGAGCAGCTAGCACCTTGTATGCCTCAAAGGCTCACATAAATGTGGTGCTGTGATTGTTGTTACAAGGATAAGTTGATGTAAAAAAAAAAATGTAAAGATGGAGGGAAAGTATCTCCAAATGCTGGGAAGATTCTCATTGGGGAACACAGGTTTAATTTATTCTGCATGGCTTCAGAAGTTGGAACTCTGATTGGAAGTTACAGGGAGAGAGACTGGCTCAAAAACATTCTATAAATTAAAGGTGTCCAAAAATAAGATTCTTCATCATTGGAGGTTCACTGCATCAATGGATAATTAATAATAATAACAATTATATAGCACTTTAAGATTTGCAAAATATGTATTTTACTTAATTTTATCTTTACAATAGCCCTGGGAGATAGGTCTTTTTATTATCTCTGTTTTATAGATACGGAAAATGAAATAGACATAGATTAAGTGACTTGTCTAGTAAGTAAGATATTAAATGTCTGAGGCAGGATTTGGACTTAGGTCTTCCTGAATCTAAGTTTAGTACTCAAGCCATTGTGCCTCTTTAGATATCACCTAGTATCATCCTATCATTTTCTGGTTCTTTAAGAACAGTCTGGATAACTGCTTGCTGGGGTGTTGTGAAGGGAATTTATACAGATAGTTATGAAAGCTGGGTTCAAGTTCCAGCTCTGTTTCTTGCCTGTGTGACTTTGATCAAGTCACTTACCCTTATGGACATTTCATCTGTGAAATGAGGGGGTTGGACTAGATGACCTCCAAGGTCCTTTCCAGAGCTAAATCTATGATCTACAAGTTAGAGTCATTGACCTCTGAGTTGACCTTGTAGCCCTGGGATTCTATGACATCATCAAAAGTCATGAGACTAGTCAACAATGGCAGATCTCCTGACTCTTAGTCTATTGTTTTTCCACTTCAACACACATACTGTTTCTTCACCCACCATTTACCAAGGTTTTAGCTTGTAACAGATGCTGCCACATAGTCCTTGGTTAGAAAGGCATCAAGATGGGCTGGGAACTCTTTCTCTTCAGAAGTCAGAGGGCCACCTGACTCTTAGGTCTTGCTGAGATCAGGAAGCATGACTAAGGGATCTCTATAGTATTGTTTCACTCTTCTTCTGTCTCTTCCAGCAGGGCTTCCTCATCTCTGGCACCTGCTGCTCAAGGTAACCTCAGACCAATTGACATTGTCTGCAACAGGTTGCAGGGACTCTACATAGGGACTGAGTGGGGAGGTGGTCTTTCTGGGATGTGGGTATCCATAATGGTAGACTGGTTGTAAGGTGAGGAGTAGGGAGTGAGGGATATTCTCTGAACATGCAACACTATTTAGCCAAAAATAGACTTTTCCCAGCAGAGTAAATAAATTGCAACTTTAAATTTCCAGACTGCCTCCGCTAATGGCATTTATACTGAGTGAGTCATTTTAGCTCCTGAACCTCTCCAAGTCCTCGTTAGGCCTCATCATGTCATCAAAGAGTTTATGGGCAGTTGTCAGAATACCAATCAGCTGGCCTCCTTCTGTGGGGAATCTTTCTCTCCTTTAATTGATTTAACTGCCTGCTGTTGTTCTCTCTCTCCTCCCTTCTCTCTCTCTCTCTCTCTCTCTCTCTCTCTCTGTCTCTCTCTCGCTCTCGCTCTCGCTCTCTGTCTCTGTGTCTCTCTGTGTCCCTGTCTGTCTCTGTCTCTCTCCCTGTGTCTCTCCCCGCCCCCGTTCCCCAGCTCTGGTGAAGATGAGGTCTTTGTCCTCTTTTACTACTGTAAGCACTTTCACTTTTACTGGGAATGTGCTTATGTTTACAGAAGTTTTTTGGGGGCAGCTAGGTGGTGCAGTGCATAGAGTACTGGCCCAGGAGTCAGGAGGTCCTCAGTTCAAATCCAGTCTCAGACACTTAACACGTACTAGCCATGTGACCTTGGGCAAGTCACTTAACCCCAATTGTCCTATTTCTCCCCTCCAAAAAGCAAAAAACAAAATTGTATGAGGGAAGATTTGAACTCATATTCTTGATTCCTAGTACAGCACTCTACCTACTGCACCACCTAGCTGACTCCACAGGAGCATTCACGAAGAACTGACGGGGATGTCAGAGGCCATCAAGTCCATTTCACAGTAGATGAAAAAACTAGAACCTAGAAAGGCTAGGGAATTTGCCTAAGCTACATACAGCTAGTAGGTAGCAGAACTAGGATTGAAACTCATCATTTCTAACTAGATATTCAATAGTTCTTTCCATTACAGCTTGCTGTAGACTAATTAAATGATGTTTTTAAAAATTGTTATAAACTATTACTATGTGCCACTGTACATATTATCTCAAAATACCATGAGAGACTAGCCTACTGGTCACTTGTAGGACCCTCTGGGACTTCTGTATAATCCTTTTCTCTGACACTTACTAGCTATGGGTTTAACAGCTCCCTATCGGTGGAAAGAAGAGAAACAGGAAACAATGCTATGCAATAATAATAACCAAGCTTGACCCTGAAGAAGAGTTGAGAAAATGCTCCTCTTTCTTCTTTGTAGAGGTGAGGTACTCTGGGTATGAACTTTTCATTTATGGTATATTAGGTTTCTGGACAGGCATGTGTTGATAGATGAAGGTGGAATAGAAACAAAAGCTGTCAATAATAGTTTTTTAAAAGACATCTATTAAGCAACAGATGGGTTGCTGTTTGCTTTGATAGAGAGTGTTCCCACACCAGGACTTCCCTACACTGCTAATATCACAAAACCTTCGTGTATTTGGATAAGATGATAACTAATAGTGGAGGCAGGTGACTCTGTGGACAGAGCACTGAGTCTGGAGTTAGGAAGACCTGAGTTCAAATCTAGCCTCAGACACTGGCTGTGTGATTCTGGGTAAGTCACTTAAACCTCAGTTTGGTTTAATCCACTGGACAAAGAACTAGCAAACTCCTCCAGCATCTTTGCCAAAAAGATCCCATAGGCAGTACTGACGTGCTATGGTCCATGAAGAGTTGGACATGGCTGAGCAACAATTCTGTGTTAGACACTAACTAGCTACGTGACTCTCAGTGATTTCTTCATCTGTAAAATGAAAGGATTGAATCCACTGATCTTTGAATGCCCTTTCTAGCTCTGAATCCACGATCCTATGACCAGATGGCCTCTGATGTCTAAACCTATGATGCCGTTTCAAGTCTCTATCTTTCTAATAAGTTTTTTGGGTGTTGGGATCACATAACTAGGATAGTGGTAAGGGCCAGTGTGGCAGATAGAGGATCAGCTTTGAAATCAGAAAGATATAGGTTCAAGTCCATCCCATGATATATACTGTATACATACTCCATCTCTCAGAGTCTTCAACCAATTATATAAAAGTACAAGTCACAGAAGAATTACCATTCTACATCATTGGAGAGAATTTCCACAGCAAGTGTTTCCTCTACCAATGAAATCTCGGGTTCAGAAGAAGCCAAAAATTATGAATTGTAGCAGCCCTTGGGAAGTGTCCAATAAATACTTGCTGGCCTTTCTCCAGTGAAATTTCCGTCAATGCAAACCAATCTTCTTTCTGGGTTTTGTTCCTCTTCCTCACCTTCACAAACTACTGGGTTCCACACTGTTGGCACCAGGGCCTGAATGTTACACTGTGGCTCGGCTCCATCAGACTCTGGTGGCACTGCCCACTTAAAGGGCACCTTTCCTCCCTCTCAATATCCACAGCATTTCACTTATTAATCTCTTATCCTGCTCTTTTTTTTGCATTGTGGTTATTCCCGTAAGTACCATATCTCCTATTAGATAGTGGGCTCCAGGGGGACAGGGACCATGTCTTATTCTTTTCTATTTCCACCAATGCCTGGCATAGTATCCTACGTATTGATAAGTGTTTGCTGAATGGATGTGAAGGACTTTGGGGTCACGTGCAGACTTGGGGGCCCAGGTAAAGGCAGCAATGACTCTGAAAGCCAGATTTGGAGTTATCAGTTATGGCAGAAGACACTAAAGAGTAGCAGAAAAAGCATGTGATTAAGAACTAGAGGACCTAGCAGCTGTGTGATCCCTGGGTGAATCACTTAGCCCGGCTAGGTCTTGGTTTCCCACATGATTGCTATATGGACACTTCCAGCTCTATGTCACAAAACCAGGCATCAAGTTTGAGAAGAAAGCCGTCGATTCTGAGAGAACGACAGTGACATTTCAACACTGGGTGACAGTCCGGCTCAGCACTTTCTCACTGCAGATTCCTCTTTTCATGAGTGGGCCTGAATTATATGCATTATTTGTCCTCCATTTTCTTCCTCTTAATCTTTGGATTTCTTCCCTGTGATTTCTCAGGAGAGCTGGGCCTTCTGGAAAGAAGGCTTATCCCTCTGCTCCGAAGAGAGAACTTGTTTTTGAAGCCCTGAGAATTGGAGCCAATCTATTCAATAGACACAAGCCCTTTATGCAATGACAGGATCCAGGAAGGGCATAGAGTAAGAAGCAGGGACCTCCCCTTCCTCTAAGGTCTAATATGTTGTTAACCCTTAGCTATTTTGCTTCATTTCTTAGTTCTAATTCTGTTTTCTCACTGCCAACAACAATCACGGCAGACACCAAAGGTTTGAAGCATGCTTTACACACATGATCTCACTTGACCTTCAACATAGCCTTTTGAGCTGCTATAGGCACTGTGGGAGTTACTAACCCCATTTAAGAATGAGGAAGCTGAGACAAAGAAAGGTTAAGTGAATTTGTCCATAATCACACAATTAATAAATGTCAAAAGTGGGATTCTTGCCACTGTTCCACACTGCCTCTCCAAAGCAAGCCCTGAGAGGTAGAAAATGGAGTATATTATCCTGGCAACTAGTGGCAGAGTGGCAGAGTAGGTAGAGTGCCCCATCTGTAGTCAGGAAGACCTGAGTTCAAATTAGGCCTTACTTACTATCTGTATGACCCTGAGCAAGTCACTTAACCTCCGCTTGCCTCAGTTTCCTCATCTGTAAAGTGGGGATGATAATAGCACCTACCTCCCAGGCTTGTGAAGATCGAAAGAGATGACAATTGCTAAGTGCAAATACAGTGCAAAGCATGATATCAGTGTTAGTTGTCATCGTTATCACTATTAGCACCCTCATCACAAGGAACAAAAGTGGGCAGGGCTGATGTGCAGCACAGGGCTGCCTGTATTTGAGAAAGATCTTTTGATCCGTGCCTGTGATTCCACCAGTGTGATCCTCAACTGTTCTGCAAACTTACAGTCTCAGAGAGTTGCCTGAGGGCACTGAGAAGTTAAGGCCATCCAGCCTGTATGTATCTGGGGTGGGATTTAACAAGGGGCTTTTTAACTCTCTATCCACTACACCAGGCTGCCTGCATTCAAGTGATAATAATTATTTGGATATTCATTTTCTTTTTTTTTTAAATTGATTTGTTTGTTTACTTTTAGTTTACAAGATTCAGTTCCACAATCACTTGAGTTTCAGATTTTTCTCCCCTCCCTTTCAGATTTTTCTCCCCTCCCTTTCCTTTTCCCCCCATGGAGGCATGCAATCAAGTATGGGGTCTGCAAATACTTTCACATTAGACTTTAGTCTGATTGTAAAGAAGGGTTGTAACCGATGGAATGAACAATGGGAAAGAGGAAACAAAACCAAACCTGGAAAAGAAAAAGAGAATGTAGTTTGCTTCAGTCTGCATATAAACTCTGGTCTTTCTAGATCTTTTGTTGAATGTAAACATCTCCTTCCATCCTGAGTCTTTTAGAGTTGTCATAACCTTGCATTGCTGAGAAGAGTCCAGTTTATCAAAGTTGGTCGTCACACATATGTCATGTCTGTCATTGTATACAAATTTCTCCTGGTTCTGCTCTTCTCACTTAGCATCAGTTCATATAAGCCTCCCCAGGTAAACACAAAGTCCATCTGCTCCTCATTTCTTATAGCACAATAGTATTTCATTACATTCATATACCACAACTTGTTTAGGCATTCCCCAATTGATGGGCATCCTCTTAATTTGCAATTTTTTGCCACTACAAAGAGAGCTGCAATAAATATTTTTGTACATATGGGTCTTCCTCCCACTTCTATGATCTCTTTGGGATACAAGCCTAGAAGTGCTATTACTGGGTCAAAGGATATGCAATTATTTATAGCCCTTTGGACATAGTTCCAGATTG